>CM030362.1:292381087-293581087 GCA_017893485.1 Hemerocallis citrina
ACCTGCCTGCCAATCTATCTAAGTACCTTATATCCTCTAAAGCTGTCAAATAGTTGGTATGGAAAGGACTTAAGGGCCTGTTCAGTAACAAAGTTAGGATAACCAAGGTTATTTTTTAAGTAGAGGTACAGGTATGCTAACTTCCGTTATCATACCTCTACCTCCAACTTGATTTCCCATCCATGATTTCACACCCGTTCCCATAAAAATGAAACCATAATAGAGCATGATGTGAAGCCACACACACACACACACACACACACACACACATTCAAAGAGTTTGTGATGAGGAATCGTTAAGAGGAAAAGAAGAAATTGAACTAATAAACCAAAAAAGGCACACAATACTACTTTGGGTGTCTTTGGAGGATTGTTCTGCCTTCGGTGTTGGATAGCTTTATGCTTTATGTTTTTAGATGTCAATGTATCTTCTTCTTTGATGTTTTAGATTGAACTTATGGTGTTTGTAATATTTTGTATGTTTGTTTCGTTAATTCTTCATTGGTGACCGGTTGGTCACTTTTATCTCAAAAAAGAAAACTAATAAACCAAAAAAGATTCAGTAATTTCTCCAAAAAAAAAGAAAAACGACACTTGCTCACTCTAGGAAAACCCACCCTCATGCCCCTGTAATGTAGAAAGCAGGAACCCTGAATCATATGCAGTGGACACCTTGAGGTCATATACTACTTATGAAAACCAAAATAAAATTGGTTCACAGGATAATCAGTAATCACGTAGAAGATAAAGGAGAGATATGTGGTTTGCAATATTCATAGGGAGAAGTAACAATAGTAGAGTTTCACTATCAAACAAAGTACCTACCAATGTAACTCGCATTCACTTGAAATTGACCTACATATTTTTATCCTAATTACTTTGATCTCTCATTAGCTTGATTTTATCTTCAGAAATTTATAAGTTACCATCAGTTGTGAGACTATCAATGCCTGATCACAGTAGGAGTTCTGCCCATATTAACCACCCAAATAGATAAGAGATTCAGAGAAAATTCCAAATTACCCACAGTCAACGACTATTGGTGGATAAATAATAGCAAAAGGCCTTCTGTAAAGATGACAGAACTGCGGAATCAAAATGAGTGATCATAGAAGGGAAAGAGAGTACAGAAGGGGAAGAACCAAGGGAAGATGGAAAAGAAGGGGCCCTTCTTTATACAGAAAAACAGACTACAGCGCAAGATGGAAACACATAGGATTCCATTGGATACTCAAAAGCACATACATAACAACATCTGCTTCTTGGTATGCACCTCCATGAATCTACACCCATATGCAGAACATTTCCCACTAAATATTAAACATATATTTCCAAAATGAATTATTTTTTAATCAATTATTGATAGGAATACGTACTTATTAGATTACTGTTAAATAACAAATTATCTTGAGCTAGCATTAATTAGAATTTTAGCGACATGGCGATAGGAAAGATAATAAATAATAAAAATAGGTTCCTCAATAATAAAGGACAAAGTAAAACAAATCCTACCATATGCGCTATTTGCAGTGGCAGCTGCAGCAGCGAGTAAGCAATCATAGCAGCTTCTCATATCCTGTATGTCCTGCAAATACAAAGTAACCAAATCAATTGTCCTCCGAAACAACTATAGACTAACAGAGAGAAGAAAACAAAAAAAAATTGCCGTACTAAAACACCTAGTACCAAAAGTTTTGCAGTTATGTTAATGAGCCATAGAAATATGTAACTGAAATTTGATAGAATCATAGAAATGCTTAAATGATGACGATTGCAATTCATTTTTTTTATTAAAAAAAAACAATCTTGTCATGTAAACCGTCTCAGCGTAGAGCAATGGCTAACATACGAAAATGATCCTAAACTTTTGGCCTCTTCAGAACTAACTGCGCTCATTTCCCTTTAACATGCATAAGAGCATCCATAGTGGTTTATGTAAAAAATGGCAAAATGGCAATAGCAATTTTAGCGATTTGCTGCAGTAGTGAATTGCTAAAAAATAGCGAAGTGGACGAAAAATTGAACGGACAAAACATCATGTTTCGTCCGACTAAAAGATTTTAATTAAAATATTTTTTTTTGTTAAATAAAACACAACACACACATCTCACCACTCATCTCATTCATCCAAACATTCAAAACTTAATCCCATAGAAAATCCTATACAATTCAACCTCGTAGAATTCAAAAAACAACAAATTTTTTTGCAAAAAATGCCCTCAAATGCCTTGGACGAAACATCATGTTTCATTTGTGCTGTTTTTTCTTCTTTCGGGTTTTATTTTAGTGAAAAAAAACTATAATCTTGTCGGACGAAACATGATATTTCGTCAGATGCTTTTAAAATATAATAAAATATTTTGTCCACTATAATATGCATTTTGCCAAATCGTTTCTCAAATATAGCATTCTATTGTAGCAAAAAATGGATAAAATGGCAAGATAGCAAACCAGTGCAGCACGTCGATTGCCAAAAAATGGGAAAATTGGCAAAATAGCAAACCACTGTGGATGCTCTAACCCCACTAAACACTGATTTTCCCCCAAAAAACAACTATACAACACCAACGGCCAAAACAAACTATCCAAAGTACACCTTACGTCTAAAACATGGCTAAACCGAACCCCATCTCATCCAAAACTAACGGCATGCGAGCAGAGAGTAATCCTTTGTCAGTGCATACCCCATACCCCAGTAGTGATACAATGACTTGTTGGAAATATTTTTGGCATATTTTCCGGGCCTGATTCTGGTGGGCCCAGACCACCGGCGGCGTCGAAAAGTGATTGGATTGTGTTCCTTTCGTCGAGTACTATTCTGTAATGTACTCGTTTGCCAAAAACAGATTCCGTATGAATAGAAATGTTGGTCCAACTTGGGTTATCGAAATGTACTAACTTGGAAATTTGGAGAAAATGGATAGTCACACATCGAAAGTTTAGAAAGATTTCTTTAGTAAATAAGCTAAAGAAATGGACTAAAGGGCGTAGCCCTGGGGTTACCACTAACGTGTAGTGGAGAGAGGACCTAGCCAAAGTTACAAACACACGCGCGCGCGCCCGGCCCGACCCCGGCTTTGGCTTGGTTTGGTTTGGTTTGGTTCTGGCCAGCCTAAATTATTTTTTGCCCCGCTCCAAATTTTTCCTAAAGCTTTTGAAATTTTGTAACTGATGCCATAACCCTGTAACAGTAGAATAATGGATCCAATAGTTACGCTTTTGTGCCATTACTCTGTTGTTACAGAGTAATGGATCCATCTGTTACGCCTCGGATCTCCTATAAGTCCAGACACTTTTGTCTGTCATTTTACATTGTTTTAATTTTACAATCTAATCTCCTTCTTCCTCTGAGTCCGTCTGAGAGTACAACACAGTTGCTGGTTCGCTGGTGTCTCTAAAACTTGGGTACTGCTCTTCAGAAAAGGTAATACAGTTGTAGCCTGGGAGGCGGTTCGTTAACAACCGTCACACTACAGGGCGAATTTTGCTTGAAGGACAATGATATCAATCTCGACTCTGTATCAAATTGTCTGGTTTGGTTTTTTCTTTCCTGTAATTGTACTTCTTCACAAAGATTATTAGAAATATTCTACTTTACGAAATTTCAAGTTCTAACACTTCTTGTTGAAAGTTGAACTCAAGACCCCCCACTTTTGGCAGTTTCATTGGAGTAATTCTTGAATCTTTTCAAGTACCTTCTCAGCGTAATGAGCTTGAGACAAAGTAATTTCCTTAAACGTCCTGGAAACTTTGATTCCTAGTATGACATCTGCAACTCTCAAATCTTTCATATCAAACTTACCACTAAGCATTTTCTTAGTTTGTTTGATAATGTCATTGTTGCTACTAATAATGAGCATGTCATCTACATACAGACACACCAGAATGTATCCATTTGAAGTATCTTTGATGTAGATACACTTATCATATTCATTTATTTTGAAACCATTTGACATCATAACATTGTCAAATTTTGCATGTCACTGCTTTGGAGCTTGTTTCAATCCGTACAATGATTTTACAAGTCTGCACACCTTGTTTCTAGTCCAGATATTACATAGTCCTCAGGTTGTTTCATGTATATCTCTTCTTCTAAATCCCCATTTAGAAAGGCGGCTTTGACATCCATTTTATATATTTCGAGGTTGCATAGAGCTGTAATAGCTATCAACATTCTTATGAAAGTTATTCTCGTGACCGGAGAATAAGTATCAAAGAAGTCTAGGCCTTCCTTTTGACTAAATCCTTATACCACAAGTCTAGCCTTATGTTTCTCTATTGAACCATCTAGTTTCAATTTTCGTTTGAAAATCCATTTGCATCCTAGAACTTTACATCCAGAAGGCAAATCGACCAACTCCCATGTATGATTTTGCATGATGGAGTCTATTTTACTTTTGATTGTTTCCTTCCACATAGAAGCATCAGGCGTAGACATGGCTTCCTTGAATGTTTTAGGCTCATTCTTTAACAGAAAGGCCGTTACAAAGTCAAGACCAAATGACTTTGATGTTTTAGCCCATTTACTTCGTCTAGGTTCATTATTATCATCTCCTGGTTCATCAACCGAAGTACTTACACTCCCTTGTTCACGTGTATGTTTGGGATACGTAACATCCATGCACAGAAACACGTGTTCAAAGAAGGAATCATTCCTTGATTCCATTATTGTATTCACATGCACGCCCGATATATCCGATTTATATACCAAAAACTGATATGCACTATTGTTATGTGCATAGCCTATGAATATGCAATTAATGGTCTTAGGTCCTATTGTGACCTATTTGGGATTAGGAACTGCTACCTTTGCTAGACACCCCCACATTTTGAGGTATTTATACGAAGGTACATTACCTTCCACAATTCGTATGTGTCTTGCCAGTTTTCTTGTGAGGTATTTTATTGAGAATATAGTTGACGGTCAGAAACGCTTCCCCCGACATGTTCTGGGGTAGCCCAGAATTCAACAAGGCATTCATCATCTCCTTCAGAGTTCGATTCTTGCGCTCAGCAGTACCGTTTGATTCAAGTGAATAAGGAGCAGTGGTCTGTTGAACTATTCCATGTTCAGAGCAGAACATATTAAACGGTGCATCATATTCCTCTCCTCTATCACTCCTAACGATTTTAATCGTTTTGCCAAGTTGATTCTCAACATCAAGCTTATATTCCTTGAATTTATCCAATGCCTTATTTTTGCTATGTTAGAGCATCCACAGTCGTGTGCTATTTATGCATTTTATGCATTTTATAGCAAACGACCAGCTGCAGTCGTTTGCTATTTATGCATATAATGCATAAATAGCAACAGTAGATTGCTATATATGAGAGAAAATTTGAGAGAAATACATATTATACAGGACGCAACTTTACATTGCGTCCCACGAAAAAAATTATTTTTTTATTCGTCGGATGCAACTTCACTTTGCATCCCACGAAAAAAATATTTTTTTAAATCGTCAGGCGCAACTTCACACTGCGTCCGACGTTTTTAATTTTAAAAACGGAATTTAACAAAAGAAATCAAATGTGGGAGTTCCTGGACGCAACTTGAAGTTGCGTCCAAGGAGGGGCCCACTTATTTTATTTTTTATTTTTTACTTAAATATTGTTTTTAATTCATAAAAAATCATTAAAAATCTTTTTAAATCGTGGGATGCAATGTGAAGTTTCGTCTGAATTTTTTAATATTAAATTGGTATAAAATACCACTCGACGACTGCAGCAAATAGCCAAAATGCTATATGCATTTATGCATTTTCTACACAATCACGACTGTGGATGCTCTAACAAGTATACAAGCAATATTTTGTGCAATCGTTTATGAACATCACAAAATACTTTTTACCGCCTCTGCTCTGCACGAATTTTAAATCACGCAGATCCGTGTGAATTAAACCTAGAGTTTCAGTTTTCTTTCTACAGAACAGGATAAAGTTTAGTGAGTTTGGCCTCTGTGCAAACTTCACATTTGTCACAGTTGTCTATCTTAAATTTTGGTAGTAGATTCATGTTAATTAATCTACGCAGGGAATTGAAATTAACATGGCCTAGTCTTTCATGCCAAACAAAAGAAGACTCAACAACATAAGCAATAGGATTCATTTCATTAATTTTGAAAACAACAGGAACAACAGATTTTGAGATGACTGTCATTACATTGAATTTGAACAGTCCATCCTTAACATACCGTTTTCCCAAGTACACCCCATTCTTTGAAAGTACAAAATTGTCAAAAGCAAGCACAACCCTAAATCCATTCGTGCTCAGCAAAGATCCCGAGACCAAGTTCTTACGAATATCCGGAACGTGCAACACATTAGTTAGTGTTAGTTCCTTGCCAGAAGTCATCTTCAGCACTATCTTCTAGGGGTGGGCATCGGTCGGTATCCGACCTAGTATGAACCATCCATCACCGATCCAAAGAAGATCGGTTTTTTAATTTTATCATCCGCAACCAATCTGAACCTTAATTGAATCGGTTTCCTTCCAAGCCGATTAAGCTCGGTTTGAATTGGATTGGATGGTCGGTTTGGCGTGCTACTTTTCACCTTCAACATTATTCATAATTTTGTTGAAATTTAAAAGATCAACTTCAATCAAACTTAAGAAACAACCTGCTATTTGTTATTCAGAAATGAATTTAAAATGAAGATTCATAAAACCACAAGTTGTTAATGAATTTTGCACTAATTGTTTAAGATGATGACGTTTAAATAAGTGAGATAAACTGCTTTTTCACTTGCATACTTCTGTAATCTTAGTTTATTATCATAAAAGAAACATCAATAACCATAACTAATTAAATTTCAGGTGCAATAAAAAAAGATTTAGAAAATAATTTCTACTTGACTTGATTAAAGTAACTACTAAATGTTACATCAACTTTATGATTCTATTAAGTTGGGTCACACTGTAAATCAAGCATTTCTCAACAACATAACACAGAGAATTATGGAGAACCAAAATATAGGTAGAACAACTGCTCGGTTTGTATTAAAGAAATTATAAAAAACTGTTTGTATCTCAAGGAAAATGAGAAATAACTATTTGTATATTCAAGAAATTAAAGGTAGAACATATTTTTTATAGAGGTATGGTCGGTTCGGTTTCATCGGTTTTTGAAAGCCTCATCCAATAACCGAACCGGTCCAATTGGTTATTGAAGATCAAGAACCAATCCAATCCAAACCCCCAATAGGTTCGGTTAAAAACCGGTCTGTTCGAGTTGGATTAGTTCGGATTGGTCGGTTCGGATAATAGTTGTCCACCCCCACTATCTTCCATGTTCCTTCAATCTTGGAGGTGGGAGAATTCTCCATAAACAACTGTTCATCCTTGTTGCATTTCTGGTATGAAGTGAACATCTCTTTGTCCGAACAGATGTGCTTGGTGGCTCCAGTATCATACCACTACTTACAAGGATTTCTCCCCACCAGATTGACCTCCGATATTATAGCACAGAGGTCCAAGTCAGAGAGACCAGTGGACAAGTTCTCAGCTATGTGTGCATGGGCTTTCTCATTCCCTTTCGTCTTTCTAGTTCCAGCACGGATGTCATCCTTGCTGCGACATTTAGATATTTTGTGCCCCAGCCTACCACACTTGTGGCATTTTCCAGCAAACCTCTTTGCAGCAGGTTTCTTATTCGAGTCCTGTGGCAAGAACTTCCTCTTTTTCCCCTTCTATTCATGCTCCACCATGTTGGCTTTTTTGATAGACTGATTTCTATAGGACTTGTCAGCCTTGCAATTATCCTCTTCAATCCGCAACCTGACAATCAAGTTCTCAAGAGACATTTCCTTTCGCTTTTGCTTGAGGTAGTTCTTGAAGTCCTTCCATCTAGGTGGAAGCTTCTTAATGAATGCTGAAACCTGGAATGGTTCACACAACGTCATGTTCTCTGTAGCGATTCCGTGCATTATCACTTGCAGATTCTGAATTTGACTCACACCAGTCTTGGAGTCGACCATCTTGTAGTCCAGAAATTTGCCGACTACAAACTTCCTGGAGCCAGTATCTTTGGTTTTGTACTTCTTCTCCAAAGACCCCCACAGAAGTTTGGAAGACTTGAAGACAGTATACATTGTAGAGCGGGTCTACCAAAACGTTGAGAATGTAATTTCTACATAGGTAATCACCCTCGGTCCATGCATCAACAGCAACAACAAAGTGTGCATCCATATGTGCCAGCATAGGGGCAGTTTCAGTCAGAAATATTTCCAGCTTCAAGGTGGTCAAGTAGAACTGCATCTTTTCATGCCACTTTTTGAATTCAGTTCCATTGAACTTTTCAGACTTTTCTCCCATGGTTATATGTATAGGCAGAACGACCGTTTGTGCCGCAACTGGTTGTGCAGTCACATTCTGGGTCACTGGGGTTTGTGCATTGAGTTGTCCATTGACATTCTCAGTTTGTTTGCCTTACATTTTCTTTCTGAAACAGTTAAAATTGAACTGTTGGTTTTTTGTTTTTGTTTTTTTCCGAAATGATAAATAGCACCTATAAATATTCTTCACAAAAACTGTTAGAATAGAGGGGGAAAAATTGCTTTAAAATTGTTAAAACTTGAATTTCGTTAAGTAGATTATTTCTAATAATCTTTGTGAAGTACAATTATAGGAAAGAAAAAATCAAACCAGACAATTTGATACAGAGTCAGATTGATATCTATGTCCTTAAATCAAAATTCGCCTCGCAGTGTGACGGTTGTTGACGAACTACCTACCAAGATAACTGTATTACCTTCTCTGAAGAGGAGCACACAAGCTTCAGACACCAACGAACCAACAACTGTGTTGTACTCTCAGACAGACTCAGAGAAAGGAGACCAGATTGTAAAATTAAAACAATGTAAAATGACAGACAAAAGGGTCTGGACTTAAAGGAGATCCGAGGCGTAACAAATAGATCCATTACTCTGTAACAGCAAAGTAATGGCACAAAAGCGTAACTGATGGATCCATTATTCTACTGTTACAGAGTTATGGCATCAGTTAAAGAATTTCAAAAGCCTCAGGAAAAATTTGGAGCAGGGCAAAAAATAATTTAGGCTGGCCAGAACCAAACCAAACCGAGCCGAGGCCGGGCCGGGTGCGCGCTCGAGCGTGTGTGTGTTTGTAACTTTGGCTAGGTCCTTTCTCTACTACACGTTAGTGGTAACTCCAGGGCTATGCCCTTTAATCCATTTCTTTAGCTTATATACTAAAGAAATCTTTCTCAAGTTTCGATGTGGGACTATCCATTTTCTCCAAATCTCCAACATTCATTCATACGGAATCCGTTTTTGGCAAACGAGTACATTACGGAATAGTACTCGACGAGATGAACACAATCAAATCACTTTCCGGCGCCGCCGGTGGTCGGAGCCCACTGGAACCAGGCTCGGAAAATATGCCAAAAATATTTCCAACATGACCCAACCAGACTAGGGATGGCAACTGGGTCGGGTCAACCGGCGACCCACCCGCGACCCGGCCCACCAACCCGGCCCGTTTAATTGCTTTGCGGGGTCGGGTCGAACCCGGTGAACAGTACCGGGTCGACCCGGGTCGCAATTTACGCGAATTAAATTCGCGAAACCCGGCCCACGAACCCGGCCCAATTCGCGAGTTGGACCCGTTAACCCGCGGGTCGACCCGCGGTTTTCGACCCGTACGGGTCGAACGTTGACCCGCGGCGGGTCGACCGTTGACCCGCGGCGGGTCAACCGGTCGAAAATCCCGTTTACTACGCTCTGCCGCTCTGGTCTGGACAGAGCCGGTGTAAACGGCTCTAAGAGCCGTTTGGTTTTTTTTTCCCATTTATTTAGCCTATAAATATCCCCCAAAAATCTCAAAAAAAATCACACCTCACTCCCTTACTCTCTCTACTATTATACATCATTTTAAAGAATTTTTGAACAATTGTAGTATTCATCAAATAATTGTACAAGGAGGCATATACACGATCAAATTTCGGTCGTATCGGAAACAAAATTCAACGTCTTCAACTCTCTTCAACCCTCGTAAAATCTACTTCAACCTCTTCTCAACTCTTCAATTGCGGAATCGGCAAAGCGCTCCTCCATCTTTTCTAGTATATTCTTATTTTCACGATTTTTTTTATATACACGTATTCTACGGTGAACGGTATCAAAATATCTCTCTCTCTCTTGTTAAATTTTTTTTTGCGTTGTAATTAAAATTATTGTTCGTTTTTTAAACTTCTCTATCTCAACCCTCTTGTTTTTTAGATTTTTTTTGTATAATTCACCGCTCCTACATTGTAGTTTTTTTTTACATACTTTAGCACATTACCACATTATGTCTAGATCACGCGGTAGCGGTCGTAGCGGACAAGATTCCTCCTCCTCTTCACGTAGGCCACCAATTGTCCCAACTAGTGAGCCCGCCCAAGATTACATTGATCCTACTATGGAACAATGGGGTACACACGACATGGATGTTGTAGGTGACATTCAATTAGAAGAAGAACAACAACAACAACGACCCGAAACCACACAACCCCGTAGTAGTAGGAAAAGTAGAGGAAAAACTAGCGATTGGCATAAGTTTTATGAGTATATCCCGGACGAACATACTCCGGGTATAGATTTGAAAGTGTGTAAAACATGTAGTAAAACATACAAATTCAAGAGGGGTGACGGCACCGGTACAATTAGTAGGCACATACAACATAATCATAAAGAACTTCTTGATCAAATACAAGGCCAACAAAAAATCAACCCTAGAACCGGTCGAGTAGATAGCCACCCTTATGATCCCAAACTTGTTCGTCGGAAAATGGCCCGATTAGTCATTAAGAAAGAGTTGCCATTTTCCTATCCCGAGAGTAGGAACTTGGAAAATTTTAATCAAACGGCCTTAAACCCTCATTTTAAAAAAATTCCGAGAAATACTTGCAAATCGGATTGTTTTAAAGTGTACATGGAAATGAAGGACGCTTTGATTGCAATTTTATGGAATTTTAACTTGTAGGGTTAGTTTAACTTCGGATTGTTGGACGGGTGTCAACAATATTCCAACGATGGGAATAACCTGTCATTGGATCGACAATGATTGGATTCTTCATAAAAGAATCATATCACTTGCGTCGTTGCCGTATCCCCATAGTGGCGCTGAAATAACAAACCGTATTATAGAAATTTGTGATGTTTTTCATATTCGCGATAAAATTATGGCTATTAGTTTTGATAATGCATCTAACAACAATGTAGCAATTACTACTTTAAAATCTGTATTAAACCCTCCATCTGACAATATTTTTCATGTTAGATGTGCATGTCATATTATAAATTTATGTGTTCAAGATGCATTAAAAATAGCTGATCCATATATATACATGAAATTAGAAATTGTGTACATTTCATTGCATTAAGTCCAAGCATTTTACAAGAATGGAAAGCTTGGTGTAAGGTTAGAAATGTTTCTTTTAGAAAATTTCCAAACGATGTTCGACACCGATGGAATTATACTTTTGATTTACTAAATGTTGTCACCAATTATAAAGCAGTTGTAAATGATTTTTGTATCACAAAAAATATGCACAATTTTGAAATGACTCCCAACGATTGGTTTTTTGCCGAATCTTTGTTGAAATTTTTAGAACCTTTTAAAACCGCAACTTTAAAGTTTTCAAAAACATATGAACCTACTTCTAGTAGCATTTTTATTGAATTAGTTAGCATGATGCAAATATTTAACGAAATGTTAAATGATCCCTATATTAGTGACATTGTAATACCTGCATTTCAAAAATTTTTGAAGTATTATTTTCCTCCTCCTATGTTGATTTGTGTTGCTACTGTTATGGATCCCCGTATCAAATTAGAAGGTACAAAGAATTTGATACAAATGTTTTTTGGATATTTAGAGGACAATGTAGAATTAACAACTGATTGTGCTACTTTTTTAGTTCAGTTTGAATCTACTTTAAATAACTTGTATGATTATTATGATAAACGTTTTGCTTCTAGTAGTACAACTTCTGTAGTTAGTTTTTCTTCTGGTAGTTCTAAAGGTAAGGGTAAAAGTAGAATTGGTGATAGAACATTTAGTTTACTTGAACAAAATCAACCTAAAAAACCTAGGACTAATCAACCAAATGAATTAAATTGGTATAACCAACAGGATACTGAGCCTACTCTTTCTCCACTAGATATTTTACAATGGTGGAAAGAACATGAACACACTTTTAGTATTCTGTCAATTATGGCTAAAGATTTGCTAACTCCTCCTGTCTCTACGGTTGCTTCTGAGAGTGCATTTTCTACAAGTGGCAGGGTTCTATCTAATTACAGGAATCGGTTGAAGCCCGAGGCGTTGGAGATGCTCGTTTGCACAGAAGACTGGCTGAAGGCTGAAGATAAGACGCAAGGAAAAGCACTATCAAGTTCCACAAGTGGGAGCAACTCGCCCGAAGAACAACAACAACAACAACAATAGCTTTGCTTGTTATGTCAAATTAGAAAACTTATACTCATTTTAAAATTGTATATAACAAATATGTTATTGTATAAAACTTATTTGTGAATTGAATTCTTCATTTCATTATAAATTGTTCAAATTGTATAACTTAAATTCATATGAATAAAATTTCAAAATTTGTTGTCAATTTCACTCTTTCAATCTTATTATTATTATTACGATTTTTTTTGTTTATTAGTATTATTACTTAGTATTATAATTAAACATCATTTGGGGATATTTGAAGAATTGTAGTATTATTACTTATTAGTATTATTACTGAATTACATACTTAGTATTATAATTAAACATCATTTGGGGATATTTGAAGAATTGTAGTATTATTACTTATTAGTATTATTACTTAGTATTATAATTTTTGAAGAATTGTAGTATTCATCAAACAAAGATATGGTTGTTTGTATACATCATTTGTAAAATTATTATTATTATTATTTTAATTTAAGCTACCAAAAAAAATTATATTATTAAACGGGCCAACCCGCGGGTCGACCCGGCCCAACCCGGGTTGAACCCTAAAGGGTTCACGGGTTGGGCGGGCCACCCAAACGAAAACGTAGCCCGGCCCGGCCCGGTCCGGCCCGTATAAGGGTGCAACCCGGCCCGGACCGGCGACGTATTCGTGCCAACCCGTACGGGTTGGGCCCGGCCCGGCCCGAACGACCCGTTCGCCATCCCTAAACCAGACTACATTAACTCATCAGCATTCTAAAAAACATTATTCTTTTCACCTAACATCATAATTTCGTGCCAAAAAACCCAAACTTTAGCCAAAATTTCGCAACTTTTTCCTTAAATTGACACTAATTTCATCCCCAAATCTCACCAAATTTCATGCTTACTGCAAGAATCAACAAATCAAATCAAAATAATTGCGACATCGAATCGAATCTAAGAACCTGAGAGGCTTGGACGAGGTCGTCTTTGTCGAGCCTCGCCAGCGTGCGGCTCCGGCGATCCCTCCGGTCCTTGGAATCGGAGCGGGCGTGGTAGGCGAAGCCACGGAGCTTCCGCAATGGCGACTTCATTTCTGATCCGAAACCCTATTTTTTTGAAACCTGAATCCGATAGAAATATATATATATATAATGGGAGAGAGAAAGGGGAAGAATTGTTTTAGATAACGAGAGAAAGGGGAAACGAATTTCGCGTTTTTCGGCGGTCTAAATTGAGACCAGAGCGGGAACGAGAAAGGAGAGTTATTTTACATGTAGATCCCCAAATAATATAAAAATTATATAGAACTACCCTATTTCTAAATTACTTTCCTATAAATTACAACAATAACAACAAAGCCTTTTTTCCCAACTAGTTAGGGTCAGCTACATGAATCTTGGTTTTCCATTCTGCTCGGTTAAGCGCAATATCTTCTGTAAAGTCACAAACTATCATATATTTTCTCACTGTTTCCACCCAAGTAAGTTTAGGTCTTCCCCTACCCCTAACTGTACCATCAATACTTATCAAATCACTCGTTCTAATGGGGGCACCACTAGGTCCACGTGTGGCATGTCCAAATCGCTTAAGGTTATTCTCTCTTAATTTATCTTAGATAGGAGCTACCTTTAGCATGTATCGTATATGCTTATTTCTAATTCTATACTTCCTGGTTTTACCACACATCAATCTTAACATCCTCATATCCGCTATACTCTTTTTTTGGACATGTTTTTTTTTTTCCCAACACTCTTCTCCATACATCATTGCTGGTCTAACAGTCGTTCTATACAAATTTTCCTTCAGTTTCAAAGGTATACGTTTGCCACACAAAGCACCACTGACACTTCTCCACTTAAGCCATCTTGATTGGATCTTATATATAACATCTTCACAAATCTCTCAATCTTTTTGTATAATCGAGCCTAAATATCGGAAACGGTCTCTCTTAGATATCTCTTGAACATCAAACTTGACTACTTCTTCAGATGTTTTCCGAATATCACTAAAATTACACTCCATATACTCTGTCTTAGTTATACTTATTCTAAAGTATCTGGCTTCCAAAATTTCTTTTCACAATTCTAATTTAGCATTGACTGCTCTGGTCTCGTCCACTAAGACGATGTCGTCGGCAAAAAACATACACCGAGGCACTTCATCCTGTATTCCTCGCGTCAGTTCATCCATAACCAAAACAAAGAGGTAGGGGGTTAAAGCCGAACCCTGGTGTAAACCTACTGTAATAGAAAAATCATCGGTCTCGTTTGTGGTTGTTATAATTGTGGTCCTTGCCCTTCATACATATCTTTAATTACCTCGATATACCGAATAGTTACTTTTTTATTATTTAACACCCGTCATACTATATCTCTAGGGACTTTATCATATGCTTTTTCTAGATCTTTAAACACCATATGTAGATCTTTCTTATTCTCCCTATATTCTTTCATAAGTCTCCCTATAAATTGCTTTCATTGTTAACCTCCTAGACATACTTCTCTATAAATTGCTGTTTCTAAAAGTGATTAATCAGAAGGAATTGCAACATCATGGACATCTAACTCACTTAACCAACTATCCAGAATGTTTTTTGAAGCCGAATGGTCTTGTCCTTTCAAAATCGGTATTTCTTCTGTTAGAGTATCCACAGTCGTTTGCTAAATATGCATAATATGCATATTTGGTCAAAAACTGCGCTGCAGTCATCGGCTATTTGATATTTCGCTACAGGAGATTGCAATAAATGAGAATGGATATGAGAAATATGGATAAATGACAGACGGAGCTTGAAGTGTCATCAAAAAAAAAAAAAAATTTTAATGGTCGAACGGCCCTTCAAGTGCCGTCGCACAAAAAAATTGTTATTTTAATGGTCGGACGGCACGACAAGTGTCGTGCCGTCCCTCCAAAAAAAAATTTAATTTCCTAATAAAAAAAAACCTAAAAAAAACCACCTCTCCCTTGGATGTGCCGTCCCACCCTCTAGGTAGGTATTTGCAATTTTTGTAATGTTTTGTAATTTTTGAAATTTTTTTTGTAATTTTCTTTTATTTGTTCGTAATTTCTGATTTTTTTTTGTAATTTATTATAATTTTTTTGTAGTTTTTATTTGCACTTCGAGGACGAATTTTTTCCTCGGAAGTGCCGTCGCACCTTTTTTTATAATTTTTTTTCCCTCCGACGGAACATGATATGCCGTCCCACCGTTTTAAGATGTTTTTTTTTTTCCTCAAACGGCACATGAAGCGCTGTCTGTTATTATTTTAATTTAAAAAGGTAAAAAATAGCATTCAACGACTGCAACAAAACGTAACTTTGTTATATTCATTTATCCATTTATGTATATTTTGACTCTCCACGACTGTGGATGCTCTTATGTTCTTATTGTCGTTTTAACCGTTGTGCGTGAGTCTTCTTTTGATATAAAACTAGTTCACTGAATCCGATTTTTTTACAGTGTCGCATTTGGATCTCGAACTTCTTATTTTAATGCAGATCGAGTAACTGATATGAAAATAATGATTTGTGGGGGTGTTCGTGGAAAAATATTTCATGATTTTTATACATTTACTTTAATTACTCTTTACTTTACAGAGTCTCCAACTCTGTTTTTTTTTTTAATATGTTACATTTTGAAATTATTCGCAGAAAGATAACAGTTATCAAAATATTTGTGCTCGTGGACTCAACAACTAAACTCGTGGTTCTCAACAACGAATTTAGCTGTTTCATGCTCGTCGTTGGAACATGAAGAGTTTAGTGCTATTTTTTTGAGAAACTCACCATTCCCTACAGTGAGTTTAGTTCAAAATTTTCAGGGAAGACTCGTCGTTTTTAACGGTGAGGACATTTATACGAAACTCGCTATTAGGAACGGTAAGTTTAGTTCAAAATTTTCAAGGAAGACTCGCCGTTCCCAACGACGATGTCATTTATACTAGACTTAGTTGTTGGGAACAGCGAGTTTCTCCATTCCCAACAGTGAGTCTACTATAAATGTCCTCGCCGTTGAAATTTTTGAACTAAACTCGCCGTAAAAAAAGCTACACTCGCCATGTTCCAACGACAAGTTTAGCTGTTGAGTCCACGTACACAAATACTTTGAAAACTGCCACCTTTCTGCATGTAATTTTGAAAGTGGCATATTAAAAGAAAAATTCTCCATCTCTTTGTTTATGGTCAACGGGATGGTTTTTTTATCTTTTAGCTACTCATCAATTTTATATTCACATTTTAGGTCTACCAATTTTATTTAAAGAAATTAATCAAAGTTTCTCTTTTTCGTAGGAGTTAATTAATATAAAGTTAGTGGGAATAAAAAATGTATGCTTATTTCATATAAATTCATCTGCCTATGTTTACTGCATAAATTCACTCTGATTTGTGACTCGACGGATTTGTGTGTGCAACACTGGAATAAAGTATAATTTCGGCCATATTTCGACGGAGTGCCCAAAGCTCAGGGTGACGACGGCATCGTCTACATCCAAGGCAGCAAGTCCGCTGCTAATTGCGCCGGTGGTCGCACAGGAAAGCCAAACGCAGGAGAGCATGGCTGGAGAGAGAAGCGTTATTAGAGCCATTGTCACTCCCACGCCATTAATAGCGGAGATGGAGTCTCGATACAGGAAGTGCATCATGGTGAAAGCACAGACCGGGAACCCAACGCCTTATGACATCAAAGATCTCCTCCTAGCTGCTGTTTCCCCGACTTCGATATGGACAGTGCAAGAATCTAATGGCGGTATTTTTTTCGTGCACTGCAACGACGAGCAAGTGACGTCAGAGGCGCTTCTTATGAAAGGCTTGGAAGGCAGAGACTCTTCTGGCTTGGAGTTCTTCGTCACCATCAGCCCTGGACGCGCGAAGTGGGTGCTTTCAGCGCCGAGTCTCTCCCAACTGTTTGGATACGCCTCTTTAACTTCCCGTTCCATCTATGGGTCAAGTCCGGGTTCCAGAACGCCGTTCGAAGCTTCGAAATAGTCGTGGAGGTTGACAAAGGAACGCTAATGCACGAAGGTAGGAAGTTCGCAAGGATTCGAGTTGCCGTTGCTAATAGATCGGAAATTCCCTCCAAGATCATGGTGGAGTTCGAGGATCAGGTGTATGAAGTGTGGGTGATAGTCGAGAGTAAGAAGAGCGTCAGGTTCGGAGGTGTGGATGGGGCGGAACCACTTCGAGCTACCAACGATCCAGATTCGGAGCCTGAGGTAGAAGATAAACCACGACCGTTGGATAGGGAGGGGATTGAGCTGATCCGTCCATCAAAAACTCAATCAGATTTTCCCAAAACCGCGCTGGATAAGGAGCTGAGCTGTCAACATCCCACTCTCCATTCCGCTCGAACGGTCCAAGAATGCTGACGTGGGCACTTTCAAAAATTCGAAGAGCGCGCGCCGTTTGGAGAACCAAGACATGACGGGGAGAGGAGGTTTCTATCTGCACGGAGCTCAAAACGAGTACAAGGAAGCAGGGCTCAAGAGTAGGGGCTCAGACTGTGGGAAAAGCTCACACGCAATAGCTCATACAAAAGTCAAAGGATATGTCACTTCATGTTCAAAATTACCCTCAAATACTGGGATTCTGAAAAAGAGAGATTCTGACAGTGAGGGGCTCCAAGCTAGCAAAGAGATGGGCATCTGCATTGAGGAGTGGAACCATTTCTCTAAGAAGAGGTTGAAGAGTCCATTAAATTGGCTATGATCTCAATTATTGAAAAGAGAGGCAGAGGAGTGCAAAGCCAGCAGCAAGCACACATTCCCTTAATTACTGAGGGGGATGCGAACTCGAGGACCAAGATTGCGTCTGCCGACCAGCCAATTACACAGCAGGCAGTGGGTAATGTGGACCGCGGTGAAACTATAGGGGCTTTGGATGGCTTACGTGACGACAACTTCATCTCCAAAACAGAAACTGAGACAGGCGATAAGGAGATTAGGGGAGGAGTCAGCAGCAGTAACAGTAAGAAAATCACCGAATATCAAAGAAAAGGAAAGCGGCAGATAACGAAAGGGGACCCGCAAATTCATAGTAAAGATGACATTGCCAATGAGACTCCCACAGGGGGTCTGGAGGAGCTCTCCGCGGGAGGTTATGTGGCAGCAAAGAAGAGGCTGAGGATGTCCGAGGAGGAGTGAAAGTGCCAAAGGATGGTTAAGAGAGTTTAGGAACTTAGCTCTTGCACCTCTTTATTTGATGTATTTTGGGTTCTTTATGATGTTGTTTTATGATGTATCTCGTTCTGGTACGAGTCGGTAGGTTAGGATCCTGTTGGATTCTATTTTGATTGTATTTTGGGTCTACTATGTTTCTTTAATGCTTATTAATGAAACGATGACACAGGTCATCTTCTTATCAAAAAAAACAATCACTAATGAAGCGATAACTTAATAAAGCGATTGATCAAAAAAACTTAATAAAGCGATGACGGGGTTATCTTTTATATATAAAAAACACTGGAATAAAGTATAGCTGTGCAATGGATAATTTCTTGTACATGTTCAAGGTAATTCAAGTCAAGAGAACCGCTCTCTTTTTTCACGTGTATCCCGACAAACAAAACCGCACTCAGAGCCGGCCCAGGCCTGATGCAAGTGAAACATTTGCATCAGGCCCCCCAAAAAAAAAAATTTTGTATATAAGGGGGGCCCGTTTTCAGGAAAAAAAAAAAATTTGAAAAAAAATTTGAAAATATGTATATGCAGAGTATATGTGAAAAAAAATCTAATACATGAGAGGCCCCCGTTTTCGGAAAAAAAAAATTTGAAAATGTGTATATGTAAGGTATATGTGAAAAAAAATTCTAATACATGGATCGTTTTTTTTTTTTTTTTTGGGGTATATATGGGGCCCCTTTTGGAAAGTTTGCTCCAGGCCCTCAAAAGCCAAAATCCTAGGGCCGGCACTGACTGCACTCAAAGATGTGTATCTATGCATGATTTAACTTTGAAGAGTAATGTAGGATTGAGAGCAAACCCTTTGAATACATAACTCAGATATTCTTCCTATGTTTCAAAACCTGTTTCCGAGACTTAACTCACAATTCCTGATTCTTCTTCCAACTGCAACAGAACTGTAACTCTCTTGTGGCTGTAACGGTAAGTTTTACATCTTATAATTACACAACCCCTCTTTCATGCGAACCAGGTCGCAATGTGAGGCATCACACTATGTTTTACATAAGCTCGACAAAGTTTAGAGTTCCATAGAAACATTGCGAAAACCCATATCAAGTGAAGGGTGAAATGGGCAGCAATTAGTCAAAACATACAAAAAACAAGAAGGCAAAACTCCCAACTTGTCACACAAAAAATAGTACACTCCCAAGCTCGAACTGTGGTTGAAAATCAGCTTTTTGTAGTATATATTGGAGACAGTTAAATTCCGTGCAGCATGCTGAAAAGAATGATATGAAAGTCCTTTGCGAGAACAGGTAGAAACTAAGCTGCTGCAGCCATTGGCACCGATCGGTAGCATGCCCTCTTCGCTGCTCGGACAATATCTTCAACCTAAACGAAAAATTTTCAGGAAAAACAGTCATAAAAATCCAAATACTTTAATTCAGCTGATAAGTACGTGGGATTTTACAATCGGATCTGAAAAATACTGCAAAATACATGAAGCAGAAATATTATATTTTTTCTTCCAAGTCAAAAAACAGATATTTCTCTTTTTGGTAATGAAATGAAATTGGGCTAAGAAACGCAAAATTAGCTTAAAATGAGTGGGTTGAAAGTTGGAACAACCGAACTAAAGTAACCCTGATATAAGGTCAAACCCCACACATAAGTGCTCCCTTCTCTTGGGTTCTTCCAAGGCATCACATTCGATAAGGATTAAAATACAATTTGGCTTGGCATAATTCATTTTCTTTTAATGAGTATGCAATGACTAAAAATGTTGTTCAGTCAAACCTCACTTAATCCAGTTATTCCTTTCTATTAAGCCTAATCCAAACATCGCTAGGCGAGGTAGAGTAATTATTCAGATTTATTTCATTTGAGGTTTAGAATCATATTGTCTAACCTAATCCTTTATCACGGCCAACCTAATCCATCTTGAATCCAGCCTATCTAAAGAGTATTATAAGTGGATTAGTTATGGGGAAATAGAAGTAACAAATCCATTTTTAAAAAAATCATTCCTTAATATTATTATTAACAAATGGGCCCTGAACAGATGAAGTGATTACTCACTTTATTACAATTCGTTAACTGATCCACCTAATATTATTCTATTTTTGTTGGAATACATGATGGACAACCATTTTTTCAAATAGTTTTGCAGACTAAGTGGGAATAAGAACGGACAATGTGCAAATAACAATTCTATTTCCAAGTTCAGCTCCTTATTAGCTTAAACCAGTTGAGTTGCTTAATGAGACCAACAGAAATACTTCCCTTATTCCTTCACCAAATAATGCCTATATATCTATAATTAATTCTTCTGCGTAGTAACTTAGTCATATCATTGAACATGTGCCTAAAGTATCAGCTGCATGACTCACCTGGGGAACTGCTAGCCTCTCAAGGTTTGCAGCATAAGGCATGGGAACATCGGCTCCAGTAATCCTCTCTACAGGAGCGTCAAGGTATTCAAAACTTACTTCAACCACAGAAGCGCTGTTTATTAAACGAAGTTCAGAGTCAGTCATTATAGCTAGAAAAAAAGGCAGAAAGAAAATGGTAGCTTCAATCTACATTGCAGCATACGGCTACAGGGCACAGATGTGACAGAATACACATAGACAGCACGAAATTTCTCAAAAATATAGGATATTAGAAAACATTCCATACATGAAAACACTCACACTCAGCAGTCAAATTGGAAATTATCATTATTTAAGAACAACCATAAACACCATTGACTGATGATTTGATAATAAGTTTGGACTACCTTTGTTAAAAGCTGTGGATTATATAACTGATTACCAATTAAAGTATAGTGTTATACACATTTCTGGTTGAATAGAAGATCAATATCTAAGCAATCCCTCCCTCCCTCAATAATGACACACCATGTGTCCCTCTCTCAACGATGCTTGACTATGACAAAGATAACCAAGACATATATCCACAAGGAGTCAGGCATGCTCAAGTCAAACACTGAGCTGGACATGGATATGGTGTGTAGGATAGGTGCTGGGAAAGTGTCGGTGTCAAATGTGACATGGAGGCAGGGATTATAATAGTGTCAGTGAAATAGTTTTAGTAGAAACTAACCAGATTTCAGCACCCACACCATGCTGTGGGAAACCTTCTTCAACTGTCACCAATCTGTTGGTCTTCCTAACAGATGCATTTATCGTGGCTCTGTCAAGAGGTCTTATGGATCGAAGATTTATAACCTGTAAATAGGAAGAAGTGGAAAATATCAGTCTAGGGTGACAGCAGAGAACGGATTGCCATGAGTATCAATATTTACCTCAGCGCTAATTCCTTCCTTTGATAGAATATCTGCCGCCTGAAATGATTACAAGACAATTAAACATGGAAAAGAACAGGGACAATGCCATGTGGGCTCAAAGTAAATCTAAACCTTGGGTTCAATTTAAATTAATTTGATAGCAGGTAAAAAGCATGAAACAGAAGCTTCCAATACAAGTCATAACCTTAAGCAATCATGAGAAGCTTCCAATACACATCTTAACCTTAAGCTATCATGAATAAAGCCTTTTCGCTGAGCCTTCAGCCTCAATCAAATGCAGTATGGTACTAAAATATATAACCTATTCTTTGCTTCAACAAAGCTCTAGATTTTCAAACCTTAGCGGATCATACTTAAGCTATATAAGATGATACTACACTATCAAGAGATACACCATCATACTCAAGCTATATAAGATGATATTACATTTATAAGATCTAAGTACACTATCAGACAAAGTTGTCAAAATTCCAAAATCATGGAATAGTTGCAACACATAAATTATACAGAAAAGAACACAAGAATCAATTAAGTTAAACATAATTCACTTTAATCTGCAATCTATACAAAAGTAAAGAGATAAAATAATGCTAATAGCCATATTTGCTGTCAATCAGCTCGCCTTGCACCTGCAAGTTATACGCACTAAACAGCTATTACGCAAGACCCCTACATTTCCTTTCGCATCATTTACAAGTTTTAACAGAGTGCCTACAGGGCTGTCTGCAGAACATCAAGAAAGGGCCTACTTTAACAAAGCACTAAAATAATGTGATCAATTAGCATTTTATAAGCCTTCCCTTTATATCTTTTAATTATTTTTGTAGTTATTTAAGTATTACTCTGATGGTTTAGTATCTCACTTGCATCATCAATACTTAGTTTTAACATTACAAGCCTGAGGAAATTCTCGAGTAAACTACATGAAGTTAACAAATCAACCAAACAAGTGAAGTGAGGAGAAACTATAAAATCACCAAAAAAACATTTACTGAAATCTAAGAAACAATATTGTAGGACATCGGACATTTGTTTACCAATTACAATATCCAAGTCTACAAAAAGTTGTGCTTTCTTCAGCCGAGATTTAAACCCATTGGGAAAAATAACCAACCAACTATAAAAACTCAAAACTCAATTACATGGTTTGTAATAAAACCACATACCTGGAGAGCATAACCAACCATCTTTGAGAAAGCAGTGATTGTCACATCCTTTCCTTCTCGTTCTATCTGTCAATTTAGTACATTAAACATTAGATATAGATGATAACAAATCTAGGGTTCCATTTGAATATACAGTCCTGCGGCACACCTTGGCTTTTCCTATTGGAAGGCAGAAACTGGAATCAAGAGCCTCTGCAGACATTGGGAAAGATTCTCCATACCTGAAAAGGTATAAAGTAATCTTATGATCTGCCTCAAAATATTATCCAGGATTCACTTAACTTGACAAATTTTAGAGCTACATACAGAAGTTCATTCTCAAGGAAAACAACAGGGTCAGGGTCTCTGATTGCAGCTTTTAGAAGTCCTCGAGCATCTTCGGATGAATACGGAGTGAGCACTTTCAACCCAGGAACAGATGCATACCATGCTGCATAACACTGCAAATGAACTATAAATTAGCACTCTCTGGATGTTATCCCTTTTTGGTTATTTTCATTTCTAATCAAATGAGTACAAGACTATATACATAATTGAGAACTTTTAGAGAGAAGCCAACAAAGTTATCTATCAAGAGCTTAAGGCTTAGTCTGGAGGGCCCCAAAAGTACTTTTGGGCCCTAAAAGCACTTTGAGACTTAAAATAGGTGTTTGGTAAACTTAATTAAAGGTGTGTTGATTTGTTCATCCCAAAGCACTTTTCCAAAACTGTGATTTTTGCCTTTTTTTTCTCACCACGTCGCCAGAGACGCTTTTAGCTTTTGCATAAGGTACTTTTACTAACTCCCCCATTACATGTCCCAAGCCAGGAATCCGGCCACAAACTAGAGAATGAGGATTGCGTTAGGTAGTTGATGGCCAGTGTAAAACCTGTCAAATTCCATGAACATGAATCTTAAAAATATACACGCAAATGTAAGGGCATTCCCTGTACGCGATGTGTTGTGTAAGCCTCTAAGTGTTTCGAAAAATGTGCAAGGGGCATCGCACTAGGGCCCGGTTACAAAAGATATTGTACTAAACCGAGCATAATGGAAAACTAGTGTTCATGTACCCCAACTAGGTGGGAAAAATGCTTTGTTGTTATTGTTGTTGTTGTAAAAGGTGCTTTAACTCATAAAGAAAATTTTGAAGTCAACACATTTTTTTCTTTTTTCTTCACAGAACTTGTGTAAACAATTCGTTTCAGCGAAAATGCTTTTTGTTCACAACAATACCAAACATAGTGTAATGCAAACTAAGCACTGTAAACATATAGTGGATCTGATGGCTACTTTTAGTTTCGTTTGGTAAAGATGATATGGTCAAAATGAATACCATTTACATCTCTACACGAAACATGTAAACTTGTTGAAACGACAATCAGTTATCAGCTTGCTAAAGATGATTAATTGGAAGAATCCTATTGAAGCTTAATAATTATAGTTCGTGATTCGAAAGCATTAAAAATATAATTATTCTGATGTAAAACTAACCCTAAATAGAGAATTTCCAAAAATCTTAATGGGTTAATTTTACCAAACACGTTATGCGGATTAAAGTTAGGAATTTTAAACAATTAATTGGTTGGATGGATTTTCAAGAACTGAATCACGTTAACAATCCCAATTAATAATTCAACCCTACAATCAATAATTAAATCCCTAAGTGTTTAGCAAGTAATAGGTTCAATATTGATTCGTACTCTACTCAAGCATGTGGAACACTCAATCTCAGTTATTTTTGTGGACGACAAGCAAATCAGATATTATAATAGATAATAAGGCAGTAGAACACAAATATCTAATAGTGGAAAGAGTATACCCAGGATTCAACGAACAATTGCGTAGATCTCTGGTAGAACACAGCAATGGCAGACCACGACAAATCAAGAGCACGGGTGGCAACTGCGAAGATGGGGCCACGGATCTGGCCGACGCAGTGTTCTAAATGGCGTCCGCCTCGGACGCCTAGGCGGTGCCTAGGCTCTCAGATGGAGGAGAACGAACCGCCTTTGCATTAGGCGGTGGTCTAGGCGGTTAGAGACGATTAAGCGGCCGTCTTGTTGAGTAGGCGTCCATAGCACCGATCAGGCGTCCACCTGATGGCCAACGCTCATGCGTTTTCTATTTTTTAAAATTTTAAATACTATAAAATAACACAAAAAAAGAGAACTACTATTAATTTATTAATCTGTTATATAATATGTATGGATCTTTAACAGTAGTGGAATTATTTTTACTTTTTTTTGTATTATTGGTGATGAATTGCACATATTATACCTATTATACATATTAAAATGGCACATGTTACACATATTACACATATTGGCATATTGCACATATTACAATTGGACAATTATTATTTTTAATTGCACGAGGAAGCTATTTTTATGCATAAAAACTCTTTAATTACACATTACACAAGAACATGATGAATATTTGCAATTGGATTGCATGATTATACTTACAATTAAAAAATAGGGACTGAAATTAACTAAATCGGCAAAATAAATTCAACCGCCTAGGCGCTGCCTAGGTGCCGCCTAGGCACCCTAGGCACCCTAGGCACTAGGCACCCCTTGACCGAACCGCCACCGCCTAACGCCGTTTACAACCTTGGGCCGACGGCCTGGAGGCGGCATCGACTGGGCAACACAGGCCGGCGCCGGGAGGAAGTCGCACTTGGTGAGGGCGACGCGACGGTCGAGAGGTGACGGGAATGTTTGGATGTCGACGGAAGGAGAGGAGGATTGCAGTGAGGATGAGATCGGGGAAGGTGGGGTGTTGTCGAGGCTAGGGTTGGGACGCGTCGGTGATGTCGATGGGGAGAGGGTCGTGGACGATGGCGTGGAGGTGGAGCGAAGCTGGGGAAGAAGAAGACGAAGGAGTGGGTGCTTTTCTTCTTGTGATCGGGATCTGGGGTAGAGGAAGAAGAAGATGGAGAAGGGGATTAGGGATGGCAGCTGGTGTATGAGTATGTGATTAGGGTTTTGTATTAGGGATTAGGAAAATTAGGGTTTGGGTAATTTTAGTTGGGGATTTGTTTTAATTTGGAATAGATTTTAGAGTTTATCACAAACCCTAAAATTGTATTAGGATTTATCACAAACCCTAATAATTTGGATCTCACTTGTATCACACAAAGAGAGAGGAGAAGAGCAAAAACTCAACACAATTTTTTAATCAAGAATAGCATGTTTTCTCATTAATCTCAAGGCCTATAAATAGGCTCAAAATACATCTTGATACAAATCTTAAAATATTCTAAAAATCTAAAAAATACAAAAAAGATTACATATAGCTCTAATTGCCAGAAACAAAAAATGGTACTGAAATAAAAATCCTAAACTAAACAGGAAAGATGTCCTCATCATATTCAGAGGTCATAATCTTTTTTTCTTTTTTTAATGACCAACCAAGATTATTCTGCACTAATTTACTTGGATGTGCAATGTACGCGAAATAAGAATATGATTTCTTAATATTATATAATTACTCAAGGAAAACAAACATTATAATGCAATAAGAAAATAATGAAAAACATGCCAATCAGCTCTATTTATCTTCGGTGAGAAGAGAAATAATCTAAAAGAGGACATCAAATATGGTAATAAAAATGAAAGCAACTCCAAGTGTGAAGGTTTCACACACTCTAAGTATGGTTTGGCTAGGGATGGCAAACGGGTCGAGTCGACCTACCCGATTAACCCGGCCCGCAAAACGGCAGTTCGGGTTCGGGTTGAACCCGTTAACGTTAACGGGTCGACCCGGGTCGCAAATTAAGCAGATTCAACCCGTTAAACCCGGCCTGTACGGGTCAAAAAAGATGTCGACCCGCTCGCCAACCCGCGGGTTGCGAACCGTTTGACCCGTACGGATCAAACGTTCGACCCGCCCCGGATCGACCGTTGACCCGCAGGTCCAACGGGTCAAAAAACCCCCCAATTGTTGCTACTGTACAATAGAGAGGAGTAAGGGCTCTTTTAGCCTTTTTTGTGTTTTTTGTGTTTTTTTTTATTTTCTCCCTATAAATACCCCCAAAATCCCAACAAAAAATTCACACCTTACTCTCTTACTCTCTGTACTATTATTACTCAATTCATTTCAATTTGTGAACAATTGAAAAAAAAGGTAGCAAGACATATACACGATCAAATTCCGATCATATCGAACTCAAAATTCAACAACATCTTCAAGTCTTCAACACTCCTCCAAGTGATCAAGTCTTCAACTCTTCTCCAAGCTCTCCTCAAGTCTTCAATTCCGGATTTCTACTTCTACTTCTTTTTTTATTTTCACGGGTTTTTTATATACGCGTATCCACGATGAATGGTATCAAAATTTTATATCCCTCTTCTTCAATTTATATTTTTTGTAGTTATAATTTTTGGTATCTTATTTGTTTGTTGATTTTTTTATCTTCTCTCTCTCAACCCTCTTGTTTTCTAGATTTTTTTTGAAACTTATCGCCCCTATATCATGTAGTTTTTTTTACATATACTACATATAAACATATCTAGATCACGCGGTAGCGGTCGTCGCCAAAGTGGGCAAGATTCCACCGGCACTTCCCGTAAGCCACCAATAGTCTCATATAGTGAGCCCGCCAAAGAGTACCATGATCCTCTTACCCAACAATGAGGTACACACGATGAGTTTGTAGGAGACATACAATTAGAAGAAGAACAACAAGCAACTGAAACAACACAACCCCCTAATAGTAGGAAAACTAGAGGAAAAAGTAGTGATTGGTATAAATTTTACGATTAAATCCCGGACGAAGAAACTCCGGGTACTGGTTTGAAAGTTTGTAAAACATGTTCTAAGCAATACAAATTCAAGAGGGGTAATGGCACGGGTACAATTAAGCGACACATCCTAAATGTTCATAAAGATCTTGTTGACCTACCCGGCCAACAAAAAATTCACCCTAGGATTGGTCTAGTTGATAGTCACCCTTATGATCCCGATCTTGTTCGTCGGAAAATGGCCCGATTAGTAATAAAGAAAGAGTTACCATTTTCCTATCCCGAGAGTAGGAATTTGGAAAATTTTAATCAAACGGCATTAAACCCTCATTTTAGAAGAATCCCGAGAAATACTTGCAAATCGGATTGTTTTAAAGTGTACAATGAAATGAAGAACGCTTTGATTGCAATTTTATAGAGTTTTAACTTGCAAAGTTAGTTTAACTTCAGATTGTTAGACGGTTTGCAACAATATTCCAATGATAGGAATAACCTGTCATTGGATCGACAATGATTAGATTCTTCAAAAAAGAATCATATCACTTGCTGCGTTGCCCTATCCCCATAATGACGTTGAAATAGCAAACCGTATTTTAGAAATTTGTGATGTTTTTCATATTCGCGATAAAATTATGTGTATTAGTTTTGATAATGCATCTAACAACAAAGCATCAATTAGTATTTTAAAATCTGCATTAAACCCTCTATCTGACAATATTTTTCATGTTAGATGTGCATGCCATATTTTAAATTTATGTATTCAAGATGCATTAAAAATAGCCGATCCATATATAGTTAAAATTAAAAATTATGTACATTTTATTGCATTAAGTGGCACCGTATTTCAAGAAAGAAAAAATTGGTGTAGGATTTCAAATGTACCTTTTAGAAAATTTTCAAAGGATGTCAAACACCGATGGAAGTCTACTTTTGATTTACTACATGTTGTTACCGAATATAAAGCATGTATAAATGATTTTTGTATTGCAAAAAATATGGCAAATTTTGAAATGACTCTCCCCAATTGGTTTTTTGCCGAATCTTTATTAAAAATTTTAGAACCTTTTAAAACCGCAACTTTCAAATTTTCAAAATCATATGAATCTACTTCTAGTAGCATTTTTATTTCAATAGTTACTATGATGCAAACTTTTAACGAAATGTTAAATGATGTTTTTGTTGGTGATATTGTAAAACCTGTATACAAAATTTTTTGAAGTATTTTAATCCTCCTCCTATGTTGTTTTGTGTTGCTACCGTTATGGATCCTCGTATCAAATTAGAAGGTACGAAGAGTTTGATTGAAATTTCTTTGCATTACTTGGGGAGGATGTAGAAAAAGAAATTGATTGCACTTCTTTTTTAGTTAAATTTGAATCTACATTAAATAACTTGTATGATTATTATGACAGATCTTTTGCTTCTACTAGTACAACTTCTGTAGTTAGTTCTTTTGCTACTTCTAAAGGTAAGGGTAAGAGTAAATTTGATGATAGAACATTTAATTTACTTGCACAAATTCAATCCAAAAAACCTAGGACTAATCAACCAAATGAATTAAATTGGTATAACCAACAAGATTCTAAGTCTTCTACTTCTTCACTAGATATTTTACAATGGTGGAAAGACCGTGAACACACTTA
The DNA here is from genome assembly GCA_017893485.1 of Hemerocallis citrina. Classification (NCBI taxonomy): domain Eukaryota; kingdom Viridiplantae; phylum Streptophyta; class Magnoliopsida; order Asparagales; family Asphodelaceae; genus Hemerocallis; species Hemerocallis citrina. The sequence goes on from CM030362.1 coordinate 292,410,483, forward strand.
TAGTATTCTTAAATATATGGCTAAAGATCTACTAACTTCTCCTATCTCTACAGTTACTTCTGAAAGTGCATTTTCTTCAAGTGGCAGGGTTCTAACTGATTATAGGAATCGCTTGAAGCCCGACTCGTTAGAGATGCTCGTTTGCATAGAAGACTGGCTGAAGGATGAAGATAGGACACAAGGGAAAGCATTATCTACGTCCACAAATGGGAGCAACTCGCAGGAAGAACAACAACAACATCAATAGCAACCAAAATAAAGAATTCAAGACCAACAACAAGTCAACAACAAATTGAAGGCCATTAAATTGAAGACAATTGTAAATAGATAAAAAATTATATTAAATCTTTGCTTGTTATTTCAAAATTCAAATTAAGAAAATTGAAGTAAATTAAAATTGTATATAAGAAATTTGTTAGTGTATAAAACAAATTTGTGAAATCTTTATTTCTTATTACAAATTGTGATAACTTGAAATCATATGAATAATACATCATTTTTTTGGCAATTTCACTCTTTCAATCTAATTTTTATTATTACGATTTTTAATGTTTATTATTTATTTTCATTTTTTTAAGTAAAAAAAAAGTTCACTCTCTAACCGGGCCAACCCGCGATCCGACCTGAACCGACCCGGGTACGACCCGAAAGGGTTCACGGGTTGGGCAGGTCGCGATTTCATCTCTTCGGCCCGGCCCGGCCCGATTAAGCCTCCGACCCGACCCGAACCCGCCCACGTCAACCTTCAACCTAGGTGGGTCCGACCCGACCCGGCCCGGACGATCCGAATGCCAGCCCTAGGTTTGGCTTAACATGCTCCTTATCTAGTTAAGATGTTAGCATAAGAATTCATCCCAATGACACGAACTCCATTCTAAAAAGGAATAAAAAAAGATTACAACAATTAATTCCACATAACAGTTATGTACCTGTGAATGTTGTGCACCAACACCAGCAGCAGCACCATTTGGTCCTCTGAAAACAATAGGCACAGATATTTGACCTCCTGACATGTAGTTTGACTTTGCAGCAGAATTGATAATATGATCAATGGCCTGTAACATGTTCCAGATAAATAAATCAAGCATTTGAAGGAATATAACCACAATTAGCTTGGGGCAAAAAGCCATGAAGAATATGTTAACTTGATAAATAACTAAAAAGAATGTTTTTCGTAAACTATTAAATAAGAAAGTTCGTCATAACATAAATATACATTGGTTTGGTCAATCCGCAGACACGTTCTACATATGTAGAAGATCCACTAAAGTAACACTATTTTGCAGAGAAAGAAATTACAACTAGAGTTCAAATGAAACCTGACCTGCATAGAGAAATTAAATGTCATAAACTCGATGATAGGACGAAGACCATAATATGCTGCACCAACTCCAATTCCGGTGAACCCAGCCTGCAACAGAAGAGCAAACATATTTGATCAATACAAATACAGATAAAGGATTTTAAAAATATCTACTATGAAAGTGCCACTTTGTGCAAAAAATAATTGCGTGGATTAGGAAATCAAAGCAACCTCTGTAATTGGAGTGTCAAGAACTCTCTCAGGACCATACTTATCAAGAAGACCCTTGGAAATCTACAGGAATAAGCAAACATTCCAAATGAGTGAATACAAACTTTTCAACAGAAGATAAACTGCAACAAGACTCTTCTTATCATGAGTATCAACCTTGTATGCACCTTGGTACTCCCCAACCTGAACAAAAGTCAAGCTGTCAGCAAATAATAAGGGAAAATGAACATTTCACGAAATTGTTCTCATTTCTTCATTTTACCTCTTCACCCATCAAGAACACTTTTGGGTCAGCTGACATCTCCTCATCAAGTGCAGAGTTCAGAGCATCACGCACCGTCATCTATAAAACAGCAACAAGTTCAAATTTTAGCTACATATGCAAACCCCAAATATTTGAAATAAATGCTTCATTGTTCTTGTTGTGACTTTTATATGCAAGCTTGAACTTGGATTGAGATAAACAAATATGATACATGGAAGAAAATATGATCCACAAAAAAGTTGAATAAAATAAAAAGATCCATGTCTGATGACCCTAGAGATTTGGGAATAATTATTTGTTTTTGGTGTTGTCTGATGGTAATCACACTAGCACTCTGATGGTACAGTTGGTACAGTTGTAAACAAAAACCGCTGTGACCAAACAAAGTAAAAAATGATTTTAACATTTTTCTTTAATGTGCAAAAGCAATCCGCAAAAAACTTTTTATAAAAAAAAGTACCTTATTAGATGTGGTTGCAAAAGGCAGAAAAAATACCTCAATTTGGAACTGTCATTAGCCTTAACACACTTTTAGTGAGTATTCACAAACACATTTTAGGTCTAGAAGTGCTTTTAGAGTGCAAACGGTATTTTTGGGCTTCGCAAAAGTAATACCAATCATAGCTGCCTAACCCTATCACCCTTCTGTTATCATCTCTGTTTTAAGCTACTTAGTGTTCCCCTCTCCCAGATGCATCACAGATCCACAATTAACCTATCAAATCTTAACCCCGTAATATTCAACAAGTCCATTGGAATTATTCAATCTCCTCTTTCCAAGATTAAACTAGTTGACTGGGACAGAGATGAGTCATTTAGATGAGTCATCAGATGATGATGGGATTGGGTTCTCAACATCAAACTACAAGCATTTGCACAAATGATATCATTTTTTTAAGTTTATATTTTAAAATCAATTCAAATAAATACCGATGTAATAACAATCAATTTCAAATTTACAAAAATGTTCTACCAACTTAAAGTCAATTATTACTTATGTAGTGTAGTGTCAACTTCTCAGCTGATTGTCAACCTAACTGCAACCACCGCTTGTTTAGTTACAATTATACAATTAAGTTATCAAACATGACATCAAATTATACAGTGAAATACATTAAAACCTCAAATGACAAATAGAAATGTTATCATCTCCCTAAAGTTATCTTTTAAAATCAGTTCATATTTATAGTCATATAATATCATCATCATCAAACTTTCCATCAAATTATGGTTGGTTATGTGGCACACATAGTGGTTCCATAAAATACATGATTTATTGTTAAAGCTTACCTACCAACCTAACGTCAATTATCTCTTATGGCATCAATTTTTCAGCTGACTGTCAAGTTGTGTCAACCTAACACCACCCTAATCTTGTTAACGGACAAGTTCACATGAAATTGTAATTTATGGAGAACCAACCCACCTAAACCAATCTCAACCACACATTTTAAAGTCAGAGTTCTAACAAGCACCCAATCAAAATCAATCACCCAACTAAATCTCTACCACACTTTTAAAAATCAAATCTATACCAACCATCCACTTTAATTGAAAGATTTAAAAGAACCAGCGGATGTGTAGCGTCTCATGTGCATCACACTTGCAAACTAACTAGTCTTGTTAACTTACAAATTCACAACAGTCTCCTATAAACTCCCTATCATCATCTCTCCTTTAACCTACTAAGAACTTCCACCTCCCGATGCATCACAGGCTCAAAACTAACCCATTTCATCCTAGCCCCCTCAACAACACCAGCGCTATTCAATCTACAACTTCTAATACCACTCAAATTCATCACAACAATTTCCTATTCCCCAAAGTCAACTACTCAACTACACAATGACCAATCCTCAACCTCAAATTACAAGCTCAAGTACCATCATCCTTCAAAATCAATTCATATACATACCCATATAACAATAACAATCAATTATCGTACAACTCTCAATTATTTCACCTGATTTTCTTGTTTAGTTGTTACTAACTTCACATAAAAAAACAAAACAACATCAAATTTTCGGCGACAAAAAACATCGCAATACTATTTTGGAGCAGCTGCGTAATACTTCAAAATTCTCATTCAATGTTCAATCTATAAGTTCCAACATCACTAAAATCTTGACAGCAAAATTCTCATCCAAAATTCAGCTAATTTACTAGGACAAAGACAAGGAATCAGATGATGGACCCTTCAACCTCAATTATCAAGTTACAATCACAAATGCGATCCTCTTTAAAGTTCATCTCTTAAAATCACTTCATACACATACCCTGTAACCCCCGTTTCCATCTATACGAATTTTCTGCGTATTCTCTGTGTTTTGATTCTTTATGAAAAAATATGTTTCCTTAAATTCGTTTTGTTTTAAAGTTTATTTTTTGATCTCCTATTAAAGTCCATTTCTAATCATTAATTGTATGTCTAGCTATTTTCAAATGATTCTTATATTGTAATACAAATTCTATTCAGTTCTATAAATTTGTCTTATTTCTTGTTTGGTTAATTATTTATGTTTTAGACAAATCAAATATATTATTATTGGATTATTTAAATCAATCTATAAGTTCCAACATCACTAAAATCTTGACAGCAAAATTCTCATCCAAAATTCAGCTAATTTACTATGACAAAGACAAGGAATCACATGATGGACCCTCAACCTCATTTATCAAGTTACAATCACAAATGCAATCCTCTTTAAAGTTAATCTCTTAAAATCACTTCATACACCCTGTAACCCCCATTTCCATCTATACGAAATTTCTGTGTATTCTCTATGTTTCGATTCTTTGTAAAAAAAAAAAAACTGTTTCCTTAAATTTGTTTTGTTTTAAAGTTTATTTTTGGATCTCCTATTAAAGTCCATTTCTAATCATTAATTGTATGTGTAGCTATTTTCAAATGATTCTTATATTGTAATACAAATCCTATTCAGTTCTATAAGTTTGTCTTATTTCTTGTTTGGTTAATTATTTATGTTATAGCCAAATCAAATATATTATTATTATTGGATTATTTAAATAAATGTGTTAAACCCAAATCCTATTATGTTATATTATTATTATAATGTTAAGCCCACATGCTAGCCTAATTTAATCAACTACACAATCCCCCAAAATCCCCCAATACCTCCATAATCCCTTTTATGTTACCCTACTATCTCAATACTGTCTCCTTAACAGTTTCCCCACTAATGAAATCCCAAAAAATCTCTGCATAAACCCCCAAATCACTAATAACCACTCATTAGCCTTTAAACCCCCCCCCAAACTAATCATTCTGACTCCCTAATCTAATCATCTACAGCCTACTTCTCTTCTTCTACTTCTTCCTTCTTCTACCCGAGCTCCCCCGAAACTCGACGCCGGCCACCACAACCCTCTCTCGTGACCCTCCTCTCCACCCGAACTCCCGCAGCGCCACCCTGCCCCACCACTTCACCCCCGAGAACCCAACACCGTCGACCGCCCGCCAACCCACCTTCGACCACCGAGCCCCCCTGTCACCACCACGCCATCACCGACCACCAACTCCGCCACCACACTCCAGCCGTCGTCGACTGCATACATCCCCACTCCCGCTCACCTCGTCATCACCATCATCTCGCGACCACCCCTCACCACCGACCGAACCCTGACGCCTCTGTGTACCACCTTCTGCTACCTTCCCGACCACTGCAGCCATCCCACACCTCCACTTCGACTCCTTGCAGCCTCCGTTACCTGCCGTTCGCCCTATGCCGTCGACATCCGACTCCCTCGCTGCCTGCCTTCATCCCCCGACAGTCTATTCCCTACCTTCTCCTCACCATCCCGCTGCTGCTCAACCACCGCCGACGTCGCCGACGATCACCACCGCAATCGGTCCCTTACCAGCCATTGCCGAGTCGCTGCCTTGCTGACGTTCTCAGCCGTTGCTGCTGTCGCTCTTACTTGCTATTGCCGCTGACGTCATCGCTCCTTCCGCCCACATTCGGAACCGTTGCATAATAAGGCAAGTATCTCGTGTACACTTTTTTTTGTTCCCGTACAAGCTTTACTTTGAATCCTGCAAGTAGTCTTTGGTTGATTCATCGTGTTACAATATCGTTCCTTCCCTTCTAAGCCCCTTATTACGTAAGACATCGCAAGCCCGGCTCCGGACCGAAAAGACCTAGCGGAGTATGTCGATTGATCGTGATCCATTAGTATATACTAGCCTACTTGATTCTTGTTAATCTCATACTCGTAATGTGATCTTGAATATTCCTCGTTATTACATGCATTACACGGACACATGATAAAGAGACAGTATATAAAAATTGATGCTATTTGATCGTATCATGATATAATAATGTAAATATTAATTTTGTGTTTAATGTCGTAGAAATAACGATTCTTGCTATGAAAACACTATAATTCATCCTAACTACTGCATGTGGATGCTTTTAAAATTCTAAGCATAAGACTATTTTTAGGATTTCAATCGCTATATATTTCAAATGTTGTAATTCTGCATGTTGTCTACCTGAGATTGTGATGAGATGATGACCTAGTTACAGTTCAAATCAATTAGAACTTTATATACGAGAGTTGTAGCCCCCTGAATCTAGATTCTAGATTTTCTTACGCATCTAAATTCCAATTTGTAGACTGCAACTTATCACATTTTTAGTGTTGTTAGGCTTCTAATTTCCAGATTATTGTTTAGTAGCATATCGACACGATTAACTAATTAAAATATCATGTTAACAGTACAATAAAGACTTGAAATTCACCAGGATGACACTAGATATGATTAGGAGTGACTTTATAATTTTTATAAGATTTTTAAATGAGTTTACAGTTAATTTATATAAAGGAACCTTGCACTGAGCTATTGCCTGAACAGTAGACCAGTAGAGAACTATCTGGTTGACCTAACTATTGTAACTATAATGAATCGTATGAATAGGCGTTGGAACCGGCAGGGAGTCCAGTTTCTGGAATTCCTGACGGAACTGAATTCACTTTTCTATAGCAACGGAAAAGTGAGTTTTTTTACAACATTGTATTGCTGTCCAGAATTTGTATCTTCATGTATCTAAATATAAATATGTTTATTTCTCGCATTTAATTAATTGAAAAATATACCATGTATTGTATAGCCCTTGATACATCCTTGATCTTGTTCTGATACTGTTCCTATTGATTGCATGTCCAAGTTACCGATCATATTATCGTTAGTGTTTACCAATCATGTTTACTGTTCGTGTATACGTATAGTAAAAGCATAACAAGCCGGGGAAATAAGGGTAAGACTTAGTAGTGGACAATATAGGAAAGTACTCGAAAGGGGGTCCATGTTTCCCGTGTTATTATTTACCGATCAAGTCACCAATCATGTTTACCGATTATGTTTACCGATCAAGTTACCGATTATGTTTATAGTCATGAGAAGACGCGAGTACATGACTTCGTAAAATTCACCACTAGAGTCTAAACGTTCACATGATTATATGCACCCGAGCATGTGATATGGAACACAGGATTGCGTGCATTAGATAGAACTGATAAAAGATGGATAGACTTAAGATTAACACTGAGCACAAGCAATTTCATGTTTACAAGTTATATAATTCCATTTACAAATTTCATGATTTCCATTATATGTTACATATTTCAGTTTATCAGTTACACGATTCCTGTTTATAAGTCAAGTTTACATGACCCCTGTTTATATGTTTGCATTCCCGTTACATGACTTATTTCCTGTATACATGATTTCTTGTTCCTTGCTATATCCCTATTCTTGTTTCATTTTGCTTGTACTACTTGCAGCCCGTTACTTGCTCTAATGGGTGTTCCTCTTCCCTAACTCGAGATAATGAATTTACAGACGTAGGAGAAGAATTGTTTAAAGAACTTAGTGATCAAGTATTCTAGAAAATGAAGATGAATTCTAGCCTGCATTGTGTATCTTATATTATGTTTCTCGGTTTCTATTGCTCTCACTACATACATTGTTTTCCGGGCATTTTGACCCAAAGTTTATTTTTTTCCGGATGTTGGTTATTTTGTGGTTACTGCATGAATCACTTATGTTATTCTTATTTATGTGATTATAATTTGACTACGTGGTTGTGATTATATTCATGTTGTTGAGTTGATTATTACAGCTTATGAATGATGTGTCTACATCATTCGTTGGGCCTTAGTCACGACCCCGTACCTTATTATATTTTGGAAAGCGGGGCGTGACATACCCATATAACAATAATTAATTATCTCTTATGTCATGTCGATATTTCAGCAGATTCACTTGTTTTCTTGCAAATTTACAATAAGTTATCACTTATATCAAAACACATAATAACAAATTTCATGGCAAAAACATTCAATACCAAAATAGCCACCTAAACCTATTACCTTCCTACTATCATCTCTACTTTAAGCTACTTAGAAGATAGAACTCCCCCTTTCCACATGCATCACAAACTCACAACTAACCCATCTCATCCAACACCCCCAATATTCTACAAGTCCTCTAAAACTATTCTCTCCATCACTTCAAATACCACTTAAATCATCACACCAATCCAACCACCAACACTACCACACTCCAAAATCAATTCACAGACATACCCATATAACTACATTAATCAATCATCTCCTCCACACTCTCATTTCTTCCACTAATTCTCTTCTTTACCCATCAACATTATATCAAAAGAACATAACACCACCACCAAATTTGCGGCGAAAAAAAAAAACCCACCCCCTTTCACTCGCATCACAATTTCACAACTAACCCAACTCATCATAAACCCCAAATTTTCAACAAACCGACAAAAACTATTTAATCTACAAATTCCAACATCACTAAAACCCTCACAACAAAATTCTCATCGAAAATTCAACTAGTTCTAAAGTCAATTCATATACATATCCACATAACAACAATCAATCATCTCTTATATACTGTCAAGTTTTCAGCTTATTTATCTTGTTTCCTTACACTTCCACAGTAAGTTACCCAACAAAATAACAACTTCTACGGCGGAAAAAAAAAACATCGCAAACCTCTTTCACAGAAGCCGAGAAGTACTTTGGCAAACAGGACGTCGCAGGCCGAATCCTCTCCAAACCCTAACCACAACCACTAACAATAATTAATCAAGTACTAATTTTACTGTAATAAATGGGGGGAAAACTCGATTTTAATTATACCGATGAAAGAAGGAGCTTTCTCCTAACAAGTCCCAACATCTTCTTCTTCTTTCTGCAGAAAAAAAAAAAAAAAAAAAAAAATCAAGATCTGAAACTAGGGTTTGGGCATCAAAAACATGGACTAAAATGGAAAAAAAATACAGAAATAATATAGGATGATTGGTGAAGAGAAGTAGAGAAACCCTAACCCTAGTTTTGGATTTGGGATTGGGAAATGGAAAGAGGATGAAGAGAGGAATCAAGGGTTTTTGGTCTAACAAAAGAGAGGAATGGTGGGAGGAATGGTGGGTTTTTTGGTCAGGAAAAGGATTGGAGGGCTTTTGCAATTTGCACCCTGGGGTTTGGGGATTTATGGGAAGGGCACGGTGGACTTTTGCAGTTAGGTACTTGGTGAATGGGGATATTTGCAGTGAAAGAATATATATTATGGGTCTGTTTGTTTAGGGTTTTAAAACCTGTTTTTAGTTTTTTAAATTTTAAAATCTAAAAATCGTGTTTGTATAGATGTTTACGGAAAATCGTTTCTAAATTTTTTTGGGAAAATTCTCATTTTAAAACCCGTTTTTAGAAAACTCCAAAAAACAGTTTTATAAATTTTTTTCTCATTTTCTTCGTCTCTCCAAAAAAATGTCATGTTTCCTTTCTTCTCATTTTCAAAAAACTGATTTCTAAAAACAGTTATCCAAACAACCCTTGTTTTATAAATTCTCAAAAAACTCATTTATAATTTATTTTTAAAAATGTAAGTTTAAAAACTGTTTTCAAAACAACGAACCAAACGCAGTCTGCATTTTCTTTGTGATTTATTTCTTTTTCAGGGGATAAGTGATCAGAAAATTACCCTGAAGTTTACTCATTTTGTTGTAATTGTAAAACCTAAAATAGTGTTATCGAAATTTTAGTTTATTTTTAATTATCCTAAAATCTCTCTGTTCATCTAGTAGTGAAAGATATATAAAAGGAACGATAGCGTGCTTTCTGCATTATCTTGTTTAGTCAATAATAATGTGGATCAGTATCATATATTATGAATAATCTCTACTATTTAAATAGAATAGTTTGTCACCAAACCAATTTTATTTGTAATCAAACAATCACGTACATTGTACATGCATAATTAATCTCTATCTCTATCTCTAATCTCTAATCTCTAATATTATAATGGGAGAATGCCTTAGTGTCTTTGTAAATCTACCAACGCGTACATTCCACATGCATAACTAATACGAAGGAGGTGTCAGATTCGAGTCCTCACTACATCAAACTTTTTACATTATTTTTAAAAAAATATATTAAATGTGCATCACACGTGTTAATTATTATCTATCTATAATATAATATGTAATAACTATTATGATAGAAGAGTTGGAGCTGTAAATTTACCTAATTACGTGCAACGGACGTATAACTCCAACTCTCTCATTATAGTCTTCACATTTATTTTTAAAAAAATGTAATTGATATGGCTAAAAATGGGATTAAATCGGGGCCGTTCAAATCGGACACGAATCTTAAAGCTCAGGGGTAAAACGGTAATTTCACCTACAAACGGGTCTAAAATGGGAACTAGATCTTTCTTCAAGACCCAATAACCCACGAACGGATCCACCTCAACTGGGTACGAGTCCCAACCCGAAATGAACCCGGTCCAGCCGGATAGAATTAGGGTTTCTGATTAATCCAAATCAACGGCCCTGATTCATATCTATCCATTCACTGGGAATTAGGGATTGCATTCCTAATCTGATCCCTAAGGCGACCATAAATACCCCCTATCCACCAACATTAAGAGGTAATCAATACTTTTCCAGTTTAAGTTCTTGCTTAATCATTCAGATTACTGACAAGAGCGTCGGATGGTGCGTCGCCGGGATCCATCCCGGTGTCTCGCACTTTTTGCAGGTTCGCAGCAGCGGCAAGAGACCAAGTCAACACATTGGTGAAGGTCAACAGATCAACAGGTTTGCTTTATCGTTTTCTCCAAGAATCCACAAATTCTATCTGTTTGCTCCCACACCAAAATTAGCAGCAACAATAATCTTATTTATTAAGACATGCATCGCACGTGTAAATCAAAATTTTTACTTTAATTTTTTTAAAAATTAATACGTGCATCACACGTGTATATTACTAGTTATTATAATGGGAGAAAGTCTTAGTGTCATTTGTAAATCTACTAACCCGTGCCTTGCACGTGCATAACTAATATAAATGAAGTCTTAGATTCGAGTTCTCACTACGTCAGTTTTTTTACTTTAATTTTCTTTTAATATATTAAATGTGCATCACACGTGTAAATTATTATCGATCTATCTATCCATCTATCTATAATCTATGTAATAAAACACAAAGAAAGCTATCAAGTGGCTCTCTTTCAATCCCCCCAAAAATCAAAGGTCCAGATCTAACCTCACAAAAAATATTTTTCCTCCCAAAAGTTTCCCCCCAAAACTCAAATTCAAATCCCCCACCCAAAACAACTTCTATATTTATTTTTTTAAAAAAAAAATCTCTTTCTCTCTCTCTCCCTCCATCTTCTATTCAAAAAATTAAGGAAATAAAATTTTTAAATACTATCATATAATATTTTTTTGCTGGACCCCCAAAAGTTTTTCATATAATATGTTTGCTACTTAAATTAATTTGCTAGACCTCCAAAACTATTTTATATGATCAAACAAGATGCACCGTTCCGAAGACGTGCCGTAGGCACGTGTCTACAAGCAAACCTATTATAATATATAATAACTATTATAATGGAAGAGTTGGAGTTATAAATCTATCTACTTACGTGCAACGCACTTGCAACTTCAATTCTCCCATTATAATCTTCATATTTACTTTTAAAAATATATAATCATATTTATTAAGACATGCATCGTACATGTAAATCAGAATTTTAACTTTAAATTTTTTATGAAAGTAATACGTGCTAGCACGTGTATATTACTAGTATAAAGAATGTCTTAGGTTCAATGCTAGACAACATCTGATTTTTTTTTAAATATATACATTTATAAAGACGTGCACCACACGTATAAATTACTAGTAATAATAACATGGATCAGTGTATTTTCTAATAACTAGTGTAATTTTTGGGTACTTCACTAAATTTTTTTCCTGTTTTGTTATAATGAAGCTACGCACAATTATAGTTAAAGTTGCATCATGAAATATAGAAATACTGTGTGATATAATTTTGTGTAAAAAAAATAAATTTGCCTTACAATATCATTGATAAAATTTGAAAAAAGAATTATGTACACTGGAACATTTCTATAAATCTTTCCTTAGGAAACTAATTATGATTCTGCTAAGTATTCCATGAAAATTAAGGAAAATAATTTCACAGAATCGGGGGACATCCTTAGTTGTCAAATACATAAAAAAACTAGTTCAATTTAGTAAATACAATACCTTCTACTGTATCATATTTTTATTATTTTCCTCGAGACGTACATACAAATCTATATATTAAAACACAAAGAAAGCTATCAAGTAGTTCTCCTTCAATAGAGTTGAAATCAATGATTCAGATCTAACCTAAATATATTTTCCAGCCTAAAAGTTCTCCCCCAAAACTCAAATTCAAACTCCCAAAACAACTCATTTATTTATTTATTTTTCTTTCTTTCTTTCTCATTCTTTCTCTATTTACTTAAGTAATTTATATTTTCAGATTTCAGCTTTGTAAATTTTTAGATTTTATTTGCATTTTTTTATTATACATGTTACATTGAAAATAGCAAATATCTCATCAACATTTAAATTTCATCATTTTTCATTCTCAAAGTACTAAGAAATTGGATTTTACACCCCCCAACCCCCCCCCCCCCCCCCCCCCCCCCCCCCCCCCCCATTTATAACTACTTTTCAACATATACTAATGAAAACATGGACTTTTATTTACAACTGATTATTGTTTTACTATTTAAACTTGAGCTACATAATTGTTGTTTTAGTATTTACAAGACTTTCATATGCTATATCGTTCCGAAGACGTGCCATAGGCACGTGCACACGGGCAAATCTAGTATTCTTAACAAATCAATATGAATATGAATTTAGTATCTTTGACCTTTTAAAATATCATTATTTTATTTGCATTAAAAATCTAAATAGACATTGCTTTTTGACCTTGCTTTTGGACCTGAAAGCAATTTTAGGTTCAAAATAGGTTTTTGACAAAATTAATTAAAACCGTGTTTAATCAAATATATATTTTTTCAAAACTATTAATTTTGGTAATTTTCTCAAATCATGTAAGATGCAAGTTTAGCTTTTTAAATAGTGTTCTTACTTACTATAAAATTTTGGTTAAATCAACATAATTATTTCTAATAGTACTGGTACCAACACTTTCAACAGAAACACTTCGCTCATAACAATACCAAATAGAGCTTAAACGCTTGCTCAATAAACCACTATAGAAACGCCCATGAAAATTTTGAATCAAAAAACTTTCATACTCATTAAAGAGAAAATTATAACGTCAGATTACTCTAAAATGTATAAATGTAAATATATTAGACCTGATACAAACATAAATAGTCAAAATTGGCCTATTAGCTCAGTTGGTTAGAGCGTCGTGCTAATAACGCGACGGTCGCAGGTTCGAGACCTGCATGGGCCAATAATAATATATATATCTTTGTTTTTAGAAGTTTATATATCTTTGTTTTTAGAAGATTTTTGCTTGACAAAAAGTAAAACATATTAACTTTTATTAACAAAAAATATATATTTTTTAAAAGTAAGTTTTAATTAACAAAAATAAAATTTCAATTATTTTTTTTTTTTTACTAAAACAAATTAACTTTTAGTCAACATAATTAAAAAAATAATTGTCCAAAATTTTTTTGTTTTCTAAATTTTTACTTGAGAAAAAATAACACATAATAACTTTTATTAACAACAAATTAAAAAACTTTAAAAAGTATATTTTAATTAACAAAAACTAAAATATCAATTATTTTTTTTTGTTTCTCCCCTTTTTTGCTAAAACAAATTAACTTTTAATCAACATAATTAGAAAAAGGAATTGTCCCAAATATGTTCGGTGGTCGTGATAAGTAATACTCTTTTTGTTATTGTTGTAAACAAAATGTGCTTTCGTTTATTAGCAAAAGTAATGTTTGAACGAAATTATGTTTAACTTCGAAAAAAAATCTAGCAAGTAAAAGTATTTTTTTATAAAAAAACTACACGCATAGTTTTATGTATTTTGAGAAAAATGTTTAAAATAGTAGTTTAAAATAAAATACATTTGATCAAACACATCTTTAATTAAATTTGTCAAACATATATTATGTCTAAAAGAGATTTCAGAACCAAAAGTATAGCCAATTTCAAAATAAAACTATATGTTGGGCCTATTATGTTTATACCATGTAAAAATGTGAACAATAACTTAGTTGTTTGGAAGATCCATTTATAAATCCAATATATCTATTTGCATGACAAATGATTGAGCTGAACAATGCATTTGTGTAAAACAAGAAAAGTGGTCTACTTTATTTGAAAAATCACAAAATTATTGTATATTGCATTTTATAACACCTTGTGGCTACCTACCGAACACATGATCACCAACCATGACATTTTGAATGAGAGTTCAACTAATGTACTTTACATTATCATATATCATAGCACATTATACAAATACACACGTGAGTAAAAAATAATTCAACAACTGTTTTTTTTTAACGCAAATATCCAACAACCGTTCGGTTTACCGGCAAATTTATGAAGATATTTGGATATGACCCAATTTTGCTAGCGAGAGACATGAGACGAGGGAAGCGTGGTATATCGCAATCATCGCGACGAACTTGATTTTATGACTTGACTATAATAAGATTTACTTTCACAAGACTTGTAATATAATATTTATGGTAATCTTACTCATATTATGTATCTTATTTCTTTTAGACAACAACTGCGATGACGAGTCCAAGAGGGAGGATCGCTATAACAATTGAGGTTGGGGAGTACAACGATAAGGATGTGGCGATTGGTCCCACTCTGGACTGATGTGGTACGTCTCGACTTGGTTGCCCACCATCCAAGGCGTTGTTGGAGGAATATCTTTTATCTTGTCGTACTCGTTTTGATGCTCTTGTATGTTTGAATTTTGTTGGATATGTCTCACATGTTAGGAAATTATGAGGATCTTGTTGAGTCTTTGACACAATCAATACAAACCACCAAGCAAGACTAGATCACACCAATCACACAAAGCACACAAGAATTGTCCCGGTTGGGGCTTTCGCCTTAATTCCGGAGAGGAAGAACCGAGATATTATTTCAACTAGAGAAGATACAAGAATATTACAATTCTCACCACGACCCTCTCTCAAGCATAATGGAACTTGATGCTGCTTACAATAGAGAAAACTCTCTCACCCTCTCAGATGAAGTACTCTCTTCTTCTATTCGGCACTCAATAAAATCACCAGAGATCTATGAGCCGTTACAATTGTTTATATAGATCTAGAGACAAACCCTAAGTTGATATTTTGTTACAATAGCCATTGGATAGTACATAGAGAGATAACCCTACGATAAGAGTCACATGATCCAACTTGAAGAGCAAGTTGGGATTTTCACGAATCACCCAGACTTAAGCCCGAAACCCATCAGCGCCACGACCGGTCGACCGCACCAACAAGGCGGTCGACTGTCCTCCCCTCTGGAAGACTTCTTGCATGGGACGGTTGACCGCTTATTAGGGACGGTCGACCGCAACTTCTGCTGTAGCTACTGCTGACTGTTTCTTGCCTCCACTCCATTTCCAATCGCATTTGTCTCTCCATCGTTTTATCTTCTTCTTATCCAACATCGTATGCAAGACATAAACCCAACAATCTCCACCTTGGATTGCATACGCAATCCATACCCGTGTGATTTAAAACTTTTCTAGACCTTTCTTTTCCGCTTTGTAAACAACATGTTTCTATGGCTTCTCCTGCTAGTTGAACAAACCTCCACCTGTTTTCCTCCAGCTGTATGCCCCCCTCAAGGGCACATGTCGCACACCCATGTAGATGTAATCATGGAAGTGCCACCCTCCACACGAACTCCACCTACATCAATGCTTTCTCCACCTTCCAACGGTATTCGAACGTTGCAGTCTCGTGTCGGTAATTCTAGTGACGACTTACTAGATGATGTTTTAGGAACAATGGGCTTCCATACACTCAGCCGAGTTTTTCTGCTCCCACAAAGCTGGTAGAAGTTGTGCTGACCCTGTCAAATCCCCCTCTTACCCTTCATTACCTTACGACAACTATCCCAAACTGTCAAAACTCCACCTCGAGCTGTGTACCGCAGCCACGAGCATCAAGAGTACCCAAGGATATAAGATCCTACTGTATCGAAGGAATATGCATGACCTCTTCTAGTGTGAACCATTTACCATCTGGCGTCTCCAATTCAACTGTTCTCTCACTCACTACTTCAAAAATCTCATCACTCTCCGTTCTCACACTACGGCCTGTTGATGACTTGTAAGTAGAAAATATCTCTCTCTCGGAGCAAATATGAGAAGAACTTCACGAATCAAGATACCAACTTGAATCCACATCTGAAGAACTTGAAATAAGAAGACAATAATCGACATTTTTACTTGACTCAGTTGCGCTGACTATATGGACTTGTTCCCTTTCTTTAGTAGCACTCTTCTGACTCAACCACTTGCGACAGTCTCTCTTGTAATGCCCAACTCCTCTACAGTAATGGCAATGAATCTTACCCTTGTGTGCTGCATCCCTTCCAATTGAAGCATCACTATCTACCACAAAACACCCTAAAGAAATAGACCCTCCTTTATGAGTCTCCTTTCTTAGTTCATCTTCTAGACCCTTAATCACCCCGGCTACAATAAGTTTCTCCTCGGCTGATTTCCCATGTAGCATAGTAGTTATCAAGTGATCATAAGAAGTTGGCAGTGAATAAATCAAGTTGAAAGCTTTATCCTCTTCGCTAAGATCATCAGCGTTAATCGTCTTTAGTTCAGATATTACTTTATTGAACTCCACAATATGATCTTGAAGATGGGTACCTTTCTTCATTGAGAACCTTAACAGCTTCCTTTTCCAATACACTCGATCTAGCAACGACGATCCCGAGTAATCAGATTTGAGTCTCGCCCATAGACCCGCCGCACTTTTCTCCTCAAGGATATTACACTTGACTTCCTCCGCCAATTGCAACCGGATTAAACTCAAGACCTTCAAACAAATCTCATCCCACTTCTCCTGCTTCACATCGGTTGGTTTCTACTCTTCTAGGGCAAGGTGCAAGTCCTTCTGAACCAAAATATCATACATGTCCACCTTCCATAGATTGAAGTTGATCTTACCGTCAAACTGCTTGATCTTCGTCTTTTGATCTGTCATCTCTAAGGAACTCGAACAAACCCACGATTCCTGATTGCTCTGATACCACTTGTTAGGAAATTTTAAGGATCTTGTTGAGTCTTTAACACAATCAACACAAACCACCAAATAAGCCTAGATCGCACCAATCACACAAAGCACACAAGAATTGTCCCGGTTGGGGCTTTTGCCTTAATCCGGGGGAGGAAGAACCGAGATATTATTTCAACTAGAGAAGATACAAGAATATTACAATTCTCACCACGACCCTCTCTCAAGCCTAATGGAACTTGATGCTGCTTACAATGGAGAAAACTCTCTCACCCTCTCAGATGAAGTACACTCTTCTTCTATTCCGCACTCAATAGAATCATCATAGATATATGAGCCGTTACAATTGTTTATATAGATCTAGAGACAAACCCTAAGTTGATATCTTGTTACAATAGCCATTGGATAGTACATAAGAGATAACCCTACGATAAGAGCCACACGATCCAACTTGAAGAGCAAGTTGGGCTTTTCACGAATCACCCAGACTCAAGCCCGAAATCCATCAGTGCCGCGACCGGTCCACCGCACCAACAAGGCGGTCGACTGTCCTCCCCTCTGGAAGACTTCTTGCATAGAACGATCGACCGCTCATTAGGGACGGTCGACCGCAACTTCTACTATAGCTGCTGCTGACTGTTTCTTGCCTCCACTCCGTTTCCAATCGTCTTTGTCTCTCCATCGTCTTATCGTCTTCTTATCCAACATCGTATGCAAAACATAAACCCAACACCACACTCCTAAGCACTTTGAATGTACAATGATTTATTTCATACTTTGTAGTTTTTGTAATTGTGTTGAGTACCCTTAGCCTGTTTTATTAACTTCTTATTAATGAAACATGGTGGCTGTACTTCACATTTAAATATATAAAAAAACAGATTCGGAAGTTTCAATATGAAAGTGATTGAAAAATGGTCATTGTATGAGGTTATCTCTACTACTGCTCACTGGAAAACAACATTCAAATTAATGTTTATCGTTGAGGGAGTAAATGTGTCTTCTTATAATTAGTACTAAAAATAAAAATTATATAATTTGCTTATATTTAGGATATAGTTCAGATTACCCTACTGAAATTTGCACATTTGACAATTTACCATACTTATTTTATTTTTTTTGCAAAAAAAAAAACTACTGAAGTTAGTTTTTGGTATTTTGACATACTTCGCACCTAGAAAATCCAAAAAATTCTCACAAACGACTATAAAAAATTACAAAATTTTACGAGTATGTAGGATTCACCAAACACAAGCTGACCTAACTGGTAGAAGTTAATTTTAACTCACGGTTTGCGAAATACTGGCATGTATCATTTTACTTTATTTTTTGCTTGTATCCCTCAAATCTTGAGTAGAAACTCATTTCTACTAGTTGGGTTACCTTATATATGGTGAATTTTACATACTCACAAAGTTTCGTAAACTTTTGTTGTCGTTTGTGGGGTTTTTTGGAGTTTTATACTGTGCACTTAGAAAACCTAAAAAAAAACCTGACAAACAGTAATAAAAAATTACGAAACTTTGCGAATAGGTCGGATTCTGCTAAATACAATACCTTCTACTGCATCATATTTTTATTATTTTCCTCTAGACGTACATACAAATATTCTTAACAAATCAATATGAATATGAATCCTTAGTATCTTAGAACTTTTAAAATATCAGGAGGAGAAAGAGAAGGAGAAGAAGGAAGGTGGAACCTTTTAGTAGGGAGTTGTAGTAAGGTGGAGTAGTAGGAAAAATTGAGGAGGCCAAGTTATACAAGTGCAAGGTGCAAGGCAAGCAAGCAAGCAAGCTAGGAGTAAAGCTACAAGGAGATTCTTTTGCAAAACTTCAAGTGGGTGATCCTTGAACTCCTTTGTATTTATTTTTGTTTTGGTATGAATGGATGTGTAGTAGTGATAGGTATGATTTGTTACCATGTTTGAGTATGCGAAGTACTAGGGAAGAATAAATTGTATGGTAGAGAATTACTCTTTTTTGAGTTTTGGTTAAGTAGCATGATTGTGAGGGTATATTGGGGAATTTTTTACACCCAAACGGTTTGGAATCTTGGGCTAAAATTCTGGGGTATTGTTCTTCTATGTATTTAGAGTATCCATGATTTTTTTCATAATATTTGGATGCATTTTAGTAGTCCGAACAGTGGGTCCAAGTCTGGACAGTAAGCAGCCAGAATGGCTGCTGGCTGTGATGATTTTTGTGTGTCTTTCCGATTTTATATCTCAGAAATGACAGGGCATTTTGAGCTGGGAATTTTTGTGGACGCTTTTGTATGTGTCTATAACCATATTCTTAAATTTCGTAATTTTCCGAGGTCGTTTGATGCCCCGAAAAAATAATAGAATACGACTGGTCCGTAGGTGTCGGCTGAAGCTGACTGCGCTTTGGGCTGAAGTTCAAAAAGCCATAACTTCGTGTACGTTTATTATTTTGCTACGCAATTTTGGGAGTAGCTTGGGGTATGAGTATATTTGATGAATCTCAAATTTTAGTATTTTTAGAAGTCATTTGATGAGGTTTCAAGGGAAATTAGTGAGGGGCAGTAAACACCCTGCTGGAAATAAACAGCTGAAATGTAGCTATGTTTGAGGAGTCGTAGATCGCTGTGTGAAATGAATTTTAATGTAAATTTTGGACACAATGAAATGGTATATGTGTAGATAGAGAATCTCACATTTCATGATCGTTGGACTTAGGGATGATTTACTATTGAATTTTAAAGTAGGGTACGTTCAGCCTAGTACGAGTTGTCTAGTTCGTGGAGATAGATATTCCTAGGCTTATCTGTTAAGAATTTGGGCGACTGGCCAACTAGAGATTGGCAGTAGGGAATCATAGCCGTCTAACCCAAATGGAGATTTTGAAATTCCAGGTTGTAGGCTATAACTTTCCAAGGTGGACAGATTCGGCTTTGTCAAAGAAATGTTGCTAGAAAAATCAACCCTTCCCTTGTGATGCACCCAATGAAAATTGGTGTCTGTGAGAACATTAAGAAGTGAATCTGAGGACGTATCCAAATAGGAAGTTAAGGTAGACAATCCCACCTTCCCATGGGACCCGGAATTGAGTGATTTCGATAACTAAGCGAACTCTTATGATATTGGACAAATGCAGCAAGTGTGAAAAGGAACGTACTACTAAGAGTATATAAGGGTTATTGGATGACAAGACGATTGAATATGAGGAAATAGTCGACTGTGTAACACCCCGCAAAATTGAAAATTACAATTTTGCCCCTGGGTGTTATGCACGTATATTTTGTAATGTATTTCATTACATATTTTGGATTCGTACTATTTATACATTTTCCGTATTGATTTCAGTCAACTAAAATATAATATTTCAATCCCTGGGATTTACGTGCTTTTTACGTGTTTTGATGCACGTGTTTCCACCACTACGTATAATATTTTCTATAGGTTTAAATTATTTATTTTTATGTATTTAAATCTATTTCATAAAACGAAAATTTATTTTTCCCTTGTTTTTGATTAAAATGCATTTTTCAATTTTTTCTGCACGTATGGTGCACGTGCAAATTTTTATTCTCATTTTGCTACTCTCATTTTACTATTTTTAGCATGCATTAGTTTTATTTAGCCTTTCTTTTGATCCATGGACCTATAAACTAAAATGTAGCCCATTAGGAGAGGAGCCCACTAGATAATTAAATAAATTAATTAGTAATGAGCCCATATAGCAAGCCCACTAGATAATTAAATAAATTAATTAGTAATGAGCCAATGTAGCAAGCCCACTATTAAAATCACATTTTTAGTTAAACATGTACTAATACATGACAAGTTACACATATTAGTACACATTTAGAGTTATAGAAATGTATTCATATTTGTTTATGCATGTGTGCATGCATACACAAATGTATTTGAACCATTTTTTGGGCAAGGGGAGGAGAAGAGTTGGTAAGTTGAGTTAGTGGAGAGTGGGGAGATGAAGAGATGGAGGTTTTAGGAGTTAGGAAAGTGGAGAGTTGTAAAATAAATTTGAAGAGTTATTAGGGTGAGATTTTTGCACTTTAAACCCTCCTAAAACCCTATAAATAGAGCCCTACTTTCTTTTTCTCATGGCACCAAAAACATTATAGAAAGAAAGAAATAAGTGTAAGAAAAAGAAAGAGAGTAAGAAGAAGAAGTGTTCTCTTGCTTGGAGCTTTTGCTAGGAGGAGAAGAGGACTAGGAGGTGCTTGTGAAGCTAGGAGCAAGAAGGAACCATTCTCTTGTAGTTTTCAAGCTTCAATAAGGTGGGTGTCTCCTACTTTCTAATTTTTTTTGAATGTGCATGTTAATAGAAATGAATGAGTAATATAGAATTTGATTTGATAAAATTGGACAAACCTATGCATTGGATGTAATGAAATATTGCTTTATTGAGTAAACAAACACAACTTATGTTAATTAGTAATGAGAAAGAAATGTTGATTTGTTTTGTCATGAATTAGTATGCATGAATGAAGATATAATTGATTGTATGAAAAATGTTGGGAATACATTCTTTTGCAAAAATATTTTTTGTAAAATTAATTGAATACCATAAACTTGTTTTGATTGTTGCCATGCTAGTTGAAAAGAAGAATGCAACTAAAGGATTAGTTCTATGAACCATATTAGAGTGTTTGCAAATTTGTGATTTGTCAAATGTGTGATATGTAGGAGAATTGTTAAAGAATGCTATATTTCGACATATGATTAGAGATATGATGAAAAAGAAAAGAGAAGGAAATAATCTTTTTATAAAGTATATTGACATATGTCAAAAATACAATTTTTTGTATGAAAGGAATTCCTTTGAGACATCCACAATCGATTAAAAGATATGTTTGATTCTTAACACAAATTTTTATTTGTAGGATGTTGGGCATAAACTAGTTTTTAGAAAAGCATGATTTTAATTTTCGAGTTTGAAAAGAAATGTAAATTTTGTAAAGAAAGGAAAAATCTTTTTTTTAAAAATGAGATATATGCTAAAAATAAGTTTGGACTTGTTGATTATTAATTAAGATTTCCTTTTAGTCTAAAGAAAAGTTTATTCCAATATCCTAAATGATTGGATTATTGGGTAAACAAGTTTTGTTAAAAAGAAATAATTTCAGAAAAGTATGAACAAAAGTATACAAATACAACTCTTAAACAGAAATTATAATTGGACTTATTGGTTAGCCAGTGAATACTATTTTATAAGAGGTCCTGGGTTCGAATCTTGATAGTTAACTTCTATTTTGCTTTACTCAATAAAAATCTGAAATCGGTACTATTGGTATAATGTAATTTCTACCCAATTCATGACACAAGTCCTCAATGGATTTAGTGGCTAGCCTATTGGACTTTGGGCTCTGTTGTGAGTGGCCAGCAGACCTGGGTTCGATTCTTACGAAGCCCAAAACATTTTTTTTTTCTTTTAAATAAACTTAAGAGCAGATAATGAGTAGGTCAATTTGGTAAATAGTTTCGAAAGTGGGTCAGTTTGGTAAAAACTTTCAAAAGTTCCGTTCCACTGCAATTTTGATAATGAGTAGGTCAATTTGGTAAATAGTTTCGAAAGTGGGTCAGCTCGACTTTCAAAAGTGTTTTATTTGGGTAAATTTTAGTATTCATAAAACATAAATGAAGAATTTATTCTTAAAGATTGTTTTTGTGTAATTGATAAGTTTTAACGAGGATTTGAGATAGGAAGAAAAATAAATGACTACAAAAGTATTAGTAAAGAGCATGACTTTTAATTTACAAAATAATGATTTAGGGTGAATTGAAATCTCTTTATTTCTAGAAATGCAATATGGTTGAGTTATGTGACTTTTGAGATCATGAAAGATTTTGTTGTGAATGAGTAAATCATGTTTAGTGCTAAAGATGAGACATTGAATCGTGTTAAAATGAGACATCGTATGAATTTGAAATTGTGAATGAATTATTATTTATTATGAATAACTAGATCATGAATAGTGGCAAGACTATGAAATGATTACTTTGTGGATAAGTGTTAAGACAAGATTTGATTACTTTTGTGAAGTGAATTGAAAGATGAAATTATATAAGTTTAAGACATGATTACAAAAGGGTATGTATACTCATGTTTCTTGTACATGAAAGATTATGATTAAGAATTAGTAAGACTTCGGTTACCGGTAATTTTGAAAGAAAGAATTGATATGATTTTGAGATAATACCGTCGGGCGATCTCGTATTTTGTGAATAAATCCGGTATGAGGTAAAACTGATTCTAGGGTGATAACATATTCATGTCTTGAACTAAAAATAATTAGGCACTTAAGTGAAGATGTGATAAACTTGTGCAAACGTAAATTGGTGCTTCTATATAGTCGGCGGTGGATCTCCGTGGCTATAGACCCAGTTGGTGGACTGTGGTTGCCCCATAGGAGATGGACTGTATTTTATCCGGGACTTAGGGTAGTCGACGGATGTTTACCATACTCCAAAGAATATGTATATACCGGGGCTAGAGGGTCACATACGGGACGATTCGCACAATGTGGAATCTGTTATAACAGCCGGCGGTGGACTCCAAGGTTGGGATTCACATTCGTGGAATAGTCTGAACTTTGTTTTGCTACCGGGTAGTTTTCATGGCGAGGGATCGAGCCCTGTATTGTGAAGAATGTAGGCGCTTGCCCTCGGACCTATGTAGTATTGGATGCATAGAATCCGAACAAGTGTGCATTAGTGTCATCCTAGTATTGAATGGTATGCATTAGGCATTAGGACATGACATACACTTATGTTTAGAATAATCGCTTTTGACACTTTACTTGTTCATTCAATCTTTTTGTGATTTGTTAAAGTATGAGATCGTTATACTATTTCCGGCATAGAGAGGATAGCCGTGTATAACATTTCGTCAGTTGTGAGTAACTGACGTGCCCACAGATTGACATGCAGGTAATGGACTATTCATGAAGCTATAAAGTGGATATGCTGGAGCTGTTTTATTTTGAAGATGTTGTAAATGTTTTATTGTAAATTTCATTCTTCCGTTGTGTAAAACCAAGTTGTAATTGAACTCTGATGTATTAGTGAAAAAGTTTTAAATTCCTTGTAAAATTGTACGAAGTGAAGTAAAGATCCTGTGAAATCTCGAATTTATCCTTATTTGAAATTCGGGGTGTTACAGACTGGAAAGTTATAGACTAGGGTCTTACCTTTCCAGAATGGGAGGTACCAAGCAATTCTGACTTGTGTGCTGGAAATTATGGACATGATGAGTTTAGCAACCTATTGTCTAGATTGACTTCAAGGTTTGAGTTAACTCGGGGACTTGAGTCCTTTAAAAGGAAATTGAGGGAATCATTGACTAGGGGATGACAACGGATCTCCTTACCCTTCTAGGAAATTCTGAGCGTATTGGGTTCCGATGAGTGTAGCTGAGATCACAGCTACTGGTATTTCTTGATTGTTCCATCGGACAATTGACGAGGAATCCTCTGCCTACCGCAATATGGTGATCGTGAGCTATCAGATTTAAAAGATGGGTTTTTAGCATCTTATTCGGAACTTAGGCAATTTCATGTGCATGTACGCATGGTGGACATGAGTGAGTTGGGATATAGCTCTGTTGGATTGTGTTTGGTGTCTCGATGCCTGAGTCTGTCAATAGTCAAGAATGGATAATTATGTGCGTGCTTACCTTCACTAAATTGTATTACACCATCAGGGTGCCGTTGGACCACTCGCTGAGGGTCACGGGCCGGGATTATTTTGGGTCGCCGACCTATGAAGGTATTGGGAATCAGTGGATGTGATTCCGGGATGGTTGTTACCTTGACAGACCAGTCAGGCTCGACTTTATTGATTGACACCGAGTATGATTGAATAACAACTTGTGTCATTGAACTGCATTGATTAGTTTTTCTTTTATTGTTTCGCTTGAAGACCGAATTGGTGTTAGGGGTGATTCCCTAAAATCCAACTTGTTCTGAGAGTTAGCACTAAGTGGTGATACTGGTTGTCTCTTCCTGTCATTAGGGATACGCACTGCGGTGCGTATCTTGCACTGTTAATTCCTGAAGTACCATGGTAAGAACGGGATGCTGATATCCTGGCAGATCGGAGGTATTTTTAGGACCTCCGAGGTCGTCATGTTCTATGTTGGTGGACACGAACGGATCATAAAGGATCTTTGCGCAATGGATATACCGCGGTATATCTGTAAGTTCGTCACAGCTTTCGAGGATGGTTCGACGCAGTAATTATTGGTGACTTCGGGGTAGCGTCCCGCATTATTTCTTTTATTTTATTTTCACCTCCTCAACCATGTCATACTATCAGGAACAGGAAGTAGACCAAATTAGAATGCATTGCATAGCGAGAGTTCTAATCCCTAAACATGGAGACAACGGCTTGATTTGGAAAGTATGTAGTATGGGATGCATACATTTCCAAAGTCTCGCTTACATTAGACTAAGTATGTTGGCTCGACCTGGGTCACATGTAGTATGGGATGCATGTGCATCCAGAATCTTGCTGACATTAGATTAAGTACATCTGTTCTATACTCTGTATTATTGCATTAGACTCAGGTCATGACATACACGAACACTAGGAAATCAGGATGCACGTTGAATTTTCCATTCAAGATGAATTTGTGAGTGTGATAGTTTGAGGATCGCTGTTTCCTTATCAGCATTGCGTCAGTAGAATTACTGACGTACCTCACCTTTTAGGTACATGGATATCAGGTCACGAGTATAGGAGAGCCCAAGATAAGCAAGGCATCCAAGTAGTGGCAGTATGCACATCTACCCTTCGAGCGGGTGCAGAATTATCAGGGACGCGTAGCAGAAGGCTCAAGCCGAGAGGCAAGTCCCAGAGGGGGCAGATAGAACACTCAATGGAGTTTCGGCAGTTACCAAGGGATTGCCGATCTGAAAGACAGCTAATGGCTTCACAAGAAATGTTTAAGTATTCTTGTAGTCAGTTGTAATAAAGTATGTAATTTGTATTCCTTGTTCAAGGACAATTCGATAATTGTAATTATTATTGTAACAACTCTGATGGCAATAAAAATATTTAAATTTCCACGTTATTTACTGTGTTGAGATGCATTTGAAGACAATGATCTTGGCGATGTCACGGATGTCCAATAACAGGGATCCGGGTCGTTACAACAATTAGCTTCTAATGGGCTTTTAAAATAGATTTGGGCCTATGGATTTAAAATAAAAAATAAATAACTTAGATGGGACAAGTAAAATGATAATAAATATGCATAATTCTTAGAAAAAATTTATGGACTAAATTGCTTAAAATTTGTGCGTACAATGCACGTGAAAAATATTAAAATAAATTTTGGAGAACGAAAACAGTCAGAATACAAAACATGTATGTTTAATAATGTTACAGATATTTCACGTAACGAAAAAATATACGTAATCGACGCGTGTATTGAAAGCACGTGCAATGTACGTAAAACAAAATGATTAAAATAAATGTTTGAGTTGGCCCAAAAAGAGTTTTGAGAAGACGGAAAAATGTATAAATGGTCAGAATATGACATTTATATAAAAATACGTTACGAATGTAACAATACGAAATACACGTGCATAACACACGTGGAGCAAAATTGTCATAACTCAATTTTGCAGGGTGTACACACTAATCCAATTAGTAGAAGTGGGTTTCGACTCACGGTTTAAGAGATACATGTCAGTATCTCGCAAACCGTGAGTCGAAACTAACTTCTACCAGTTGGGTCAGTTTGTGTTTGGTGAATCCTACATACTCACGAAAATTCGTAATTTTTTATAGTCATCTATGAGATTTTTTGGGATTTTCGAAGTGCGGGGTATGCCAAAATACACACACACACAAAAAAAAAAAAAAAAAAAACTAACTTTAGTAGGGTTTTTTGCCCAAAAAAAAGGAAAAAAAAGTCTGGTTAACTGCCAAATGTGCAAACTTGGTTACCTAAAATTTATCCAAAATATAAGAAAATTACATAATTTTTATTTTTATTACTAATTATAAGAAGACACATTTACTCCCTTAACGATAAACATTAATTTGAATATTATGTTCCATTGAGCAGTAGAAGAGATAACCTCATAAAATGACCATTTTTGAGTTGCTTTCATATTGAAACATCCGAATCTGTATATTTAAATATGGAGTATAGCCACCATATTTCATTAATAAGGAGTCAATAAAACAAACTAAGGGTACTCGGCACAATTACAAAAACTACAAAGTATGAAATAAAACATAGCACATTCAAAGTGCTTAGGAGGGTGGGACATATCCAACAAAATTCAAACATACAAGAGCATCAAAAAAAGTACAACAAGAAAAATGAGGTTCCTCCAACAACATCCTGGAAGGTAGGCAACCAAGTCGAGATGCGCCACATCCTCATTGTTGTACTCCTCAACCTCAAATGTTATAGCGATCCTTCCTCTTGGACTCGCCGTCGCAATTGTTGCCCAAAAAGAAATAAGATGAATGATATGGGTAAGATTACCAGAAATACTATTACAAGTCCCACGAAAGTAAATCTTATTTTTGTCAAATCCAGTTCATTGTGGTGATTGCGATATACCACGCTTCCGTCATCTCATGTCTCTCACTAGCGAAATTGGGCCATATCCAAATATCTTCATAAATCTGTGGGTAAACCGAACAGTTGTTGGATATTTGCGTAAAAACAGTTGTTGAAGTATTTTATACACACGTGTGTATTTATTTAATGTGCTATGATATAAGATAACTAGGTTTGCCCGTTGACACATGCCTACTGCACGTCTTCGGAACGGTGCACCTGGTTTGATTATATAAAATAGTTTTGGAGGTCCAGCAAATTAATTGAAGTAGCAAACATATTATATGAGGAAGCAGTATATCTACTTTTAAGCTCAACCATCGCCTTCTTGATCATTAGCTTGAACTTACTTGGAATGCATATAGTTCGTTAGAAACACTGTATAAAGTTTTTTTTAACTTCAGCATCACTGTTAGATACTTGTAATCGTTATGCAAGGACATTATAATATAGGTTTTGTAGAGCTTACTCTAATCTCATAACCACTGTGAGCAAGTCTAAATACAATGGTAACGCAAGTACAGGTGTGAAGGTATCTACAATACCAATAATCTAAACATTTGTTTGTCTGATACTTAGTTTGCAATTAAAATATCTCTTATTATTATTTCAACCAAAATAAAAAACATGAAGTTCTCAAAACTCTAATCCAAGCTAATCATTTCTTTTATCTCCACTTTGTCTCCCCATTGCACCTTTATAAATAAAAAATCAAAATGGATAAATAACAAATTTACTTTAGCTGTCTTTCTTGAATGGAGCGTTTGCACCCTTCACTTGTAAACTCCATTCATCCCAATCCTATATATCCAAACATACACCAAAAGTTTTTATGTATTATATTATCCATGGTTTCTAATAACCAGTGAAGGGAACACTTCACGATAGTATTTTCTCTTGTAGTAAAGAAATTAATGTTGCATATTTGACAAGTTATTGTAGGTTGCTGGTCAGCTTACCTGTCCTGTTATGGTTTGGAATCCCACATTGAGGCCACCAAATAATCCATCTGTCACTTGCGTACACCTTAAATCAAAACTAATAAAAAATTCATCAAATAAATCACTAAATTTAAAATTTTTAAACTAAAAAATAAAACAATTATATATCTCTGAACTTAGATCTCATGCACTCACAAAATTCAAGTAAGCAAAAAAAACTGAGTAATCCCCTGCACACACGAAATTAAAAATTAGAATGAGAATTCGATTAATGAGATGAAATTAGAGTCGTCGCATCGCATATAAAGGTTCTCAATTCGGTGGAGGGGAGTCGTCGATACGGAATCGCTTGATATTCACGCTCAATTTTGTGGAGGAGAGTCACCGATACGGAATCAGCAGCGGATCAGATATCGACGACGACCTCTTGATTGTGGTTCGACATTAGATTTGGATTTGGAATTGCTTTGAGATTTTCAAAATTTTAAATTTAAAAATTTTTAAAATCTTTAAATTTTTAAATTTTAAATTTTTTTATTTTTTTTTATTTTGAAAAGTTTGAAAATTTTGGAAATTTTCAAAATTTAATTTTTTTTAATTTTAAAATTTTAGAAATTTTTTATTTTTTATTTTTAAAAAAATAATTTTAAAAATTTTAATTTTTTTTAGAATTTTTAAACCTTTTGTTATAAGTTTTCGATATCTTTGATATTTGTGAATTATTTTTAAAGTTTGTAAATTTTTAATTTTTTTAGTTTTAAGTTTTTAAGTTTTTTCATTTTTTTTTATTTTTTAAAATTTTTAAAATTTTATTTTCTTAATTTTTTAAATAGGAGAAAATGAGAGAGAGAGAGAGAGAAATAATTAAATAAATAAAGGTGTTGTTTTGGGTGGGGGGATTTGAATTTGAGTTTTGGAGAGAAACTTTTGGGGAGGGGGGGAATGTGTTTTGTGAAGTTAGATCTAGGTCGTTAATTTTGGGGGGATTGAAGGAGAGCCACTTGATAACTTTCTTTGTGTTTTATTATATACTAGATTTGCCCGTGGGCACGTGCCTATGGCACGTCTTCGGAACGATACAACACACGAAAAACCCTATAAACAGTAAAACAACAATTATGTAGTTCAAGTTTGAATAGTATGATAATAATTAGTTGTAAATAAATGTCCATGTTTGTATTAGTATATGTTGAAAAATAATGATAAATGAGGGTGTAAAATCCAACTTCTTAGAACTTTTAAGTGTGGAAAATGATGAAATTTAACTATTGAAGAGATATTTGCTATTTTCAATATAACATGTGCAATAAAAAAAGCATAAAAATTCTAAAAAATTTACAAATCTGAAATCTTAAAATTTAAATTTCTAAGTAAATAATTAAAGAATGGGGAAGAAAGAGAGGGAGAGAGAGAAAGAGAGAAATATGAAAAGGTGAAAAGAGAAGAGAGATATAGTAATAAAGTAATGAGTTTTTTAGTTTTGGGGGGGGAAAAATTTAATTTTGGGGTTTGAAATTTTTGACGGGAAAATATGTTTTATGAGAATCAATCTAGACTATTGGTTTTAGGAGAGATTGAATGAGAGCCACTTGATAGCTTTCTTTGTAATTTATTGTATAGATATGTAATGTAAATTAGCTGTACTCTCATTCAAAATGTCATGGTTGGTGGTCCTATGTTTGGTAGTTAGCCACAAAGTGTTATATAATGCAATATACAATAATATTGGGATTTTTAAATTAAAGTAGACCACTTTCTTGTTTTACACAAATGCATTGTTCAGCTCAATTATTTATAATGCATATAGAAATATTGGATTTATAAATGGATCTTCCAAACAACTAAGTGATTGGTCACATTTTGACATGGTATAAACATAATAGGCACAACATATAGTTTTATTTTGAAATTGGCTCAGTTTATGAAATGCGAAAAATATAAAATCTCTGTTTGGCATTGTAGTTGGAGAGTACTTTTGGTTCTGAAATCTCTTTTAGACTCAATATATATTTGACAAATTTAATTAAAAGTGTGTGATCAAATGTATTTTACTTTAAACTACTATTTTAAACATTTTTCTTAAAACACATAAAACTGTGCGTGTAGTTTTTTTTTATTAAAAAATGCTTTTACTTACTAGAATTTTTATTGGAAGTTAAACATAATTTTGTTCAAACATTACTTTTGCTAATTAATAGAAGCACATTTCGTTTACAGCAATAACAAAAAGAGCATTACTTATCATGACCACCGAACATATTTGGGACAATTCATTTTTCTAATTATGTTGATTAAAAGTTAATTTGTTTTAGCAAAAAAGGGGAGAAACAAAAATTTTTTTTGAAATTTTAGTTTTTGTTAATTAAAATTTACATTTAAATTTTTTTTATTTGTTGTTAATAAAAGTTAATATGTGTTATTTTTTCTCAAGCAAAAAACTTTTAAAACTAAAATATTTTGGACAATTCATATATATTTTTTAATTCTGTTGACTAAAAGTTAATTTGTTTTAGTAAAAAAAGAGAAAAAAATAAAAATAAAAAAATAACTGAAATTTTGTTTTTGTTAATTAAAATTTACTTTTGAAAATATATATTTTTTGTTAATAAAAGTTTATATGTTTTATTTGTTGTCAAGCAAAAAACTTCTAAAAACAAAGATATATATTATTATTGGCCCATGCAGGTCTCGAACCTGCGACCTTCGCGTTATTAGCACGACGCTCTAACCAACTGAGCTAATAGGCCATTTTTGATAACTTATGAATGTGTATGATATATTTACATCTATACATATTAGAGTAATTTGAAGTTATGATCTTCTCTTTAATGAGTATGAAATATTTTGAATTCAAAATTTCCATGGGCGTTTCTATAGTGGTTTATTGAGCAAGCGTTTAAGCTCTGTTTGGTATTGTTTTTTTTTTTTTTTTTGATTTAACTGGGTTTCCATCCCCCTCTATGGGTCAGACTAATCCCAGTCCCGTGGCTAGGTTCGGCCACTGGCCACACTCCAGAGGTGTTTACATCCCCTTCTTTGGGAACCATAGGGTTCGAACCCAGGACCTTTGGAGGAGCACACTCCAAATCCCAACGCTCATTACCACTAGGCCACTTGTGCGAAGTGTTTCTGTTGAAAGTGTTGGTACCAGTACTATTAGAAATAATTATGTTGAATTAACCAAAATTTTCTAGTAAGTAAGAACACTATTTAAAAAACTAAACTTGCATCTTACATGATTTGAAAAAATTACCTAAATTAATAGTTTTGAAAAAACATATAATTTGATTAAACGCAGTTTTAATTAATTTTGTCAAAAACCTATTTTGAACCTAAAATAGCTTTCAGGTCCAAAAGCAAGTCCCAAAAGCAATGTCAAATAGATCATAACTTTCTAATCTAAAGTGTCATGTAAAGAACAAAGTGCGTATCTTGGTTCCCCTTGAAATTCAGAGCTCCTCTATACTGGTAAGACAATCTATTACTATTAGTTCCCTTTACGTTCTGCATGGCTTTAGATTTTTAATGAGAATAAAATAATGATATTTTAAAAGTTCTAAGATACCAAGAGCATCTGTAGTAGTTTGCTAAATATGATAATATGCATATTTTGGTAAAAATATCGCTGCAGTCGTTTACTAAATATGCATATTTTGCTTATTTTGGTACAGTAGATTGCTATAAATGAGAACGGATATGAGAATTATGCATAATTTAAAGGACACAACTTCGAATTCCGTCACGCCAAAAAATAATATTTTAAAATCGTCAGACACAACTTCGAGTTCCGTCGCTCCCAAAAAAATTAATTTTTACAAATAATTAAAAAGGTTGACAAATACAAACCTCCTCGGACGTAACTTCATGTTGCGTCCCTCCACTTCCGCACTTCTCGGACGCAACTTCATGTTGCGTCCGTTGGGTTTTTTAAAAAATAAAAAATAAAAAAATTTGGGTTCGAGCTCCTTCTGATCAATTTAAAAAGATTTTTTTTCCTCCGACGTAACTTCGAATTCCGTCAGATTTGAGATTTTATTATTTTAAATTAAATTGGTAAAAAATATCATTCGACGACTGCAATAAAATAGCCAAATACTATATGCATTTATGCATAATTTAAACAATGACGACTCTGGATGCTCTGAGAATTCATTTTCATATTGATTTGTTAAGAATATTTGTATGTATCTCGAGGAAAATAATTAGTTTCCTAAGGAAGGATTTATAGTAATGGTCATGCGTACATAATTCTTTTTTTCAAATTTTATCAGCAATTTTTTTTTTGTTGGCACAAAATTATATCACACAGTATTTCTATATTTCATGATGCCACTTTAACTATAATTATATATCTGTAGCTTCATTCTAACAAAACAGAAAAAAAAATAGTGAATTGCCCAAAAATTACACTAGTTTTTACTAGAAAATACACTGATCCACATTATTATTACCAGTAATTTACACATGTGGTGCACGTCTTTATAAATCTATATAATAAAACACAAAGAAAGCTATCAAGTGGCTCTTCTTCAATCTCCCAAAATCAAAGGTCCAGATCTAACCCCCCCCCTCCCCATAAAAGTTTTTCCCCAAAACTCGAATTCAAATCGCCCAAAACATCTTCTTTATTTATTTAATTATTTCCCTCCCTCAATCTCCTCCTCCTCCCCCCCCCCCCCCCCCCCCCTCTCTTTCTCTATGTGTGTGTGTGTGTGTGTGTGGAAACATGGACTTTTATACCACAATTCATAATTATTTTTCAACATATACTAATAAAAATATTGACTTTTATTTACAAATAATTATTGTCATACTATTCAAACTTGAGCTATATAATTGTTGATTTACTTTTTACAAAGCTTTTCATATGCTGTATCGTTCTGAAGACCCGTAGGCACGTGGCCACGGGCAAATCTAGTATATATATATTTTTTAAAAAAAATTATAGACGTTGTCTGGCATTGAATCTAAGACCTTCTTTATATTAATTATGTATGTACATTGGACGTATTTGTTTGGTTACAAATTAAGTTTGTTTAGTGACAAACTATTCCATTAAAATAGTTGAGATTATTGATAATATAGAATATTGATCCACATTATTATTGACTAAACTAGATAACTTAGACAGCATGCTACTGATCCTTTTATATATCTTTCACTACTATTTTAAACGTTTTTCTCAAAACACATAGAATTGTGTGTGTAGTTTTTTTTAAAAATTGCTTTTATAGCCGTGTCCGCTTCATCATAGACGCTGATGTCGGCAGCGGAGGCGGAGAGTAATTTGAGATGGGGTGAAGAAGGGCGGGGAATGGAGGGGGATGTGAGGTTAGGGTCAGGGTTTGGAGGGAGAGGGGAAGACGGGAGGGCGGGAGGGCGGGAGAGTTTTTTGAGAGAATTTTGGGTGGATTTGGAAATGTTTTTGGGTAATGAAAACTTAGGTTTAGGTCCCTTTTTTGATAAGTTTTTGTATTAGCACCTTTGACCATTCATTTTTAAGTTTCACTTTTCGCCATTCGCAATATTTCTAAAAGTTATTTGCCCGACTAATAAACAAAAGTGTAGGAGGTTTTCTACATAATCTAATGTTCTATAAGTTTTTCGGAGGGGAAATTGATCTTATACTTGTACCAGAAAATTTATCGATGAAAATATGAGTGTGATAATAAGATGTAAGAGTATCACATCGAATAGTAACACAATGGACTTGGTATTGGGTCCTCCACTACCCGGACCCAAATCTAGTACCTCACGAGTTCATAAATTGGATCTGGATCCGAACTTGCAAGAATCGGTTCCGAGTCAGGTCCTTGTAAAAAAATATATCTGTCGGGTCTGGTAGTAGAAAATAAATATTTGCACTTAACTATTTTTACACCCAATACCCTGCGGTTCCAATAAATTTTACACTTAAGTACATGAATAAATATTATATTTACACATATATCTTCAATAATTACTATTTACATATATATCCCTATAACCCTATAACCCTATTATTAAAATTCCATATCATTTTGGGTATTCTTTAACGGGTTCGGGTCAGGTCCATTTTGAGCCGATCCGGAAGTGCATCATGTCTTATTTTAGGACCCGGATGTGGACCCATATAGATTGGGTCGGTTCCTGTCCAATGCTGGGTCCGGATTGAGTTTGAGTATCGGGTGAAAGTAAGAACTCTAGACTTGACTCGCACAACCTTTCTGTAACACCCCACAAAATTGAGATATGATAAGTTTGCTCCACGTGTATTACACACGTGTCTTTCGTACTGTTACGAATAATATTCGTAACGTATCTTTATATAAATGTCATATGTATTTTATATTCCAATTTTTTATACATTTTCCGTCTTCTCAAAACTCATTTTAGGCCAACTCAAACATTTATTTTAAATCTTTGTGTTTTACGTATATTGCACGTGGTTTCAAAACACGTGTCGATTTCGTATATTCTCTGTTACGGGTAATATCCGTAACGGTATTAAATATACATATTTTTTATTTTGATTGTTTTTCGTCCTCTCAAATTAATTTTTAAATATTTAGCACGTGCATCGCACGTAAATTTGTATGTGCATTTTTACTTATAAAATTTTCTAAGATAACAAGCACATTTTTATTCTCAATTTATTTGTCACAAATTGTATTATTTATTTTCTAGGCCCTAAACTATTTTAAAAGTCCATTAGAAACTAATTGCAAAATAGAAGCCCATGATAAAATTCTATATTAAATACACTTTTTAAAATTGTCACCACACTTGTCATGTAACAAATATATACATTTAGGCTATAAAAAAATAATTAAATGAATGAGGGGGTGTGCTGTTTTTTGTGTAAGTTCGGTAAGGGGGTAAGATAGCTCTAGTGGTATTATTTATTCATGTTTTAAACTTAAGGATAGGCACTAAGGGGAGATGTAATAAAACTTGGGTAAACGTAAGTGGGACGCGTCTATATAGTCGGGTGGTGGATTCAGGGACTATAGACCCGGTCGTGCGGTGGATTCCGGGACTGTCGTTGCTTGCGGAGCGAGACGAACATCAATTAAATCCGAGATTATGATTGATCGAGCGGTGGATTCCGGGATCATGATTAGTCGGGCGGGTAGGAGGAAAATCTCCAATATATTCCAGGGCTAGAGAGACACTTGCGGGACGTTCGCACGACGATGATTTCCGTATAGCTTGACGATAGACTCTAGGGCTGGAATCCGTACTTGTGGGATATCTGAAACTTGATTTTGTTACCGAGTAGTTTTTCATGGCGAAGGATTAAATCCTTTTTTGTGGAGTACGTAGGTGCTTGCCCTCGGACCTATGTAGAATATGATGCATAGAATCTGAATTAGTATGCATTAGTTTCCTTGTAGTATAACATCTGCATTAGGCATTAAATTATATCACACACTAACATGTTAAGGATAGTCACTCTTTTACACTTTATTATGCATTTAAGTTTGTGGTAGCTAAAGTAAGAGATTTCGTTATAATACAACATAAAGAGGATCGCTGTTTATAACATTACGTCGGTTGTAAGCAACTGACGTGGCCACAGATTTTCAGTGCAAAAACTGGATTGGCAAGGACTTAAGGAAGAATTGATGCTGAAGATTTTTTCAATGATTTATGTTAGAGCAGTATTTCATGTTGTATTTTATTTAATTTCCACTGTGTAATTCTGAAACAAACAAAGTGTAATGAAAAGTTTAAATTCCCTTGTAAAATTGTACGAAATGAAGTAAAAGATCATGTTGTGTTACGAATTACATATAAATGGAATTCGGGGTGTTACAAGTGGTATCAGAGTCGAATTCACTATGTACAAAATTACAAGGACGACACATTAGGGTGGACAATAGAAGTCTGAGTTCAGTTTATAAAGATTTAAATGTAAGATGATTTACATTTTTGTTGCTCTATACACTGATGTCTTCTCATCCTCTTCCCTACTGGATGGCTAGAGTCGTGAATGAAGTAGTTATGGAAATTGCATTCTTGATATTCCCCTTGTATATAATTGATATGATATTGTATACGAGCATGTTTTTCCTTGGTATCAGAGTGGCACAGTGAAAGCGTTGCTGGTTTGAACCTACATTCATGATGCCTTACATGTGGACACACTTCCCTTTTAAAATTTTTCTTCGTAGATTTTCATCGTAGTACTTTTCAAATATATATATATATATATATATATATATATATATATATATATATATATATATATATATATATATTCTTATACTATTAATTCACTTTGATATTTATTATTTCAACTACAACCCTTGGTCTTAAATCTTTTAAGTTTAACTTACTCGTTTTCTTTATTGATGTTTTATCCTCTTTATATTCATGTGCTTACATTACTTACTTAATTTTTCTATGTATTTTACATATTTTTATTAAGTTACCACTTATTGAATTGTTAGTGCTAACTATTTTTCAATTATTAAGCTTTTCCAATTATTTATCAAGTTGCTTTACATATTTATACCCTCCCTTATTCTGTTTTACTATTTATTCCTTCATCAAAAAAAAATTTAATTAATTTTATGTAACTTTTACGAATGAAAATTTTGTGATATTATTTTATACACATCATTGTAAAGTTTTACTATTATACTTATATTATATTCTGTATTCTTTCAACTAGAATTCAACACTCATATATTTTCAGATTTTTATCCAACAATATTTTCTTAAATTACTAATTCAATTTTATCTTGTAATATATAATACTAGTTTAGTTTGCGGTTTTAATCATTCTACCGCTTATTACTTTGATAAATTTGATTACTAAGTCTATTAATAAATTAATCATTGACTATGTTTCTCTTTATTCTTTCCAATTGCGTTGACTTAATTTATATTTTCTTTTATCTAATATTTTATCTAATATTATTTTTGTATGAAAATTTCTTTCAATCTATCCTAACTTTTACGATCACATTTCTTTTCTTATGCTATTTTTCTAGTTTTCTTGTTCCATTATTATAAATTTTGATATTCATAGTTTTCTTATATAAGTTTACCTCGTATTTCCACATTACATATTCCTATACTACATTTATTTTCTTAATATTTGCAGTTTTTCTTTGGTGAAGTTATACTAATAAAGATATTTTTTCATGGTGTGTACGAAATACAAATTCTACCCTAGTAAGTTCTGAGAACAGAACTGTTCTAAGAGGGGGAGAGTGTAACACCCTGCAAAATTGAGATATGACAATTTTGGTTCACGTGTGTTACGCACATGTCTTTCATACTGTTACAAATAATATTCGTAACGTATCTTTATATAAATATCATATGTATTTTATATTCCGATTATTTATACATTTTCCGTCTTCTTAAAACTCATTTTGGGCCAACTCAAACATTTATTTTAAATCTTTGGTTTTGACGTATATTGCACATGCTTTTAATACACGTGTCGATTTTGTATATTCTCTGTTACGGGTAATATCCGTAACATTATTAAATATACATGTTTTGTATTTTGATTGTTTTTCGTTCTCTCAAATTAATTTTTAAATATTTAGCACTGTAACCCCTGTGACTCATTTTTGTATTTAATTTGTATTTAATTAAATTTCTAGTTATTTTATTTTATTTCTGATTATATCTCTTTTCTTCCCTTTTGATTGTGTGTTGTTGTTCTCCTTGTGATTCATTTTTGCTTGATACAATTTTATATTCTCATTTGTTTGATCTACAATTTATTCTTGATCTTGTTTATTGTCTAAACCTAATTCGTGGCCTATTTGTCTCATATTGGACACTTTTCTTCCTATTGGATACAACCCAGTTGACCCAAACCCGTTCTAATTCTATATAAACCCTCCTAATTACACCCTAACCTTAATTACCAAACCCTAATATCCCTACTCTCTACCTACAGTCATTCCCCTACCCTACCCTGATCTCTCTCTCTCCCGATCCCCCTTCTTTGCTGTCGTCGTCTTGATCCCCGACGCCGGTAACCACCTCGTCTCGCCCGTGCTTCCCCTCTCCTCTTCCCCTAGCCGTTGCCTCCCCGTGCCACCCTGTTCTCGTTCTAGCCCCTCCCCACTGTCGTCTTCCTCTCTGTCGTCGCCTTCTGCTGTGGTCGACAACAGCCGAGCACCGCCGTCGTGCTATTGCCGGCCGTTGCTGTGCTCTCCGCTATCATGCTTAACTGTTGTCGGCGCCTTGGTTGTTGTTGTTGCCACTCTTTTGGTTGTTGATGTCATGCGTGTGTGTGAGAACACGTGCACCGTCGTGTTGTGTTGGTGTTGGTTCGTGTTGTGTTCGTCGTTCGAGATCCGTTCCCGTTATTCTGTTCTTCATCTTCGTCATCGTTTTCAGGCAAGTAGCTTGTATGTAATTTTTGTCATTGTCACGCCCCGCTTCCCAAAAAATACGGAAAACGAATATGTAACAAAAGCCCCGCGAATGATTTTCATCATCCATAAGCTGTTCAAGAAATCCTTACAATATTCTCAAGAAACATCAGAGTCGGAAGCGAATTAATCAACCACATGCACATAATGAGCCAAAATACCAACAAGAATACTTGAAACCAAATATAAAATCTCAAATATTCATGATCTAAATAAAACAAATGTCTTGGGTCACATCGCCCAAATACAAGAATAAATCCAAGTCTCAAACACACTTATTGTTCAAGCAAGATACAAGAAATAATATAACAAAATGCAGCACTAATACTTCATATCTCCAATACCATCTGGAACCTGTTCTCCAAAGTCTGCAATTCAACGAATGCAGGAAAGAGGAAAAGAGAAAAACAAGTACCCGTCAATTGCAAGTTACGGGCCACTTATAATGTAGGATACATGCACATGGGAAAACTAACTTGCAACATGGTATAAATATGATGTCAACATAAACAACTAGCATGGTAAAGTGAACAAGTGTACATGGCATAAATCAAGTGTCAAGTAATCAAGTATCATGTAAACATGCATCCAGTGTCAAGTGTCATGTAATCATGTATCAAGTCTCATGTATCATGTAGTCAAGAATCAAGCAAGCATGTATCATGTTCAAGTATCATGTTCGAGTATCATGTATCAAGTCTTGTAGTGAATTACTATCTAGGTAGCACTTCATGCATCCCACACGACATGGTTGCTACAACAAACAGTTTCGCTTTAGATTTCATAGTGGACCATAGAGGACAGTATACTCGGGGACAAGTCAAGTAATCGAACTCCAAGCTCCAAGTATCATGTATCATGTAATCACGTGTCAAGTGTGTAAGTGGTAAGTATCGTGTCTTGCGTGCAAGTATCAAGTAATCACGTGTCAAGTATCATGCTCAAGTAATCACGTAGGATCAGTGGATCTCCTTCTGAGTACACATTTCTGAATTATCCACTATTAGATCTTTCCCTTAAACTCCGGCTTGATTATTTATTATTAATGTCAAACAAGCATGTATATGTACAAAATATATCAAGAATAACATGGTATGATCATGTGATAAGTGCAAGTTGCAAGATAAACCTGTATAAGAGCAAGATATCTCATAAAAGAATAAAATAGATAAATTTCAAGTTCAGGACAGCAAGACCATACTGTAGTAAAATAGTGATTCCCAGTGTTACAAACAAGAAAATCTGGATCCGTCAAAGGATCTGGAAAATAAACTTCCACATGAATCCAGCGAATATAAATAAGTCATATACTAATTCACAATATCATAACTCAAAACTGGTTTTAATACAGAAAATAGGTTCAGCCAGAAATCAAGAAAATGAATTCAAGAACAGGAAAATAGCATGAAAACTCAACAAATAAATCCATGAAAAATCTGGGGTATTCCCCTATATGTCCATTATCTAAATATAAGGTTTTAGAATTTTCCAGTAAAATTATATTAGTCATCAAAAATAAGAAAGTATCAAGAAAACATAGTTTGGCAAATCTGGCATTCCCAACATTGCTGTACGAAAACTAGGGTATCTCGCAACCAGTGAAACGAAATCCAATTCCGCCAAAGGTATATGAAAATAGATAAAATATACTAACTTTCACTTTTTACAAATATTTTTCATATAGTAAAAGGAATCATAGTGAAAATAAGGTTCTTTACAGAACAGCCAGCAAAATACAGCAAGTATAAATTTCATAAACGAGCATGAAAAACACATAAAACTTATCAATAAAATTCACCAAAATTCTAGGTAATCCCTAACTAGATAAAGAAACACTTACCAAAATTTTGGATCAAAATAATATGGGTAGCATAGTTCTTTAAAGTAATTTGTCATCAAAATTACCGAAAAACATAATCTTAAAAAGATCGACACCTCTGTAGTAAAACGGTCATAACTCACTCATACGAAATCAAAATCAAGCAAGGTTAGAGGGTTTTGAAAATAGACAAAATTCTCTAAAACTCATGTTTTATACCGAAATTAAGATACTAACTTTAAGACAGTCCAAAACAGCAAACAACACAGATCAGCGACAAAAATACAGATTTCTTCCTTAAAACAAAATCAACATAGATTCAAGAAAATTGATCCAAACATGAAATCGAGTCTACCAAGTATCTAAAAATCATGAATTAGGGTATCTAACAAGTCCACACCAATTATATCACATGGGTCTCAACCAAATCACGAATTCTCACAAAAATCTTACATACATGATCCAAATCAAGAACGGGCGAATCCTAGGTTAATTCATGTCCATATTGTGTCGTGAGTCATCTATGGTCAAGTTTTCACAATAGAGACAAAACCCTCACAATAGAGACAAAACCCATCAAGCAAAACACAATAAGAGTTCGTCTCTAGACCCAACTACACTATAGGTAAATTTTATAACTTGTATCAAACAAATGAATTGGAGTACAAGTTACTTACCTTAATTGGGGATGAAGACCGATGCAAGTCAAGAATAGGAGCAAAATCCAGGAACGAAAATCTGCTAATCTACGAATCCAAACAACTCGAGCAAGAATCTCCACACGAACGAAACTTCCAAAAGCGAGAGATGATCAAAGTGGCTTGCGGCCACAAGAGAACACCACAAGAGAGTAGAGGGATTATATAGCGCATGAGGGTTGATGAAGGTGGTGTGGGAGATGGTCGGGATGGTAAAGGAGAGGGGATCGGGCTTGGTGTGTTGCCAGAGGGGAGTAGGCCGAGGAAGGGAGGAGGTCGGTCTTGGGGGGTTTCGGCCTGGGGCTTGGTCGGGTGTGCAGCCACAAACAAGGAGGGAGAGAGGGAGAGGGAGGTCGGGCTTGTGAGTAGGAGTTAGGGTTAGGGTTTAAGAGGGTGAGTGTTTATATATAGGCTTTAGGATGTGGGTTTATGGGTATTGGGTTGTGGGTATTAAGAATTAGTAGTAGGGTACCAATGGATTTTGGATTTTGGGTCAATAAAAATAGGAATGCAAATAGGATTGGGAATTTATAGGACAACCAAATCACCACCACCACAACCGTTCACAAACAAAAATAACAAAAAAAGATAAAATAAA
Source organism: Hemerocallis citrina (assembly GCA_017893485.1). Classification (NCBI taxonomy): domain Eukaryota; kingdom Viridiplantae; phylum Streptophyta; class Magnoliopsida; order Asparagales; family Asphodelaceae; genus Hemerocallis; species Hemerocallis citrina. Next base: position 292,452,920 of record CM030362.1, read on the forward strand.
AAGATGAGACCAAAAATGAAGGAAAGATCAATTAATAGAAAAATGAAACAAAAGAGTCACTTAATCGAACCAAAGTGCTCGAAATGAAATAAAACGGATATATATTGAAAACAATTTCCAATATACGGTCCAAAAAAATACAAGAAAGAAAAAAAAATACACCAAAAGAGAAATACACTCCAAAAATACACAAAATGAAAAACAGGGGTTACAGTCATACAAGTTATATACCGTAAGTAGTCTTGCATGCATTTGTTTTGTACCCTCGTGATGATCATGTATATTTGTTAGTTGATCCATCCCTTCATCTCTTGATCATGATTAGTCCCACAGTAGTTGTCACCCGTTGCATGAAACAATTTAGATTAGAAGGACATTTTGATGTTTATGTTTGTTGTGACATATAGTATGTTGTAGATGATTGCTTCATAGATGTTTGTATGATGTGCTATCTTATTATAGATTTTTTATTCACGTGCCATGCTGATTTGAGTTGCTTATATACCATGCTTTGTATGAAATCTTAGATTGGACCGTTTGTAATTAAACTATTTGATAAAATGCATAAAAGAACTTTTGTTTCACTGCTGCCCTATTTTTGTACAGTAATTTTGACCCTGTTAAAATCAGTAAAATAAATAAATTTGTGAACATGATTTGTAGGTTTTGTTTTCTAGTTTTCAGAACTTTCAACGGATCTGAATTTCGATTTTCGATGCAGGAGTTATTGTTATTTTACTGCAGTTATATCGTATATTCTAGATTCTGAACTATGTGATTTCTGAATGAAATAATATTTTAAAACTGATATTAAAAGTAGAATTTGAACTTTATATTTTGCTGAGTATGTTTAGACATGACTAGGATCAATTCCTAATTTTTTTGGAATTATTTAATGACTTTTGTATCTCATTTCATGCTTATGAAACCAATCGATATATTTCCAAACTGCATGCTGTTCAGTAAAGAATTATGTTTTCAACATGATTCTATTCATTTTTGATGAAAACTTTATGAATATAAATTATATCCTGATTTATCTATTTTATTATCGTTTTGACGGATCTAGATTTTGAATTGTATTTTGTGAATTATCTCTGTTTTGGTACTGCTGTGTCTGAACTTTCAGAATTGAAATTTTGTTGCATTACTCTATTTCCCCAATTATATTGGCTCTACTATCTGTAATATCATTTCATGATATTTTATATGTTGAGACTAAATATGCTAGGGAATCTTCCAGATTTTTCTCAGAATTAATTGTGATGTTTTCAAATCCTTTTTATGTTTATAAACAAGATTTTACATTTTCTGGCTGAACATAACCTCTGTATTAAACATTGTTTTCAACCCTATTTCTGTGGCTGATGTATGACTTGTATATATGCGATGGACTCGGAAGAGAGTCTATTTTCCAAATTTTTAGACGGATCTAGATTTGCAGTTTTGTAGCAACGGGAATCTCAGATTTGGTACAGTAGTGTCTTGCTGTCCAGAACTTGAAGTTTCGTTGTTTTGACTGTTATAGCTTGTTTTTATCATCCGTTTGTGTTCCTTATTCATCGTAGATTTATCCTTTGTTCTTGCCATGTCCTTAGCCCTGTTGGTGTTGTAACACCCCGTAGTTTTCAAATTATATGAAAATATATATATAATATAGATTGGATAATATAGTGGCAGATTGTGATATATATTGGTATATGATGCGGTTTGTTTTTTGGAGGCGTGTGGAAGCACCAGGTGTGAGTTCTTACTCAATTTGTATTGAAAGAGGAAGCTCCTATGCAGACGGCCTTCGGCTGGCCAAACGGTACGGAAGTGGGCTAGAGTAGGGTGGAGGCTGGATGCTCGGTTCGGATCAGGGGGCTCGGATCCGAGGTCTCGTGTACCAGCAGACGGTCTAGGAACACTGGGATTGGTCCCGGTGGTAGACCCTCCGACGATCTAGTAAGGCTATTGAGAGAAAGTAACAGTAACTAGGGTTTGAGTGGGCAGAGATTGATTACCTGGATCAAGGGGTAGGGGTCTGGTATTTATAGGAGAACCCAACCGGGTCTGGACCCGTTTGGGGCCGGGTCTGGACCCGGTTGCCCATGGGGTTGAAGCGGTGGAAATCCGAGCGGTATAGGGCTACGTGGCAAGGGCCCGGGCGGTTTTCGGGCTAACGTGGCAGAGGCCCGGGGGGTTTTCCAGTGCTGATGTGACGAATCCGGAGGATCAGGAGGTGCGCGCATCCTGAGGGGATACCGTGGCCCAGGGTGGGCCACGTCATTTCTAACCCATATCACAAGCCCCACACTCCTGTAGGGTTGGGTGAACCCGCCGTGTAGGAGTGATTCTTCGCCTCTGTAGGAAGAGCAGGGTGGACGGTGCGGTGAGAAAGTAGGATTTGCTACTTCCAGAAGAGGCCAGGGGGTAGGAGGAAGGGATCCCTTATTGGAGTTTGCGCGAGATGCTAAGCGTAGAAGAGTCAGAGTGATGCTCGCCGAGCCCCGGGGTCGGCAGACGAGCCTCGGAGGTCGGCGGACGACCCTCTCGCTAGTTGGAAGAGCGGGGGGACGTTGTGGTCTGTCCGATTGAAGCTCTGTTGGCCAAAGGTCTCGGGTCGGTAGGTGAGTTCCGAAGGTCGGTAGATGATCCTCTCGCTAGTTGGAAGAGCGAGGGGACGTCGAGGTTGATCTCGTTGGAGCTTGTCTTGCCGAGCATCTGGGGTTGACAGAGGAGCTCCGAGGGTCGGTGGACGGCCCTCTTGCTAGTTGGAGGAGCGAGGGGCCGTCGAGGTCAATTTTTGCTGGAGTTCGGTTCGCCGAGCGCTAGGGGTCGGCAGCCGAGCCCGTGTTTGGGACAAAAGGAGGGATTTGGGGCTCGAGATTTCATCCGAGCTCCGAGCCTCCTGTGACAAGAGGAGGGCTTACGGGGCTCGCGATGCGATTCGAGCATCGACCCTACCGCTGATTAGGAGGGGAATTTGTGGCAAGGAATGCTGTCCGAGCTCCGAGCTTACCGACGAGCAGAGAAGGAGAAGTGGCTCGGGATGCCATCCGAACTCCGAGCTCCCTTGACGATCAGAGAAGGAGGTGCGGCTGGGGATTTCATCCGAGTGTCAACCCTTTTGTGAAATAGAAGGGGAATTATTGGCTCGCGATTTTATCCGAGCTCCGAGCTCCCTTGAACCAACAGGGGAAGAGGTGTGGTTCGGGATGCTATCCGAGCGTCAACCCTTCTGTGAAATAGAAGAGAAATTACTGGCTCGCGATTCCATCCGGGCTCCGAGCTCCCTTGAACCAACAAGGAAAGAGGTGCGGCTCGTGATGCTATCCGAGCGTCGACCCTCCTGTGAAATAGAAGGGGAATTTATGGCTCGGGATTTTATCCGAGCTCCGAGCCCTCGTGTCAACAGAGAGAACGTGGTGTGGCTCGGGATTCTATCCGAGCGTCTATCCTTCTGCGAGATAGAAGAGGAATTATTGGCTCGCGATTCCATCCGGGCTCCGAGCTCCCTTGAACTAACAGGGGAAGAGGTGTGGCTCGGGATGCTATCGGAGCGTCGACCCTTCTGTGAAATAGGAGAGGAATTACCGACTCACGATTCCATCCGGGCTCCGAGCTTCCTTGAACCAACAGGAAAAGAGGTGCGGCTCGGGATGCTATCCGAGCGTCGACCCTCCTGTGAATAGAAGAGGAATTATTGGCTCGCGATTTTATCCGAGCTTCGAGATCCCTTGAACCAACAGGGGAAGAGGTGCGGTTCGGGATGCTATTCGAGCGTCGACCCTCCTGTGAAATAGAAGAGGAATTACTGGCTCGCGATTCCATCCGGGCTCCGAGCTCCTTTGAACCAATAGGGAAAGAGGTACGGCTCGGGATGCTATCCGAGCGTCGACCCTCCTGTGAAATAGAAGAGGAATTACTGGCTCGCGATTTTATTCGAGCTTCGAGCTCCCTTGAACCAACAGGGGAAGAGGTGTGGCTCGGGATACTATCCGAGCGTCGACCCTTCTGTGAAATAGAAGAGGAATTACTAGCTCGCAATTCCATCCAGGCTTCGAGCTCCCTTGAACCAACAGGGAAAGAGGTGCGGCTCAGGATGCTATCCGAGCGTCGACCCTCCTGTGAAATAGAAGAGGAATTATTGGCTCGCTATTTTATCCGAGCTCCGAGCTCCCTGACTTGTCAAAAATTCTGTATGAGGAAAAAAGGGACTGGGGGTAGTAGGTGTAATTTCACGCCCATTGCTGATGTCATGAGAGCAAAGATCAAAGCATCTCCAGATCTTAGCAGCTGTTAGATCTTGATGATTAAGATCCAACGGCCAGATCTTCATTGCAGAAATCGAGGAGTCACCTTCTGCTTATAAATCCCCTCCTCCCTTTTCACTTTTTCTTCTTTATTTCATTACTCTCACACCCCACTATTTCAAGAACAGGTTTTTCTTACCGTCGGCAACATTTTTCGGTGATCATTCGGTAACTCTTCAGGTTAGTATTCTCTGTTTTGTAATGTCGCACGTTCAGTCCGGATCCGAGGCCAGCTCATCGGGTCGCTCCGCAAAGGAGTCCGAGTCCGAGACGTCCTCGTCTTTTAGCAAGTATAAGGTGAAGCAGGAAGTCCGAACAGATCCTGGGTCGGCTAGTAGTGACGACGTAGTCTTCATAGTGTCGCCACTGAGATTCCGAAGGTCGGGGAAGGAGCCTGCAGGCGAGGGTGAAGAGCAGGAGGAAGAGGATGAGGAAAATCAGGGGGGTCAGGGAGCGGAGGGCGAAGAGGCGGAGGGAGAGGACGAGGAGGGCCAGGGCACCGAAGGTGAAAAGGAGGGGGAGGATAAGAATCAGGAGGATCCGGATACCGATGAGGAGGATGAGGAGGATGAGGGCACTGTTGATGATGAGGATGAGGATGCTGAAGAGGGTGCTGGTGAAGGCACAGCGGGAAGGTCAGTCCGGGATGACCTTCCACCTCTCCCACCCCTGTCGACGCCGTCTCCTGAAAGGAAGGCTCGTCCTCGTCGGAAGAAGCGGAAGCTGACTATCCCGGACAGCCCTCCTCCGCAAGATGAACATGCACCCAGACCGAGCCTCGAGTTCCCCCCAGTCTCCTTCAAAAATCTGGGGTCAATTCGGACATATCCTGATGATATCAAGGACATAGGCCCCATCCCTCCCGTGCCAGGTGAAGAGGGCCAAGTGAAGATTCGGATGGACAGGATCCTGTGCATCTTGAGGACGGACTATCTCCACATTCTGAGGGCCTCTTATTTCATCCCGCGGGAGTTTGAAGTCTTCATTCCGAGCCTCGGCATTCGGCCCACCACGGTCCTGGTGCTGGGCTATTGTATGTTTCCTGAGGATGCATTCGCCTCGGGCCTGAGGCTGCATTCGCCTCGGGCCTGAGGCTGCCTCTGCATCCCTTTGTCAAGAGGGTCTTGAATTGGACGAAACTATGCCCCATGTAGTACGACCCGAACTCTTGGAAGCACTTGATCTGCTTCATTCTGAGGTGCCAAGAGAAGGGGGTGAAATCGAGGTTGACATACTTCCGAGCCATCCTAGGGATCAGCTCGCTCGGAGATCAGGAAGGGATTTTCTACTTCTCACCCAGGCCGCACAAGAAGATCATGCACGGCCATCCGGATTCCATCAAAGGGTGGAAATAGAAGTATTTTGTGGTGCGGAGTGAGAAGGCTTTGGGAATACCGACCCAGTGGAGCTTCTTCAAGCCGTACCACAAACCTCCGAAGCGAAGTGACTTAACAGCAAAGGAGTGGAAGCGAGTGGAGAAGATAGTTAGGGGGCACAGTATTGCGTGGCCACGAGTGACCGAGCTGCACCTCGCCCGGGCCGGACTGAGCCCGACCGACCCTAGTATGTTTCGTTCTGAATTTTTTATCTTTCTGCCTTCGTGTTAACTTTAGCCTCTTTCTTCATTCTTGCAGAGATGTCTTCCGAACAGATGGATGATAGGCGAGCCCTGCTGGCTGCTGCCGCGAAGGCGAGGGCGGATATGCAGAAGAAGAAGAAGAAGGTGGAGCAAGAGAAGCTGGCCGCTCAGGCCGGGGGGTCCGCCAAGGTGCCGGCCCCGGTAGTCGAGGAGCCTTCTCAATCAAAGAAGGCCAAGAAGCATCATCACCCCCCAATGTCGAGGGCGCCCCGGGATGCAGGGGGTAGTTCGGGAAAAACTGTTGATGCCCCGGGGAAGGGGCTTCCCCCGCCATGCCCCACTGCTGAGGAGATGGTGGGCCAACAGGGACTGCAGCCCTTCGCCCCAGATTGTTCGATCGTCCTGGGCGACAGTCTGCTCGACGGACCGATGGCGGTAGAGTTCGTCACAAAGGCCGGCACCGAGTGTGACTTCATGGCACTGGCATCGCAGACGGCCGAGCAGGCCTTCATGCGCTGGTCCCAAGCGCACATTTCGGTGAGTTAATCCGGTGCCTTCTTCCCTGGTTTTAACTTGGTGGAATTTTTCTGATCTTTTTCCCTCGGATAGGCGATGCTCCATGGCCAGCACTTCCAAAAGTGCTTGGAGAAGGAGATTTACATCGAGAGGAGGAACGCGGAGAAGTACCTTCGCGAGCTGAACAAGGCTACGGACAACCTGAAAGAGGCTCAGACCATGGTGACCGTCCATGAGGCCCAGATAGCCTCGCTCTCCGACATCCACAAGGCGGACGTGGCTCGCCTCAAGGAGAGGATTGAGGAGGAGGCGGAGAAGGGGCGGAAGGCCCTGAAGAGGATGGAGGCAGCCTCAGCGGAGGCTCTGGTCATACCGCAGGACGAAGCGTATGAGCAGGCCAAGGCGCACTTCAGGCAGATCTATCCCGAGCAAAGCGTGGACCATCTTTACTACGGTTGGGAGGTGAACCTTCCGCCGACCCCGGGGGGCGACGAAGCGGGGGGCATCCAGGCCGAAGATGAGGTGCCACCCCCCCTCAAGAACAGAATAGTTTTTTCTTTTTGTTTGTTTTGATGTAAATGCCTCGAGCGGACTGGCCACCGCGGCTTTTGTATCAATTTTTTGAAAGAAATGAAATATACTTTTTTGGGCCGAGGCTTCAAGACTTGCGTTTTTTGTGATGTTTGCTCTCGTCTTTTGATAGATGCACGGGACCTGGGTTGCCGCCCCTGTTGCTGCTGAGGTACCTCCACTTCGAGCGGGGGAAGAGGCCATGGAAGCAGCTTTGGCTCGCCAGCGAAAACAGGCTCGGGACCGAGCGGCCGCCGTTAATTATTTCATGAACAAGTCTGGGGAGCTCGGTCTGGAGGTGGCACGCCTGAAGAAGGCCATAGCCGACCGGGACTAGTGGGTAATCGAGACAGACTGGTCCCTCTCGGATGCCTCGAGCGGGCGGTCGGCTTCGAAGTCTTTCCTTCGCGAGGCCGTGGTTGAGAAAGAGCTGGAGATTTGCAGGTTGAAGCTAGTGTTAGGCGCGGGTCTAATTGAAGAGTCCAGCAACTTGACCCCGGGGCGGTCTCCGACATTTCTATTGGATGAGGCCCAGCCTGATGATGCAGGAAGCTCGGTGGCGGGAGTATCTTCCCAGGCCGGTCCTGCCGAGCGTGAGAAGTGCCCCGAAGGAGGCACCGAGTTTGAATTTCAAGCCGAGTGCGAGTGAGTTTGTGAGATGTTCTTTGTATTTGTACCGACGTTCTTGAGTTGTAAGCAATGAGTAATAATAATAGCATTCGTTTTCTTGAACCTTGATTGTCTCGGTTGCTGAAGGTGGCTGCTGTGTCTGCTGCAAAGGGGTCGCCGCCGAGGCAACTGGGCGCAACGTGCAAGCATGCAGTGGCGTATCGCCCTTTGATAAGTCATAAATGATGACGTTTCGCCTTTCCATGAGCATTAATGGCGATGTTTCGCCTTCCGCCGTTTTGTATTCCCAAACGTAATAACTGCCCCTCTCAGGGGGTTATATAATCCCCACTTCTCCCCAGCTGATTGTTAAGAAGTGAAAGTCGCTTGACTTGGGTGCCTGCCGAAGGCGGGCGCCCAGAAACAAAATATTCTCCGAACGCTCCGGATCGGTGGCACACCAATCACCCTCGGACTATTCGGGGTTCGGGCCCGGAGAGCCGTGAGACCCCGGGTTGTCCGTTGGTGAGTGGTGGGCCGGCCGATTGGTTCGGGGGTTCGGGGAGAGCCGAGGCTTGGTGGTTCTCCTGCCGTCCTCAAACAGTTCGGGGTTTCGGACTCGCAAGAGCAGGAAACCCCGGGTTGTTCGTGGGTGAGAGGAGGGTCGATTGAAAGCAGAGGGTCAGTCCGGGATGGAGAGAGCAGAGGGTCGGTGGCTCCCCTGCCGTCCTCGCACAATTCGGGGTTTGGGCTTGTGAAAGCCATAAACCCCGAGTTGTTCGCGGGCGAGAGGGTGGTCAACCAAACGACTCGAAGCTCGGGGCGTCTGCCGAAGACGGACGCTCTAAACCTTAATATACAATTTTGCTGAATCGTGGCACTAGGCCGTAGCCGAGCTTATTGGTCGAGCGGCTTCGAAGAAAGCCGCGGCCTTGCTCTGGATTGACGACGAGCCGCTATCTCTTGGGAATGGCGGTGTGGGCGGTTTTCGCCTCGTGCATCGGTTGATGGGCTTGAGGAAGCCCAAACCAAGCGAGGGACGGGTGCCGAGCCCCCACACCGGGGAGAAAGCCAGTTGCAGGCGTAGCAGAGGGTCGCCGCCGAGCGTCAAGGCCGAGGAGCTTTGAAGAAAGCCCCTGTCTTGCTCGATGTCGACGCCGAGCTCCCGCACTTGTTCTCAGTAAAGACGATGCGGGCGTGGCTGGCGGTTGTCGCCTCGAGCATCGGTAGATGGGCTTGAAGGAGCCTAAACTGAGCGAGGGACGGGCGCCGAGCCCTCACACTGGGGAGAAAGCCAGTTGCAGGCATAGCAGAGGGTCGCCGCCGAGCGTCAAGGCCTAGGAGCTTTGAAGAAAGCCCCAGCCTTGCTCGAGGTCGACGCCGAACTCTTGCACTTGTTCTCAGGAAAGACGGTGCGGGCATGGCTGGCGGTTGGCACCTCGAGCATCGGTTGATGGGCTTGAAGAAGCCCAAACCGAGCGAGGGACGGGTGCCGAGCCCCCACACCGGGGAGAAAGTCAGTTACAGGCGTAGTAGAGGGTCACCGCCGAGCGTCAAGGCCGAGGAGCTTTGAAGAAAGCCCCTGCCTTGCTCGAGGTCGACGCCGAGCTCCTGCACTTGTTCTCAGAAAAGACGGTGCAGGCATGGCTGGCAGTTATCGCCTGGAGCATCGGTTGATGGACTTGAAGAAGCCCAAACCGAGCGAGGGACGGGTGCCGAGCTCCCACACCAGGGAGAAAGCCAGTTGCAGGCGTAGCAGAGGGTCGCCGCTGAGCGTCAAGGCTGAGGAGCTTTGAAGAAAGCTCCTGCCTTGCTCGAGGTCGACGCTGAGCTTCCGCACTTGTTCTCAGGAAAGATGGTGCGGGCGTGGCTGGCGGTTGTCGCCTCGAGCATCGGTTGATAGGCTTGAAGAAGCCCAAACCGAGCGAGGGATGAGTGCCGAGCCCCCAAACCGGGGTGAAAGCCAGTTGCAGGCGTAGCAGAGGGTCGCCGCCGAGCGTCAAGGCCGAGGAGCTTTGAAGAAAGCCCCTACCTTGCTTGAGGTCGACGCCGAACTCACGCACTTGTTCTCAGGAAAGATGGTGCGGGCGTGGCTGGTGGTTGTCGCCTCGTGCATCGGTTAATGGGCTTGAAGAAGCCCAAACCAAGCGAAGGACAGGTGTCGAGCCCCCACACTGGGGAGAAAGCCAGTTGCAGGCGTAGCAGAGGGTCGCTGAGCGTCAAGGCTGAGGAGCTTTGAAAAAAGCTCCTGCCTTGCTCGAGGTCGATGCCGAGCTCCCGCACTTGTTCTCAGAAAAGATGGTGCGGGCGTGGCTGGCAGTTGTCGCCTCGAGCATCGGTTGATGGGCTTGAAGAAGCCCAAACCGAGCGAGGGATGGGTGCCGAGCCCCCACACCGGGGTGAAGGCCAGTTGCAGGCGTAGCAGAGGGTCACTGCCGAGCGTCAAGGCCGAGGAGCTTTGAAGAAAGCCCCTGCCTTGCTCGAGGTCGATGCCGAGCTCCCGCACTTGTTCTCAGGAAAGACGGTGCGGGCGTAGCTGGCGGTTGTCGCCTCGTGCATCAGTTGATGGGCTTGAAGAAGCCCAAACCGAGCGAGGGATGGGTGCCGAGCCCCCACACCATCGAGAAAGCCCTAAGCTTGCAAGGGAAGCTTTTCAGGCTCGCGATGCCATTCGAGGGCCGAGCCCCAAACTTGTAAGGGAAGCTTTTCTGGCTCGCGATGGCATCCGAGTACCAAGCCCCAAGCTTACAAGGGAAGCTTTTCTGGCTCGCGATGCCATCCAAGTACCGAGTCCCAAGCTTGTAAGGAAAGCTTTTCTGGCTCGCGATGCCATCCGAGTACCGAACCCCAAGCTTGTAAGGAAAGCTTTTCTGGCTCGCGATGCCATCCGAGTACCGAGCCCCAAGCTTGTAAGGGAAGCTTTTCTAGCTCGCGATGCCATCCGAGGGCCGAGCCCCAAGCTTGTAAGGGAAGCTTTTCTGGCTCGCGATGCCATCCGAGGGCCGAGCCCCAAATTTGTAAGGAAAGTTTTTCTGGCTCGCGATGCCATCCGAGTACCGAGCCCCAAGCTTGTAAGGGAAGCTTTTCTGGCTTGCGATGCCATCCGAGTACCGAGCCCCAAGCTTGTAAGGGAAGCTTTTCTGGCTCGCGATGTCATCCGAGTACCGAGCCCTAAGCTTGTAAGGGAAGCTTTTTTGGCTCGCGAGGCCATCCGAGGGCTGAGCCCCAAGCTTGTAAGGGAAGCTTTTCTAGCTTGCGATGCCATCCGAGGGCCGAGCCCCAAACTTGTAAGGGAAGCTTTTCTGGCTCGCGACGCCATCCAAGGGCCGAGCCCGAGACTTGTTCTTTATTTGTAACAAAATACGAAGCCATAAGCTTGTTTTAAGAAAGCTGGTATATTTACAACACTTGAATTTTACAAAAGACAAGGCATGACGTGCCGATTACAATCCCGATAATTTACATGGAGGTTAATCTCCTCCTAGGAATTTGATGAGGTGCTCCGCATTCCAGGGCCTCTTGATGGCCTTGCCCTCTGGGTTGGTCAGGCGGTACGTCCCCAGGCGCACGACCTCCGATACTTTGTAAGGGCCCTCCCAGTTCGGGGCCAATTTCCTTTTCTGACCGGGATTGGATACCGCCAGTTTTCAGAGAACGAGGTCTCCGAGTTTGATGTCGGTGGGACGCACCTTCTTGTTGTAGAACTTCTCAATTCTTTGTTGGTAGATGCTTCTTCTAATGGCAGACTTCTCCCTGACCTTGTCTATGAGGTCCAGGTCGTCTCGCAGCTGTTTGGAGTTAGCTGCTTCATCGAAAGCCATGATTCGGGGTGAAGGGATCCCGATCTCCAAGGGAATGACAGCCTCTGCACCGTATGTCAGATTGAAAGGGGATTCTCTCGTGGGGATTCTCTTTGTTGTTCGGTGGGCCCAGAGAACGCTAGGTAACTCGTCAACCCATAACCCCTTAGAAGAGCTATCGAGTCGTTTCTTAAGGCCGTCGAGGATTTGGCAGTTCGTGTTCTCGGCCTGACCGTTAGACTGGGGGCGGCATACTGAGGAGAAGTACTGCTAGATCCCGAGATCTTCACAGAACTTGTAGAAATGCTTACTCGCGAATTGAGTCCCATTGTCTGTGATGAGCACCTGCGGAATCCTGAACCGACAAACGATGTGTTTCCAGAAAAACTGTTGTGACTGTCGCTCGGTAATCGTTGCTAATGGCTCAGCCTCGATCCACTTGGTGAAGTAGTCGATTGCCACAATAAGGAACTTTCGTTGGCCCGTGGCTTTTGGAAATGGGCCCACCAGATCCATCCCCCACATGGCGAAGGGGGTCGGACTAGCCATTGACCGGAGGTTTGCCTAAGGAGCCCTTTTCACGGGGGAAAACCGCTGGCAGAGGCAGTACTTGTTGACTAGGGAGAGGGCGTCTTGCAGCATAGTGGGCCAGTAGTACCCGTGATTTAATATCTTCCGCGCTAGCGAACGGCTTCCCATATGGCATCCACCGATCCCCTCGTGCAGCTCCTTGAGGGCATACTTGGCTTCGTCTGGGGTTAGGCAGCGGAGGTAGGGTTTGCCATCCGTTGTTGTATAGGACCTTCTGAAGAGGGTGGCATTGATAACCGCGAATCTTTCAGATCGGACCTTGATCCACCTCGCTTCAACCCGGTCTTCGGGGAGCTCTCCCTTGACTAGAAATTTTTTGATGAGAGTGGTCCAGTCGTTAGGAGGGGCTTCGTCTTCGACGCATAGAACCTCCGAGAAGTCTGTACTTGGCTTCAACAGGACTTCAATCAGGACCGTGCGGTCGAGGCCTTCGAAGGATGAGGAAGCCAACTTTGACAGGGCATTGGCCTGGGCGTTCAGCTCCCAGGGGATCCTCAAGACAGCCGATTCATCGAAGGACGTTAATAGGCGTTGGACCACGGCCAGGTACCTGATCATTCGATCGTCACGGGCCTCGTATTCTCCGGTAATCTGGTTGACCACTAGCTGAGAGTCGCTAAAGGCCCTGATCTGTCTGGCGCCAGCCTGGTGAGCCAAGTTGAGCCCGGCGATCATGGCCTCGTATTCAGCCTCGTTGTTAGAGGCCGAAAAGTTGAGGCGGGGACAATATTGAAGGAGGAAACCATCTGGACCCCGGAGAATGATGCCCGCACCGCTTCCTGCCTTGCAAGAGGAGCCATCGACGTAAACTTTTCACGTCTGGTCGGCTTCCTTGCTCGCTGGTTGCTCAGAGATGGTGCATTCTGTGATGAATTCGGTGAGGGCCTGCCCTTTGATGGCCGTTCTTGGTTGATAGCCAATGTCGTACTGGCTGAGTTCGATCGACCATTTGACTAGTCGACCAGAGCTCTCGGGCTTATAGAGCACGGCCTTCAGGGGTTGATCCGTGAGTACTTGGACCGAATGTGCCTGAAAGTAAGGACGGAGCTTCCGCATGGCCATGACCAAGGCGTACGCTACTTTCTCCATCCTGGAATACCGGGTCTCGGCGTCGAGCAGGACCATGCTTACATAGTACAGGGGCTTTTGGACCCCTTCCTCTTCTCGGACAAGGACGACGCTGAGCACGTTCTCCGAAGCGGAAAGGTAGAGCCAGAGTGGCTCCCCTGGTTCGGGCTTACTGAGGAGAGGAGGGTTGGTGGGGTACTCCTTTAACTGGGCGAAGGCCTCTTACTGCTGAGTACCCCACTCGAACCCTCCGGTGCCGTGCAGTGCCTTGAAGAACGGAAGGGACTTCTCTCCAGACTTGGAGAGGAAACGGCCAATGGCCGCCAGTCTCCCCGTTAGCCTCTGGACTTCTTTGACGTTCCTGGGAGGGGCCATGTCTATTATGACTTGGATTTTTTCGGGGTTAGCCTTGATGCCGCGCTGGCTGACGATGAACCCTAAGAACTTCCTCGAGGAGACGCCGAAGGCACACTTCGTCGGGTTGAGCCTCATGTTGTGGGTTCGTAGGACCCCAAAGGCCTCTTCCAGGTCGGCGACGTGGTCCTGTCCTTGCTGACTGTTGACGAGCATGTCGTCGACATATACCTCCATGTTACGTCCGATTTGATCTTTGAAGACTCGGTTGACGAGCCTCTGGTAGGTGGCACCGGCGTTCTTCAGCCCGAAGGGCATAACCCGGTAGTAGTACAGTCCCCGGTCTGTGACGAAGGACATCTTGGCGATGTCGGGAGGAAACATCCGGATCTGGTTATAGCCCGAGAAGGCATCCATGAAGGAAAAGAGCTCGTGACCCGAGGTGGCTTCAATCAGGGCATCAATGCTGGGAAGAGGGAACGGATCCTTGGGGCATGCCTTGTTGAGGTCGGTGAAATCTATGCAGATCCTCTAACTCCCGCTCGCCTTCTTGACCATGACGACGTTCGCCAGCCACTTAGGGTAGCTGACCACTTTTACGAAACGCGCTGACAAGAGCATGTCCACCTCTGCATTTACTACCTGCTGTCGCTCCGGAGCAAACTTGCACCGCTTTTGGACAACGGGTTTCGACCTGGGAATCACGCTGAGTTTGTGCATGATGAGATCCTCAGAGATCCCGGGCATGTCAGAGGGCTTTCAGGCGAAGAGGTCGACATTGCAGCGAATGCAGCCGATCAAGGCATTCTTGAGGTCGGGCGCGAGGGAATAGCTTACTCGGAAGTGCTTCGATGCATCTCCTGTCTCGAACGAAACATCTTCTAGCTCGTCCGCTGGCTCTGGTTCTGGCTGGGTTCTCTCGGGCTCCAGCTCGACGGCATCGAGGGGAAATACACTGCTCCCGATCGCCATCATGTAGCACGAACAGGCTGCCTCTTGATTTCCTCGGACAATTCCAACTCCAGTGTTGGTGGGAAACTTCATTTTCTGGTGGTAGGCCGAGGGAACCGCCTGGAGGGAGCAGAGCCCCGGACGGCCGAGTATGGCATTGTAGGCTGCCTTAACATTCACAACCATGAAGTCCATGGACTCAGTTCTTCTGTTCGGGGTCGTGCCTGCCATGACGTCTAGGGTGACGATCCCCTCTATTGTCACTGGGATGCCAGAGAATCTGTGTAAGGTGTATCTGGTTGGCATTAGCTTCTCACGGGAGAGCTTCAAGTTCTCGAATGCTCCCAGGAATAGAATGTTGACCGAGCTCCCGTTGTCTACGAGGATTCGCCGAACCTCAAAGTTTGCCATGCTGAGGCTGATGACAATTGCGTCACAGTGAGGGAGCCAGACTCCCTCCAGGTCTTCCCCCGAAAAAGAAACAGGGAGTTGCTGGACTTGGGGGGAGAGAGGGCCCTGGACGGTATTGACATCTCGAATGAATGCCTTGCGGGAAGTGTTGGATTCCCCTCCCATGGGCCCTCCGTGGACGCAATGTAAGATTGCCTGGCCCTCAGGCTCCTCGAGCTCCGGCTCCCGCTCGGGTCGCTGCCGAGGTGCTCGAGGAGGAAGGGAATCCCTCCTGTGTCTGGTATCCCTTTGTTCCCAGAGGCCTTCCTTTTTGAATTCTCGGAGGTACTCTCGTTGAATGAGGGCTTTAATTTCGTCCTTCAGGGCACGGCAATGATCTGTGTCGTGCCCGTTGTCCCGGTGGAAGCGGCAGTAGAACCGCTGATCCCTCTTCTTGCTAGTGTTGTTGGAGGGTCAAGGGGGGTACTGCACGAGGTCGTTATCTTCAATCGCTAAGAGGATTGTCAACACGTTTTGCGTCAGCGGTGTGTACCTCTCGAAGCGGGGGACCGGCGGAACCTTCTTCGCGGCGCCCCCGTCTCTCAGAGCTTTCTTCGCTGGCTCGACCTCGTCGGCTTTGCGCTTCTCCTTCCCGGAAACTTCTTTCTGGTCCTCTGGATTCAGGGCCTCTTCGGCTCGGATGTACTTTTCGACCCAGTTGAGGAGGTCAGGGAAGTCTATCGGGGGCTTCTTTGCTAGGGAGGCCTTCAGCTGTCCCTGTCGGACGTTGTGCCTGAAGGTTGCCGTCCGACACGGCTGAGCGCCGGCCCCCGTCCTTGGGATGGAGGCTTTGGATGGTTCGGGGCCGAGTTGGAAGCGGCCCTTCCCCTGCTGCGGCTGACCTGTCGGTTTAAGATTACCCCCCGAAGATCGGGTTTGATCGGATGAGAGGCACCTGGTTGAAGTCTGTGACTGACCGTCGGGTTGCTCGATGTTTGAGCGTCGGCGCCGACGCCCTGTGGAGGCACGTCCTGCCGACGCGCTGAGGTAACAGCTCTCGTGGCTTTGGGTGCCATGTGAGCTCGGGTTGACTTCCGAACAGTTGGTGGCTGAGCTCGGACTGGTGTCCGCAATAGAGAGGTTCTCACAGACGGTGCCAACCTGATGCGGTTTGTTTTTGAGAGGCGTTTGGAAGCACCAGGTGTGAGTTCTTACTCGATTTGTATTGAAGGAGGAAGCTCCTATGCAGACGGCCTTCGGCTGGCCGAACGGTACGGAAGTGGGCTGGAGTAGGGTGGAGGCTGGATGCTCGGTTCGGATCAGGGGACTCGGATCCGAGTTCTCGTGTACCTGCAGACGGTCTAGGAACACCGGGGTTGGTCTCGGTGGCAGACCCTCCGACGATCTAGTTAGGCTACTGAGAGAAAGTAACAGTAACTAGGGTTTGAGTGGGTAGAGATTGATTACCTGGATCAAGGGGTAGGGGTCTGGTATTTATAGGAGAACCCAACCGGGTCTGGACCCGGTTGCCCGTGGGGTTGAAGCGGTGGAAACCCGGGCGGTATAGGGCTGACGTGGCAAGGGCCCGGGCAGTTTTCGGGCTAACGTGGCAGAGGCCCGGGCGGCTTTCCAGTGCTGACGTGACGGATCCGGAGGATCAGGAGGTGTGCGCATCCTGAGGGGATCCCGTGGCCCAGGGTGGGCCACGTCATTTCTAACCCATATCAGTATATATGTTCAAATGTTAATAAAAGGTGGCTGTTGGTGAAAGCTTGCATGGATGGTATTCATGGAATTAATGCATGGCTGGATGGTATGAATTAAATGGGAAAATGAATGGTATTCATGAGATGGTGTCTTGAATATTTGATAACGTTGAATTAAAAAGAGGTATATGCAAATGAATAGTCCCATATTATTAATCAAAGGAATATAATATTATATAAATAATAATAGCCTATGATCAAGTGTCACAAAATCGGTTAACTACCTTTTGAGAAGCAGCCTGCGGTGGGCAGTTGTACTACATAGTATATAATTTTTCTTATAAATTGTATAAATTGTCCGAGCTCGGGGCAGGAACGTTACAAATGGTATCAGAGCCAACTTTCGACACCGGGTGTGGGTAAGAGTGGGCGAGATGTATGCCTGAGATGGAGCTAGCAGATGTACGTCGGGGAGAGGTACATTGGATGTATGTCGGGGAGATATACATCAGGGTGTGCCTGAGAGGGAGCGTATTGCAGAATCAGGGTACTCCACTCCACAACGGTTAGAAAGGAGATCCTGTACTATATTGTGCATGCCCGTGCTCAGCGAGGACGCTGATTTCTGAAGGGGGTGTGTGTGTAACACCCCGTAGTTTTCAAATTATGTGAAAATATATATATATAATATAGATTGGATAATATAGTGGCAGATTGTGATATATATTGGTATATATGTTGAAATGTTAATAAAAGGTGGCTGTTGGTGAAAGCTTGCATGGATGGTATTCATGGAATTAATGCATGGCTGGATGGTATGAATTAAATGGGAAAATGAATGGTATTCATGAGATGGTGTCTTGAATATTTGATAACGTTGAATTAAAAAGAGGTAATGCATATGAATAGTCCCATATCGTTAAATCAAAGGAATATAATATTATATAAATAATAATATCCTATGATCAAGAGTCACCAAATCGGTTAACCACCTTTTGAGAGGCAGCCTGTGGTGGGCAGTTGTACTACATAATATATAATTTGTCTTATAAATTGTATAAATTATCCGAGCTCGGGGCAGGGGTGTTACAGGTGTTCGTTCACACCTGTTTAATAATAATGAAAACTAATCAAGTCGATGTTTTAAGGGATAGATCTAGTAGCGGACAATATAGAAATGTGTATTCAGAAGGGAACTCGTTTTCCCCATTGTTTACTGTGGTACCGACTGTTTTCTCTGGATGCATGAGGGCATGATCCATGATACCGTTACTGTTTGCTATTATTGTCACTATTTTTCTGAATATACGGCCATATAAGTTCCACTATGAAATCTTAAAATGAAACTATTTGATGTATCAACCATGTGGTATGATTTGGGATGCATGAAGTGCTACCTAAATAGTAATGAACATTAAACATAAGAATAACTGTTTCACTGTCACCCTGTTACTGTTACTGTTACTGTTGACTTCACTGTTACTGTTATAATCTTTACTGTTTACCTTTTGTTTACTATTATCTGCAGACTACAATCTTTGTTGCTTTTCTCCATGTCAGCACTTCATGTTTTTGTTTCATTTTCCCCCTTTTCTTTTCTTGCTTGTACTACTTGCGGTTCGGAACTTGCATCTAACGGGCATTATGTTTTTCTGTCTTCCTATTCTGCTTGTAATTGCTATATAAGCAGGTTTTGGTGATCGCTTGCCTACTGGAGTTGGTGAGCAAAAGTTTTGAGCTGCGCATTGAAAATTTTGCTTAATATTCTGTTTGAACTATTTTATTCATGTATTGTATTGTATTGAGACTTGTATTTGGGCTTGTAGTCCCAGACTTGTATAATGGGTATTTAATTTTGGGTAATGGGTCTCTTCATTCAGATCTCGTATTTGTTTGGAATATTCATTATTGTTGCGAATAAATACTGTTGATTTATAATTGTTTATGCATGCCTGGTTGAGTATATTGTTATATTTACTGTTGTGCAGAGTCAAGTAGATCCGTATAGCTTATGGATGGTGAAAAGTATCCGCTGGGTTTAGTCACGTACTGTCCGTATTCCTTTTGGGAAGCGGGACGTGACGAGCACTTCATCGCATGTAAATTTTTATGTGCATTTTTAGTTATAAAATTTTCTAAGATGACAAGCACATTTTTTATTCTCATTTTATTTGTCACAAATTGTAATATTTATTTTCTAGGCCCTAATCTATTTTAAAAGCTCATTAGAAACTAATTGCAAAATAGAAGCCCATGATAAAATTCTATATTAAATACACTTTTTAAAATTGTCACCACACTTGTCATGTAACAAACATATACAAATGGATTATAAAAAATAAATTAAAGAATGAGAAGTGTGTGCATGTTGGGTTCACGTGCACGTGTGGGCAACCCAAGAGTTGGCCAATTCATGAAGGAAGGTGAAGGGTTGTGAGTGGGGGTTTGTGTAGTAAATGGTGAGTGGGTACTTAATTTTAATAATGGGTATTTAATTTTGGGTAATGGATGTCTCTTCATTCACCCATTTAGCCTTATAAACACCTCTGACTTGTGTGTACATTTTACAAAGAATCAAAAAAAAAAAAAAACAAACAACAAACAAACAAAAGAAAGAGAAGAAAAGAATCGGAGACTTTGGAGCCAGCTCCATCCAAATAATACCTCATACTTGTGTCTCTTCATTCACCCTTGGTCGCTTGACTTTGGAGCCAGACTCCGTCCAAAGGCGAGTTTTATCTGGATCAACCTCTCCCTGCTGCCTTTCTACTTGTGGAATCAAGTGTCGCTTGAGCACCTCATTAAGCCTTTCGGGAGGCTCATAACTTTAAGCAGGGAGATGAGAGAATCGGAGACTAGAGACCAAGCTCTCGTTCTCATTGAAGTTGAAGACCTGAACCTCATCCAGAAGACTCTCACTGTCAAGTTTACTACCCCTTGGATCCTTGAGAAGCATGTGCACGGCATCCCCATTCTTCTCCTCGGGGTCCCAATTCCGGTGGAGGATGTTCACAGTGGCAAGGTTCAGCTTTTCACCACGACGGGCTCCTCTGGAGAGAAAGGTAGTGGTAGTTTCTGGCGTCCGAAGGCAGCTGAACAGCAGAAGATCACCGATGCCGGTGTTGCCCCCAACCAACCTCTGATTCAGAATTTTCTTGGGGCAGATTCCCAATCCCGTGAGATCAGGAAAGGAATGCAAACTGCCGCAGAATCTGCGCATGATAACGAAAACCTAGGAAAGTTTTTAAATTTTTCGTATTGGGCTGAATCTAGCATGAAATGAGGGATTTTACCTCGTTCCCCAACTGCCCCTAGTTTAAAGGAGGGGTCTGATATAAATTAAAAACCTGTGGAGCTGGAAATCCATGTCAACGCGCTATCAGAATCATCTGATAGCAACAATAAAGCCGCCATCAAAGGATCCAACCGTGCCTTTTGTAACCCATCTGACTCACCTCATGAGGATTTGATTGAAGAAGTGTGACAAATGATTTGGAAGGGCAAGCATGTCACTCTCCCTTTATCTCTTTTTACTAAAATCAAACCGACAGTTGAAGGGCCCCTCAGAGATTCGGTTATTGAAGAGGTGGCCAAAACTGGATAAGAAGATAAGATGGTTTTCAAAGCTGGCATCGGCAAGGCGTGTGCAGATAGCTTCCAGACCCGCTCCTTGATTTGGAAGGCTAAGCCAAAAACTACATGCTCCTCCACTTCTATTCCTCCTGGCTTTGAGGAAGGCTCCTCCAAGCGGCTTAAGCGCAGTAGGTCCACAAGAAAGCTCAAGAGCACTTGTCCCTTTATGAAGCATCTATCAACCACCATCAAGAAGAAAGCAGTAGGTACCCCCTCTTCAAATGCTTCAGTTACTAATGCACGATTTAATCCTTTTGATATCTTATCAAATGAGGATATTCTTGAAGTAGCTGAATCTATTGGAGTTGAGGCTAAAGGGCCACACTCGGTGCACGTCTTGAAGGGTTCTGAGAAGGTCTTAGTTGATCACACTGATCAACTAAGGCAATCTGAGTAGCCACCAATTTTTGCTCTGGGCTGTGGATCGGGTTTTTCATCTCTTTTCTTGTGCTTTTTGATCCATTTTGTTTTTCGATGATGATTTCTACTTGGAATGTTAGAGGGTTGGGCAACCGAGATAAATGCTTACTAATCAAAGAAGGCATTCGAAGCTCCGCTGTTTCGGTTATCTGCTTGAAAGAAACCAAGCTTAAGAAACCCAAGCCTCGCGAGCACTCCTCGCTAGGGGGGAACCTTATCAATAGATGGTTGCATTTGGATGCCATTGATAGCTGTGGGGGCATTCTTTTGGGATGGAATGATCATATCCTTGATTGCACCTGCTCTGCTATTGATATCTTCTCTATCTCTAAATCCTTCAAGCATCGCACCTCAACTGAGGAATGGTCCATCACCACTGTATATGCTCCCTTTGATCTGGAAGATAGAAAGCTTTTCTTTTATGAGATCCAGCAACGACGAAGTCGACTTAAGGATGCATTGGTACTTTGTGGAGATTTAATGTCACTATTTCTGATTTTGAGTGCTCTAGTGGAAGGGGCTCTAATAGTGACATGAGGTATTTTAGAGAATTCACCAAAGACCTTGCTCTCATTGATCTCCCTCTCTCAGGAAGGAAGTTCACTTGGTCCAACCTCCGAACCTCCCCCTCTATGGCTAGACTGGATAGATTCTTGATCACTGCTGCATGGGAATCCTCCCACCCCAACTGTATTCAGCACTCCCTCCCCAGGATTTTGTCTAATCACTGCCCCATTGTCCTAGATACTCAAGAAATTTCTCATCCTGTCCACTACTTTCGATTTGAGAAAGCTTGGTTGCGGCATTCCTCCTTCAATCTGTAGTTAGAAATTGGTGGCAGCTTTTCTCTTATTCTGGTACACCTGTTGAAATCTTGGCAAAGAAGCTCAAACTCCTCAAGCAAAGAATTCGAAGGTGGAGGAATGAAACTTTTGTCCATATCCCAGTTAGGAAGAAGCAACTTCAGGAGAAGTTACTCAGGTTGGAGACTGCAGCCGAGCAGAACCCCCCATCTGATGACTCCCTCAAAGCAACCCAACTGGAATATTAAGGCCTCATCGTGGCAGAGGCTGTATACTGGAGACTGTTGTTGCTAATTTTGGTGTGGGAGCAAACAAATAAATTTGTGGATTCTTTTTGAAACAATAAAGCAAACATGTGGACCTTCACCGACGTTTGACTGGTTTCTTGCCGCTGTCGTTGACCTCCAAAAAAGTTCGATACAACGGGATGGATCCCGGTGACGAATCCTCTGACACTCTTGTCAGTAATCAAGATGATTATGAAAGAGCTTTATGTGGAAAAAGATTGATTATCTTGTCATGGTAGGGGAAGAGAGTTATTTATAGTCGCCTTAGGGACCAGTTTCGAGATAAGGATTTATCTCTATTTCTCGGTGTTTTTGGATAAGATGTAGAGTTTAAATCATTTCATAGAGATAACCATGAATTTGAATGACTCTTTAAATATCCTGGGCTGGTTTGTATCGGGATGCTACCCATACCCAATAGGACAGATCTGTTTATGAGTTATTGGGCTTTGTAGAAAAACCCAGTTCCCATTTCAGAGCCGTCTGTAGGTGAAATTACCGTTTCACCCCCTGAGAGTTTAAAATTCATGCCCGATTTGAACGATTTAATCTTATTTTTTATCCATATCACTAGCCCCCACTTCCGAAGACTGAGTTTAACATCCTTTGAGGAGTACTTTTGTTGTTCTAATGACGTACGAGATTTTATCAGAGTTCTTAAGGGAGTTTGGATCTTGCTCAAGGTGTTATGGTGTCAATATGAGCTTGTAAAATGCCCAAAAAATATTCTCAGAATTTTCTGGATTTTTGGTGATTTTTCCAGATTTTCCTGAATTTTTTCTAATTTTTAATCGTTTTTTTGAATTTTTTTATTCAATCTCCGAATTAAAATAATCAATTACCGAATATTTTAATTAATTATTTTAATTTAATAATTATTATTTTCAGAATTTAAAATTATTTTACTAATTAATAATTATTTTAAGAATTTTTTAATTTATTTTTTTGATTTTTAATTAATTTTTAGGATTTTTTAAATAATTAATTAATTAAATTTAGAGTCTCACAGACTTTCTTATCATGATCTTAGCTTTTTCATGTTCATTAAATTCTCAACTCACATCTATGATTCTTTTCATATAAATTCATACAACCATAAAAGAGTTCATTGACATCAATCATAAAGTTCACAACTTTCAGCAATACTCAAAACTGAAACCTCCGACATATCAAAATCTACTCTGTACAGTCGACTTGGAAAGATACCAGTCGACTCGTACAGTCAATATAAGTTCATCATAACCACTCGGGAGAGTCGACTGCTGCACACGGCCAGTCGGCTGTCCCGCACTTTTCATGTTCAAAATGTTATCCACGTAACAGTCGACTGTTCATCCATCAGTCGTCTGTCCTGGGATTTTTTAACAGTACATTACCAGGTTTAGCTCAGTCGACTTGCTACGCGCATTCAGTCGACTGGACAGATTCATATTTCAAATTAAGGGATTATCTTTCTTACAGTACTTACATACACTTGCATCATGGTGTTAAATCACAATATACATACATTCATGTTTCATAAGCACAACACTTCTTACTTGTTCAGTAACATCGCAACATGGAATTTGTCTTTTCTTTAAGAAAATACTTTAAACATGCATTTACACTTATTCATAAATTTCGTGCAGAGATAAAACATGATTCTCAATTACACTAGAACAATCACAATGGAAACATATCTCATTTCATGGAATTACAGGCATATTCATAGTTTACTCGATGCATCGGTCGACTGTTCGTAACATCAATCGACTGCACCAGTCGTTCTCAGTTTTTATTAATTGTCCCTAGTTCTTTTTCCACATGCCCATGTCTACTTAGCCATGTTCATCATGAAGAAGATGAGTTTAGCCTTACTACTTCATTTTAATAATAAACATATATGTCATGAAACTTCTAACAAACATGTAACAGATGTCTCGTTGTAACACCACAATTTTTTTTTTTTTTTGAAACTAACTCTCCAAATTCAATTCTTTCAATTTCTATATCACTTTGATCATAAACTAAGAAAGTTATATTTCAGGGAAAATTTTGATAGAGTCTCCCCTAAAATTTCTACCCCAAAACACAAAAAGCTTACGGAATTCTGCTCTAAATTCCGTAGCTCACAACACAGGCAATATAATCATGGGCTCCCCAGGCCAAAATGAGCAGAATCACACAGGCAATATAAATATCATGCTCTGGGGGCCAAACTCATAATATAATATCATTTATCAATTAAAATCTATAAATTTCCTTTGAAAACTTATAAAAGTAATAGAAAAACTAAAGAAAACTTTTCAATAACCAATCACAGAACCCAATACTCCACAACGAGGTGGGTATGGGCTTTCTTACCTCATCACAGCACTAAGTCTATATATGTTCACCTTAATACAAAATAATACATCAACTGTCCATGTTTCTTTATATACTAAATACATAAATAATCTATCATTTCAACAAAACATAGCTTCTAACTCTATAACTACCTCACCGGGCTGCTAGCAAACCTGCAGGAGAGTTAGGGTTGTCCACCCTCAAGAAGGGACCTCCCCTAACCCCCAGAAAACAACAGGGGTTAGCCATTTCTGGTGTGAGTATAACCATTAATCTAATTAACAAATTAAATTGTATAAAGAAAATAAATTAAACTTACACACATCAAGATAAGAAGATGCAACCTGAATTCTGAACATAAAACGTCACCAATACGATGTTATATCAAAATAGTCTTCCAATCTGCATCCAACTATATAATTATCCATAACTTCACACATTTCACTATATGCTTTACACTAACCTCATATATATCCTTATTTTATAATTACATAATACTGATTCACATACAATCCATTACTTATCAATTTAATTTCCCTAACACAAATATTTATCACTCTACAATTATCGTCATATCACCATTTCTTTATTTATATCCATAATCACAGGATGCTATTACTTATTTTCTTCATCTTTATTTAGTCATGCACTTCATTTACTTGCATTATATCAACAACTCACTCATCCTAGAAGTGGTGCCAAGGCAGGTAGTTCCCACCATTTCCATGGAAATAGCGGGCGAGTAGTTCCCCGACACACTTCCAAGATACACAAACTCATATCACAACATACTTTCTTTAATAACCATCTTCATACATTAATACAGATATTTATTTTATTGTACTATATCACGTATCACATCATAAACATATGCATTCATTCCCATAATACCGCATTCCTTCATGTTGTATAACACCAACATAACATCTCATTACACATTATAATTTACTTGCAATTCATCACATGATTAACACATCACTTATTAGAATGCTTATTCTCATTGCATCAAAGGCATGCTTATAGCTCATTCTCATCTCATTATATCACTTAGTTACTACTCAATCTTATTGGGAATTAAACTTACTTTCATTTTCACTTATCACACAAGTCACTATTAATTTCACTTTCATTCTCATCAATTAATACTCCACATCCCAAATATAGTTTGGGCAATAATATCTCACACCCCAAAGCCGATAGCTTGGGTAATAATCACCACACCCCAAACACATAGTCTGGGTAATATCACATCACGTCTCAAGCCGATAGCTTGGTTATTAATTTACTTCAATTACTATTCATCTTCACTTTATTTGATTCTTTATTTCCATTAATCATTACTACTAACATGCCAACTCACCCTGCGAATTATGCCAAGGCAGGTAGTTCCCACCATTTCCACAGAAATAGCGGGAAGGTAGTTCCTTGACACAATTCCAAGGTACAACTCATATCATACTGTATTTTACTTAAATCATTTACATAGTATAATTACTTCATACTGTTTATAGTAACACACGTCTCTTTACTCTTTCATTTTAAATTAACCACATGCTGCATTTATCATTTCTTTTCATACACAAACTCATAACTCGTATTTCTGCATATTCATTTCATTCACAACCACTTTATTTCACATTTCACTATTCACTTTCTTTACTCTCACATTTTTATTTACACTTAGTTATTTTATTAGTTTGTCGACCAGTGAGCCACAGTATCCCAATATACTGAAAGCCGACAGCCCAGTAAAACACGCGGACCGATGCTCACACAGAGTCTTACACATCCGAGGCTACGTCTTCCTCCCAGCCTGTGCCAGCGAGGGAACACCGCACCCCAGATAAACTGGGTACTTCCTCCCAGCCGAAGCCAGGAGGAAAAAACACCGCACCCCAGGTAAACTGGGTACTTCCTCGCGACGTCTGTCATCGAGGGAAAAACACCGCACCCCAGGTAAACTGGGTACTTCCTCGCGACAGCTGTCATCGAGGGAAATCGGGCCTCAAGCCGATAGCTTGGGCGAAAAACACCGCACCCCAGATATACTGGGTACTTCCTCCCAGCCGATAGCCAGGAGGGGAAAACACCGCACCCCAAGCCGGTCCTTGGGTATTAGGAGGTCTAGCCCAAACCCCCAGAATTGCTGTAGGTACTGGTCAACAAAATCATCTGTTATTAGCATTACCCATTTCATCTTTTCATCTTGCTTTATCACACAAGCATTTTACTTTTGATTTCAATAATTGCCACAACCTTGAATTTAATCACGTGAATTAATAACATATTTTATTAGCACATACCATCTTATCTTTTATCTTACCATTTAATGTATATCCAGTGTCCGCGATATTAATCTTCATATCATTATAATATCATACTATTGCTCATTAATTCACTTCGAACATAATTATAATGTAAACATATATCCACTTACTAATTTCATGAATTATCACATCACGAGTCAATATCATGATATATATATATCACAAACATACACCACACATGTGGGTTTCCAAGAAAAGGGGCCAAAACCACTTATTTCCTCTAATTAAATCTTATAATATCTAATTATAGCATACTAGCTCATACATCACGTTTCATATAAGTAAAATCACCTATAAGGGCTTATATGCCCCAAAACATGCACAAAACGGGCACTATAATTACACAGATCTTCAAAATATGATCACAATCACTAATTCGTCTAATTACATCTTATAACATCCATCCATGGCATGCTAGCCCATACACCAGGCTTCGCATATACCCGATTGCCTATATCGACCTATATACCCCAAAAACATGCACAAAACATGCACGGGATAAAAATATGCATAAATAATTTAATATATTTAGTTTTTATACATCAACACATCACATTAACCCATAATATAGGTTTTATATACTTAAAATAATTAATTTCACTATATTTCTCAAAAACCCATTTTCGGGCCCCTAAAAATCCGTATTTTCCTTGAAAATCAATTTTTGCTATAACTTTTACAAGACATATCAAAAAGCCACGAAATTTGGCCACAATATAAAATATTTATAAATACAATATACTCACCTGACGGATTGAGCAAACGATGTCCCACGTCCGTCCTGTAGCCAGTCGAAGTTCAACTTTTTCTACCTAATTGGAAAATTATAGAACCGGTTAGCTTAAAACTCAAAACTCGACCTACGGACCTCCAAATTCGAATCCGTCTTCACCCAAGCGTCACAAATGACATACGTAGGTGAGCTACATCGATAGATTTCGAATTCGGATCCCAATACAAACACTCCCTTATTGATCGGAGGCTTTCTAATAAGAAAAATTCATATTTTCTAATTTCTTTAATCCTCTTTATCCTAGTTTCTCAAATTAGGGTTAATAATAATAATAGAACTCAATTATACCTCCGAACTCATCAAATTTTCACCTAAACCTCGCTCGGGCATTTCACCGAACACCCGGCGTGCATAAATAGTGTACCCGTAGTTTTTTAGATTCCGACGGGTTTCTAACTCCATAAAATTCTCACTAAACCCATTCTAAATTATTTTCCCTTAATACACAACAATTTCTATAGTCCATACTTATCAATTATTCTATTTATTATCCAAATTCTAAAGCCAACACACTAATTAATTAACTTACAAACTAATCAATTTCTTACCAATCTTTCTTCTCTATAATTACTAGCATCACCTAATTACCCTACTATATCATTTTCTAGTACTAAAACTCAAAATCATATTTTCCCATAAACTAAACTTCATAATTTCATACCTTACAAGCCTTATCTTTGCAAACGGACTCCGGAAATGAGTAGAGCACCTCCAAATTAGCTAGAACCCTCAATTTTTCTTCAAAAATTTGTTGGAATCTCTAGGGTTTTGAAACCCTAGGTCATGGCCGGTTGGGGGAATGAGTGCTGGCCGAAATCTGAAGGAGGGGGAGGAGAAAAGGGTATTAAAATGTAAATAAGGAGGTAAAATTGTTTATAAGTCCCTATTTGACCATAGCATTATATATATATCCTTCTAGTCCACTTTTCTAGGGTTTTTCTTATAAAAATCACTCCATAATGTACTTAAATTCCTCCCAATGTAAAAATGAATTAAAAATGCATTTTTATGCATAATTGTAATCAAAATCAATAGTTATAAACGATTGCAATACATATAAATATGTATATAGACGAATATCGCAATATTTCACAATATTTCAGAAAAATACCTTCAGCTTCAAACTATAATTTAATAACTCACAAATTTAAACCCCCTATCAGGAACAAATGCCCTAGAAAAATTTCGGGTCAAATCGGATTCGTCTCCTCCGAGAAAACTCATCTCAAAACTCCTATATTGTCAAATTTTTCCCGTTTACCCCAAAATATCAATTTAATCATTCTAATACTAATAAAATTAATTAATAGGGGTAAATATACTCAGAAACATATTTAAAAATAATTTCAAACAAATAATTAAGGAATTAAAAAAAACGGATGTTAGTGGATCAAGGGTTAGGATGAACTAGGGGGTTGTGAAAACTACCCACACCTCAAAATAACCACCCACACTCAAGCCCACTTCTCCACCAAAAACCGGCCAAGAATTGTGCTTTATGCACGTGTACATGGAGTGCACGTGCATGCACAAATCACCCCTACAAGAACTTGTGCATAAAATAATAAGTCTCTTTAAAAGAAATGTTACACATACAAGTTGTAGAAAATAATAAAAGATTAATTTCATGGGCTTAAAATCAATTGGGCCAAAATAGTTATTTTATAGGAGTAAATGAGTAAATTAACATTTGGGCTTTTGGGAAAAATACTTTATAAAGCAATACTCTTACTTATCATGAAAGTAAATAATGGTCAACAATATCACACATGCACACCAAAAAATAAATAATCTCTCATATATTCAAAAATCAGGGTATTACAATGGCAAGGTGGTCAAAGCTCGGAGCTCGAAGCTTCGGAGTGGGAGCTCGACGAGTAGAGAGGGGCTCGGCGAGGGGAGCTCGAGCTTCGAAATTTGTAATGCCCCTTTTTTTAAAAATAAAAACTAAACCTCTAAATTCAATTCTTTCAATTTCTATATCACTTTAAACATAAACTATGATAGTTATATTTCAAATAAAATTTCGGCAGAGTTTCCCCTGAAATTTCTGCCCTGGAACACAAAAATCTTACGAAATTCTGCTCTAAATTTCGTAGCTCACATCACAGGCAATAATATCAAGGGCTCCCCAGGCCAAAATTAGCAGAAACACACAGGCAATGTAATATCATGCTCTGGGGGCCAAACTCATAATAGAATATCAAATATCAATTAAAAACCATAAATTCCTTTGAAAATGTAGTAAATTTTTTAGAAAATAACTTATAAGTCATACCACAAGGCCCGGTACTCCACAACGAGATGGGCACGGGTAAAAAACATATCATACCACTCCACACTATACTCATCATGGTCATTTACATGCTTATACATCTAAAATACAATTTAAAACATAAATTTCACTATTCAACATACTAACTTATACATAAGATTTTAAAAGTACAACACTTCACTCAACCAAATCTACGTCTCATATCTGCACTGCTGATTGTAACAGTAAGGGCCTAGGGTAGTCCGGGAACTCCCTAACCCTCCAGACACTAAAGGGTTAGCCATTTCTAGTGTGAGTATAATTCACTAGTCTAATAAATAAACCAAACTATATAAAGAAAATAAATTAAACTTACAAAATATCAAGGTAAGAAGATTCAACCTGAATCTGAACATTAAAGCATCAAGAATACGACTTTATATCAAGTACTCGGCAAATCTGCATCCGTCTACATATATATCTGTAACTTCACACCCTTCACTAAATGCATCATATTAATATGTAACTGTATATATATGAATATACAACTCCTTCACTTCACACTCAATTACAAAGCAGTATATTAATTCACATTCCATTACTTTTCATTTTGAATTCTCCAACACAAATATTCATCTTTTCACAATTCCCATCACCTCATCATTTCTTTATTTTCATAAATAATCACATAAGGTTGCAGCCACTTTTCTTCATACTTATTTAGCCAGGCACTTCATTTACCATTCATTTGCATCTACAAACTCACGACTCATATTCTTTTATACTCATCTTCATTCATAAACATTTTCTTTCTCATTCTCATATTACATAACACCACATTCATTCATTTTTTATAACACATATCATCACATCTCGCAATACATTACTTTTACTCTCATCATACATTACAACTATCTTCTTTACACTCTCAATACATCATCATACTCATCATCAAACTCATCATTGTTATAACTTACTTTGATTTTCCCTTATAACACATATTTCAGTTTACTTCACTTTTTATTTCCAACCCGCAATACCAGCATCATATTAATAACTCACCCATTCATCCTGAAAGTTGTGCCAAGGCAGGTAGTTCCCACCATTTCCACGAAAATAGCGGGCAAGTAGTTCCTCGACACACTTCCAAGGTACAACAAATTCATAACACAACATATTTTTCTTTAATAATTATTTTCGTGACCACTCTCGTATTATATCTTCACTATCATTCATAAGATGCATAATGCATTCTCTTTACTTTCCGTATTCATTCTCATAACACAATTTCTTCATTGTATCCTTATTAATTCACTTTATGTATTTTCTGAATCTCATCTCATAATTAACTTATTTTATTCTTTATTCTTAACTCATAATACACTTGCTTTAATTCCCATTCTCATTTTCATTTCATAATACAATGTATTCTACTTTCCATTTTCCATCTCATAATACACTTCACTTTAACCCTCATTCTTTTTAGATAATACACTGCACCCCAAACATAGTTTGGGTAATATACACCGCACCCCAAAAACGATAGCTTGGGTAATAATCACTGCACCCCATGTAGAACTTGGGTTATAACTCATCACATCTCAAGCCAGTAGCTCAATTATTAATTTACTTTAATTCCATTCATCTAATTCTATATCATACTTATTATCTTACTTTGCTTCTCATATTTAATCACATGCTTCCTGTACCAATCATTTTTACTTGCATACTCATGAATCACATTCTTTCATGCTCCTCATCATATACTCATTTTCTTTCACTTTACTTATTCATTTCCACCCATACACTTACTTCACTATTTCATATCATTTCACACCAAGTACTTTATTCTCTTTCTCATTCACATTTCATATCATAATCATTTTATTAATTAATTGACCAGTGAGCCACAGTACCCCAAGTCTATCCTGGAGTATCAATTCTCTATCAGGTCTACCCTGAGGTATCAACTCTCTCTCCGGTCTATGCGGAGGTATCTACACTCCCAAGCTATCCTGGGGTATCAACTCTCTCTCAGGTCTACCCTGAGGTATCAACTCTCTCTCAGGTCTATCTAGAGGTATCTGCACTCCCAGGCTATCCTGGGGTATGAACTCTCTCTCAGGTCTACCCTGAGGTATCAACTCTCTCTGGTCTATCTGGAGGTATCTGCTCTCCCAAGTCTATCCTGGGGTATCAACTTTCTCCCGGGTCTACCCTGAGGTATCAACTCTCTTTTTCCGGTTTACCCGGAGGTATCTGCTCTCCCAGGTCTATCCTAGGGTATCAACTCTCTCTCAGGTCTACCCTGAGGTATCAACTCTGGTCAACCGAAATTATTGCTATTAACATTTTCTTTTCATATTTTCTTCACCTTTTATCATCATAGCATCTCATCTTTTATTTGAACTTACTAACATATAAACAATGATCACCATCTCACTTACTTTTTCAATGCACCACATATAAGAAATATCATTGTAATTAACATCTAAAATCATCACATCATATTATTGCACGTCACAACTGTACTGTATCATTTATTTTATCATTACCTCACACCTCATGAGTATACCATACTATTTATTATCTCATTATCACATGTTTACATATGCCCGGTTAACTAATTAATCAGATGATGAAACCACATCATTTCTATCAAGAATGCATTGAATGATTTATTCTGTCACATTATAAAATTAAGAATAAACCTGGTTAAGTAGATGATTATATCGTATTATTGCCCATTAGTTTCACTTAATACCTCCATATATTATACACACTCACTCGTTACCTTCATCAATTACGATGCCTCGATTCAATGCCACCCATATATATCACACACGTACACCAAATAGGTCAATACACCATAATACCGCACATTTATATGTCATCCTTATTTATCTTCCGTATATCATACGTATATCAACACTAATTACCTTATATCATCATATATATATATACCCACTATATCACCCATAACACCAAATATTCAATACCACGCAAATTCACCATATAACGCAATTTCAACATATAAAAATTCCGTATTTTTGGTTAACTCTTCATTTGGCTGTATTTCACACAAATCACATCAAACCCGTATAAAATTCTGTCAAGACAGACTATATCCCTAGTATAATCATACTCACCTGCTATCTCGCGAAGACTCGAAGCATCACTTCTGCATCTCGCATCCGAAGTCACTAACATCTCATATTATCAAATTTCAAAGCAATTAGGGCACAAAACATCCAAACCAGCCACAGAAAATGATAACAAATCCTAATGTCACTCAGGTGTTTTATTGAACACCTGAGATGCACATGTGCATTGCACGTAATATTTAAATTCCTACAGAATTTTTATCCCCAACCAATTACTAGAACCACTCCCAAATTATTCTAATGGTACAACTACAATTTCTACTACCATACGAAAGATAATTCTTATATATATGAATCTGTTTTAGAAACCCAAAACCATAATTTATTACCAACTTGTAAAATCTCGGATAATCTGCTAATTTATCGCCTCTACTATTCCCAACATCTTCTAATCTCCCTACTACCATATTTCTATTCAACAGAAATTAACCACACTAAATTTTATATACATAAATAAAATAGGGTATACCTTCCCTTAGTTGTTTCTCTAAATTGACTCCACCACGAGCTAGAGCACCCTTCAATTAGTCATCCCCTCAATTTAATTCAAAAACCACGGAGAGATGGTGTAGATTTGGGCAGGAGAAGGGTCAGGCCGAAATGGGTTTCGGCGGGTTCTTGAGATCGAGAAAGAAACAGAAAGAAAAGAAGGGAGGAGGAAGGAGGAGAGGAGGGGGTTTCTGGAAAGTTTTAATAATAATAATAATAATAATAATAATAATAATAATAATAATAATATATATATATATATATATATATATATATATATATATATATATATTAAAGGGCCGCCAAGACTCCGAAATATTTCGAATAACTCCAACCCTACACTTTAATAATACCAACAATACAAAATACATAATCCTCCAAAATTATGAAATAAAATAAACAATATTTATTCACATAAAATCTCAACTCATGACTCCAATATATCAATAATGTCAATCTACCACAAATATAGACACCAATATCAATATTTAAAATAAAAATACACCAAATAAAATTCTCACCACTCCGGGAATATAAAAACAGGTATTTTCGGTATTTTACAAATTCGAAGTGTTACAACATTGGAGTTCGGCGTCAGTGGAGGGGAGCTCGGAGCTCGTCGGAATGGGGGTGATGAGCTCAAAACTTTCGAGCTCAAGACAGTGGAGGTGGTGAAGGAGTTTGGCTATGAAGAGGAAGCTCAGGATGTTGGAGCTTGGTGAAGGGTGATGGAACTGCGATGAGTCCCAGGACCACGGATTGGTGTGCGTATCGATCATAAAAGCTTAACAGATTTAATACGTGATCTAACCCTTTATAGCGGAATCTAAGGTTCACGAATTATACCTGCGATGAGAAGAAGACGATAGTTTCTAGCAACCTCGATGTAACGCCCCGAATCCCAAATACACTGAATTCGAGATGTTCTACAGGATCTTTTCACTTTCTTCAGTACAATTTTACAAGAAATTTAAACTTTTCACTTTACATCAGAGTTACATCATATATTACATTCACATTGCACAGCGGAAGTAAAAAAATACAATATTTGAATAAATACATAACAACATGGTAAAATCTTTATGCATCCATTCCTCTTTAACATGTCATTTATCCTGCATACAAAACTGTGGGTACGTCAGTTTATTCAACCGACGATAGTCATACATGGCCATCCTCTCTATGCCAGAAACAGTATAACGATTCTCATTTCTTAACAAATCACAAACTTGTTCACATATCAAAATAAAACAAAGGAAATAATCTTAATGATGTCGTGTCGTGATTGTGCACTTAATCCTTAATGCAATTACTTAATTTACATGACACTAATGCGCACTTGTTCGGATTCTATGCATCCCATACTACATAGGTCCGAGGGCAAGCCTCTTAATCGTTCTTCATCTTTGTAGGGTTCAATCCCTCGCCATGATTTAATCTACTACTGTAATTACGGTGAGTATCCTAGATGATCTATGAGTACAAGCACGTGCACTGGACCCTGGAGGAGAACCCCACGCCATGTCTTGACTCATCAAGCATGCATTCTGTGGCAATTCAGCCTCCTCCCTGAACACGATCCTCTTGCAGTCACCAAACATCCCACAAGCGTGGCTAAAGTCCGATCATTACTGAGTTGTGCCCACGCCATGTCTTGACTCATCAAGCATGCATTCTGTGGCTCACACACCCGCACCGTAAACTCTAGTTCTCATACTTATGTTTTCTCTTACTTTCATCACATCTCCACTATGTATTAATTATTAGAATCATGAATAAAAATCAAGCTCTAGAGTTAGCCTCTCCACTCAACCGGACTTATTCATTTCATGTTCACATGACCAACCTTGGTCTTCTTTTCAATTTCATTTCATTTCCATTGCCGGGGGAGACTTAGCTACTCTTTTGTTCAATTTCCAATTCACAATTTCCAATTTGAGCATTTCTCACTCATGAATTCATTTCTCATTGCCTCAGCATATCATGTTCTTAACTTTCATATTCATGTAATTCTCAATTCAAATCTATGATTCATTCATGTAAATTCATGCAGCAACAGAATAGAGTTTATCAACATCAATCATAAGGTTCACAACTCTTAACAGTAATCAAATGAAATCTCTGACATATCAAAATATACTCTGTACAGTCGACTTGGAAAAAGACCAGTCGACTTGTACAGTCAATTCATGTTCTTCATAAACACTCGGGAGAGTCGACTGCTGCACATGGCCAGTCGGCTGTCCCGCAACTTTTATACTCAAAATATAATTCACGTGACAGTCGACTGTTAATCCATCAGTCGTCTGTCCTGGGATTTTTAACAGTACATTATCATGTTCAGCTCAGTCGACTTGCTACTCGCATTAAGTCGGCTGGACAGATTCATATTTCAAATAAGAGATCATTTTTCCAACAGTTCTTACATGCACTTGCATCATGGTGTCAAATCACAATATACATACATTCATGTTTCATAAACACAAAACTTCTTACTGTTCAGTAACATCGCAGCATGGAATTTCAAGTTACTAATATTGTCTTTTCTTCAAGAAAGTATTTAAACATGCATTTACACTAGGACAATCACAATGAAAACATATCTCATTTCATGGAATTACAGGCATATTCATAGTTTAATCAATGCATCGATCGACTGTTCCTAACATCAGTCGACTGCACCAGTCATTCTTAGTTTTATTAATTTTCCCTAGTTCTTTTTCCACATGCTCATGTCTACTTAGTCATGTACATCATGAAGGATATGAGTTTAGCCTTACTACTTTATTTTAATTATTCACATATATGTCATGAAGCTTTCTAACAAATTATGTAACAGATGTCTCGCACCAGTCGACTTATCCGCACGACAGTCGATTGTACCGACCCAATTCATCCTTGTTTTCAGTGCTATTACTACACTATTAGTCCTCCACAATTATCAACATAAACATACTCAAGCAATTCTAATACATTCGAATTTACTCCTCATAAACATAGTAATAAACATCACAGTTATGGCATGTTTTCCACACTAGAAGTCTTGAGAAACACCCACCTTATTGACGAAACAATCGAATTCCAGAGAAATCCCTTAATGCAATGCAGCACTCCTTGCTCCTTGCTCCTTGCCGAAAATCTCCAGAAGATGATGCCCGGACTCCACAAAAAGCACACACAACTCTCTCTCAACAATAGTTCTCTTACAAAATAACCTTTAGTGTAAAAGAACCAAGGAATGAGAGGGGGTATTTATACACCAAATGGAGTGAGATGGAGGGCTAGGATTAGTTGGTTGGTTGTTGAATCAAAGGCTAGGATGCACTAGGGAGTTGTAAAAACTACCCACATCTTGAATAACCGCCCATGACTCCAACCCACTTCTTACTCCAACCGGCCAACAAAGGGTGTGCTCTACACGTGTATGCAACATGCACGTGTATACACAAATCACCCTACAAGAATTTGTACACCATGACAAGATAAAAAAAGAAAAGCTACACACTACAAGTTGTAGAGAATAATAAAAGATTAAATTCATGGGCTTAAATTAATTGGGCCAAGATAATTATTTTAGAAGTAAATAAGTAAATTAACATTTGGGCTTTAGTAAAAAATGCTTTATAGAAAACAATATTCTTATTCATCATGTTGAAAATAATAGCCAAATATTACACGTGCACACTACGTGCAAAAATAAATAATTTTTCATATATTTAAAAATCAGGGTATTACACTCGAGCCGTCAGCGACCCCAAGATCTTTTGCACGTATTCCTTTCTCGGGTTGGACGTCGGGTGGGCGACGGTCTCCCAACCTTTCTTCTCCTTGGCTGACATCTCTTTCTCTCCTTACGTGAATCACGAATTTAGAGAAAACTTCTTATCTCTGATAATAATATGACGGCCAGAGAATAGAGGATATATATATATAAGGCTACGGCAGGGACCATGAGGAGAAATTAGGGTTAGGTCTCCTAACAAATCTGGGTATCCCGTGTTCAGCCCGAACACACAACCCAGGCCCATTAACAATAGCTCGGTCCACTAAAGAGCTATTGTTGCACTACCTTCCTAATCCCAAATTATATTTATGGGCTCCTTTTATTATATGCTCGTTCAGCTCCCCATGTTAAGATATCGAATGTCCGTCGATCAAATTAAGTTACTGACAACTATATTGATCAACACCTTTTATCCTTAAGTAGTACCACTCAACTTTATTTGTCATGTCGGATGTAATCCACCTGTAGGGTTTACATGACAATCCTTATGAGCTCCTTAAGGGGACATCATCAACCCGACGTATCGGGACATAGATTCCTTTTACAATCAACAGCCCATCATACATACAATGCTATTACCCAATTCATAGAGGTTGTTGATCCATAATGAATCTCACTCTTTTATGAGTCAAAGTAATGCACACTGCATATACATGTCTGTTATTATATCTGGATTAAGAGCATAAGCATCCATAATAACAGAGGTGTTTGTTCTCTTTTGTAGTCAGTACAAAGAGGACAACCTCAAGTGGTCCTGTTCAATACACACAAAGTGTACTAGTGTAAACCTATAGTCAAGATAGACTAATACCAGATTACACTACAACCTTTCCAATGGATTGTCCAAGTCCGTCTAGGTTGTGAACTATTTATATATTCCATAGGGAACTGATAATATGATCTTCTGTGTGTCACCTCACACCATATTATCAACCTTATAGAATATCAGATACTTGCATTAATATTATAATAAACACAATATGCAAACATATGCCCATATGATTCTCATTCAAAAAAAAAGGAAATAAAGTTAATACAAAAGTGATGCTTTCAGTATATAACCCTAACAAAGGGGTAGCGGAGGCGGAGCTCGGCATCGGAGCTTCGAAGCTTGGAGTTAACATGGTGGCGTCGAGCTCGGAGGTCGACGAAGGAGGAGGAGCTCGTGGGTTCTCGGCGAGGGGGCAAATGAGATGAGGGGTCGAGCTCGGCGAGGAGGGTGGCATGAGATTTATATATATATATATACATATAATGGCGGGAAACTGTGAAGGAGAAGAAGGAGACGAGATAGGAGGGTTGCGGGTCTCTAACCGGTTCGAACCCGACCCGTTAACCCTTTAATATATTTCCCCCTTTTTCCATTTCTTTTTGTTTGTTGTGCGGATCTGAGCCATTGATCGTGATTGAGCATGAATTTTGAGAAGGAATCTTTCTCCAATTTGAGCTCCAATGATAAGAGTGCTGGGATCATGTTTTCGAACCCAGGAGAGGCTTCAGCGGCTTGACACGTGGCAGTCAATGGTTGACCGTTGACTCGGTCAACATTGACTGTTGACTTTCTCTTTTTTGCTTTAATCACAACTGTTGATTTTGATTTTAGCGCAGATCTTGAGGCTGAATTATTCTCCACTTTCTAGTTCGGTGGCATGCTTGCTCGAATTTCGGATCCAAGCGACGTGGCAAGATCTGAGCTATCGATCAGGATCAAACTCACATCTGGAGGCAGATCTGATCGGATTTTGGATCCAAAGGATGTGGCAAGATCTGAGCTGTCGATCTGGATCAAGTTCACATTTTGAGGCAAAGTTTTTCCTCATTTTCACGTTCGGGAACACGTTTGCTCGGATTTTGGATCCAAGGAACGTGGCAAGATATGAGCCGTCGATCAAGATCAAGCTCGCATTTTGAGACGAAATTTTCTCCTCATTCTTTTGTTCAGCACAGGTGTATTGTAACCCATTTTTCCGTTTCTACGGAGGTTGGATCGGAGCGTGTGACCCCTCGTTTCAAAACTGACTCAAAGATCTATGATTTCTCTTCAGAAGTCAGTTGAAGAATCACCCTTCTTCATGGTCAAAATAGTCCCACAACATCTTTGTCTTCATGAAGTTAAGAAGAGCTTTGTATCATCGTTGAGAAGATCCATTCTTGGAGGCGAGTGTGAGGAGCAACTCTAGGAAAGAGTTTTGAGCTCCAAACTCATTCAGAAGAAGACCATTCGGGAGGCGAGTGTGAGCAGCAACTTTAGGAGAGAGTTTTGAGCTCCAAACTCATTCAGAAGAAGGCCTTTCGGGTGGCGAGTGCTAGGAGTAACTCTAGGGGAGAGTTTTAGCACCGAACTCGTTTGGAAGAAGGCCACTCGGGAGGTGAGCAGAGCGAAGGGCTTCTCCGGTGCTCTAGGAGAGAGCCATTCGGGATACGAGTTTGAGGAGAAACTTTAGGGGAGAGTTGTGCTCCGAACTCCTTAAGAAGAATGCCGCTTGGGAGGCGAGCGGAGCATCATCGGGCTCTAGGAGAGAGCTGTTTGGGAGACAAGTTTGAGGAGCAACTCTAGGGGAGAGTTGAGCTCCAAACTCGTTGAGAAGAAGGCCGCTTGGGAGGTGAGCGGAGCATCGTCAGGCTCTAGGAAAGAGCCGTTTGGGAGAAAAGTTTGAGGAGCAACTCTAGGGGTGGCAACTGGGCCGGGTCAACCGGCGACCCACCCGCGACCCGGCCCACGAACCCAGCCCGCATAAGGATTTCACGGGTTCAGGTCGAACCCGGTGAATAGGACCGGGTCGACCCGGGTCGCCTTTTTCCCGAATTGGATTCGCGAAACCCGGCCCACGAACCCGATCAACCCGCGAATTGGACCCGCCAACCCGCGGGTCGACCCGCGAATTTCGACCCACCGACCCGTGACGGGTCGACCGTTCGACCCGCGGGTCGAACGGGTCGAAACCCGCGGTTCGAGGCCGGGCTGACCGTTGGGCCTTGGGGCCGTTGGGCGTTGGCTGGCAGCCAACGGCTCTTAGAGCCGTTGCTGCTACCGTTAGTAGCTTTTTTTCTTTTGTTTTTTTTTTTTGTTTTTTCCCAATTCTAAGCCTATAAATAGCCCCCAAAAATCTCCAAAAAAATTACACCTCCCTCTCTTACTCTCTCTACTATTATACATCAAAAAAAAAAAAAATTTGAACAATTGTAGTAATCATCAAACAAGTGTACAAGGAGGCGTATACACGATCAAATTTCGGTCGTATCGGAGAACAAAATTCAACGTCTTCAACTCTCTTCAACCATCGACTCAAATCTACTTCAACTCTTCAATTGCGAAATCGGCAAAGCCCTCCTCCATCTTTTCTATTATATTCTAATTTTCACGGTTTTATTTTATACGCGTATTCCACGGTGAACGGTATCAAAATATCTCTATCTCTCTTCTCTTGTTATTATTTTTTTTGCGTTGTAGTTAAAATTATTGTTCGTTTTTTGAACTTCTCTATCTCAACCCTCTTGTTTTTTAGTTTTTTTTGTATAATTCACCGCTCATACATTGTAGATTTTTTTTACATACCACATTACTACACTATGTCGAGACCACGCGGTAGCGGTCGTAGTGGACAAGATTCTTCCTCATCTTCACATAGGCCACCAATTGTCCCAATTATTGAGCCCGTCCAAGATTACATTGATCCTACTATGGAACAATGGGGTACACACGATGATGTTGGACATGAACAATTAGAAGAAGAAGAACAACAACAAACCGAAACCACACAACCCCGTAGTAGTAGGAAAAGTAGAGGAGAAACTAGCGATTGGCACAAGTTTTATGAGTATATTCCGGACGAAAATACTCCGGGTGTAGGTGTGAAAGCGTGTAAATCATGTGGTAAACAATACAAATTCAAGAGGGGTGACGAAACCGGTACACTTAGTAGGCACATCCAAAATAATCATAAAGAACTTCTTGATCAAATACAAGGCCAACAAAGAATAAACCCTAGGACCGGTCAAGTAGATAGCCACCCTTATGATCCTGAACTTGTTCGTCGGGAAATGGCCCGATTAGTAATTAAGGAAGAGTTACCATTTACCTATCCCGAGAGTAGGAACTTGGAAAATTTTAATCAAACGGCCTTAAACCCTCATTTTAAAAGAATTCCGAGAAATACTTGCAAATCGGATTGTTTTAAAGTGTACATGGAAATGAAAGACGCGTTGATTGCAATTTTATGGAGTTTAACTTGTAGGGTTAGTTTAACTTCGGATTGTTGGACGGGTGTCAACAATATTCCAACGATGGGAATAACCTGTCATTGGATCGACAATGATTGAATTCTTAATAAAAGAATCATATCACTTGCGTCGTTGCCGTATCCCCATAGTGGCGCTGAAATAGCAAACCGTATTTTAGAAATTTGTGATGTTTTTCATATTCGCGATAAAATTTTGGCTATTAGTTTTGATAATGCATCTAACAACAATGTAGCAATTAATACTTTAAAAAGAATATTAAACCCTCCATCTGACAATATTTTTCATGTTAGGTGTGCATGTCATATTATAAATTTATGTGTTCAAGATGCATTAGGTATAGCTGATCCATATATACTTAAAATTAGAAATTGTGTACATTTCATTGCATTAAAACCAAGCGTTCTACAAGAATGGAAAGCTTGGTGTAGAGCTAGACATGTTCCTTTTAGAAAATTTCCAAAGGATGTTAGACACCGATGGAATTCTACTTTTGATTTACTAAATGTTGTCACCGAATATAAAGCAGTCGTAAATGATTTTTGTATCGCACAAAATATGCCTAATTTTGAAATGACTCCCGCCGATTGGTTTTTTGCTGAATCTTTGTTGAAATTTTTAGAACCTTTTAAAACCGCAACTTTAAAATTTTCAAAAACATATGAATCTACTTCTAGTAGCATTTTTATTGAATTAGTTAGCATGATGCAAACATTTAACGAAATGTTAAATGATACCCATATTAGTGACATTGTAAAACCTGCATTTACAAAATTTTTGAAGTATTATTTTCCTCCTCCTATGTTGATTTGTGTTGCTACTGTTATGGATCCTCGTATCAAATTAGAAGGTACGAAGAATTTGATAGAAATATTTTTTGGATATTTACAGAACATTGTAGAATTAACAATTGATTGCGCTAGTTTTTTAGTTCAATTTGAATCTACGTTAAATAACTTGTATGATTATTATGATAGACGTTTTGCTTCTAGTAGTACAACTTCTGTAGTTAGTTCTTCTTCTGGTAGTTCTAAAGGTAAAAGTAGAATTGGTGATAGAACATTTAGTTTACTTGAAAAAATTCAATCTAAAAAACCTAGGACTAATCAACCAAATGAATTAAATTGGTATAACCAACAAGATGCTGAGCCTTTTACTTCTGCACTAGATATTTTACAGTGGTGGAAAGAACATGAACACACTTTTAGTATTCTATCAATTATGGCTAAAGATTTACTAACTCCTCCTGTCTCCACAGTTGCTTCTGAGAGTGCATTTTCTACAAGTGGCAGGATTCTATCAGATTACAGAAATCGGATGAAGCCCGAGACGTTAGAGATGCTCGTATGCACAGAAGACTGGCTGAAGGCTGAAGATAGGACGCAAGGGAAAGCACTATCGAGTTCCACAAGTGGGAGCAACTCGCCTGAAGAACAACAACAACAACAACAACAACAATAGCTTTTCTTGTTATGTTAAATTAGAAAAATTGTAGTCAATTAAAATTGTACATAAGAAATATGTTATTGTATAAAACTTATTTGTGAATTGAATTCTTCATTTCTTTATAAATTGTTCAAATTGTACAACTTAAATTCATATGAATAAAATTTCAAAATTTGTTGTCAATTTCACTCTTTCAATCTTATTATTATTATTACGATTTTTTTTTGTTTATTAGTATTATTACTTACTGAGTATTATAATTAAACATCATTTGGGGATATTTGATTCAATTTTAAGAATTGTAGTATTATTACTTATTAGTATTATTACTGAATTACATACTTAGTATTATAATTAAACATCATTTGGGGATATTTGAAGAATTGTAGTATTATTACTTATTAGTAGTATTACACTATTACTTACTTAGTATTATAATTTTTAAAAAAATGTAATATTCATCAAACAAATAATATGGTTGTTTGTATAATTGTATACATCATTTGTAAAATTATTATTATTATTAGTTCGATTTAAGCTACCAAAAAAAAAAAAAATTATATATATATATATTATTAAACGGGCCAACCCGCGGGTCGACCCGGCCCAACCCGGGTTGAGCCCTAATGGGTTCACGGGTTGGGCAGGCCACCCAAATCAGAAGCTGACCCGGCCCGGCCCGGCCCGCATAGCACCCCAACCCGGCCCGGCCCGCCCACTCGAGCGTGCCAACCCGCGCGGGTTGGGCCCGGCCCGGCCCGTTCGACCCGTTCGCCACCCCTAAGCAACTCTAAGGGAGAGTTGAGCTCCGAACTCGTTGAGAAGAAGGCCGCTCGGGAGGCGAGCAGAGTGAAGAGTATCACTAGGCTCTAGGAGAGAGTCGTTTAGGAGGCAAGTTTGAGGAGCAACTCTAGGGAAAAGTTGAGCTCCGAACTTGCTCATTGCGAAATATAACCAGTAGTGGGTAGTAGTATGAATATTCATTTTGAGCCCCAAAACCGCATACTTGCAAGCTGTGAGGGCAATTTCGAATCATGATTGTGAGCTTAGAAAGTTGTTACGGAGCTATCAACGAGTTGTAGGAGCAATTCCGAATGGTGAGCTACTTTGCACTTGCTCGTTCGCAAGCGGCTAAAGCGGAGTCAAACCAAGTGTTGGACTCCGAACTTGTTGTTTGAGAACCTCAACAGTTGTGGGAGCAATTCCGAATGGTAAGCTACTTTGTACATTGCTTGCGCACAAGTTGCAAAAGTAACATCGAACCAAGTGTTGGATTCCGAACTTATTGTTTGAGGGGGTTAACGAGTTGTAGGAGCAATTTCGAATCTATGCTGCCCTGCACTTGCTTGTATGCAAGCGGCTAAAGCAATGTCGAACCAAGTGTTGGAATCCGAACTTGTTTTTTTAGCTTAGTAAGTTGTGGGAGCAGCCCTGTAGGACAAGCTGGACTCCGAACATAGCATTTAGCAAGTGGTAGATGTGACTCAGAGAGATAGAAATGAGGCAAACGCAATAATTTTCAATAGAAAAAGGTTAAGTTATATTGAGACAAACTAAGTGGCCGTTTCAATGGGGTGAGCCATTATTACATGCTTTTGGCCGGGTTACAAGCATATTGAAAACTAAAATCCTACTTCTACGATAGGGTGAAGGCCACTTGGGAGGATTTTGGTTCTCCCCCCATTGGACCTCCATGGATAAGGTGGACGACCCCAGGTTCGGAATTTTGGAACTCGGCGGGCCTTTCTGTTCACTTATAGGCTCCTCGGGGTGGAAGATCGGCCCCGTCTTTCGGACAAAGTTGGCCAAGTGTCCCCGCTGTATGAGTTCTTTGATCTCCTTCTTGAGAGCTCGACAATCATCCGTGTCGTGGCCGTGGTCCCTATAAAAGTGGCACCACTTATTCCTATTTCTTTTCTTTCCAGGAGTATTCATTCTAGGGGAGCGCGGAGTAGCCCTTCTTCCACCTCCATAAGAACTGCTGATATACCATTGAGGGGGGGTGAACTTCTCAAAACGAGGAGCTGGGCGGCGTTGACCATTGTCTCCCCTCTGGAATTTTTGGGACCCTTCTTCTCTCGTATTCTTCCGTTTGTTCCCGGAAGATGATTCATCAAGAAGGAGAGGGGGGGTTGAGAGCCTCTTCCACTCGGATGTACTCCTCACTCCTAAGCAAGAGTTCTGAGAAGTCCTGAGGAGGCTTCTTGGCAAGGGATGCCTTGAGGTCAGCGTTAGTGACGTTGTGCCTGAATGTGGCAAAGGCTACTGATTAGTTGAGGGAGGCAATAGACCGGGCTTCGACGGCAAAGCGCCGATCGTAATCTCTTAGGCGTTCACCCTTTCTTTGACTGAGGGTCACCAAATATGCACTTGTTTTCTCAGCCCGGCGACTGCCTACGAAGTGGGTGACGAAGAGCTCCTCAAACTTTTCGAACGAGAAGATGGAGGCAGGGGTTAGACGGGAGTACCACTCTCGTGCTGGTCCCCTTAA
The DNA here is from genome assembly GCA_017893485.1 of Hemerocallis citrina. Lineage (NCBI taxonomy): Eukaryota > Viridiplantae > Streptophyta > Magnoliopsida > Asparagales > Asphodelaceae > Hemerocallis > Hemerocallis citrina. The sequence continues at coordinate 292,497,807 of CM030362.1, forward strand.
CGTTGCTGGGAAGGCCTTGCAGAGGAGAGCATCCAAAGCTTGATGAATCATCATGAGAGTTTTAAAACTCTCGACATGATCGGCCGGGTCTGACTCCCCATTGTAGGATTCAAAACGGGGCGGCCTAAAGTTTTTCGGGATCGGAGCTTCTATGATGGCCCTAGAGAAGAGGGTCTGCTTGGGCGGAACCTATTAGACCGATGTTCTTCTACGAGATTGATCTTGTTTTGTTTTTTTGAAAGAAAAGGTGGAATATGTTCACCCTGTTCCATTAATAAGGGGTTAATAAAACAAACTCAGAGTACTGAGCCAAGTACAAGATCCTACAACACAACAAAAGTACATAAATCCACCCCAAACATGGGGAGTGGGGCAAAAAACAAAGTCCAAACATACATGCATACAGACAAACAAACAAACCAAACAAACCAGGTATGATACAAGCATCTACTCCCCCTAACAAAACTCTGGGGTGGTGGGGATCCTCTTCAATTTCACAAACAAACAAAACCAGGTATGATACAAGCATACATCAGTACATGTCTGACGGACGGCGCTCCTCCCTCATTCTAGCTTTGGCCCAATCTGGACTTCATCATCATCGTACTCCTCCACCTGAAAGACACTCACAATCCTCCTTCTAGGACCTGTTTCGGCAACGTTTGCCCAAAAGGAAATAAGAAGCATAATGTGAGTTAAATTTCTAGAAATACTATTACAAGTCCCACAGAAGTAACAATTATTCATGTCTAGCCAAAGACTCCAGGTCGTAGCGGCAATAGCGATAAACCAAGCTTCTCTCATCGTCCGTCTCTCATTGGCGAACTTTGGTCCTACCCACAGATTCTCATACTTACTAGGATACTCAGTCGTCCCCAGGGCGCTAAGTACCTCCACAAGGCCTCCTTTGCTCCTGGGACATTCTAGAAAAAGATGGTCTCTTGTCTCAGAGACAGCATTGCAAAACCCACAGGTAAAGTCAAAATTCGGTTGGCATTTAGCGAGGTTCTCTCTAGTCAATATTGCGTCATTCAGAACCAGCCTTAGGAAGACTTTAACTTTCAACGAGGTTTTCACCTTCCACACCACGGTCGACCACTTCGGGCTACATCCCCTAAAATGGATTCAGTTATGAAGGGAGCGGACAGTGAATGTGCCATTCTTTTCCAGTCCCCAAGATTTTCGATCGGGACCCTGGGAGTATATAGCTCCGGTGTTGGCGATATACGTCTGAAGTTCCATGAGCCTATGTTGGGAGCCTGGCTGAAGAGGATGTTTGAAGGTTGGTTTCCAGGAGTTTCTTCTCCAGTCTGCGGCCACTGTGCAGTGCGGTTGTGATGCTTGATCATACAAATCAGGGAACAAGACTCTAAGTGTGTGTTCACCATACTACTTATCTCATCAGAATCTGGTGAGTCTGCCATTCCCAATAGACGACATGACACAGCTAATGAAGGGGTCATAGGCCTTAGCGATGCCTTTCCGGAACTAGGAAACGCATGGCCCTACCCTGAAACCTAGATTTCTCGTGCCATTCCCATGTAGATATGTCTGAACGAAATCCTTCCATCCTTCTCCATTAGGGTGAAAGACTTTCCACCACCATTTACCCAGGAGAGCCAAATTCATATCCCGTAGATCAATAATACTTAGTCATCCGTGTATCTTTTTCATGCAAGCTTTTTCCCATCTGATGAGGTGATATCCGCCTCTATCTAGACTTACCCCCTTCCATAAAAACCGTTTTCGAGTCCAGCCAATTCTCTGAATAACCCACCGTGGCATTTCGAAAAAGGACAAATAGTATGTAGGTAGATTTGAGAAAACTGTGTTGATAAGAGTGACTCTTCCTCCCAAGGATAAGGCTTTACCTTTCCATCTAGCTAGACGGTTTTCCACCCTGTCAATGATTGGTAGCCAATCCGCCTTCTTAAGTTTTCCCGGTCTCCGCAGTAACACCAGGTATTTAATGGGGAAATTCTCGATGGAGCAGTTAAGAATCGTGGCATGTTCTTGACCCTCCTCTGTGGTAAGGACAATGGGGGATAAGAGCACTTTTGTGGAAGTTAACCCTGAGTCCTAACCAAGCTTCAAAACTATAGAGAATTCCTTTGAAAGCGGTAGTTTCCTCGAGATTACCATTTCCAAATAGGAGAGTATCGTTTGCGTATTCGAGGATAGAGTAACCTTGGCGATTGACTCCCCTAGCCACTGGCGAGATCCAGCCGGCCCTGCTGCAGTTAACTATCATGGCCTGCAAAATGTCTGCCACAATGGTGAAGAGGAGGGGGGAGAGGGGATCTCCTTGTCTAAGGCCCCGTTTACACGAGAAATGATGACCCGAGACCCCATTCACTAAAATAGCAGTTCTGCTGGTGGTGAGACATGTGTGGATCCATCTGATCCATCTAGCCCCAAAGCCTCTTCCAACCAGCGCTTCTAGGAGATACTTCCATTCAACCGAGTCGTAAGCTTTCTCAAAGTCCAATTTTAGTAGGTAGCTCTTAGCATTCGTCGTGTGGCAGTGATGGATGGTTTCTTCCGCTGTTGCCTTACTGTCTTGAATTCATCGTCCTTTAACGAACCCTGTTTTCTCGTTACTAATGAGTCTGTCCATCAACTTTCCCAACCTATTAGCCAGGGTCTTGGTAATAATCTTAATTGAGCATTTAAGGAGACTAATAGGGCAGAAGTCCCCCACCTGCAGGGAGTCTTCTTTCTTAGGGATCAACACCACCTTAGCCAAATTAATTCTACCTAACTTAATTTTATGTTCATAGAGATCAGCGAATAGCTTAATTAGGTCATCCTTGATTTCCTCCCAGAACACCTGGTAGAACAGGATTGGAAAATCATCTAGACCTGGGGCTTTGTCCTTTCCAAGTTGCTGCACTGCCTCTCAAATTTCTTTTTCTGTAAAAGGATCTTCGAGGGAACGTAGCATGGGTTCAGATTCGTCTGCAAAACCTTGCTAGAATTCATGGTGCAAGGGGGGCTCTCAAATCTGCCTTCTGCCCAAAGAGACGCTTGAAGTGGGATTGGAAAGCTCACCTGATATCCTCGTCCCCTTGTATCTCTCCAGACTATGCATGGATCGAGTGGATGAGATTAGATCTATGACGTTCCCTGGCATCGCGGTTGAAGAATGATGTATTCGCGTCTCCTTCTTTGAGCCACGAAATTCTGGATTGCTATTGCCATTTGAGTTCCTCAAGTCGATAGAGTTGGAGAATGTCTTCTCTGAGCTGAATCAGCCGATTCCGCTCTTCCTGTACCAGTAACTTAGTTTACTCCGTCTTTTACAACTCCTCAATGCCTTCCAGGAGGGTGTCTTTTTCTCACCAGATTAGTACAAATCTGGTTCGATTCCATTTCCTAAGCTTGGTCCGCAGTCTTCAGATTTTTTCACACCAAATTGCGGTTGCTTCAGTCCCTCTAGTGGGGCAGGACCAATCCTTGTTAACCAAGTGAGGGAAGCCTTGAATTTCCAACCACGCTTTCTCGAAACTAAACGTGGGGAATTTCCTGGGATGCAATTATTCGGAAGAGAGAATAATAGGGACATGATCCGAGGTTGGTTTAGGAAGGGCCTTGGCCCATGTCAATGAGAATTTGGCCTCCCATTTTGTGGAGACCAATATTCTATCGAGCTTAGCTAAGATGGGCGTTGCTTGCATGTTTGACTAGGAGAAAATCCTATTAGTGATGGGGATGTCAACCGGTTCTAGGTCCGCGATAACCTCGTTAAATGTTTCCCTATCAGAGTCACTAGATCATCTACCCCTGTGCACAGCGGCAAACCTGGTGATGTTAAAATCTCCCCCCCCAACCCATGGGAGCGACCAGCTTGCTTTAATTGCTCGTGGTTCATTCCAGAATTCCAACCTAGTTGCAGTGGTGTGCGGACCATATACTACCATAATAGACTGGGTCCATCGGTCGGATCTGCGTTGGAGTAGGACTGACAACGAGAATTTCCCATGAAATTCATCTAGGCAGATAAACAACTCAGGATTAAAACCTAAGACCATACCCCCAGAGGCCCCATTCTGAAATGTGATTCCCCCCTAGTCTACTTGGTCTAGAAATGGGTCAGTTTGGTCTCCTGCAGACCAACAATGCTAACTTTCGATTTAGAGATGATATCCCTAACCATTTTCCATTTGCCCCACCTACCCAGACCTCTAACATTCCAGAAGAGAGCCTCCATTAACTACGATTAGAAATGGGACCATGACTTGCTTTGTCAGTCGAGTTCGAGATGAGACTAACTCTATCGCTCTTCCACCCCCTAATCTTATTTAGGAGGAAAGCGTTCCTATCTGTATCGCTCACCACTAGACCATAGGTCTTGGCTAGACTAAAAATCTCAGTATCAGTCATGAAGTTGAAAATAGAAGCTAGGAAGGAACGCGTACCTCCATCACAAGTCTTAACCGATTTGGCCGCTGCCGCAATCTCCAGATAATCGTCCAAGGACTCCTCAATAGCCCTTTTAGCCACTTTCTGAACTCTAAAACCTTTGTCATGGTAAGTAGATCCAAGGCATCGTCAGCAATCTCCTCTGACTCCACAGAATCCTCATCAGAGTATACCAAATCATCTTCGAGGTTTAACATCGCATCTCGATCCTCCTCATTACTGTGGCTCTCTAACACAGATTTGGGCACCCCAGTAGAAACACACATATTCTCAGCTGCTCCACTGTAAGAAGAATCGGGTTTCTCCAAATTTAAGTTGGACCCCTCTTTAGGCCCGTCTTTTAAATAAACTCGTTTTATAAGCTCACTGCCATTGTCGTCTTTGGGCCTCTCTTTAGGCCCAAACCCAACGAAACTAATGCTGCATATCGTCTTTGGCTTCTCACGCTCTTCAACCGATGGACAGTTGGATGGGGCACATTTTGCTTCGTAACTGGCTGGTGCTGTGGTCGATGTGAGTGGTGAAAAACTACCTCTCGATTCGATGAGGCGACGAAAATGAAGCAGCTCCCATCTGTTCCTTTTCCCCTCTGCTCCTATTCATCTCCCCCAAAACTTAATCTTTTTTGCATTCGAAACCAGTCTTTTGGTTTCGATCGCAGCCCCGTTCGTCTTCTTCCCCAAAAAGACCTCCTTATTCGACCGCTCCCTTCCCAAAGCTTCCATTTTTCCTTCATTGGCGAACGGCTTAGTCTGTTGGTCAAGCTTGAGGACAAGCTACTATCTTTTCTGGTGCTAACCTCTTTAGCCACCTGCTTCCCTCGTAGCGTTTCTTCCCTAGCTACTAGGGGTTGGTTTCCTTTTTGAGCTCTATGTTTGACGAAACTTCCAAGGCGGGGGTCTGGGTCTGCGACATTAGCCATACTTGGCTCTGGGTGCAGATCCACCTTGTGCAGGCCCTCCTGAGCATTGGACTTTTTGGTCAAGCCCTAATTTTGACAACCGTTGAAAGGTGGAGTTCTTTGGGGGTCAACGCTCGCCGTCACCTGGCCATGGTGTACCTCCTTTCCCTTTGCAGCTCTGATCACTTCACAGTGCACCCTCTCTATCTGATGCACCCCATCCAAGGTGAGGTCCCACTCTCTGGAGACCACCTGCTTGTATGATCGGCCGTCTCTGAGTGCGGCTAAAAGGAATGAGATGGATAGGGGATCCTCCTTCTTCGACTCCGCTTGCTTGTCAAGAACAAACCCAATTAGGTACGACTCCTCGAAAGAAAAGACCTTTGCAAAGCGGGGCATTAGGGTGATGTTTGGGCTTATGATCAGTACCCTAGCTGATACAATTTTCGATCGTCGGATCGTCTTTGTGTCTATGTCTTCAGTTGTTACAAACTCAGAGACTATCTCTTGCAAAGCCTCTCTCTTCCAGAAGTGGAGTGGCACATTGTGGATCCACACCCAAAATCTCTCCCCTTGCAGCAGCTCAGCCCCGAACCTGGCCGACCATGGGAAGAACTCCATCTTGAAGTAACCAAAATCCACTACCCCCATGTTGGAGACCTCATTAATCTTCTCCGGCAACGGAAATGACACCAGAAATTGGAGGTGGCACATTTTTTTAGCAACCCAGTCCCTGTGGACTTTCATTGGCCATTTCGTGTTCAGCGCATGGAGGAGGTGGTTCTCCGATGGGTACCCTGCTTTAACATTAGCAACGAAACACCATTGACGGAACCATTCCTCTTCCTGTTTGACCGTTTCTAGGCTATTGGCAAGTCGGATGTAAGTTGGGTTATCTGGCAATCTGCCTCCTCTAACCGGTCGCTCCTCAACGTTGTTGGAGGTGGCTACATTTTTGCACACGTATGACATGTGACCACATTCCATGCATATTAGGCAACGCATCTCTTTTGTGCATTCTTGCCGGAAGTGACCCAGTTCACCGCAGTTGAAACACGACACTGGTTTGTGTTTCCCTTTCCTATGCTTTTTCCTGTTCTCTAGTTGATTTGGTGGGGAGAAATTAAGCCTCTTCTTTGCTTTACTGCTAACTTCTATCCAATGTTCCGTCTCGAGCATTTCCCCACTTGACCTAGGTGCCCCTTCCACCCTAACCTCATTTTGTGGACCCCCTCCTTGGGCCCTCTCAATGATGGATTTCAGCAGTGGTTGAGTTACGTGTGTCTGCAGTGGCAGAGACTGGGGAGGGTTCAGTGTAGGAAGTTGTGGTTGTAGGAGGTGGGACGGGGGTGATGAAGTGGGGCAGTATTTGTTTTGCCCTTCGAATTCAGAGGTGGAGGATGTTGGGGGAGGAATTGTAGTGGGTGTTGAGCTCTATGGTTGTGCTTTGGGACCATGGTTGTGGTGGTGTTTGGGGGGAGGGGGTGGCCTTTGTTTGTGGAATGGTGATGGTACCTATGCTGATCATGTTGCCTCTCGACATATTGCCTCTGATCCGGCCTCTCACCATAATAGCGGTAGCAGTCCCTTGGGGGGTTCTTTTATGCTCGAAGAAGCCTGTAGGAGGACCCTCTCTATGGGCCCTTCCTCTTGGAGGCGACATTGTAGGGCGATGATAACTGTAAGCTCGCCTATTCCGATGCTGATGTGTACTGCGATATGCACGCATGGGGGAGGGAGCTAGTCTGAGCCCCCTGTTGTCCTCCTGCAGAGGGGAGTGGTGGGGGTGGTGGGGCTGTGTAAGGACAACAGTTGGGAAGGTTAATGACTTTGGTGGAGGAGGTGGTAGTGGGGGTAGAGGGAAGGGGATGGAGTTGGTGGCATAAGTTGCAGGGGGTTGGGTGTAGGGGGGGCTCGGTGGTCTGCCCACTTAGGAGGTGGTGTCAGATCCTCTCGTTGGGCCCACAACCGCTTAACTCCAACTCCGAAAGACCCATTGACAGCACTGTAAGAAACTTTTCTTTTGTTAAAACCTACAACACTCTGATATGTATAGATTTGATTTTGTAATAGGTCTTGTAGAAGAGAATTGGTGGTTTAGACAGTTAGCATGAAGAAGAAGAAGAGGAGGAAGCTGAGGAAACCCAGGGATATGCGGCTCAGGGAGAGGATGGGAGTGTCGGTCCGGTGATGGGGTTCAGGTGGGAGGGAGAGGGAGAGGGATCATTTTTATTTTCTCTGGAATTGATCTTGTTGAGGCGGCTCTCCATCTCGTGGAGATGACGGTGGACCGAGTCATCCCTCCGGTCGGATCAAGTCGAGCCCTGGGACTCTCCTTCATGAGCAGCGGTATGGCGAGGGCTAGGCGCACGTTGATCCTGACTCGCGGCGATATTAAGAGCTCACATGATATCTCGTTTGAAATTCTGGAGCTCGGCCTGAGTGACTGGTGCCCCCTCCTGCTTGGCGGTCGGTCTCTAGGTGTGGCTCGGCTTATTGGAGTATGAATTCTCCGCCGATAACGTGGAGGGGACTCTCTTTGCCTCCTCGGGGGAGGGAATCTTCTGGTCCTCAATCTCAGGGGGGTCCGGACTCTCGAGGCCCCTGGGTGCTCAGGTTGATGGACTCCCTCAAGGGCTCGTCATCCATTCATATGAGTTCGGAGGTCAACCACCTGCTGGCGGTTAACAATTACTTGACGGAGATCCTGCTAAGGAGGGCTTTGAGAAGCCATAGAGTCAACTGAAGGATTGTGGATCAAGACATGGTCATGAAGAGGATTTTGCTTTGACGAGAGCCCCCCTGAGCAGCCCCCCGATACCCTGGAGGGGCCTGTTGAGGACGAGGCTATTGAGGAAGAACATCTTGGACTGGAGGAGGAGGAGGAGGAAGAGGAATGACTCTTCGGCTGGAGGCCGCTATCTTCCCCTTCTCTTTCGGATGCATGGTTTGAAACTACTTTCGCTGATGAAGTAAGGTTGAATTGCTTTTTTGTTTCCCACAGACGGCGCCAACTTGTTGCAGCTAATTTTGGTGTGGGAGCAAACAGATGAATTTGTGGATTCTTTTTGGAAACAATAAAGCAAACATGTGGACCTTCAGCGACATTTGACTGGTTTCTTGCTGCTGTCGTTGACCTCCAAAAAAGTTTGATACACCGAGATGGATCCTGGTGATGAACCCTCTAACGCTCTTGTCAGTAATTAGGAAGATTATGAAAGAGCTTTATGTGGAAAAAGATTGATTACCTTGTAATGGTAGCGGAGAGGGGTATTTATAGTCGCCTTAGGGACCCGTTTCGAGATAAGGATTTATCTCTACTTCCCGGTGTTTTTGGATAAGATTTAGAGTTTAAATCGTTTCATAGAGATAACCATGAATTTGAATGACTCTTTAGATATCCTTGGCTGGTTTGTCGCAGGCTGCTACCCATACCCAATAGGACAAATTCGTTTATGGGTTATTGGGCTTTGAAGAAAGACCCAGTTCCCATTTCAGATTTGTCTGTAGGTGAAATTACCGTTTTACCCCTAAGAGCTTTAAGATTCATGCCAGATTTGAACGGTCCCGATTTAATCTTATTTTTAGCCATATCAGAAACAAAGATCAAGGCTTCAATGGATCAAGGCGGGAAATGCAAATTCAAAGTTTTTTCATTCAATAGCAAATGGAAGGAGAAGGAGAAACTTCATTCACTCTCTCTTAGTCGATGGGAGCCTTTCAACATCTCCCCGTGCCATTAGATCAAGTTTTGAGAATTACTTTCAAGAGATTTGTGGCACTGACTCCCATTCAGATTTCATGATTAATTGGCGATCCCTTTACCCCTCACAAGATATCAACTTGGCCCACTTAGACACCCCTTTCACTCTTGAAGAGGTTCGTAAGGTTGTCTTTGATATGAGTAGTGACAAAGCCCCGGGGCAGATGGCTTTTTGATGAGTTTCTATCATGTCTTTTAGGATACTATTAAGGATGATCTTTTTAAAATGCTTCAATCGATGCAGAGTGGGGACTGTGACCTGGGCAGGCTAAACTACTCCAACATTATGCTTATCCCTAAGTGTGAGGGAGCAAATACCGTTATTGAGTATAGACCTATCAGCCTCCTAAACTGCTCATTCAAGATCTTCACAAAAATCCTCGGTAACAGGCTTTGCCTAATCCTTGGTAACAGGCTTTGCCTAATCCTTCATTCTCTGGTCTCTTCTTCTCAAAGTGTTTTCCTCAAAGGCATATCAACTGTTGATTGTTTATTAGTGACCCGTGAAGCTATTAACCTCTGCAGTAATCACAATTCAGATACAATTTTGTTCAAGATTGATTTCACTAAAGCATTTGATATAGTTGGCTGGAACTTTCTTTATCAGTTATTGGTAGCCAAGGCTTTGGCACAACCTGGTCCAAATGGATCTATATGATTCTTAGGATGTCCAAATCATCAGTTCTCATCAATGGAAGGGGGAGGATCATCAACTCCAAGCGAGGACTCAAGCGGGGGGACCTTCTATCGCCCATGCTATTTATCTTAGAGGTGGATGTTCTTGCCCAGATGCTCTTTTGCGGTCGAAGAAATGGCTCATTCTCTCCTCTCTCTCTTAGGGGCTCCCTATCAAATCTGGCAGTGATGCAATTTGCCGATGATACTCTACTAACTTGCAAAGGAGATGAGCATGAAGTTCTTAACCTCAAGTTGGTACTCCAACTCGTCACAAATGTCTCTGGCCTGGCTATCAATTTTAACAAGTCCTCTTTAATTTATTTTGGAAAATCAAGAACGAAGCTCCATGCCTTCTCGAGCATTCTGGGTTGCAAACAAGAAAAGCTACCGATTAGCTACCTTGGCATGCCCCTCACTAGAAGTAAACTGGGTGAAAGATATTGGCAACTACTTATTCTCAATATTGAGAGACGGCTGTCAGTGTGGAAAGGCAAGATGCTATCCAGAGGAGGGAGGCTGGTGCTTATAAACTCTGTGCTCAGTGCCCTGCCTGTACATTTTGCCTCTTCTTTAAACTTCTTAATTGGTTAATCAAAAGAATTGATCAAATTAGAAGTAGATTCTTTTGGAGTGGATCGGATACTGATGCACGAGGCATGGCATGTATGCGATGGAGGACTATTTACCAACCCAAGCAACAGGGAGGACTTAGAATTCTAGATCTGAAAGTTTTTAATGAGGCTCTTCTCCTCATATTGTGGTAAAAGATCATCTTTTCGGACCTCGCTAGTTAGTCAGACGCTTCGAAGCTTATATTACAATGTCAACTCTTGCAGCCTGATATGCCCTGCTCATGCTTCAAATTTCTGGAAGGGTGTTTTCCCGCTCAAGGAACAGTTCATGCATAACCTCAACTGGAAGCTTGGGAATGGTGATCTGATTAAATTCTAGACGTCAGTATGGATCGATGGCTACAACATCTCCACCTTGTGCCCTGCCATTGCAGCTGCGGCATGGAACCCTGAAGCTTCTATTCTTTCTCAAGGAGTTTGGATCAAAAACACCTGGCATTGGTGACCTAGTCTCCACTGCATCTCCAACCCCATCCTTCGAGAAGAAAGAGAGAGGCTGTTAGAACTGATCGTTGATAGCCATCCATCTGACTCCAGAGACTTCCCTACATGGAGGCACACTTCATCAGGAATATTCACTGTCAAGTCAGCCTATGACCTATTCATCATATTTGGCCTCCGAACCCCATACCTGAAAGCTACCTGGTCATCTATTGCTCCTCTGAAATGCAAGGTCTTCATCTGGCAATTGAATTGGGATAAGATTAAATCCATAGCTTTCCTACGCTCTAAGGGCTGGTTGGGTGACACGACCTGTTGAGACAGCTTTTCATATCTTCTTTGACTGCCCCATTGCTATCAACACATGGACCTTCTGCACTACCCTCTTCCACATTCACACATATCTACTGACTTACACGATTGCTTCCCTTCATGGTGTTTTGGTTCACAATTGCACAGACACGCTTGACACCTTCTCACAATAGCTAATTGTTGTAGAATCTGGCTAGCTAGGAATGATTGCATTTTTTCTTCAAAAATTATCCCACCAAGAGCTGTAATTTCTAATGCACTCTTTTGGTTTCAATCTTGGATAGATGGATGCGACAGCAACAAGAATTGGAGCAGCTTGCACGCGAATTAGAGATTGCAGGGGCAAAGACATCCTGTTCAATCATGCTTTGGCCGGGGCCGATCCTGCAGGAAGTGGGGAAGATAGCTGCTCAGGATGATCTCTTTTTCGCTGTTATGTTTTGATGTCTTGAGTTTGTTATTTTGTCTGAGTATTAGGTTTATGTTTTTGGAGATGTAAGACAGCTAAGTTTTCTATTGGTAGATCAAGCGTTCAGCGGTCGTTGTAAGCTGAATTGGCTTAGATCTTATGTGTTTATTTACTTATTTACTCTTATATTTATATATATTTTGTGAGGTAGGAACTTACCCTACCTTTTACCAGTTTATTTTAAAAAATGATATATGCCCGTATCTCGCAAATCGTGAGTCGAAGCACACTTCTACAAGTTGGGTTAGTTTGTGTTTGGTGAATCTGACCTACTCGCAAAGTTTCGTAACTTTTTGTTTCTATTTGTGAGTTTTTTTTTTGGAGGTTTTCTAAGTGCACAAAATAAAACCCAAAAAAATCCCACAAATGACAACAAAAATTTGCGGAACTTTGCGAGTAGGTGGAATTCACCAAACTCAAGCTAGCCCAACTAGTAGAAGTGAGTTTCGACTCACGGTTTGAGAGATATAATTAAAAATAAAGTAAAGTGATACATGTCAGTGTGTCGCAAACCGTGAATCGAAACTAACTTCTACCAGTTGGGTCAGCTTGTGTTTGGTGAATCCTATATACTCGCAAAATTTCGTAATTTCCTATAGTCGTCTGTGAGATTTTGGGGGGTTTTCTAAGTGCGAAGTATGTCAAAATACAAAAAAAACTAACTTGAGTAGGGTTTTTTACACCCCCCCCCCCCCTACCCACCCACCCACCCAAAAAATAAATAAATAAATATGGTTAACAGCCAAAGGTGCAAAGTTTAGTAGAGTGATCTGAAATTTATCCTAAATATAAGCAAATTACATAATTTTTATTTTTAGTACTAATTATAAGAAGACACATTTACTCCCTCAACGATAAACATTAATTTGAATATTGTTTTCCATCGAGCAGTAGTAGAGATAACCTCATAAAATGACCATTTTTCAGCTGCTTTCATATTGATACATTCGAATTTGTTTTCTATATATTTAAATGTTGAGTATAGTCACCATATTTCATTAAATAAGGAGTTAATAAAACAAACTAAGGGTACTCGGCACAATTACAAAAACTACAAAGTATGAAATAAAACATAGTACATCCAAAGTACTTACGAGGGTGGGACATATCCAATAAAATTCAAACATACAAGAGCATCAAAACGAGTACAACAAGATTAAAGAGGTTCCTCCAACAACGTCGTGGAAGGTGTGCAACCAAGTCGAGACGCGCCATATCAGTCCAGAGTGGGACCAATCACCACATTCTCATCGTCGTACTCCTCAACCTCAAATGCTATAGCGATCCTCCCTCTTGGACTCGTCATCGTAGCTGCTGCGAAAAAAGAAATAAGATGTATGATATGAGTAAGATTACCAGAACTACAATTACAAGTCGCACGAATGTAAATCTTATTTTTGTCAAGCTATAAAATCCAGTTCGTTGCAGTGGTTGCGATATACCACGCTTCCTTCATCTTATATCTCTCACTATCAAAATTGGATCATATCCAAATATCTTCATAAACCTGTGGGTAAACCGAATAGTTGTTGAATATTTGCGTAAAAAAGCAGTTGTTGAATTATTTTATACACACGTGTGTATTTATGTAATGTGCTATGTATAAGATAATGTAATGTACATTAGTTGAACTCTCCGTTCAAAATGTCATGGTTGGTGGTCCTATGTTTGGAAGTTAGCCACAAAGTGTATATAATGCAATATACAGTATCTTTGGGATTTTTAAATTAATGTAGACCACTTTTCTTGTTTTACACAAATGCATTGTTCAGCTCAATTATTTGTAATGCAAATAGAAATGTTTGATTTATAGATGGATCTTCCAAACAACTAAGTTATTGTTCACATTTTTACATGTTATAAACATAATAGGCACAACATATAGTTTTATTTCGAAATTGGCTCTGTTTATGGAATGCGAAAAATATGAAAGCTATGTTTGGCATTGTATATGAAGAGTACTTTTTGTTCCTAAATCTCTTATAGGCTCAATATGTGTTTGACAAATTTAATTAAAAGTGTGTTTGATCAAATGTATTTCATTTTAAACTACTATTTAAACATCAAAACACATAAAATTGTGTATGTAAATTTTTTTAATTGCTTTTATTTACTAGAATTTTTTGTAAGTTAAACGTAATTTCGTTCAAACATTACTTTTGCCAGTAAATGAAAGCACATTTCGTTTGCAGCAATAAAAAAAAGAGTAGTAATTTTCACAATCACCGAACATATTTTGGACAATTCCTTTTTCTAATTTTTTTGATTAAAAGTTAATTTGTTTTAGCAAAAAAAAAAGGTGAAACAACAAAAAATTGAAATTTTAGTTTTTGTTACTTAAAAGTTACTTTTTAAAGTTTTTTTATTTGTTTTTAATAAAAGTTAATATGTGCTATTTTTCTCAAGCAAAAACCTTTTAAACATAAAATATTTTGGACAATTCATTTTTCTAATTCAGTTGACTAAAAGTTAATTTGTTTGAGTAAAAAAAGAGAAAAATTAAAATTTTAAAAAATTGATTTTTTTGTTAATTAAAACTTACTTTTCAATTTTTTTTATTTTTTGTTAATAAAAGTCAATATGTTTTTTTTGTCAGGCAAAAAACTTCTCAAAAAAAATAATAAATATTATTGGCCCAAACAGGTCTCGAACCTGCGACCTTCGCACTATTAGCACAACGCTCTATCCAACTGAAGTTATGATCTGATATATTATTGGCCAATTTTGACTACTTATTTTTGTGTCTGATCTGATATATTTATGTTTATACATTTTAGAGTAAACTGAAGTTATGATCTTCTCTTTAATGACTATGAAAGATTTTGAATTCAAAATTTCCATGGGCGTTTCTAAAGGGGTTTATTGAGCAAGCATTTAAGCTCTGTTTGATATTGTTATGAACGAAAAATATTTCTGTTGAAAGTGTTGGTACCAGTACTATTAGAAATAATTATGTTAACCAAAATTTTCTATTAAGTAAGAACACTAAAAGGCTAAACTTGCACCTTACATGCTTTGATAAATATATCAAATTTAATAGTTTTGGAAAAAAGTATATATTTGATTAAACGCAATTTTAATTAATTTTTTCAAAAACCTATTTTGAACCTAAAATAGCTTTCAGGTCCAAAAGCAATGTCTATTAAAGGAGAACAAAGTGCGTATCTTTATGTTGTGTGTTTTGGTAGTGCTGGCCTTCAAGCCGGTTGTATCTTACTTTCCTCGTATTTAGTTTCGATGTTGTTGCTTTGTTTGTGTTCGTCTATTGGATAGGCGTTGTAGCTTCGGCTTATGTATGTAGTCCTACTTTGTTTCTTTAATTCTGCATTAATGAAACGATGACTGTGTCATCTTTTATCAAAAAAAAAAAACAAAGTGCGTATCGTGGTTCCCCTTGAAATTCAGAGTTCCTCTATAGTTCCCTTTAGGTTGGAAAAGGGGAGGCTGGAGACCGGTGTTCCGAGGAACACTCACCCCAAACTTACAACAGCAATTGCTTGACATGCAAGCACACATCACACGGGCAGGCACAAGGTGCACACAAGTCCCAGATCAGAAGCGATGGAGATTCGAGAGCAAGGGAGCTTTCTCAGTGAGATCTCTGTATCATCGGATCCACTTTCGAGGATGCAGACCCAGCTGGGCACAGGTGTTGTGGAAGGCGAAAACTCCCCTTAAAGTCAGAGTTTTCTTATGGCTAGAACTCAATAATGCTATCCTTACTAGGCAAAACCTTGCCAAAAGACAACCACGGGTGGCGACCAACTGTGGTTTCTGCGATGTACATGTGGAAGATCTAAATCACCTTTTCATTCACTGCCCAAGAAGTAAGACAACTATGGTTGAGGTACTCCGAGCCTTAGGAACAAGCGACTACCCCTGCGTATATGAGGATTTGTGGATTGGCCCCAAATTTGCAACGATTCGACATGATATGGAGGTTGCGTGGTACATCGCAATAGCGGCAACAACATGGGTGTTATGGCTTGACAGAAATAATTTTTATTTTCGTGCTTCATGTAATAGTATTTCTGGTAACCTGACTCACATTATGCATCTTATCTCTTTTTGGGCTACAGCTGCGACCACGGGGGCAAGAGGAAGGATAGCCAGAGTATTCCAGGTAGAGGAGTTTGACGATGAGGAGGTAGAGATCGGGCCGACGCTGGACTGAGGGACTGGCTTCACCAGTCATGACAGTGCTTATGTCAGCTTGTGTTTTGTTTCAACCTACTGTACTCTCTGGTTGCTTGATGTTTGAATTGTTAGACCCACCCCCTATGGTTTGTTGGGGGTGTATGTTTGTTTTCTTTCATTTTCTTCCTGCATTTTACTTTTGTTTTGTACTGTTGTTTTCTCCCGGTATGCCGGGGTTGTTTTATTAACTTCTTATTAATGAAACAGGGTGGCCTTATTCCACCTTTTACCTCAAAAAAAAAAAAATTCCTTCACAAAAGCTCTCAAATATCCACAAAATCACCCAAGCAAAACCTCCACTGAAAAGCACAGCAACAACCGAGCACCCTCTTATTACTTCGGTTTTGATTAATAAATTTTGTTGTGTTTAGGAATGCTTAGGTGCAGGGTATTAGTAGAGTAATTAGGTGGTTAGAATAACTAATTGCTGCTCTTTAATCCACTACCCCACTCTCTCTCCACTCCCCATGAAACAGCCGGCCATTCTTTTTTTTTTGGAGTGTGCACTTGCACGTGCTTTGTGTACACTCACCCATTTAATAATTTACTTTTATTGAATGAAATTGGGTATTCTACATGACAAGTTGTGTGTAGGTTTTCATTTAAATAAATTTTGTGGGCTTTAAAATCAATTTTAGGCCCAAGGGTTTTTATAAAAATAATACAATATGTAATAAATAAAGTGAGAAGAAAATGTAAATTACTTAGAAAATATTAGAGACAACCATGCATATAAAATTTTACGTGCATTGCACGTGCAAAATGTAAAATTAATTTAGGAAAACGAAAACAGTCAAAATACAAAACATGTATGTTTTAATAATGTTACGGATATTTCACGTAACAGAAAATATATATAATCGACACGTGTATTGAAAGTACGTGCAATGTACGTAGAAACTTAAGAATTAAAATAAATGTTTAAGTTAGCTAAAAATAGGATTAAATGAGTTTTGAGGAGACGAAAAATATATAAATAGTTGAAATACAGAAACGCGTAGGAAAATATGTTACAACTATTACTCGTAACAGTACGAAATACATGTACGTAACACACGTAGAGCAAAATTATCATAACTCAATTTTGCGGGGTGTTACAATGAGAAAGTTTCCCGCATTTGGAAAATAGTTTTCAAAGTGGGGGAGATTTTTCACATTAACACTAAATGTAGAGTCTCTAATGGAAGAAAAACTCAGTTCTGGAAGAATAAATGGTGCGGGTAATAACACCTTACAGTCATTTTTACCTCAATTAGTGACTGAGGGTACAAAACGAAGACACCAATGAACACTATCGGAATAAAACATTACTAAATTTATTTTTTTTTCTCTCTCTCTGTTTCTTTAACGGACAGTTTGGTTTGAAAGAAACATGGAGGAAACATCCATTTGGTATCCAACTAGGTTTTATTCTCTATTATGAATAGATTTTTAAAGCTTTGTTTGGAAAGAAAAAAATTACAAGAGAATGATTTTCCATGTCAAATTTTAAGGAAATTTGCTTTTTTCAATTTAAAGATGAAGGAAAATGCTAGAAAATTGATAAATTTTTAAAAAATTGTGTGGTTACACTTTTTCCTTTATAGAAAGCTAAAATAGTAGTGCTTACCCCTCCTTAGTATGTTTTTGAAATATATATTTTTTATTTAGCTTTCGATGGGGAAAAAGTTATGGAAAACTATTTCCTAGTTTTTTAAACCGACATCCAAACATAGGAAATTAATTGAATTTTTTTACGTTTTCCTACTTATTTTCAAGTTAAACAAATAACATAAGTCAAACTATAAACATGTCATAAATCTATTTTCTCGACTCTATAATTTTATTCTTTTGAAACAAACAATTCTTAAATTGAAATTTTGAGGTTTTTCTACTTATTTTCAAGTTTAACGAATGGTAATATATATATATATATATATATATATATATATATATGTATAGAGAGAGAGAGAGAGAGAGAGAGAGAGATGTTCGGGTTGTGCATTAGCCCTCTGTGTGCACTCCTATGCACTCGGCCTTCCCATCCATCATGTGACTATAAAAGGCAACGATCTTCAGCCATAAAATTTTGTAACATTTCAATGGATGGATAAATGAATTTCAAATAATTTGATTTTACATATTTAGACTAATTTAGATGTATAGATCAATATGAATGGTTTAGATCATCGATACAAAGGCGAGAATGCCGAGTGCACACTGAAGCTAGTGCACAACCGAATATTTCTCTCTATATATCTCTAATCTCTAATATTATAATGGGAGAAGGCCTTAGTGTCATTTGTCAATCTACCAACACGTGCATAACTAATATGATGAAAGTCTCTGGTTCGAGCCCTCACTATGTCAGGTTATTTACTTTTTTTTTAATATTAAATATGCCTCGTATGTATAAATTAATATCCATCTATCTATCTATAATATAATATATATACTTATTATTTAATGGAAGAGTTTGTCACAAATAAATAGTTTTTAATATTTTTTGTCTCAAAAGAAACTCCAATTTTGTCACCAAACAAACATGTGCATCCCACGTCAACTTCAAATCTATTTTTGAACACGTGCTTCGCACTTACACATCAAAGTTTTTTCTTCTTAATTTTTTAAAAATATGTGTATCGTCCATTCAGCTCCATTTTTTAAAAATTAAGGCATTCACTGCACATGCTAATTACTGTCGCACGTTTAACTCCAACTCTTTATCAGAACGTCAAAAATAGCAGTATATATAAAATCTATATATATGTGCCGAAAGCCTATTTCTTTTTGTTTTTATGACTCTCTCTCGCTCGATCCATAATAAGAGATTAGAGATTGGTTGGTGCAAGCGGTAGGTATTAATGGAATACCTCTTAGTTACTTACTAGTGGTACCTAATTAGTGTACATATATGAATAATGAAATTATAATTACAATGGCATAAACTCATCGCTGATATACTCAGTACCCCTTGAAGGGTTGTGTTGTTGGACGACCAGTACCGATGCATCTGTGGGAAAATCCGATGCTGCAAGGATGTCGCCAATTGGCCCCAATTCCGGGCATTCTGCCCACTCGCTTAGCCCCGCCGTCAGTATCGAAACCCGCTCCTTCCCTTGGCCTACGATGAACAACTGGTACTTGATCTCCCCCTCAGCTATCTCTCGTAGTGCAGTCACTACCTGCACTCCATTCTTCACATGAATCTCCGTGTATCCGACGGTTCCGTTGTTGATGAAGTGATCGTAAAACCCCGCAAAATATTCATCGTCTTTCTTCATCTCCAACTCCATCTGTATAGGTGGGATTTCTGCGAGCATCCGTCGACCCAATGCGTCTTTTCCGATGCTCTCATTGTCTTGAATAATTCTCATTGCCATTAGGTACACTGCCGGGTGCTCCGCCATGATGCTTGCGCATGCTAATGCCTCGCGGTCGTCTTCCCCGCCTATGAACACTACCATTACGTTCAGCGATGCAGACATGTTATCGTTGTTGGACATCCCAGAATTATTATTATTATTAGAACCTGCAGCTGCAACAGAAGAAGTAGTAGTGAAATTGATTTTGTTATCACCCAGGCCGCGGTCGACCAAGATACCAACCGAGCACGGCGCTTCATTTAAGACCTTCTCGTTCACCTTTTGAAAACCCGAGTGACCCGAGTCATCCTTGGTGCAATTGGTGGTGCTGTGTGGCAGACAAAATTTGTGGAAGGGCAAGACTATTAGAATAGAAAGGCTGTCCTGGGCATTACAACAGACATCGTGGTGCATCGCCGAGAATGATGATAGAACAAGGCTTCGTCGCAAGGTAATCTTACTACTGCTGCTTATGTCGTTTCTTGGTCCTTGAACGTGAGCATCAAGTGCATGTCCGATCCGTTCTCTGAGTTCGACTACTGAATTATTGGCTACCATTACGGCGTTGGTCCCTTCCCTATACACCAACGCAACGTCGTCCGTCATCTCAACCATGTCTAGCGCGTACACCGCTAACCCTGCGGCATCATCAACACCGCTCCTCATCGCCTCCATAAGGACCATCACGGCAGGCACATTTTCCGGTCCGTAAAGACCTACGGTGACCCTCAACTCGTTTGTCGACTTGTACCATTGGATGCCCATCAACTTGGACTTCCTTCCTTTAATCTTCCTGACACGCCCGATAATCACCGCCACCATGACCGGCACATACACTACGGAGAGAATGATAATAATCAAGACGACGAGGAAAGAGTGCTCGTCCATCACTTTACGGATCCTAGCACTGGTAGCGTGGATGATGACGAAGTAACCTTTGATGTTGATGAGCAAGCCGATGGTGATTGCCTCGAGCCAGTGGAGGCCGTACTGCAATCCAACGATGAGAGTTCCCAACAGCTTGCCCGCTGTTGCGGTCACATTTATAATAATAACTCGTATCCAGTTCTTGTTGGTTTTGTTGTACATTCTTGCAGTCTCGTTCCAGTGACTGAGGTTGGAGTTGATGCCGGCCATGGTTACGTACATGGGGAGTAAGAAGGTTGTGAGGCTGTAGTTAATCTTTCCTATAAGGAAGTTGGATACTCGGCCGTGTCGAGGCATTGACAGACCAATCAAGAAGGCATTCATCCTGACATCATATTTAACGAACGCAGAGCTTTGGCACAACAACATGGTAGTCAGCAATACGAGTCCCATGTCGGTTCGTTTCATCGGCTTTCCTTCCGGGTTCCGTTTATTGATCCAATTCAACATGTACTGAATCGGGATTTTGACGATTAGCATTTCCACCAGAAACCAAGCAACTCTCTGGGAGACCAATTCCATGGACATGTTGCGCAAAGCAACGAGGGGACACATGAGGAGGGTGCAGATGAGGTCATTAGCTAGGCCAGCTCGAATGGCACGACGAGCGATATCTGACTGCCCGATCTTCAGCTCGGTTACCATCCGGGTGAGGATTGGGGAGGCGGTGGCAGAGTACATGAGTGCTGAGATGCCGAGGAGGCGGTAGTCACCCGACATTGGGGTATCAAATTGCTGGAGAACTGGTACCCACTTAATCGTGAAAGTGACTATTGTGTACATGAACAACGTCATGAACACACCCGTGTAGGCCATTTTCGCCTCCGGTCCCCGTGGCAGTAGGATGGCTAACGTCTCCATCTCCAAACCCAGCACGAACATGTAGGTAGAAGAACACATCCGCTCCAATACAGGGAAGATGTCGATCAACGAATTTGCCATTAAAGAAAACCAATCAACATGCCCTATCAACATACCCACCTAATAATAACCAATAATGTAGCATTTTTATTTATTTTTTTTTTATCAAGGAAATTAATTAAGAGTACAACAACAACAATAACTTACAAGTAATTCAGATATAATGCGAGGTTGGTGGAGGCGGCCAAGAACCGAGTGGCATAACCTGCACATGAGTAGACATACAACGATATCTCCTAATATAAGCATGATGTGTGGTGGGGTTAGCGGAGGCTTGCAATCATCCCATTGTTTTGGTCGGGTTATTCTATTTCCTAGCGTGTTGGTTTTGTTGTTATTCATTACTTACGAATCACAAAATTTTGATTCTTCTTCTTCTTCAAATTTCAAATTTGTTTTTGAGAAGAAAACAAGAAATCAGCTAGTAAAATCACTTTCTCAGCTGATGATTGATGGCATGTATGTATGTCTTGTAAGCCAATTGCGGCTTAATCTGTGGTGAACAAGTCTCGCAAAAAAGATGCTCTTCTTCTTGTTTTACCTCTCGTTTCTCCAATTCCTCTCCTTGGTGAGGAGAAGCCTTATTTTTCTGCATTCCTATCCCCTCCTATTTTTTTGTTTTGACATGGTTAATTTGTTTTTTCTATACATACATACATACATACATATATATATATATATATATATATATATATATATATATATATATATATATATATATATATATATATATAAATTATGAATTTTATGGTGCAAATAAAATTCGAACTTCTAATTAGCATTGGTATCGGGTCGGGTCCTTCACTACCCGGACCCGGTCCCCTACAGATCCAAAAAATGGACCTGGACCTGGACACGTGAGGACCGGGTCCGGTTCCGGATCCGGGTCCAATTAAAATATTCCTACCCGTTCAGGTAGGAGCGGGAGTGTGAGCGGCGAGCTGAGAATTTAGAATAGATGAGAGAAAAAAAAAGGATGAATTTTGAGTTTGAAGAGAAAGACTTAGAATTGAGGATGAAGGAGAGAAGGGATAAGGATAGAATATTTATTTTTATGTTGATTTTTTGGGATTTTTTCAATGGGTCCGGGTCGGATCTCTTTTGAGCAGACCTGGACCCGACCCGAAAGTATAACGGGTCCCATTTTAGGACCCGGACCCGGACCCGGATAGGCCGGATCGGTTCCGGTCCAATGCTGGGTCCGAGTCAGGTTCGAATTTCGGATATTTATACCAATGCTACTTCTAATAACGAAGAGGCTTACTACTAAACAGCACACAATGACACATGACACATGCAGATAATAAAGTATCTGAACATATGTTACTATGCAACAGAACTAGTATACCTTAATAATCCAAATTTACAAATTTCCCTGTGTGCACTTGTAAGTCTTTGACCTTAGAGCATCTGTAGTCCTCTGCTAAATACTTAAAAAATGGAAAAAAACAGAAAAAAACAGAAAAAAATTCGCTCTAGTTGTCTGCCAAATACCGTAAACAGGAGCTTGTCAAATATAGAAGACGGTTTGGCATTTGCCAAATTATAGCTGACGAAAGATAATCTTTCGTCCGTTAAATGAGATTAAAGATAATCTTTCGTCTCAAACGTTGGACGGGAGACGATACACCATCCTTTCAATTTAGCGTACGAAGAAATCGTTGGACGAAGGATAATATTCAGTCCCATTATTTTAAATAAAAAAAATAATTTGACGGACGGTACATTATGTACCGTCCAACACATATTTAGCCATATTTGGCTAAAGACAAAATCCCTTGGACTGGACTTCATCCGTCGTCCAAGACTGGTTTGGCCTTTTTTTTTTTTTTTTCACACTCAATTCACTGCCTTTTTTTTAAAAAAAAAATTTTGTCCTTTGTCCCTCACTTCAATATATATATATATATATATATATATATATATATATATATATATATGATTAAAATTTCTGAGACGATAAATAATCTTTCGTCTGAGCCAAATTTTGGCTTTTGACTACTACAACGCAAACCCATTTTTTCCTTTTTTTTTTGCCAAATACCCAAAATCTGACTCAAGACGACTACAGATGCTCTTAATAAAGTTATTCATGGATTTAGTCATCTTTGCACATTAATTTTCAGAGTCCGGTTCTTTGTACAATAAGTAATTAAATTACTAGAGTTATAATAAAAAATATATATAAAAAAAAATAAAATCACTAAAACATTGTACCTTGTGAAAAGAAAGAGATTAAATTTAGATGCTGTATCAATGATTTACTCAAAGAAACATCCATCATCATGTGACAAAATAAAGCACAATTCTATCTGATTGTAGCTACACGCTTAACCCTGAATATGCTCCATACACACCAAAAAAAGGATGGTGCCCCTTTTCTATTTAAAACAAGCTAGGCACTTATGCAGCCTTCTTACGAGCAAACCGTTGCAAGGACTTCGGCAGCTCCTCCACCGTCGAATTGTCGGCCACCCTCTGTTTCTTTTCCGGTGGCTGCTCACTTCCCCGTTGCTCCAAAAATGGCTTTTTCACCCTAAAAACCTCCTCTTCCTTCTTCCGAGCTACTTTGCTCGGCTTGCTCCTCCCTTTAGTCTTCTTCTTAAATGTGACATTCTTTGCCGCCTCAATTGCCTCTTCCATCTCCGTCTCCAGCTCTTTCCTGCTCGGCTTCTCCCTCTTCCTCAGCGGCTTCAATGTACCGATCATGCTCGGCTCCAGCATGATCGTCTCCGGTTGTAGCTTATCGAGAAGCGCGTGGACCTCTTTCTCCCTCCTCTGCTTTGATGTTTCGTAAGGGTTTGCCACCCATGTGTCGAAATTGGGCTCGCCGGACCCCGGAACAATAATTGACGAAATACCCATGGAGTGCCCGATGGTTAAAACATCCTCATACGGCCGAAAACAGACTTTACCGACCTGATACCCCTTCACCATTGCATGGCTCATATACTTCTTGTAGTCTTGATCCCGAAATGAATCCTTCCATATATGTACTTGCGATTTATTGCCGATAGCTAGCAAGCCCTTCTGGCTAAAATCTAGCGTTTGGGCGCGACCAACGTAAGAATGAACGACCTCGAACTTTCTAAGGTCCCACAACTTGATTTTGCGGTCAACACCAGCAGTGGCCATGAGGTGGCCCCCACTGTTGAAGGCAACCGCTGTGACTGGACCATGGTGGCAGAGCATTGTGACGAGGGGCTTCACGCACGTGGGCTTCCACATGGTGACCTTGCCACCCGAGTGGCCCAACCCGATGACAGAATTGTAAGGGTTCACCCGCATGACATTGGTGCGGCCAAGGCCAGTGCGATAGTTGGCAACAATCTGACCAGTACTGATATCTTGATAGTGAAGCTGACTGAATTTGTTAATAGACGCCAAGAGGAAGTGTTTCTCTAAGAACTGAAGCTTCAACGGGGCGCCATGTTCCTGAAGGATAAAAACAGAAGTTTAAACACAAATTCATCTTTTAAGAATTTTTTAACTAATGGTTACAGGAAGACATAATGAAGTAGATACTTGAAAAAGTTTCAGAGAACAAATTTTTGTAATCTAAGAAGAAAATTAAGTTCTCTTACAGGTATTGCCGTAAAATTTTAAACTTGATGAAGGCACTTCATAGTTCATAGTCAAAGAAAGTGAACAATGGTGACTTGTTTTATTGCACGCAGCTACCATAAACTTGTATTCTTTTTTACTCTACTACGATGAGCTTGTTTAGCTGTCTTTTCTAGCCTAGTCCATGTTTAGTGAACTAAAAAGGTAAGACAAACTCATGTACAAGTAAAAAGCATAATAAGTTTATGGTAGTTAACAATGTTCTAAAAAGCCTAGGCGGTAGTCGGGCGGCCGATGGGGGCCTAGCGCCTAGACCTTGTAATCGGGGATTAAGCGGCTAGGCGGTAGGCGGTTTTTTAAATTTATTTATTTATTTGTTTATTTATTTATTTGTTTATTTATCGATCTTTTGGGTTTATTTTGTTGTTACCCCTTTTTACTCTTTATTGCTACTCATTCTTACTATTGAACTTTTTCTCTTTGCAATTGTAGGATGGGCTTCACATAGTCAAATCGGTGTATTATTGTATCGGTGAACATGAGGACTCTATCTTCTCCATATCCGATGTAAACCACATTGTGGCTACTCATAAAAGAATACAAGTTCTAAAGAGAGAATAAATGTAAAGTTGATAGATGATCTCATGATATGCTTAATAACGATGAACAGCTTTAACTAATAACCACACTTAAATCAGAATACTTCCTCCCATCTCATGACATGCTGTCCCATACTAAGTGGATTGGCCATCCATAGATTGCTTTGGAAAGATATGTAGATTTGGGTGACATTTTAGGAGCTGAAAATAGAAGATGAATAAATAGCTTCACTAATGAGGAAAAGCATACTACTTATAATCTGGTAGACTGATTGAGCCTTGAAGTTGTTGGCACATGATACTTCTTATAAACTTCCCCCTTTGGTGCATAACTTCACTTATTTGACTGCGTTAATGATATTAAAGTCCATACTTGTAAGTTTTAACATGATTGCTGTGAGAGTGCGAATACATGTCAAATTATGCAAGATAAAAAAAAAGACTAAAGATATGCTTAAATTTTATTAGGAGGAGAAAGTGAGAGCGGTGGGTTTTTTTAATTACTTAAGGCCTAAGCGGGTCTAGTCCGCCTAGACCCACCTAGACCGATTAAACGCCGCCTAGGTCCGATTTTAGCCGCCTAGAACCCATTTCCGATTTTCATAAATGTCTAGGTCCTAGTCGAGGCGTTGGGGGGCCGCCTAGCGCCTAGGCGCCGCCTAGGCGGCCGCCTAGGCCGCTTTTTAGAACACTGGTAGTTAAGCATAATAGGCATAATAAGCCTTGTTCATATCTCTACTATATTAATGGGAGAGTTGGGGTTGTAAACAAATAAACAATTTTTTATTATTTCTTAGTGTGTGTCAACACGTGCAGCGCACGTGTTGGTAGAAATTTTTTTTGTCCTTTTCATTTCCCCTCCCCATTTTCCCCACGTGCAACGCACGTGTATAATATGTAGATTTTTTTTGTCCTTTTCATTCCCCCTCCCCATTTTTCCCACGTGCAACGCATGTGTATAATACGTAGATTTTTTTTGTCCTTTTCATTCCCCCTCCCCATTTTTCCCACGTGCAACGCACATGTACAATACATATTTTTAAAAAATACATCGCACGTGCATTATACTAGTATGTGTAAATATAGGTTCATGTGTATGCCACATGCTTATTCTATCTTGTATAGTTTCATATATATTGTTGGCTTGTATGCCCCAATATATAAGATCTACATTTTCTCTGTTATCTCTTTTATGGCTCCTGATCCTCAAATGTAATTAGAGAAAATCAAAACCCAAATCCAAAACTCAATCCCGAAATCCAAATTCAAATCCAGTCCAGGGATTCTCGTCCGATCCTGATCTCAATCCTTGGGATCCTTCTCTATCTCAATCTCAGTCCTTCACTAATCTTGTGAGATCCAAACCCAAATCCAATCTCGAAAACCAAACCCGACCTCCTCGCATTTTCCTTCTCCTTTTGCGACCATGACCTAACATGAGAAAATCCCAAATTCAATCGCCAGCCAAATCAATCGTGATCTCTTCGGGATCTTCTTCTCCATTTGCGAGCCGCAATCTCCTTTAATCTTCTTGGGATCTTCTTCTTCCGTTGCAACCGCGACTGCATCCCAAATCCAATCACGTCTTTTCTGATTTGAGATCAGATTAGTTCTAAATCCAGTTGCCATCTCAAGTCAACCGATTGCAGCTCCTACAGTCATCGCCTTCTCTTCTTCTCTCTCATCTATTCACTCCATTCCAGCTACTCCCGAAAAATTATCTGGCCCAGAAAACTATCGAACTTGGTGTCTACACATGCCTGTGCTTCTACGAGCTCATGATCTTTGCCCATCATCTTACGGATGATCCGCCATCAATGACACCGCCATTGACGATACCTCCTACTCTTACTTTGGATTCTACTGTTACCTCTTCCGCTGAATCCGCTCAAACTCTTAAGAAGTAGAAAGTTCTACATTCTCGAGTACGGGTATTGTTTGTTATTCCACTGAGGTCCCTATATATCGTCATATTGCTATTCTCACATCTGCAAAGGCTATTCAGACTCATCCTCGAGATACTTATGGGCACTCTAGTCATTCTCGTGAGTATGTCTTGAATCAGGAACTTGCCGCAACCACTCAAGGTGATCAATCCGTATCGGATTTCTTTGATTCTCTTCAGAACCTTTGGCAACAAATTGATGAGAATGTGGAACCCTGTAAGGATAAGTGTGTACAATCACGTAATCTGAAACGCATCTATGAGTTTTTGATAAGGCTTCGCCCAGAGTTCATCGTTGTTCGCAGTCAGCCCACGTCCCGTGAGACATTTCATACCTTGGATCAGGCCAAATCAGCTAGTTAGCCAAGAAGACCAATCTTCAGAAAACTGCTCTTCTTTCTACACCACAATCTACTCCTGTGTTGGATATCACACTGCCTGTTGCCCCACCACCATCTTTGCAACATAGCTCTCTCTGCTCCATCTTCCTTTTGACCAAGGAAGCCAAAGAAACAATATAATTATTATCACCTTTATGGGCACACCATAGATCAGTGTTGCAAACGCCTGGATCAGAGATCTCCTATAGCTGCTTATGTTGAGACCTTTACTTCTTATCCTTCACCAGCCACTCAGCTCACATCTCAACAGCTCAGTCGTCAGCTCTATCAGATGGGTATCACTGCTCCCAGTCTCTTCTTTTGGTTCTCCAACTCATTCACGACAAGCACTATTTTAAATTTTGGCCAATACGGCCGAAATTTCATTTCAGCTAGCTTGCCAATACGAAACCACGAATTTTATACTCCATATTGTTTTAGACCGAAATGGGTAGATTTCGGCCAAAATTTTCGAAATATCGGCCGAAATATTGCCGAAATTTCCGAAATATCGACCGAAATAGCACACTAATGTTATTGTGAATATATAACTTTTTCTTTGTTTTATTTTTTACATATAAGTCTTTCAATATAGAACCTTAAGCTAAGAAAATGGATTTCATCTCTATTGTTTGTGTATATGCAAAGTTAAGTAAGTCTATTAACTAATACATTTTTTTAATCAGTGCAAATTCAATTTAGTTATAAATTATATTACATTATCTTTTATATTATTGTTAAATTATGCAAATATTTACCGTGATTGAATCATTGCATTAGTTACATTATACAATACTTTATATGATAAATAACATGTAGAAAATATAATACATTGTTTAGTAACAAAAATATATATTTATTGAGTGTCTGAAATGAACATCCGAGAAGATCACATTTTCCGATATCTCCGATCCGAGACGAAACACCCCTAGCTGAGACGAGTTCGAAATCCGATATTTAAAACCTTGGCAACAAAGCCATGGGTGTCACCACTCCTAACTCGTCCTCGCAACCTACATGGTTGCTAGACTCAGGTGCTTCTTATCGCAGGACCTTTGATGTTTCCATTCTTCACAATTGTTCTTCTTGTTTATATTTTAATTCTGTGCGCACTGCTTTTGGAGATCTCCTCCCTAAATAGGGGGACTTCTCATCAACAAAATTTTCTATTCTCTTAATCCTTCATGATCTTAATTTATCTATGAACTTAATTGATGTTGGACAAATTGCTGATCACAAATGCACCAACATTTGACTTTTCTTGTCCCATACAGGATCGCAGGACGGTGGCAAAACTTGGCGCTGGACGTAGGTATGATGATACAAATGTCATGTATCACTTGTACATTCCAACTGTCAAAGCATTAAGTTCCATGTTCCTACCATGAGTGTTTGGCATCAGTGTTTAGGTCATCCTTTTTCTTCTAGATTATCCTTTTCAGTCATGTGTTTTAAGTAGTGTCTAGGCATTGTACTAGAAACCTTAATGATTGACTGGGTTTCATCTTGGTAAACAAACCTAGTTATCTTATCCTTAACAGTAATAGTTCTCACTTGTTTGAGCTTCTGCATTCTGATGTTTGGGGGCTTTTTCCCATGTATCCAAATCAAACTATAAATTTTATGTTGTTTTCATTGATGATTACCCTCGTTTTACATGGATTATTTTATGCACTCTAGCAATCAATTTTTTAGTATTTACAAAACTTGTCACAATGATTGCCCCACAATATAATCATAAGATCAAAACCTTTTGGTCTGACTCTGGTGGAGAGCATGTCTACTAAGTTTCATAGTTTTTTAGCCACTCAAGAAACATTTCTTCATCTATCTTGTCTTGGTGCTCATGCTCAAAATGACACTGCAGAAAGAAAACACAGGCATATCATTGAAACCACTAGAGCCTTGTTTCTATCTACCTCTATTCCTCAGTTGGGCTGAAGCTGCTCTTACCGCTGTCTACTTAATTAATATTCAGTGTTCGACTGTCATTGGTGGCGATCCCTTTTCTCTCGAGTCAAGGACAAAGCACCAACTTATAACCACCTTCAAATTATTGGTTGCGTTTGTTATGTTCTCATTGTGTATTCCTTGTCTATGATCCCGAGCAAAAATGATATCATTGCCATGATCCCAAAGCAAGACGTCTTCGTGTGTCTCGTGATATTCACTTTGTAGAAGATCAATTCTACTTCGGTAAAATTAACTCTCCTACATTTGATCCTCATTCTTTGGACTTTATATATCTTTCTTCCACCTTCCTTGATTCATTTCCTAGATTATAGCACCACCTTTGATCATACTCACACCCACACAAGAGTTGTCATCCTCTATGTCTGGTCCTCTACCTTCTCCTTTTTTAGCTCGTTATCGTATTCAGCGCTTCGACATCACTTTACTAGTTGAGCATGACCCATGACACAAGAACCATTAGTACCTTTATTGGCTCCTACAGTGCCTTCACATGCTGATCCCTCTGAGCCTCACTACCCTTCGAGGTCCTACCGTCATCTTCTTCGGCGTACCTACCCATCCCTGGGTAATTCAAAGTCTTCTGCTTTCTAGTTGTTATTCATAAATTGAACTTCAAAATTTCAAAGAAGCATCACAGGTTCCCGTTTGGCATTATTCTATAGCTAATGAGTTGGATGTTTTAAGTAGAATAAGTACTTGAAAATTTGTTTCGTCTCCTTCAGGAGTACGGCCGATTATATGCAAGTGGGTAAATAAGATCAAAAACGTGTCAGATTGCACTATTAAGCGCTACAAGACTCGTCTTGTTGCACGATGTTTTCAACAAGAATATGAGATTGATTATCATGAGCCTTTTGCTCCTATTGCACACATGACCACGGTGAGAACTTTTGTTGCTATTGCTTCAGTCCGTAACTAGCCTCTGTGCAAGTTGGATGTGAAGAATGTTTTCTTGCATGACGAGCTTCGTGAAGTTTATGTGCTTCCTCCACCTGGTTTACGTCACCCACCAAATATTGTACGTCGTCTTCGACGTGCACTCTATGGTCTCAACAGGTTCCACACACTTTGTTTGAGCATTTTAGCTCCACAGTTTGCTTTGCCGGTTTTCGTCAGTGCCCATGATCCGGCTATATTCATTCACTCAGTTGACAAAGGTCACAATTTTGTTGCTAATGTTGATGATATGATTATTACTGGTGGAGATTGCCCATATTGAGAATGTGAAAACCTATCTGTAGAATATGTTTGCCATGACTGATCTTGACTTGTTATCTCTAGTGTCCATGATTATCTTCTTTCTCAACTAAAATATACCGCATATCTCCTAGCCCGTGCCAATATCTCTGATAGTTGTACTGAACCAACTTTTGTAGAACCTAGGCAGTAAAAATTGGTTTTTGGAACTAATTGGTCTAACAGCAATTAGTGAATAATCGGTTATTCAAAAAATAATCAGGGATTAAATTGGAAAAATCGTGTGTATATATATATATATATATAATTTTTAAAAAATGATCAATCCTCATTATGTAGCAACCCTAAATCCTACCATAAAACTATTATGAGATTATCAAATAGGTACATATAGTTATCGAGAAAAAGAAATTGAGTTGAGTTTGGATCATGGATGTGGGCTGAGTCGGGTTTGCTGGTCAGTTCTAACAAATAAAAATAATTAGGGAGCAGTACGAGCTATAAGAGGTGTAGCATATGCGGGTCGGGTCAAGTTTGCGACGATGCAGGGGGTGCGACAGCGGGTTGGATTTGGATTTACTCGAGGAAGAAGAAGAGAATCGGTTTGAGTTTGAGCGAGAAAGAAGAGAGCGACGGTGGGTCGGGTTTGGGTTTGGGTTTGTGCGAGGAAGAATAAAAGAGTGACGGCAGGTCGGGGTTGGGTTTGCGCGAGAAACATAAGGGGTTTAAATTTTGGATTTGGATTTGAGTTTGGGTTGGATTGAGCCCAAACAATGCAAACTAACATGAAAATTAAATGACGGGATATAATCGGTTAATTGGCCACATAAAATCGGCCGATTATACCCGATTAAATCGCGAACTATTGAAATATTGAAAATCGCTAAAAATAGTCTCTGATTAGCGATTAATCGGATTTTAACTGCTTTGTGTGGAACTCGACTTAAAGCTTCGGGCAGCAAATGAGATTTATTTTCCTGATCCTACTAGATACCAACATCTTGTGGATAGTCTTATCTATCTCACCATTCCAAACCAGATATATTTTCATGCGGTCCATGTTCTGAACCCCTTTGTGTATGCTCCTACATATGTGCACTATGCCCATCTGCTTTAGATACTTCGCTATCTTCGTGGCATGATTACTCGATCCTTATTCTTCTCCAAGTCCTCTCAACTGGCACTGCAAGCCTATACTGATGCCACTTGGGTTATGAACCTTGGTGATAGGCAGTCTATCACGGCCAATTGTCTTCCTCTGAACTTCTCCAATTTCTTGGAAGTTCAAGAAGCAGTACAATTTCTCGTTCTGAACTTCGTGCCCTTGTTGCCATCACAATAGAAATGGAATAGTTACGATGATTACTAGATGATTTTGGTATTGTTTCGAAGTCCACTCCCATTTTTTGTGACAATACTAGTACCATTAAAATTGCCCATGATCCGGTCAAGCATGAGCTTACTAAACATATTGGAGTTTTTGCCTTCTTCACTAAGGAACGTGTTCCTAAGGTTATATCTCTTCATTATGTGCCTTCTGAAGCTCATTGTGCAGATTTCTTCACAAAATCTCAGACGAGGGTCCAATATCAGGTGCTACTTTCCAAATTCACTTTTGTTAATCCACCGTGAGTTTGAGAGGGGCTGTTAATATATGTATATATATATATATATATATATATATATATATATATAGTTTCATGTGTATGACACGTGCTTATCCTTTCTTGTAAAGTTTCATATATATTGTTAGCTTGTATGCCCAAATAGATAAGATTTACATTCTCTTATTTCTATCACACCTAATAAAGCAAGTTCATGGCAGTAAAGGTAAAAAGGCAAAACAAGATCATGGTAGTTTACCCTTAACTAAAGTGCCCAAAGTCATGGTAAATTCTCCAGATTTACCGTAAAACATAAGTTCTCCATGTATTACGAAGTTGAAGTACTTGCTATGTTTTTACTTTAGTATGTTTTTACTTTAGCTTATAACTGTTCATTTTATTTTACTTTATTTCTAGATTATTTCCAAACTTGGGGCCAGTTTCCTAAACCAAACAAACACATGTATATACACCAGCTCTTCCTATGTTTACCATAGCAAGAAAATGGTCATTAAAGTACTCTAGTACTTATCCTGTAGCATATGAACCTACTTATGGATTCTTTTTTGGCCACCCAAATAGTAAAAGACTTAAAGGAAGGGCCACAAAAAAATTACTAATATATATAGTTATATTTCTTATATTTTGTAAGAAATTCAATTTTCTATTGGGAGTAACTTACAATGCATAAATAAAAGAACGCTTTATAATTACACTCAATTATGAACCTTTCAGTGGAATTCGAATTCAAATTACAAAACACAAGATAAACCAACAGAAGTCTACCAAATCTGTAAATACCCCTAGAGTCTTATCTTCTACACTACAGAAGTGCATAAAACATGGGACCTTTTGTAAGTACACTGCATTTTAAATAGAATACTCTATACAGTGATGGAAAATAATAAGTTAAGACAGAATACTCACCTTAAGACAATGAATTTCTGTCCCATGCCTGTTATATATATATGGATACCTGTCATACAAAAAAAAGTATTTTGTGACTAATCATCATATTAAAAATTTAAAATACAATTAATTTGGCTGAATGACTTATCAAGAACAGATGGCACAACTGCTTCATGCCTTCTATCAAATTCTAGATTTAAGAAATCTAGTTTCAAAGTTAGTAAAAAAACAGGCCCGGGTAGCATGTTAAAAAACTATCAGGGTTTTGTCAAAGCTCAACAACTGATTTGATTAAGAGAATTAACAATTGAGATGACCATGAAAATTGTGCAGCTAATATGTCTTCTAAATTCTAAATCATAAGCGCGATGATATTGACTGAGTTTGGCACTTACTTTTTCTGAGCTACTGCAAAAAATTGTTCATTTTGTAAGAATACCACGTCCCGCACAGTTTCCATAACCTGAACAGGAAAGCAATGCACTCCTTGAAAAATAGTTGTAAATGAATCATAATTAAAAAGATACATTTGTTTCTTTGAAGAAGGCGCCAAAGTAGATGCTTTATTTGATTCTTGGTTTTATTTGTATTTTGGAGTTAATATGTAATTCCAATAGCGTACTACATTTGCCACATCTGCAATTGAAATAGCCACTTCGTATTATGGCTAAGTGGTTAAAGTATGAATTTGTTAAGTACATGGGTTTTCTTTGCGGAAAGCTGAAATCTCAAAGACTGATAAGGATAGATCCCTTACAACGACAGCATCTAAATTCTTCTTAGAAGCCAAACCAAAAAAGAAATGAAGGGATCCATTGAAATTGTGTAACTATACATAAGAAGTTGAAACATTAGTCATGAAAGCAAGATACACAAATTAGTCTCACAAGGATTAGAACTTTTACTCCTAAAACAGGGCATAATGCAAGTGAATCTTACTGCACCGTGGTCTGACTATAATATAATTTGAAAGTTTGTTTTATAATGCATTCCACATTTCCACTCGCAGGCAAATCCTAGTGGACTCTTGAAGTAAGAAATTTTTGGGATCCTCAGTTTTATGAGCTTATCAAATTCAAAGACCAACAAAGAAAGTTAACCTATCTGTCATCTGCCCTCCTAGAGCGCCATATTATGTTTACAGGTTTATCGGGTACAGAAGGCACCAAATCAGAACACCGACGACAGACTGATATCAGTCACAAAATTTGGTTCAGCTTCCACAGGTGAACCAATTAATGCTTAGATGGTGGTTGTGGCACTTAATGATATATACAAAAAGAACATCTCCATTAATCAACCAACCAGAAACAACATTACTATGTATCTCCACAGAAGGAGTCAATCCAAGAAGATTTTAAGTATCTAAAAGTTTTTATCCAAAAGAAAATCGGTTATCAATACAATAATAGATTAATAGTTCCCCCAAATAATTTCTGAAACAAAAAGTAAAAGCTGGAAAAAAAATCGAGAGGTTCAACCATCAGTAATTTAGCATATCAAGTGGAAGTTAGTCTATTTTCCAGCTTGGTTGTCCTCTATGTCAGATTCACCCAATACCACAAAAGCCAGAGAGATAATCTGAAGGAAACTTGAAATTGAAAGATATTTCCTCAAAGAAGTAACGACATTGCCACACTGTTCCCATTTGTAAGTACTATTTAAGAAACAGTAGTGTGTGACAAAGTGAGTAGAATTGTGCTTCTTAGAATGAAAGTAGCCATTCATAGGCCTAGCCTATCTAAAATGTCTTCTAGCTAAGATTCGGCTGTAAAAAAATTGGGTTCTTCATGCCTGTATATGTGAACAATGCTTCAAAACAGGATGTGCGGGACAATTTATGTACATCCTCATTATCAAGAGGAGAGTGACAATCAACAAAATCAAAGAATCTATTGAGATGTATATTTGAAATGCACCCATTTATGGCTAGAGCCATCGACAGCTAAGTAACTATAACATCAAAAACAAATAAACATACAAATGTATAGATAAACCAATCATGTTTAAATTTTGAAGAGATCATCAATAGTTTGGAGATCAAAACAAACCTGAAACTCTTTAATCAAATCCATAGTTATCATATCAATCATTGCTAGGTGCCCCTTGCGCCCTCCCATAATCATATAACGACCACTCATGGTGTGCCCCAATGTGTATGGGCCTAAGTCTGCACATTTACATGAAAACTAAAATAAAAGGTAAAAAAAATAATTATTGACAACTATTTTATAGCATTGGAATTGCAGTTCTATAAGGTGTGACTAACTAACATTTGAAAAGACTGTTTACCAGGTAAGATCATATCAAATGGCTTTCTTGAACTGTTAATATCCACTTCTTTAAGTATAGCCTCTTGTTTGATCCTCCATGTCTTTTCTAAGCCTTCAGCCTCCAAAATGCCTTCCTCACATGGCATAAGCCACTATAAAAAACTTAAAATATGTCAAATTACAGTAGAATTGTTGTAGTTGCATCCTTTAAGAAATAAAGATAGTTGTCAGTGGCCTTCAACAGAAAGTATGGTGTATATGCTTATGATGGTAATGCTAGTCATATTTGATAACCTGTTGAACTCTTGTATACAACAGAAAGTATGGTGTATATGACTAGAGTTCAACAGGTTATCAAATTTTGTGGAGGATTGGTCAGAAGCACACTTTCTCAGTACCTTTGTGAGTGGACTAAGGGATGAAATTCGCTGGATGTGAAGTCACAATGGCCCAAAAGTGTGAATGAGGCTGCGGGATTAGCCAGAGGGTATGAAGCTAGCTTGTTTGAAGAAGAGTTACCGTCTACCAAAAACCCCTACCACTACAACTCATATACCTGTTAAACCTATAAGGGTTAAGGAATCAAGTTTAACACCCACTTTTGTGCCTCGGAGGTGCATTCAAGAAATGAGGGAGAGAAAAGCAAAAGGGTTATGTTTTAACTGCGATGAGAAATTCACACACGGGCACCATTGTTAATCTCAAAAATTTTACTTCCTTGAGTGTCTGCCTGTCTGGAAAATGTTGAGGAAGAAGAAGCTACATACGAGGCTATCATTGCTCAAGAAAATATCCAAACTACTATACAAATCACCACCCAAGGCACTCTTCAACCTGAGATTACGTTTCATGCATTAGTGGGCACTCAAGTATACCCTCAAA
Organism: Hemerocallis citrina; assembly: GCA_017893485.1. Lineage (NCBI taxonomy): Eukaryota > Viridiplantae > Streptophyta > Magnoliopsida > Asparagales > Asphodelaceae > Hemerocallis > Hemerocallis citrina. The sequence continues at coordinate 292,534,141 of CM030362.1, forward strand.
CTATGCGCGTCAAGGGGGCAATTAATGGGAAGGAGGTTAACATTTTGATTGATACGGGCTCAACTCATAACTATTTGGATCCCCAGACTGCCATCAAGGCCAATTTGCAGATCAAGAGAGAACCTCGATACAAAGTAACAATTGCAAATGGGTAGGTTATGTACAGTAAGGGAAAAATTGATAAAGTCAATTTCTCAGTCCAAGGAGTTGGTCTACAAGCTGAATTGCTATTGCTGCCCTTAGGACCTGCTCAAATGGTCTTGGGAGCTCATTGGCTAAGGTCCTTAGGTCCAGTGACCATGGACTTCAGTGAAATGACCATGATTTTTCGAGTAACATGAGTTTTAACGAAGTTGTAGGGAATAGTGAACTCTCAACTGCAGTGTATGGAAGTAGAGGAGTTAGCAAGAATGGGGAGCTGTGTGCCAAGCCTATATGATCCAAATGGGGTGACTGATGAGGAGGACGTAAATGCAAGAGTTACCATTCCCGATCAAGCAGCTGTTGAGATCAAACAATTTTTACAAAGCTTCCCTGAAGTCTTTACTGAGAATATGAAGTTACCTCCGCAAAGAGAAGTGGATCACAAAATTCCTTTGATTGAGGGGCAAAAAAGCCTGTTTGCATTAGACCCTATAGGCATCCTCATTACTATAAAAGTGAAATTGAGAAACAAGTTAAAGAGATGCTGACCTCTGGATTCATTCGACCAAGTTGTAGCCCCTATGCATCCCCTATTATTTTGGTTAGCAAATCAGATGGGAGTTGGCGAATGTGCATAGACTACAGGGCTTTAAACTCTCAGACAATTAAAGCCAAATTCCCTATTCCTGTGATTGATGAACTATTGGATGAATTGACTGGAGCTAGGTATTTCTCTAAGATTGATTTGAGGTCTGGTTATCATCAAATCAAGGTGCATGCGGCTGATCCCTCAAACTGTGTTTCGGACTCATCACGGCCATTTTGAGCTTGTTGTGATGCCCTCTGGGCTAACTAATGCTCCGACCACCTTCCAGAGTCTCATGAACGATATTTTCAAAGATTATCTTCAAAAATTTGTGTTAGTTTTTTTTTTGATGATATCCTAGTCTATAGTCCAACATGGGAGTCATATTGTTCATCTGACACAAACTCTCTGAGTTTAGAGCTCTAACCAGTTACTTGCTAAAGCCAATAAATGCAGTTTTGGGTAGAAAAATAGGGTATTTGGGCCATGTTATCAGTGCAGCTGGTATATCAATGGATACTCACAAAATCAAAGCTGTAGAAGAGTGGCCAGAGCCTACTAATGTGAAGGAATTGAGAGGTTTTCTTAGGTTGACAGGATACTATAGGAGATTTGTCAAGAACTATGGAAGTATCGCAGCACATCTCATGCAATTACTGAAGAAAAACTCTTTTAAGTGGTCCTCATTGGCCACTAAAGCTTTCGAAACCCTCAGGTCTGCTATAACCACTACCCCAATACTTCGAGCTCCGGATTTCTCTAAGGCCTTCACTGTAGAAACTGATGCCTCTTAAGAGGGAATTGGGGTTGTACTTATGCAAGAATTACATCCAATAGGATATATGAGCAGGGCATTGAAGGGAAGAGCTTTAGCTTTGTCCACTTACGAGAAGGAGGTTCTTGCTATTTTGCAAGCTATCAAACAATGGAGGCAATATCTGATTGGAACTTCATTTGTGATCAAGACCGACCAGCGAAGCATCAAACATATCCTAGAGCAAAAAATCAATATGGAGATCCACGAAAAATGGTTGTGAAAATTATTGAGTTTCACTTTTACAGTGGAGTATAAGAAGGGAGTTGACAACAAAGTCGCAGATGGTTTGTCTAGGAGGCAAGGAGAACAAGACACTTGTTGCGAGATTACATTTGTTGTGCCTCAGTGGTTGGAGGAGCTCAAATTGATGGTTCAGCGAGATCCTTATTTCCAGAATTTAGCAGAGAAGCTTCAAAAGGGCCTTGTACTCATTACAGACTATTTGAAGGAATTTGGTATTATCGGGGAAAAATTCTTGTCAGTCCATTTGCGAGTGTAAAGAAATTGATCTTTCTTTATCATCATGCTTCTAGTATTGGGGGTCACTCAGGGTTCCATAAAACTCTTCAAAGAATCCAAAGGGCTTTCATATGGGAAGGCATCAGTCGCGATGTGAAGGTCTTGATCAAGGAAATGAAACACACTTGCCTGCAGGATTGCTGAACCCTCTTCCAATACCTGATCGTATTTGGGAAGATATATCCATGGACTTTATAGAAGAGCTACCCAAAAGCTTCGGAAAAAGTAACATTATGGTGGTAGTGGATGGCTTAACAAAATATGCCCATTTCATTGGAATCGCACACCCATATACAGCTCAGTCGATTGTTCAAGTGTTCATCGACAACATATACAAACTCCATGGCATGCCCCGCAGATTGTAAGTGAACGTGATCCAATCTTTATTGGCAAATTTTGGAAAGAATTCTTTGCGCAACAAAATTGCAAGCTGCAGCAATCAACAGCCTCTCACCCCCAAAGTGACGGCCCAATCAACAGCCTATCACCCCCAAAGTGACGGCCAAACTAAGGTGGTTAACAAGGCATTGGAGATATATTTGAGATGTTTGTGTGGCCAAAAGCTTGCGGATTGGAGTAAGTGGCTTGGGTGGGCTGAATTTTGGTATAATACCAATTGACACGTATCAACAGGTCTCATTCCTTTCGAAAGTGTGTACGGCAAGCCTCCTCCTTCTCTGTTGCGCTATGCCATGGGTACTTCAGCATTGCCTGCCGTAGCGGAAGGGTTAATGTCTAGAGATGCCATCATTACATTGTTAAAGGACAATATCACCATAGCTCAAAATCGAATGAAAATGTTTGCTGATAAAAAAAAGGACTGCGAGTCTTTGAAGTAGGAGATTTGTTTCTCCTCAAATTGCAGCCCTATAGGCAAGTCACGGTGCACAATTCCATGTCCCAAAAGCTTTCTTCCAAGTATTTTGGCCCTTATAAAGTAGTTGAGAAAATTGGCTCTGTAGCTTACCATTTGGAATTACCCCCATCAGCCTCCATTCATCCTGTATTTCACGTTTCAAAGCTTAAGCGCTCTTATGGTAATCATCTGCCTGCTATCTCTTCTGAGCTACTATCTTGGTGGGTAGACGACTTCATAATTTCATAAAAGATGAACCTGAATTGATTTTAGATCGATGCATTTTTTTGAAGAATAACAGGGTGGGAATCCAGCTTCTAGTTAAAAGGAAGAACTTGGGAGTCGATGATGCTTCGTGGGTTGAGATTGACGAGCTGAGGCAGAGGTTTCCAGCATTCGAACTTGAGACAAGTTTCAAAGCTTAAGCGCTGTTATGGTAATCATCTGCCTGCTATCTCTTCTGAGCTACCATCTTGGTGGGTAGACGACTTCATAACTTCATAAAAGATGAACCTGAATTGATTTTTGATTGATGCATTTTTTTGAAGAATAACAGGGTGGGAATCCAGCTTCTAGTTAAAAGGAAGAACTTGGGAGTCGATGATGCTTCGTGGGTTGATATTGACGAGCTGTGGCAGAGGTTTCCAGCATTCGAACTTGAGACAAGTTCCTTCTCGCGCGAGAGGGAGTTGTCAAGGACACCAGAGCACCATCGCTGATCGGAGAAGAGCTATCACATGTCAAGGAAGTGGAGGAATCAAGACTGCAGGGTTGTATCTATTTTCTTCTTTGTATCAGAGTTTTACGTGCGGTGCACACTTTTCCTATTTTGAATGTTGTTTGAATTTAGGTGGGAAGTTGGCGGGAGAGCGTAAGTGCACTGTGCAAGTGTTTCTCTTTTCGATTGTAACAACCTATAACCGTCTCACCTCCAACAACCTATATAAGGACTTGTAATAACTCTTTTGAAAATCAATAAAAATCTAGACGGTTCTTCCCCAAAATTCTCTCACAAACCCTAATTCTCCAATTTCCACATCAATGCCGAGATCTCGATCTGATCACAATCCCAATCCTGACACATCCCTGCTTATGTACTGAATCAACGCCTAAACAAACAAACAAACAAACTACCCAACAAAATCGCACCTTTTCAGCTTTGGCAGCCGCCTTCGCGGAGTGCCCATATAACTTCTCTCTATCCGAAAGCTGTCCTTTCAACTTCCTATCTCGTAATCCCTGTAAAGAAATCAACCATCCAATTAATTACCAACACTACATTTCGTTACAAAAAATTATATTTAAAGAAGCAAACTTTACATCCAAGTTAGCTCCTTTTCCGCGAAGATATTTCCGGGCTTTCACATCCAGTTCCTCTGCATCATCCTGCAAAACAAAATTCCACAAATTTCAATCAAATTACAACCTCCCCCCAAAAAAATTCCAATTACTATAAATTTAAATAAATATACATACCATTAAAAATGAGGACTTGGGTTTCTCCGATTCAACGGTTGATTCCTGACCAATCTCTTCACTAACTGCCATCTAATCAAATCATGATTTAAAAAGTTTACAAAATAATAAGATGAGGAAAAAAAAGGAAGTAAAACCATAAACCCTAGCTGTATTCTAAACCGATTCTTCTTCTCTTCTTCGTACCTTGGTTTCGAAGATGAGTAAGCAGGGGAGGAGGGCGGAGGATGCCGCCGGCGACAGGCGGCGGCGGCGGCGGCGGCGGCGATGAAGAAGAAGAAGAAGGTGAAGAAGAAAAAAAGGGAGGGCTTTTTTCTTTTGTACTAGTACTCGAATAAGGGAATCTTTTACCAAACTATCCGCTTTTTCTAAGTATGTACGAAACTATCCATGTTTGAAAATTTAATCCCAAAAACTTCCTGTTGCTAACTGAGTTAACGCGTCTAGTATTTTTCTTTGCATTTTCTCAATTAGCATGTGTTAGGAGATAACACTTTTCTCCTAAGCAGAGTGTTTGCAAAAAGTCACCAATTTATAAACAGCGTGTCTGTTTAAACCACACGCACTAACGGGGTTAGCGTGATAGGTGGACAATAGGGATGTAGGCAAAAGCCCAGTAATGTGCTGAAAATTTGAGATACTCACACACGTTAACTCAGTTAACATGCCACTTTTTTCCAAGGCCATTAACTGAGTTAACGACTGTTGAGATTTCAAATTTTCCAGAAAGTTGAAACTTTCTGGAAGTTTGAGATACTCACACACGTTAACTGTAACTCCCTGTTCCAGTTGTACGTATTTTATTACATGAATTTTTGTACTTCAATTTTTAGATCAGTTTTATTTTTCTCTTTGGACTCTTTATCTAAAGGCAGAATATTTTTCTGATCAATTCTATAATTTTGTGATTTTTCGACCGGAGTTTAAATACAAATTTTAAACCCTGATTAATCTTAATCCTAATCCTAATCCTAATTCTAATCCTGCCTAATTCTACGCCTAACTCCACAACTTCTTCTCCTTGTTCTCATTTTTTCCACACCTATGTTCTCATTTTTTCACATCTATACTCTCATTTTTCCTAACCTATGCTCCCATTTTTCTATACCCCTAATAATACACATGCAGCACACTACTATGTCTTTCTTTCTATATATATGCATGCACTCACACACATGCATAACACATCAACCTTTCATTCTTCACTTCTCCTTCTCTTCCTCTGCCTTCTTCACACCCGAGAGCTCAAGCAACACCCGAGCTCTACTTTACCCTCCACCTTCGAGCCGACGACTCCATTTCTACGACCCCGTGAACCCCGAAAAACAACCCGACGCCGCGCCATCTCCTTGTTGTTGTTGTCACTCACCGTTGCTACCGTAGCTCGCTTGCTACCATCTTGCCGCCATTCTTACCTTCGTTGTGCCGCCGTCCGTTGCCGCCGTTGCTTCTTTTTTCCGTGGTTAACACCACTACCGAGGCCGTCATATTATAAGGCAAGTACCTTGTACACTCTTTTTATTCTCGTACAAGCATTTTCCTTGGACTCGTGGCAAGTAGTGTAGTTATCATTATGTTTTATTATCAAACTCCATTCTAGTCACTGGTTTCATGCTATATCAACTCAAGAGTGAACCGTTAACACATTTTGAATCGTGTTATCGAATATTGAATATTCAACCTTACTATCTCTAAATTTCTTAACCTTACACTAAGAATTCGATCATTGTTCCGATACTGGATTGAAGATTTTATACGTGGAAATCGTAGCCCATCGAGTTCCAAATCCAGAACATCTTACGGTTTCTCAATCGGATGTATAGATTGTGAGATATCGCGATTTTAGTACTGGCATATCATGAATTTCTGAACCTGCACGGGATTACTAACCGGTATCTTGTACTGAGAATTCGACCATGTTCCCGACACTGGATCGAAAAACTTTCCACATAAAAATCGTAGCCCTTCGAGTCTAAATATCCGGAACATCCTACAGTTTCTCAATCCGATGTATAGATTGTGAGATATCGTAATTTTAGTTTTGTGACTCTGAATTTCCAGAATGCGCGCGAAATATCGAAACCAACGAAGAATGAATTTGTACGCATAACTACTGTCTCTAGAATGTATCGTGTGAATATGCGTTAGAACCGAAAGAGAGTCTACTTTCTAGAATCTCTGACGGAATTAGATTTGCTTTTCTGTAACAACGGGAAAGTGAATTTGAATGCAGATATGTGAAGTTGTCTAAAAATTTATCTCTACGTTTTTGCATATAAACTCATTACTTTTCATATTTAATGAACTGAGTGTATTATTGTTCTTATAATAATAACTTGCATAGATATAATAGGTTGATAGAATGCATTTTATACCACTTGATAATTTATAATAAGTACTCTCGATACATGTACTCGTTTTACGTCTCATATCCATGATTACTGCCCTTGATTAAACTGTCTTGATTACACCGTTCCACTAGTCGTACCAACTGCATGTTCATAATTAATTATAAAAGTATAACAAACCGGAGTTATAAGGGTACGGCTTAATAGTGGACAATATAGGGGAGTATACTCGGAAGGGGGCCCGTGTTTCCCGAAATAGCGATTCTTGATTCTTAATTCTTAATTACACAATTCTTGATTATATAATTCTCGATTACATGATTCACGATTACATGTCTTGATACGATCACTAGAAGACCCGAGTACATAATCCTATAGAATTCACTACTTAAGTCTAAACGTCACATGATTGATATGCACCGAACTTGTGGTATGGGATACAGGATTGCGTGCATTAGATAAGTTAATAAAACAGATAAACTCGAGATTTTCACTAAGTATGATTGTTGATTATATGACTCTTCGTTACATGACTCTTGATTACATGATTCTTGATTACATGACTCTTGATTACATGACTCTTGATCCTTGATTACATGATTATCGATTAACTGAGCCTAGGTTATCAATTTCTTATACCTTGAAGTCTAGAATACACTAGTTACAGTTAGTACTTACATGATCATATTGTCCTTGTTCCTTGCTTACTTCCATATTGTATTTGTACTTCTACTTCTTATTTCTTCCATATTATATCTTGTTATATTACCATTTTTTTCTGCTTGTTGCTACTTGCTGCCCGAAACTTGCTCTAACGGGAACTTTTCTATTTTTTCTTTGAGTTAATAATTATATAGGTACTGATGGACCCGACGAGCAGACTCTCTAGACGATCGTTACTGCTTCCTCACTATTTCATGTTGTTTTTCTTTCAGTCGCTATTTGATCTAGTTGTTATAGCGAACTGCTTATCATACTCTTTTAATTCTGGCACCTTGTACTCCCGGGCATCTTGACCCGATGTTGATATATTATCCAAATAATGGTTATTCTATTTTCAGCTCATGTGATTATTATATTTGCCTGCGTGAATGTATTATAAAGATCTTGTTGAGTTTTTAATTGTACAGTTTATGGATGATGTATATCATTCGCTGGGCCTCAGTTGCGTGCCTGTATTTCCGTATAGTGGAAAGCGGGGCATGACAGGTTTTTAGTGGTATCAGAGCCTAGGCTCGAACCATGCTAAGCTCAACAATATACACACCACTTGGATCACATGAATGTTAATAACCAACTTGCCATCTGGAGATTTACCCCATTCGAATATGCATTTCAGACTATGGTTCACGGAGGCTTTTTGACTTCTACACCCAGGGATGAACTATCGGAGATCATCGTCATTCTCCAGAAAATACAACGAATGATGAAGCTACAACAAGAGCAAAATGAACTGGTGAGAGCTAATCTGGATAGGGTACAGGATGTCGCAAACTCCATTCAATGGAACTTGTTTATGCACCAACATAAGAGTTACATCAACATGCTCGATACCCAGGAACAGATCCGTAGAAGGTGGAATACCGTTCAGGGGGCATTACATCTCCTTACTGTCGCACGGTCTACAGGTGGATCGATACGGAGGCCAGTTCAGACCCCGACTACTAGAGCATCACCTTACTCATCAGCGACTCCGAAGAAGGACCAGAAGTGCTATTATTGCCGCCGAATTGGACACATATGCAAGAACTGCTAGAAGCCAAAAACCTGTGTCTTGTATGCGGAGCAAATGATCACAAGGTTCGGGATTGCCCGAAGAGAAAGAGTGTCACACCAATAGGAGGATCAAATCCCAGTGGAGGACAGACTGGAGAGTGTAATCAGGCTCATAACCTGATTACAGAGGAGGTAGAGACCACCAAAGAAACAATTGCTGGTATATTTTGATCTAGTCATACTTCAGTTCCTGCATCGTTTGTTACCTTCTGTACATTGCATTCATTCTCATCGATCAATCCATTATTTATTTCTTTTGATCCCTATTTTCTTGAATCTCCTGTTGGAAGAGAGAAGGAATTTTGTTGGGCTAAATAGCAAACAAATTGGAAACTGGAATACCAACAAGAAGACTCTTCACTATTTTCTAAAACTGGTATTACTACACCTTACAAATATACACTCTATTCTTTTTCTTCTTTTCTTCTTGTTTCTTGTTCTTGTCTTGCTTAATTTTTTTCTTCTTTCTAAACCTCTCATTGATAAGAATGAGAGATGAGTAACTGACAAATTCTTCATTCCCGTTTCTCCTGTTTTTCTTTGTGGCACCAATCTTGCTACAATTTTTCAACATTGTTTAGTGGGTGGGGCCCACTTTACCAAATAAGTTTGACAACCAACATTTTCGTGTTATCAATTTCTTAAATCTGCTCAATTCATCGATCGCTATCACGTAATATCAGCATCTAGAAGCATCACCATCAGAGTGGCGCAGTGGAAGCGTAGCAGAGTTCCTTATTAATTCGTGGAATGAATTTCAAAGCAAACTTCATCAACAACTCACGGTTCAATATTATATTTAGAATGGATAGGGAACAAAGTGCAAATATTGACCATAGGCCAGTTATAGGGGGCGGTGCATTAATGAAGAAAAGACAACAAGAAGAAGAAATAAAAAGAAGAGAAAGAAAAAGGGAGAAGTCAAAGAAAGAAGAAAGAAAAAGAGAAAGAAAGGAAAAGAGAAAGAAAGAGGAAGAAGAAAGTGAGAGAAGTTGGAGAAGGAAGAAGAAAAAGAGAGAAGTCGGAGAAGAAAGAAAGAGAGAGAGAAGTCGGGGAAGAAAGGAGAGAAGAGAAAGAAGAATATAACTCAGGAGCAAGCTTCAGAGAAGAGAAAGAGTGAGAAGCCGGTAGCAGGGGCAGGAGCAAGAAAGAAAGAGAAATAGTAGGAGCTCGGGTTTCTTGGCAAATGGAAAGAAAAGATCGAGAATCGGTGGTAGGGATGAAGAGAAAATCGGTGCAAGAAGAAGGAGAAGTGGGTATGAAGAAGCTTTCTTCATCTTCATCGAGATTTGGTAGGATTTGTGTATTTTGTGGCAGTAGCTCTGACAAAAGAGCTAGCTACCAAGAAGCCACGATCGAGCTCGGCAAGGAGCTTGTAGAGAGGAATATCGATCTCTTCTACGGTGGTGGGAGCATAGAATTGATAGGCCTGATTTCTGATGTTGTTCGTGCTGGTGGCCGACACGTTTTGGGAGTGATTCCCAAGTCGTTGATGCCGAAAAAGATTACTGGGGGAACTGTGGGAGATGTTAGAGTTGTCTCTAACATGCACGAGAGGAAGGCTGAAATGGCTCGTGCTGCTGATGCTTTCATAGCCTTGCCCGGAGGTTATAGAACACTTGAGGAACTGTTCGAGGTGATCACTTGGGCTCAACTGGGGATCCATAGTAAACCAGTTGGTCTTTTAAATGTTGATGGATATTACGACTCACTTCTGTCCTTCATAGATTCAGCTATGGCTGAGGAGTTTATATCCAGTAAGGCCAGACACATCTTGATTTCAGCTCCATCTCCTAAGGAGTTACTAAGAAAATTGGAGGAGTATGTGCCAGAGCGAGATGAGCTTGTGACTCAGCTGAACTGGAATGTTAGCGATGTCGGAGGTTCAGATTCTGAGCCTAGACATTAAATTGTTGAGTCCTTCAGTTGAGGGTGCACAATTTGTCTTTAGTTGTTTTCGTGACTTTGTACCCTTTGTTTCTTTTATATTCTGTTGTACTCTCAGTTGAAGAGTATTGCATTCGCTTCTTAGCTATCCTATATCCAGCCTGAGTAAATTTCGAGGACGAATTTTTTTTGTAAGGTGGGTAGGATTGTAACTCCCTGTTCCAGTTGTACGTATTTTTTTACGTGAATTTTTGTACTTCAATTTTTAGATCAGTTTTATTTTTCTCTTTGGACTCTTTATCTAAAGGCAGAATATTTTTCTGATCAATTCTATAATTTTGTGATTTTTCGAGCGGAGTTTAAATACAAATTTTAAACCCTAATTAATCCTAATCCTAATCCTAATCCTAATTCCAATCCTGCCTAATTCTACGCCTAACTCCACGACTTTTCCTCCTTGTTCTCATTTTTTCCACACCTATGTTCTCATTTTTTCACACCTATACTCTCATTTTTCCTAACCTATGCTTCTATTTTTCTACACCCTTAATAATACACATGCAACACACTCCTATGCCTTTCTTTCTATATATATGCATGCACTCACACACATACATAACACATCAACCTCTCATTCTTCACTTCTCCTTCTCTTCCTCTGCCTTCTTCACACCCGAGAGCTCAAGCAACACCCGAGCTCCACTTTACCTTCCACCTTCGAGCCGACGACTCCATTTCTACGACCCCGTAAACCCCGAAAAACAATCCGATGCCGCGCCATCTCCTTATTGTTATTGTCACTCACCATTGCTACTGTAGCTCGCACGCTACCGTCTTGCCGCCATTCTTACCTTCGTTGTGCCGCCGTCCGTTGCTGCCGTTGCTTCTTCTTTCCGTGGTTAACACCACCACCGAGGTCGTCATATTATAAGGCAAGTACCTTGTACACTCTTTTTGTTCTCGTACAAGCATTTTTCTTGGACTCGTGGCAAGTAGTCTAATTATCATTATATTTTATTGTCAAACTCCATTCTAGTCACTGGTTTCATGCTATATCAACTCAAGAGTGAACCGTTAACACATTTCGAATCGTGTTATCGAATATCGAATATTCAACCTTACTATCTCTAAATTTCTTGACCTTGCACTAAGAATTCGATCATGTTCCCGATACTGGATTGAAGATTTTATAAGTGAAAATCGTAGCCCATCGAGTTCCGAATCCAGAACATCTTACGGTTTTTCAATCGGATGTATAGATTGTGAGATATCGCGATTTTAGTACTGGCATATCGTGAATGTCTGAACCTGCACGAGATTACTAACCGGTATCTTGTACTGAGAATTTGACCATGTTCCCGATACTGGATCGAAAAACTTTCTACATAAAAATCGTAGCCCTTCGAGTCTAGATATTCGGAACATCCTACTGTTTCTCAATACGATGTATAGATTGTGAGATATCGCAATTTTAGTTTTGTGACTCTGAATTTCCAGAATGCGCGCGAAATATCGAAACCAACGAAGAATGAATTTGTATGCATAACTACTGTCTCTAGAATGTATCGTGTGAATATGCGTTAGAACCGGAAGAGAGTCGACTTTCTAGAATCTCTGACGGAATTAGATTTGCTTTTCTGTAACAACGGGAAAGTGAATTTGAATGCAGATATGTGAAGTTGTCTAAAAATTCATCTCTACGTTTTTGCATATAAACTCATTACTTTTCATATTTAATGAACTGAGTGTATTATTGTTCTTATAATAATAACTTGCATAGATATAATAGGTTGATAGAATGCATTTTATACCACTTGATAATTTATAATAAGTACTCTCGATACATGTACTCGTTTTACGTCTCATATCCATGATTACTGCCCTTGATTAAACTGTCTTGATTACACCGTTCCACTAGTCATACCAACTGCATGTTCATAATTAATTATAAAAGAATAACAAACCGGGGTTATAAGGGTACGGCTTAATAGTGGACAATATAGGGGAGTATACTCGGAAGGGGGCCCGTGTTTTCCGAAATAGCGATTCTTGATTCTTAATTCTTAATTACACAATTCTTGATTATATAATTCTCGATTACATGATTCACGATTACATGTCTTGATACGATCACTAGAAGACCCGAGTACATAATCCTATAGAATTCACTACTTAAGTCTAAACGTCACATGATTGATATGCACCGAACTTGTGGTATGGGATACAGGATTGCGTGCATTAGATAAGTTAATAAAACAGATAAACTCGAGATTTTCACTAAGCATGATTCTTGATTACATGACTCTTCGTTACATAACTCTTGATTCTTGATTACATAACTCTTGATTACATGACTCTTGATTACATGACTCTCGATCCTTGATTACATGATTGTCGATTAACTGAGCCTAGGTTATCAATTGCTTATACCTTGAAGTCTAGAATACACTAGTTACAGCTAGTACTTACATGATCATATTGTCCTTGTTCCTTGCTTACTTCCATATTGTATTTGTACTTCTACTTCTTGTTTCTTCCATATTTTATCTTGTTATATTACCCCTTTTTTCTGCTTGTTGCTACTTGCTGCCCGAAACTTGCTCTAACGGGAACTTTTCTATTTTTTCTTTAAGGTAATAATTATACAGGTGCTGATGGACTCGACGAGCAAACTCTCTAAACGATCGTTGCTGCTTCCTCACTACTTCATATTATTTTTCTTTCAGTCGCTATTTTATCTAATTGTTATAGCGAATTGCTTATTATACTTGATGCAGTTTGTTTTTGGTCGCAGTGTGGATGCACCAGGTGTGAGTTAGGACTCAATTTGTAATGAGGGAAGAGCGCGGCACGGGACGATGAGCGGGAGGCTCGCTTCGGCGCTTGAGGATCGGCTCGGATGGCCTCGCCTCGAGTACCTGCAGACGGTCCTGAAACACCGGGGTTTATCCCGGTGGCGGAGCCTCCGACGATCTAGTCAGTCTCTGTGAGAGAGTAGTAGTAACTAGGAGAATTTGGGTGGCAAAAGATTGATTACCTGAAAAGGTGGGTGAGGGTCTGGTATTTATAGGGAATCCCAACTGGGTTTGGATCCGCTTGGTGGCCGGGTCTGAACCCGAAAGCCCATGGGCCTGACGTGGCAGGAGGCCCAGGGGGTTTAGGGCGGACGTGGCAGTGTCAAGAGTGGTATAGGGCTGACGTGGCAAAGCCCTAGGTGGTATTTGGAGCTGACATGGCTGATCATGGGGATCCTGTGCCTCTGGGAGAATCGGATGGCCTAGGTTGTGCCAGGTCATCCTCATTCCTTGCCAGACTGGGTGGACGGCCCGTGGGGCTGTCGCGGATCGGAGGTCGAGGGCCATCGAGGCTCGTCGGATACGAGGAGACCAGTTTTGTGGGGGTGAACTTGCGGCTCGGTGCCGACCCTGTAGTGGTCCGAAGCCGAGCCGGATTGTTGTTTTTCTCATTTTTGAGCGAGAGCCGTCCTGGGCCCTGGTTGGGTCCCAGGCCATTTTTACCCTACCACACAAGCCCTCCACTCCTGCAGGGGTGCGGGAGTTAGCCGTGGAGGAGTGTTTATGGTCGTGGAAATGGGATGGCGAATCACTGGGCCTTCATGAGAAGGCTACCCTGGTGCCAGACCGAACCTCGAGCTGGCGAGGGATTATGGGTCGGCAAGGGTGATGGTGAGCCGTTGAGCCTTCCTGAGAAGACTACCCTGGTGCTAGACCGAACCACGAGCTGGCGAGGGATTATGGGTCGGCAAGGGTGATGGCGAACCGTTGTGTCTTCCTGAGAAGACTATCCTGGTGCAAGACCGTACCTCGAGCTGGCGAGGGATTATGGGTCGGCAAGGGTGATGGCGAACCGTTGTGTCTTCCTGAGAAGATTACCCTGGTGCTAGACCGAACCTCGAGCTGGCGAGGGATTATGGGTCGGCAAGGGTGATGGTGAGCCGTTGAGCCTTCCTGAGAAGACTACCCTGGTGCTAGACCGTACCTCGAGCTGGCGAGGGATTATGGGTCGGCAAGGGTGATGGCGAACCGTTGTGTCTTCCTGAGAAGATTACCCTGGTGCTAGACCGAACCTCGAGCTGGCGAGGGATTATGGGTCGGCAAGGGTGATGGCGAGCCGTTGAGCCTTCCTGAGAAGACTACCCTGGTGCTAGACCGAACCTCGAGCTGGCGAGGGATTATGGGTCGGCAAGGGTGATGGCGAACCGTTGTGCCTTAGAATGTTTGAGCGGGGCGGCCTGCTGTCTTTGCGGAGCATTGAAGGTGCTCCGGGATCTGTGCAATGTTCCAATTTTCTAGGGGCATTAATGGCGCCGCCTAATAAATGCATGACGCATGGGCTTCCGTCGTTTGGCTTTCCCAATGTCATAATGGCCGGTCTATGGGGGAGGCTATAAATACCCCTCTCCCCACAGCGGGTTTGATCACAGCAAGGGTGGTCCATCGGCCATCAGAGGTGTCTGCTTCGGCGGACGTCTGTCTCTTGCAAAATTTTGACACTGAGGACCTCGGACTGGTGGTGACTTTGCTGTCTGGATCCTTTTTCGGGTCGGATGGCCCTGACACGGCTGTTTGCCCGAGAAAGATCCAGACGGGAGGGGTATCAACCGAATTCCGGACCTAGGGCTGAGGAGCCTTGGATAGATGGGTCGTCTCCAACCTCTGTCTTCCTTCTGGTGTTGACTGTTTCTGACGGTCTGTCAGCTCAAAGGAGCTAGAGATTGGAGGCGGGCCAGTCGACTTTCCGATAGGGTTCCAGGCGATGGTGGCTTTTCTCCCACCCTCGAACAGTTCGGGGTTTCTGCTGTCGAGGCCGTAAGCCCCGAACTGCTCGCGGGTGAGAGGGGAGCCGACCGAGCCCTGGAGCCCGGGGCGCAGGCGATGGTGGCTTTTCTCCCACCCGGGAACAATTCGGGGTTTCTGCTGCCGAGGCCGTAAGCCCCGAGTTGTTCGCGGGTGAGAGGGGAGCCGACCGAGCCCTGGAGCCTTAAATCTTAAGTAAAAAATTTTCTTCGCCGAACACTTCATCCGAACCGACCTCTGTGTGGTCTCCAACCGGCGCTAGGTGACGTCAGCAGCGCCAGTTTCGAGGATGACGTGGCGTGATTCTATTGGTGGCAGACGCACGCTATTCGAGAAACAGTAACGCGAAAATCGAGGCGTCGCCTCTCTCTCTATAAATATCCCCCCCTTCTTCCCCATTCTATTTATTTCTCTTCTGCTGTCTTCTTAAAAAGAAATCAAACACTTCAGCGCTCGGCTTGACTGTTTAGCAGCACTGGCTCGTCAGTCCGAGGCAATCCAAAGGTTAGTTTGTAAGTTTCTTTTGTTAGGCACAGATGTCTAGGGCTCAGTCTGGCTCGTCAGCGTCGACGTCGAGGGGGGAAGGGAAACCTGCCTCAAAATCGACTTCGTGGGAGGATCTAGTGTTCGAGGAGGAGTCAGTACATGATGAGAAGCCTTCCGATTCGACTTCGCGGGAGGAGCTGGTAGGCGAGGAGGAGCCGGTGTACAATGTGAGGCCGTTACGCTCCCGGAAACCTTTCGTGGTGGAGAGTAGTGACTCGGAGGAGGCCAGCGACAGTTCGGACGAAGTCCAGATTCTAGAGTCGGCTTCCGAAGGGGAGGGCGGCCCAGAAGAGGGTAAAGCCGAAGGGGCTCGGATAGGAGGTGCGGGGGGGAGATCCACAGGTCAGGGTGTGGGTTCGAGCTCCACGCCGACCGGTCTGGGGCGATTATCTACCCCCTCGCCGGAAAGAGCCAAGAAGAAGAGGGTTCCGAAGAAGAAGGGGTCGAGGACCGGTGGCTCAAGCCAGGCGCCCGTTCACCGCAACTTAATGACAGGGTCGCCCGTACAACCGAAGCCGTTCCGTCGGTACCCCGACGACCTTTCCGATAAGGAGCTTTTTGGGGTCCAGCCGTCTTCGCCGAGCCGGAAGAGGGTGAAGATGGACACGCTTCCGACCGTCTTGGAGGTGGGCGACGTGGAGGCTTTGCAGTTGGCGTACCACATAGGGCCCGGCTACAAGCTCATGTTGCCGAACTCTACCCTGCGTCCGACCGACCCCCTGCCTGCTTGGTACTGCGTCTTCCCAGCGGACGCCTTCATCTCTGGACTGAGGCTGTCGGTCCATCCGTTTGTTCGGGAGGTGTTGAATTGGGCGTCCCTGGCGCCGATGCAGTATGGGCCGAACTCCTGGAAGCAGATCATCTGCTTCGTGCTGTTGTGCGAGGAGCAGAAGGTGCCCCTTCGGTTGAGCGTGTTCCGGGCGATGCTGGGGATCAGCTCGTCGGGGGAGTCGGAGGGTGTTTATTATATCTCGCCTCGGAGTAAGGGGAAGGTCGTCCACGGTCACCCGGACTCTATCAAGGAGTGGAAGAAAAAATATTTGGTAATCCGGAGTGAGGAGCCTTGGAACATCCCTACTCGATGGAACCATTCTAAGCCGAGCTTTAAAGCGCCGAGGCCGAGGGACCTGACAGCCGAGGAGTGGAGGTTCGTTGAGCGCCTCCGTCTGTCACACAGTATCAGTTGGCCGAAGGTGACGGAGGGTCACCTGGCGAGCGTCGGACTGAGCCCGGCCGTGCTTTGTATGTAGTTGTTTCTTTTCTCTCGGTCTTGTTGTTCTTTTGCGCTCATTGTTCTTAATGGATCTTTTCGCAGGTATGGATCCTGAATCAATCAAGGCAAAGAGGCTCGCCATGAAGAAGGAGAAGGCCGAGAAGAAGGGCGACGCGATGAGGACGAGGGGGTCGTCCCAGGTGATCTCCGAGGCCCCAGTTCAGCCGAGGGGCAAAAGGACTCGCTCGGAGACGGGCAAGGACGTGGCGGTTCAAGGGAGCTCAGACCCGGGTAAGGCAGTTGATCTTGATAAGGGGAAGGGTCCCCTGGTGGAGGCAGAGGTAGAGGAGAGGTTGCAGCGACCGTGGGTGCTGGCTTGGTCGATCCGTGAGGGTGACTGCTTAACCCGAGGGCGCCAGGCTGTCGAGGTGGCGGCTAAGCTGGCGACCCCTCGGGACCGCGCGGAGATGAATGCCGAGGGCCTGGAGGATGCGTACACGCGCCTCGCGCAGGCTAATGTGCTGGTAAGTCTGCCGACCCCACTTGCCTTGTGAAATGTTTGTAAAGGAGGTTTTCTCAGTAGTGCTTGGTTGCTGCAGGCAACCGTGCAGGGGGCCCATGTGAGGGGCCTTTATGAGGCGGCCTTGAAGCGGGAGCGAGACCGGGCTGACAAGGCCGTGCAGGAGATGAAGGAGCTGAAGGTAGAGCTCAAAGGCTCGCACCAGAGGGAGCAGAAGATGAAGGTCGAGTTCTACGCCAAGGAGGCGGAATGGGCGAAGAAGATGGCGGCTCAGAAGAAGAAGTTCGCCAAGGAGAGGGAGGAGTTGACGGAGGCGGGTCAGAACATGGTGATCAAAGCCCAGGACGGGTGTTATGCGAAGGCCCTCAGTCATGTGAGGCACTTCTACCCGACCATCGACCTGTCTAACTTTGACTACGACATGGAGATCGAGGGGACACCGAAGACTTTACTCGTGAAGAAGGGCCCGTTGATGACCCGGCTGCCGACCTCCCCGTGAACCCGGCCGATGTCGAGGTGGGAAAACAAGTTGTATAGTTTTGTCTCTCTTTTTCCATCTCTCGATTGTATTTGCCTTCCGCGGACTGGCCACCGTATTTTTTGTACGAAGTGATTCTATTTATAAAAAAGGATTTTTGACTGGCCAAGTGTTTTGACCTCGGATATTTCCGAACCTCCTTGCTTATGTGTTTTGAGTGGGCTGGTTCTCTTGTAGGTTGCGGCTCCTCTTCCCGAGGTGGACCCCCGTCGTTCCGACGTGGCCTGGCTCCGGAGCAAAGTTGAGGCCCTGGAGGCCACGTTGGTTCGCTATCGAAAGGGGGCTTGTGACACTGATGCGGCCTTTAACTATTATCGGAACAAGTCTGAAGCCCTAAGTGAGGAGGCGAGCCGGCTGAGGAGGGCGATGGTGGATCGGGGCCTCGGGAGTATCGGTCTTGGATATACCATGTCGAGTGCATCGGTGCAGAGGCCCTCCTCTGATAGGCTACTTTGTGATGTTATTGTGGAGAAGGAGATGGAGATACACCGTTACAAGACGATGCTGGGTGTCTCGGCATCCTCCTCGGGGGGTCGGCGAGCAGAGGGGTTGCCCTCTGCGTTGCTGCTGCTGGAGCGTGTGCGACCAGTTGATGCCCAGAGCTCTGTGGCTGGTGTGTCGACCGTGGCTGAGCCTAAGGACCATCATGACGAGGAGGGAGCTCCTAGTCGTTCGGTCGGAGTGGTCCAGCCATTCGTCAGACCCGAGGGGCCCTAAGATGGCGGCTTCCTTCAGTTTGAGATCAGTGGAGTGGTCCTGTAACGGTCTTTGTTTGTTTTTTCTGAACTAATAAGGGAATATGAATAAAGAATTCTTTTCATTCTTTGCTCTGGCCAATAGTGTAGTGAATGATGGCGGAGGTGAGGTTCGGCCCCGTCGATCCGTGAGGGATCGGCGCGGGGCGTTAGGAAGACTCCCTGGCCTGAAGCCGGGTCGGACCTACCGAGACGTTGGGGACGACACCAGAGTGAGGACTCGGGTGCCAATCCCATTGTCCGGTGTTAGGTCGGGGCTGCCGAGGCGTTTGGAGTTTGACAAAAAGAGATTTCTTTCATATATGATAGGGAGGGTCGCTAAAATGGCCCTTTACACATGAAAGCTTACAAAAAATATTATTTACATTAGCCAAGCTAGAACCTATGTTCGCTCTTCCAGGAACTTCATTAGGTGCTCGGCGTTCCAGGGTCGGCTGATGAGCCGGTCGTCCATATCTGCCAGTCGGTATGTACCAGGGCGTACAGCCTCGACTACACGGTATGTGCCTTCCCAGTTGGGAGCCAATTTCCTTATCTTGGTCGGATCGGAGACGGACAGTTTTCGTAACACGAGGTCCCCCGCCTTGATGTTTGTGGGGCGGACCTTCTTGTTGTAAAACTTCTCGATCCGTTGTTGGTAGATGCTTCTTCGGATTGAAGACTTCTCTCTGACCTCGGAGACGAGGTCCAGGTTGGCCCTCAGGCCGGATGAATTGTCAGCTTCATCGAAGGCTATGATCCGGGGAGAAGGCAGGCCGACCTCGACGGGGATAACTGCCTCCGTCCCGTAGGTCAAGCTGAACGGCGTCTCTCCCGTGGGGATCCTCTTGGTGGTTCGGTGCGCCCAAAGTACGCTAGGCAATTCTTCGACCCACAACCCTTTGGGGGAACTGTCGAGGTGCTTTTTGAGGCCGTCGAGGATTTGCCTGTTCGCGTTCTCCGCTTGGCAGTTGGACTGAGGGTGGCAAATAGCGGAGAAACGCTGCTGGATGCCGATGTCTACGCAGAAAGTTTGGAAGTTCTGACCTTGGAATTGGGTTCCGTTGTCCGTGACGAGGACCCGAGGGATTCCGAACCGGCAAATGATGTTCTTCCAAAAGAATTGTTGTACTTGGCGCTCGGTGATGCTGGACAGAGGCTCGGCTTCGAGCCACTTGGTGAAGTAGTCAATGGCGACTATCAAGAATTTTTTTTGCCCTACCGCTACGGGGAAGGGGCCCACAAGGTCCATGCCCCACATGGCGAATGGCGTAGGACTAGCCAGGGATCGGAGATTGGCTTGAGGAAGCCTCTTGATAGGGGAGAACCTTTGGCATGGGCCGCACCTCTTGACTAGGTCTTGCGAGTCTTGGAACATGGTCGGCCAGTAGTACCCCTGATTCAGAGCCTTCCGAGCGAGCGTCCTGCTCCCCATGTGGCATCCGCCGATTCCCTCATGAAGATCTTTCAGCGCGTAGCTGGCCTCGTCGCTGGTGAGACAGCGGAGGTATGGTTTGCCGTCGGCCAAGGTGTATGAGCGTTTGAAGAGGACGTTGTCAATCATGACGAACCTTTCAGCTCGGACCCTGACTCGTCTAGCTTCGGCCCGGTCTTCAGGAAGCTCGGCACTGACTAAGAATCTTCGGATGGAAGTGGTCCAGTCGTCTGGACTGGTACCGTCTTGGACACACATTGCCTCCTGGTCTTGATCGTTGATACTCGGCTTCAATAGGATTTCGATGAGTACCGTTTGGTTGAGACCCTCGAAGGAGGAAGAGGCGAGTTTTGACAACGCGTCTGCTTAAGCGTTCTGCTCCCTAGGGACTCGAATGACTGTGGAGTGGCAGAAGGTCGCTCGGAGACGTCGGACCACTGCCAAGTACCTTACCATGAGATCATCGCGGGCTTCGTATTCTCCGGTGATCTGATTGACCACGAGCTGAGAATCGCTGAAGGCTCGGATTTGCTTGGCTCCGGCTCGATGTGCTAGGGTCAATCCTGCGATCATGGCCTCGTATTCCGCCTCGTTGTTGGACGCCGGAAAGTTGAGGCGGAGGGAGTATTGAAGTAGGAATTGGTCCGGGCCACGAAGGATGATGCCAGCCCCACTCCTCGTTTCGCATGATGATCCATCGACAAAGACCTCCCAGGTCGGATCCGAGGCCTCGGTGCTGGGCTGCTCGGAGACGGTGCACTCAGTTATGAACTCGGCGAGGGCCTACCCTTTAATGGCCGTCCTCGGCTGCTAGCTGATGTCGAACTGACTCAGCTCAATTGACCACTTGACTAAGTGGCCGGAGTTTTTGGGCTTTTGAAGGACAGTTTTCAGTGGCTGGTCGGTCAGTACTTGGACGGAGTGGGCCTGGAAGTAAGGACGAAGCTTCCGGGCTGCCATGACCAAAGCATAGGCCACCTTCTCTATCTTTGCGTACCTCGTCTCGGCGGGGAGCAGGACTTTGCTCACATAGTACAATGGTCTCTGGACCCCATCTTCCTCTCGGACGAGGACGGCGCTGAGGGCGCTATCCGAGGCAGACAGGTAGAGCCATAATGGTTCGCCCGGCTCGGGCTTGCTGAGGAGAGGAGGGTTGGCGAGGTACTGCTTCAGCTGTTCGAAGGTTTCTTGTTGATGGGTACCCCACTCGAAGCCCCCTTTCTGCGTAGGGCCTTGAAGAAGGGGAGAGACTTCTCCCCTGACTTGGAGAGGAAACGGCCGATTGCAGCCAACCGGCCTGTAAGCCTCTGAACCTCCTTGACATTCCGGGGCGAGGCCATGTCAATAATAGCTTGGATTTTCTCGGGGTTCCCCTCGATGCCGCGCTGGCTGACGATGAACCCCAGGAATTTTCCAGTGGAGACGCCGAAGGCGCACTTAGCCGAGTTGAGCCTCATGTTGTGATGTCGGAGGACTCCGAAGGCTTCCTCGAGGTCGGCGACGTGGTCCGGCCCGGCCCGGCTCTTGACGAGCATGTCGTCGACATAGACTTCCACGTTGCGGCCGATTAGGTCTTTGAAAATTCTGTTGACGAGCCGTTGGTATGTGGCTCCGGCATTTTTCAGCCCGAAGGGCATAACGCGGTAACAAAACAAACCCTGGTCGGTGACGAACGAGGTCTTGGAGATGTCCGGTGGAAACATCCGGATCTGATTGTACCCCGAGAATGCGTCCATGAAGGACAATAGCTCATGCCCCGAGGTTGCATCGATTAAAGCGTCGATGCGGGGGAGGGGGAAGGATCTTTCGGACATGCTTTATTTAGATCCGTGAAGTCGATACAGATCCGCCAGCCCCCGGTTGCCTTCTTCACCATGACGACATTAGCCAACCACTCAGGGTAGCTGACTTCCTGAATAAATCGAGCCGACAAGAGTTTGTCGACCTCCGTCTTCACAATTTGCTGCCTCTCCGGGGCGACTTTGCGCCTCTTTTGGACGACTAGCTTAGAGTCTGGGATGACGCTCAGCCGGTGCATAATCAAGTCTTCGGAGATCCCGGTCATGTCGGAGGGCTTCCAGGCAAAGAGATCAACGTTGCGGTGGATGCAGGCGATTATGCCTGGCTTCAAGTCCTCGGAGAGCGAGCGGATCACCCGGAACCATTTCGATTCGTCCTCGACGCCGAATGGGACCTCCTCCAGTTCGTCGACAGGCTCGGGAGCGGGGTCGTCCCTCTCAGGTTCGAGCTCAACGGCGTCGAGGGGGAACACACCCCCTCCGACGGCGGTCATGTAACACGACCGTGCTGCTTCTTGGCTACCTCGGACGACGCCGACCCCTTGCGGGGTGGGAAATTTAAGTTTCAGATGGTAAGCCGAAGGTACCGCTTGAAGAGAGCACAGTCCGGGTCGGTCGAGTATGGCGTTGTAAGCCGCCTTGACGTTTACCACCATGAAGTCCATGGACTCGGTCCTCTTGACAGGAGCCAATCCTGCGGTGACGTCGAGAGTAACAATCCCTTCTATTACGACAGGGACGTCGAAGAATCCATGCAAGGTGTATCCGGCTGGCTTGAGTTTGCCTCTGGGGAGCTTGAGATTCTCGAAGGCTTCGAGGAAGAGAATATTTACCGAGCTGCCGTTGTCGACGAAGATTCGGCGAACCTCACAATTAGCCATGTGGAGGCCAATGACGAGGGCGTCGCAATGAGGGAGGCGAACGCCTTCGAGGTCCTCTCCGGAGAAGGAGACCGGCACCGGTTGTAACCTGGGCGAGGGGTTGTCTTGGACAGCATTCACCTCTCGAATGAAGGCTTTTCGGGAAGTATTTGATTCTCCCCCCATTGGCCCCCCGTAGACACAGTGCAAGATGAATGGCGTATCCGTGGCTCCCTCGGGTTCGAGATCCCGACCCTGGATGCGATTCGGAGTAGGGTTCGGAGGCGAAGGCCTCCGGTTCCTAGCATCTCGCCGATCCCGTGGGCCTTCTCTGGTGAATTCTCGGAGGTACCCTCTTGAGGTGAGTTCCTCAATCTCGTCTTTCAGGGCCCGACACTGGTCGGTTTCGTGCCCATGATCTCTGTGAAAACGGCAGTAGAAGCGCTGATCTCGCTTCTTGTTGTTACTTGGTCGGGGAGGTAGTCGGACAATGCCTTTGTCTTCGATTTCTAAGAGGATGGCGGACACGTTATGCGTCAAGGGAGTGTACCTTTCGAAGCGAGGGACCGGAGGTGCCCTCTTCGCGCCGACCCTTTCCTTTGCTGTTTTCTTGGCAGGTTCGGCCTCATCGACCCTGCGCTTGCCCTTCCCCACGACTTCTTTGCTGCCCTCTGGGTTAAGAGCTTCTTCAGCTCGTATGTACTTCTCGACCCGGTTGAGAAGGTCAGGGAAGTCCAGAGGAGACCTCTTTGCTAAGGAGACCTTTAGCTGGTTGTGCCGGACATTGTGTCGGAAAGCTGCCGAGGCAACCCCTGCGTCGAGGGCAGAGACGGATCTGGCCTCGGTTGTGAACCTCTTGACGAAGTTACGGAGCGACTCCCCCTCCCTCTGGGTGAGGTCGAGCAGGGAAGCGCTCGTTCTCTCAGTCTTTCGGCTGGTGATGAAGTGGGCCAGGAAGCTGGCTTCCAGCTGGTCGAACGAGAAGATCGATCCAGGGGAGAGTTTGGAGAACCAATCCCTGGCCGGACCCCGGAGGGTGGCCGGGAAGGCCCGGCACAGCAGGGGATCCGAAGCGCTGTGAATCATCATGAGGGTTTTGAAGCCCTCCATGTGATCAGCTGGATCACCCTTGCCGTTGTAAGTCTCGAACTGTGGAGGTCGGAAGTTCCGGGGGATCTCCGCTTCTATGATGTTGACGGAAAATGGAGGTCGAGAAGGCCCCCGTCCTTGGACTAGGTTGGGATTCCTGTCGCCGATGCGCTCGATTCGATTCTCCATCTCTAGGAGGCGTCGGAGCACCTCGTCTGTGCGCTCAAGAGGGGGAGTCGGCGCACGAGTGTGACTTCTCCCTTCGCTCATTTGAGGGGCTCGGCCATAGGTCGCGGACCTCGGCGCTCCATGGAGGGCCTCCATGATTTCATCTCTGAAGCTTCTGAACTCGTCCCTGGTGACCGCGCCATGGTCGGAAGGGTTGGGTCGGGGCATAGGAATTCGGCCGATGCGGCTGAGTGCCGACGGCCTATCCCCTTGCGCAGGCCTGGAATGGTT
Source organism: Hemerocallis citrina (assembly GCA_017893485.1). Lineage (NCBI taxonomy): Eukaryota > Viridiplantae > Streptophyta > Magnoliopsida > Asparagales > Asphodelaceae > Hemerocallis > Hemerocallis citrina. Next base: position 292,558,560 of record CM030362.1, read on the forward strand.
CGGGGCCGAGTTGGAAGCGGTCCCTCCCCTAGCCTGGCTAGCCCTTCTGTTCAGAATGACCCGATGAAGGTCGGGTTCGGCAACGTGTGAAGCGCTTCGCTGGGGTCCGGGGTTTCCACTCGGATTATTGGATGCTTGCCATCCGTCGAGGGCCCCCTCGGGAGGAGGCCCGTCTGGTCGGGCAGAACGGGCCGATCTTCGGGCTCGGGGAGCCATGGGAGATCAGGTCGAGGGAGAGCGTCGGTGGCGAGGCTCGGACTGTCGTCCGTACTGGATAAAGTATTCCCACAGACGGTGCCAACCTGATGCGGTTTGTTTTTGGTCGCAGTGTGGGTGCACCAGGTGTGAGTTCGGACTCAATTTGTAATGAGGGAAGAGCGCGGCACGGGACGATGAGCGGGAGGCTCGCTTCGGTGCTTGAGGATCGGCTCGGATGGCCTCACCTCGAGTACCTGCAGACGGTCCTGAAACACCGGGGTTTATCCCGGTGGCGGACCCTTCGACGATCTAGTCAGTCTCTGTGAGAGAGTAGCAGTAACTAGGGGAATTTAGGTGGCAAAAGATTGATTACCTGAAAAGGTGGGTGAGGGTCTGGTATTTATAGGGAATCCCAACCGGGTTTGGATCCGCTTGGGGGCCGGGTCTGAACCCGAAAGCCCATGGGCCTGACGTGGCAGGAGGCCCAGGGGGTTTAGGGCGGACATGGCAGTGCCAAGAGTGGTATAGGACTGATGTGGCAAAGCCCTAGGTGGTATTTGGAGCTGACATGGCTGATCATGGGGCTCCTGTGCCTCTGGGAGAATCGGATGGCCTAGGTTGTGCCAGGTCATCCTCATTCCTTGCCAGACTGGGCGGACGGCCCGTGGGGCTGTCGCGGATCGGAGGCCGAGGGCCATCGAGGCTCGTCGGATACGAGGAGACCAGTTCTGTGGGGGTGAACTTGCGGCTCGGTGCCGACCCTGTAGCGGTCCGAAGCCGAGCTGGATTGTTGTTTTTCTCATTTTTGAGCGAGAGCCGTCCTGGGCCCTGGTTGGGTCCCAGGCCATTTTTACCCTACCACAATACTCTTTTAATTCTTGCACCTTGTACTCCCGGGCATCTTGACCCGATGTTGATATATTATCCAAATGATGGTTATTCTATTTTCAGCTCATGTGATTATTATATTTGCCTGCGTGAATGTGTTATAAAGAACTTGTTGAGCTTTTAATTGTACAGCTTATGGATGATGTATATCATTCGCTGGGCCTCAGTTGCGTGCCTGTATTTCTGTATACTAGAAAGCGGGGCGTGACAATAACTCAGTTAACGTGCCTCTTTATACTAGATGCGTTAACCGGGTTAACGCGTATCGTTTTGGCTTTTATTAATTAAAGCTCGCTATCTCACTCTCATCTCACTTTTCCTCTCTCCAAAAAACAAAATCCAGCGATTTTAACCCAAACCCCCAAACCCTAGTCTTCAATTCCGCCCTCTAAACATCCCAATCTCTCGAAATTTTCGGTCGAATCTCTTCTTCATTCCCAAAACACTCATCTGAGTATACAATTTCCCCAAAAAATTGCCTATTTAACCCATAAAGGGTTTCCCCCAAATTGTCGAAAGGAGAGGCTCGTGGTGCTTGTTGTCGACTTCTTACTTCCACCCTACAATCGTTTGTAAGTCTTCGTTATTTATGCTATATAATTTTTGTGATTTTGGGTCTAGGGTTTGATTTGCAATGTTGGGTTCATTTGTGCCAAATTTAAGAGAACATCAAGTAGAATACCGTCTATGTTTATGATCTGGTCATGATGAAATAGGAGTGTAGAAAGAGGGAAAATAGGAGTATAGATGTCATGGACAACCTCCCAAAAAAATGCACCGTGGTGGACAGAAACGTACCAATGTAAGATGATTTGACATTAATTTCGTACATTTAACTTTAACATCAAGAAAATTATAAATATATATGTTGAATTTCAACTTTTTTTGGTATAGGTTGAGGCCGGTACTTCTTCTTCTCTGGCAACTCAAATAGGCTCGTCTCCTCCTCCAAATCAACCTGGCCCTTCCTCTCCATCTACTCAGTCGGGACCATCTTCTTCCTCATATGTTCCTCCGGTGGTTCCCAGTCTGATCAACCCAAAACTTCTAACTCTACAAAGCCAGCATCGATCTAAAGCTGTTTGGGAAGGAAACTCTTCGGAGTGTAATTTTAGGGGGCACGGCATGTTAGAGATGCATCCCTGTTACATGAGATATTACAGCAATGTGGGTTATACGGCATAGGGTTGATGAGCTCTATTAAGATGGACCGACCCTTATTAACAGCTCCTCTCGAGAGATGGCGCCTCGAGATGCATAGTTTTCACTTTCTGGTCAGCGAGACGACAGTGACACTGCAAGATGTTGCTGCAATAACGGGTCTACCAATTGATGGAGAGGCCGTAACTGGCTCAATGGACTTTAAACCAGAGTTCATTATCCACGAGTATCTCGGTGTAGAGGTGGATCGATCAGCCCTTGTAGGCAAATCATTGAGGCCGAAATGGTTGAAGGAAAAATTCTCCGGTACGTTGAGTAATGCCTCCACGGAGTTGCAGGTACATTGTTACTGCATGGCGTACATAATGACAATGCCGAGCGTACATAATGACACTGTTCGGAGCTCATAAACCATGTCCATGTATAAACACTCTCCCCATCAATTATTGCAAAAGCAAATAGAAACAAAAAGTCATTCGCATCCGGTGCGACTACTATTAACAAACAACCCTTATATTTACTATACAAGTGTATTCCATCAACAGTTATAACAGGTCTGCAGGACTTAAACCCTTCAATTGAAGCACCAAATGCCCAAAACACACCCCTCAATGTTTCTTCACCAGGACCGGATTCATACTTATCCCAATGGACAATAGTTCCTGGATTTGCTGCTTGTATTGCTGATAGAAGTAAAGGCAACTTAGTGTACGCCTCTTCAAATGATCAGTATAACTTCTCAATAGATTTCTGTTTTGCAATCCAAGTCTTCCTATAAGATATCTGATAATTCAATTTAAGTTTGACTATCTCAATAATTGCATGCGGTGTAATTCCTATCTGAGCCTTCACAACATTCATAATCAAACTGCATACAAGTTTAGCGTCAACTTTGCAATGGTCTTGACTCAATGCAGAATTCACACATGTATGCGGCACTACTAGTTTTTTAACCATAAAATTTGTCCGGTCCTTCGGAATAATTACACGTAATCGCCACGAACAACCACGCCCACTTGCAACTAGTGGAATTTGCACCAACTCCTCAAGTGAACGTTTTCTCGGAGCCAATTTACATTTTACAACAAAGATGGTAGGTGAAGATTTCATTGTGATAAATTCTCGATGTTTGTTGATGGAGTACAACTTTACCGTATGTTGAATCGATTCTTTACTTTGAAACTCTTGCCCAATGTAGAATTCATCTACGGAAGATGAACCAGACGATTCTTGTGGACCATGATTTACTCTCGCACTTTGTGCCATTTCCTCGGTAACATGAGCGTTGACATTATTGAAGCCATCAGTAAAGTTCACATCGACATCAATACTCTTATTTATATTAATATTCAAATATTCGTCTACTTCTTCCACTTCTTCATTATGTAATCTTGCTTCAGCTTCATCATCTATTTCTTCGTCTTCTTCTTCATCATCAACTAAATCATTATTAACGGTAGCATTTTCAAATATCCGGGAAAATTTGGTATTTGGAACATAATCATTATCCAAATTTGGTTGACCTGGCAATTTAAATTCAGTATGATCCGGGCTTGTAGTATTTGGAAAGGTGTGTTCTTATGAGGACGGAGGGATTTCTTGGGATGTTTGAACTGGATTCGAAACGATATTACGGATCGGCAATTCACGAGCAGAGCTTGAACCAGGGTTAGCATGTGGTTGGGCATTAATATTTTCAATTTGCTGAATATATAGCACTAGTGCAAACCAACTAAAATTCAGATCAAGTGTTCTACCAATCATGGACTTCAGAGAGTTGTCGTTTCCTACGGCCACAACCATAAAATATTGATCATCACCTTTTCCAGCTGCATAACGGGCTAAAATTTTAATCTTCCATCGTTCTCTATCCCAATTAGTGACCTCATAAACCTTCCTTACAAGTTCTTCCATTGTGATTGTACGAGGTACCCAAATTATTTCGGGATCAACGGCACTATAAGAACAACCTATTTTTGGGTCACGGAAAATCTCACCACTAAAATAAAACCAAATAGGAAGATCATAATCCATAAATATACATTTTTTTTAAAAATAAAAAAATTCAATATCTACTATTCAAAATGCATTCGACAAAATAATATAAAAATCATACATTCAAATGGACGATCAGAAAAGATGAGGAATTTCGAGCTTTAAAAGACGGGGCTATGAATGGGTTGATAAAAAATTCACTATGTAAATTCCCAAACTAACAATACCCCAAACATGGATTTAGGGTTTTCAAAGTGGGAGGATATATGAGTGTCAGAGAAGAAGAAGATGAATGTGAGAGAAGAAGAAAAATATCCCTTCAAGATTTTGTAGAGTAATTTTGGACTAAGATATACACTTGGGATGCTAGGGTTTTGGAGTTGGGTTCCGAAATTGGGGGAGAATGAGAAGAGAGAGAGAGACTCAAAGTATAATGATGTTACCTATCAGCGTGTCTTATTTAAAACTTACCCAAATGACACACGCTAACCTGGTTAGCACGCCTGGTATAAATAGGCATGCTAACGGGGTTAGCGTCCCTATACTAGGTTATTTTCAAGTGATACCACTATTTGAAAAAGTCTCCACCACTGTCCCAACTACAAACGTTAACTCCATTAACACGAGTAGTTTAAATACTACTGCTAACGAGGTTAACGAGTCTATATTGGATGAGTTTTTCTGTAAATCCCTACTCAAAGGGAAAAGTTGTATCCCCATCAGCACGCTAACAGGGTTAATGCTAGAGAAACTACTAGACTCGTTAATCCCGTTAGCGATAGGGATATTTTGGTATTAAAATTTCAAACAGGGACAGTTTCGTACATACTTAGAAAAAATGGGATAGTTTGGTAAAAAATTCCGAATAAGGTGGTGTTTTTACAGTTTAGCCACTTGAATTTAGGGGTTTATAAGAAAGAGAGTGGGGACGTTTTGCAGTTTGGCACTTGGTAATTGGAAGATTTGTAATTTTGCGTTGTAAGAACAGGAAACGTTTGCTGTTTGGTCCCTTTGTACTTGGGGAAATTGGCAATTGCATTATAATAATTTTACACGTGCAATGCACGTTTTAATAAATATAGTTTTTTTAAAAGTAAATCAGACCGTAGTCTCGGGTTGAACCTAAGATCTCCTTACACGTGCAATGCACGATTTAATTAATATAGTTTTTTTAAAGTAAAAAATCAGACGTAGTCTGGGTTTGAACCTAATATCTCTTTTATAATAGTTATACATGTGTGTTGCACGCGTTGATAGATTGACAAATGACACTAAAGTCTTCTCCCATCATAATATTAGAGATTTTATCCTTTTTAAATGTAATTATCTAATCTAATCTAATAATCTAATATTTTAATGGGAGAGTTGGGTTGTGTAACCAAACAAACACGTGTAATACACATGCATAACAAATATACTTTTAAAATTGAATTTATAATACGTGCATCGCACGTGTAAATTACTAGTATATATCTCTACTATATTAATGGGAGAGTTTGTCACCAAACAAGCTTTATTTGTAACTAAACAAATACGTGCATTGTAACCAAACAAACATGTATAATGCACATGCATAACTAATATAAATAATGGCTTAGGTTCAATGTCAGACAATGTCGGAATTTTTTTTAAAAAAATATATATTTATAAAGACGTGCATCGCACGTATATGTTACTAGTAGTAGTAATAATAATAATAATAATAATAATAATAATAATAATAATAATAATAATAATAATAATAATAATCTCTAATATTATAATGGGAGAGTTGGGGTTGTCATTTGTAGACAACCTGTAATTTGCAGACATGCATTCAACCATCTAATCTCAACAATTCATTTTCAAGTGAGAGTTATATATATTAACCATTCATTTACTCAACTGTTGTTAGTTACCATAATACTCTCAAAGTTCAAATTTATTTACAACATAATTTTTTACAAATGTGTCACTCATATAAACTAAAAGTTTTTGCCATTAGGGATAATTTGTAAGGAGTATCTGATGAGTAAATGGAGGTCTCAGATTCGAGATCAGATTACGTCTAATTATTTACTATATAAATTTTTTAAATTAAAGTATGCATTGCACGTGCAGATTACTAGTAATAATCTCTAATATTATAATGGGAGAAGGGCTTAGTGTCATTTGTCATTATGTCATTTTGTCAACACGTGTAGCGCACGTGTTGGTATTTTTTTTGTCCTTTTCATTTCCTTCCCTATTTTTTCCACGTGCAACGCACGTGTATAATACTAGATTTTTTTTTGTTCTTTTCATTCCCCACTTCCCATTTTCCCCACGTGCAACGCACGTGTATAATACTAGTATTATAATAATGGGAGAAGTCCTTAGTGTCATTTGTAAATCTATCAACGCATGTGGCGCACGTACATAACTAATATAAAGAAGGTTTCATGTTCGAATTCTCACTACGTCAATGTTTTCATTTTAAAAAATATATATTATTAAGATATGAGTGTAAATTAGTGTTAATTATTAGTATGTTTAGACGAAGTTATAGGTAGATTATATATCTGCTGCATGAGCGAGGGATTTGCATTGCAGGTGACTTGTAGCTTCAAAGCAACAATAATTAGGAGATATTTCTTGTGTTACCACAAACTAAACTAAACAATATATATGTACATATCCATAACCCACTTTATACAAACACAATGAAAAAGCATGCACTGCCAACAAAACTGAAGCACGATTAACTACTGGTCCGACTCCTTCAATTCCACTTAAACTATTCTGCTATACATCAAATAAATAAATCTAAAGTCTACGATGACAAAATACCCTCATCCAAATAGCTGGAATCCCTTTCAGGGTTGTGTTGCTGGACAACCAGAATGGAAGCAGTTGTCGGAAAATCCGACGATGCAAGTATGTCGCCGATAGGCCCTAGTTCCGGGCACTCGGCCCATTCGCCTAGCCCCGCCGTCAGCAATGAACTTCGGTTTCTCCCTTGCCCCACGATGAACAACTGATAGTTGTAGTCCTCTTGTGCTACGTTGCGGAGCTCTGCAACTGCTTGAATCCCATTCTTCACATGCTTCTCTGTGTACCGGACATGCCCATTGGTAATGAAATGATTGTAGAACTCTGCAAAGTACTCGTCGTCGATCTTCATCTCACTCTCCATCTCCTGTACTGGGATCGCGGTGAGCAGCCTCCGGCCTGGCGCATTTGTTTCTTCGCCCTCCGTGTCTAGAATGATCCGCATTACCATAAGGTGCACAGATGGGTGGTCTGCAATGATGCCCGCGCAAGCCAACGCCTCACGATCGTCTGCCCCACCGATGAACACCACCACAACATTCAGTAATTGCAGCGGGGTCGACATGTCATGACCTGGGTCTAAAGTATTAATGTTGTTGCAATTGTTGTTGCCTAGGCCACGGTCGACCAAGATGGCGATGGAACAGGGTGGTTTTTCCAGCACCTTTTGGTTCACAGATCGAATGCCGGGGTGACCTGCTGCTGCAATGTTGTTGTCATCAAAACTGCCACATTCTGCTGCCAACAACTGCGATTTGTGGAATGGTAGAACAATGAGGACAGAAAAGCTGTCCTGGGCGCTACAACAGACATCTTCGTGCATTGCCGAGAAGGATGAGGCAGCGAGGGTTCGTCGCAAGGTAACCTTGGACAAGCCATGATCGTTTTGCTCATATTAATGTTGCTGTTTTGTTCAGCTTGCATGTAATAATCTAGTGCACATCCAATCTGTTTTCTTAGTTCGATAACCTTGTTATCGGCAATGAGCAGGCCACCCTGGTTGTCTTGCCTGTATACCAATGCTGTGCTATCAGATATCTCCACCATGTCCAATGCATACACTATAATTCCCCCCGGCGCCGACAATCCTCCGGAACTTCTACCCCTCATTGTTTCGACGAGGACCATTGCCCCGCCGACATTATGCGGACCGTATAATGCTACGGTCACCCTTAGCGCATACTCCGGGTTATGCCACTGGAGGCTCATTTCCCTCACCATATCTCCTTTAAGCATCCTGGCTCGATCGATGATGAATGAAACCGTCTTTGGTACAAACACGATAGACAAGATGCAGGTGGACATCATGATAATGAGAGCCTCGTCGTCGAACAAGTTCAAGTTCTTGCCGTGGATGGTAAATATGATGAGGAAGTAGCCTTTGATGTTGAGGAGCAAGCCGATGGTGACGGCCTCCAGCCAGTGCAGTCCATAGTTTATGCCGACAATTACCGTCCCCGACAACTTGCCAACTATAACAAGAACACAGACAACAAGAAGCCTAAGTGCGGTGATCCCAAACGAGATTCTGGAAAGAGAGACTTGATTTGCAAGTCCTGCCATGGTCATGTAGAGTGGGAGAACAAAGGTGCTGAGAGCGTAGTTGATCTTGCCGATGAGCACGTTCGACACACGGCCTTGACGAGGTATTGCCAAACCAATCAAGAAGGAGTTCACCTTGATGTCATATCCAACAACGGGAGCACTATGGCACAAGATTTGAATGGCAAGTAGTACAATGAACATGTGTAATCCCTTTATAGGCAATCCTTCTGGGTTTCTTTTATTGACCCAATCCAATAGGAGCCGGATTAGAAAAATGACAATGAGCATTTCCAGTACGACCCAACCCAACACCGTAAGTGGGTTTTGATACTTTTTCCTGTGCCGTGTAGCAATAATGATACACATAATGAGGGTGCAGAAGAGGTCATTGGTGAGCCCGGCACGGATGGTCCGACGACCTATCTCGGATTGGCCGAGCTTGAGCTCGGTGACCAGGCGAGTGACAATAGGGGAAGAGGTGGCAGAGATCATGACAGCAAACGGCAGCAAGTACACGACCCTTTTTGAGAAAGTAGTTGCTTCCAAGGCCATTGTTGAGATAAGGGATACTACATACGACCATGTATCCGATCAGGAATACGCTCCACGTCGACACGATGCCTGCATAAGCGATCTTCGCCTCGGGGCCCGACGGTCTGAGGATGGCCATGGGCTCCATCTCCAAACCTAGAACAAACATGTAGAGAGAGGCCGATATGCCTTCGAACAAAGGGAATGCTCTCACTAGCATCATTCTAACTTGTTTCACTCTCACAAGCCCCATCAGCAAACCCACCTACGTACGTACACAACAATATATAACAATTAACAACAATAAAAAATATAAAAAAATATTAAAAAAAGAGGATCTTAGGAGGTGGGCATGCTTACAAGGAACTCCGATATAATGCGAGGTTGGCCGAAGCGGCTGAGAGCAATGTGACATAGTTTGCAAGCGGTTAGAACGAGAATGATATCTATAGTGAGGTACATGACAGAAGTTTTTTGCAAACTACACATTGGAGTGTTGTTGCTATTCATACTATCCCAAATATCCATTTAATTACAATGCCAAAAACGATCGACTACCTTCGTCGGAATTCAGATTTGTTTTTAAGAAGAGAGGAAGAAAAAGAGGGGGAGAGGAAAAAAAAAAAAAACAGAAGAATTTTTTTAATAAAAAGATGAATCTCTTTAAGCCAATAAACAATGAATATTCTCGGCTTGGCTTAATTTGTGGTGAAAACCCTCATTTTTCCATTACCCTCTCCTTGGCTTAAATTTACTAGATAGAGAGAATCTAGGCCCCTATATTAGTTTTTTTTATTTTTTATTTTTTATTTTTTGTGAACAAGGCCGTAGACATTTTTTTAGTGTAAGCGGAATTCGAACTCCTGAACCCTTGCTCAGCAACGTAGAGACCCTCAATTAGTTGTAACCTGAAACTGTTACAAAAGTGTTGCGATTTTATTTACAAATACTTCGAAAAGAAATCCAATATGATTAAGAGGCAAAAAATCAGAAGAGAAGGAGAAGAGGAAGAAAACTTTCAAATAAACAAAATTAAACAGAAATAAATTTACAAAATTACAAACCAGATGATTATTAAAGCAGAGGAGCGTCGAGACTTGTGTAACACACAATCTCCTTAAAATAGTTTTCACCTCGTTCGGGTGCTGGAGCTAGTTGAGGCGTCTGTCTCACATGATGCAACGACGAAGAGTGTTCACGCAGATACCACGTAACGCTCTCGAACTGGTAGCATCAGAACTCAATCACCGAATTACCGAATGAACTTACAAAATGGAACAAAATAGAGAGGAAGAGAGGAGAGTTTGTGCAGGGAAGAAAGTGTGTGTGTGTGGGGGGGGGGGGGGGGGAGGGAGGGGGGGCTCTATTTATAGGGTCAGGGTTAGAGACTGTAATGGCAGATAATGTTATGAATGACTTCAGTATAACTGTAGACAATCTATTGAATACATACACTGTAACGACAGGCAGCAATCAATGCCTTTGAATGCCTTACTGCACTGAAACGATAGACAAAGGGAAAAAATCAAAACTGTAGCAAAATGTGGCTCTGCAAGGGGTGGGATTATGTCGATCCGGTATTCGTTTCCGCAGGACGTGCGGGCGCACACAAGCCGCATGTAATCCGGTTTGAGATTTGCACCCTCTGCACGCAAGAGAGAGAGAGCCTCTTGTCTAACTATCTTACAATGCTTAGAAAGAGGTTATTATATATCATCTTCTGATTCCTTTGATTTTTCCGATGTGGGATTATGTTCCCTCAACCCATTTTCATAAATGAAAACGTCTCACTTTGAAAGACAATTTCTCATTCACCCCTTAACTGTTTTTACCAAATAAATATATGATTTTGATTTACTCACGAAGGAGAACACAAATCAATCAAGATCTCTCAATAATTCATTGAGGATCTTATTGAAAAAATTGCTCCAAAACTGGTTCAGAAATGGTGTTAATACACTCATTTCTAACATTCACCACATGAATAAAAGTTGACGACCACAGACTTGGCAGACTGACAGGACAGACTTGGTGATAGAATTCAGCGGTTGAAACCTGCATAGGATAGGTAGGTGTTACCCTTTGAACATTTCCTTATGAAAATATGTTTACTTTACTAACTAAACAGTAGACACGATGTCCTTGAACTATTCTGTCATTTGTGTAAATGATGATATATCTCACACAGGAATCTTCCTAACGCATTTCAGTTCTCACTGTTATGTTTGTTTTGGCCATGAACATACGCCTAGTTCTGTAAGAGTTTGATAGAAATATTGTCCTATATTATTCTCTTGGAAGCGATCCTTCTTCCCTCTTACATAGGTGATTTCTTAGTTAAAAGTAACCCACATTACTCTGCTCGGAATTCCGATGCATAAGAATCATTAAAAGCCTAGCTAAATCTGTTACGGGCATTACTATTTCATCATGGGAATGGATATGGGAAAAATCCCCACAGTGATCCAACTTGGTCTTTACAATTTAGTTTTCCCTTTGAACCTAGATCTTGGGATCTCCAGTCAGCTAGGTTAGGTGTCCATTCTATCGACTTATTCTTTAATGGGCTTTAGTCTCATTCTCCTCGATGATTTATCAACTACCTCTCTGTTTAACCCTTTGGTTAGCGGATCCACAATGTTAACCTTTGATTTTACATAGTTCACAGAGATAATCCCAGTAGAGAGTAGTTGTCTAATGATATTATGTCTTCGACGAATGTGTCTAGATTTACCACTATACATATTGCTCTGCGCTCCACAAATTACAGATTGACTGTCTGAATGTATACAGATTGGGGGCACAAGCCTTGTCCACCTTGGAATATCCTCAAGGAAGTAGCATAACCATTTAGCCTCTTCCCTACATTTGTCCAGTGCGATGAATTCAGATTCCATAAGGGTGAGATCCCATCACAGATCAGGATATGGAGATCCCGGCACTGTTCGGGGTAAGATCTCAACAGTGCGCCACCACCACTTCCTTCCGCAACACTCTACCTTTCAGTTCTGTCACATGCGCTATCAAGTGCCGTCACTGCACCACAGTTTGTCGTTCCTTCCACATCAACATCGTCAGTATTCCAAACTCTTATTGCTTGAACCAACTTGAGTTTGAGAGGGGGTATTAGATGATATATTAATTAGTCTCATATTGGTTATGTATCAGGTTAGTTTTCTATCTCTCCTATATATAGGAGACACATTGTATTTAGTTTTTTCAATCAATCAATAAAGAATTATTCTCATCCAATAATCTTAACAAAAATAAATATAACAACAACAAAGCATTTCTCCCAACTAGTTGGGGTCGGCTACATAAATCATGGTTATCCATTTTGCTCGATTTAGCATAATATCTTCTGTAAGGTTTACTCTAAAAATAAATAAACGTATAAATGAGATATTTCAAAAAAGAAAAAGAAAAAAAAACACTCATCTTTAACCATGAGGATGAAATTGGTCGTTCTCTTTGGTTAGAATTAGGAAAAATATAATTTCCTTTTTATTCCCCTATTAAAAAAAATTCTAACTTTCTTCACCCATTAAACAAAAAAAAAAGATCTGTCTATTGTCATGCTTATACAAAATGACCTATTCAAAGAAGATGAATTAGTGTACGTCAAGTTGTCCAATAAAGATATCCAAACAATATGCTAAGTAGTTCTCAACTTCTTTAGAGATTAGGATTTTGTCAACTACTGATGTTGTTAAGTTTTACGTATTGCTTTCAAACTAATTATTCTGTACTCTAGGAAAATTACATTTATGTTATCACAGTAATTCCTTTTGCAAAATTCTAAATATTTCTTTATATTCAACATATTAGTTTTAGAACATAGTAGATCACAAATGTTGTTTAATATTATGATTTGTTGGTTATTCATGGCAATCTATATCGACATCATAAATATGACATATAGAGAGATCGCATAAACATAAATGTAAACCCTAGCATGATACAACAAGTTAGCATGATACAACAAGTTAGGTTAGACTTAGATTGAGTTTTGGAGAATACACAAGCAGAAGCGGTGATCTCCTTGATAACCTGAAAACTCCCCACGAACTGCTCGTACAACGACAGATCCTACAGGATGAGGATACGCACTGATTCCACATCTTCGTTCCGCAGTGGTTGGGGAAGGATGACAAGTATGGAGAAGAGAAACAAAAAGAGATTATTCATTTTTCTTTCTAGGGATCTTGAGGGATTGATATGAGGATACAATCTATGTTAAAAAAAATTGTTCGGAGGAATGGGGGTGAAAAGAGTGGAAATCCCTAGTAGAAGGAAACAAAAGCAAGCAATTGATCGCATCCCTCACCTTCCCACTACCCTCTAGCTTGACTCATAAGGTTACTTGTTCAGTAGGCAGAGTTAATCTCTGAGGTGCCATGATTATAGTCTAGAACTCTCGAAAGCTTAAGTTACGATCATATGTTGTAACTTTCAACCCTAGACTTCATCCCTCTATTTATAGGGGGAGATCATGAGAGAAATTGTGTGTAAGAATATATTCCCAACATATTTTTTTCTCTCCTAATTTATGTCTCGACATAAGATGGTGTACATACTAGGAAAGTATCTTCATCATGGACAAGAAGAGAGATGTTTTACTTGGGGCCTAACCATCCTTATAGGATGGGCCACCAATCTTGGGCCTAGCCTAGCCTGGAACCTACATCTCCCACTCACACTATTAGGCTAAGGCGTCCCACTGTGTTGCTCAACATTCTTGTATATAAGTCAAGTTTAGCCCGTGTAATACCCTGAATTTTTATTAAATGAGAAATTATTGATTTTACGTGTTGTGCACGTACAAATTTTTGTATAAATATTTTCGTATAAAATTATTTTCTATAACATGAACAAACAATTGTTTTCTTTTCTTCTCTTTACTTTTTGAAGCCCATTTTAAAAAGCCTAAGTTTGTTTTTTTAAACTAAGCCCAACCTAATTAATTAAATATTTTATTTTGACCCATGAGTTTAAAAGCCCACTAATTTTGAAGCCCATAAATTAATTACCCTTTTAATTATCATGACATGTCATGTAGACACAATTGGTAGACAATTAATAAATTTATAATGTACAACTTTTAGGGGACACTAGTTGGGACACGTGCATGCACTTGTGTGTGCGTTGCACACCCAAGGGAGGCGGATGGGGGCTAGAGAAGAGTGGGGGAGTGGAGTTGTGTTGAGGGGTGGTTATGAGATCATGGAAGTTGCTACAAATTCCCTTTTCATCTTGACCCTTAATCTCTAACTCCTTGATTGAATCCTATCTATTCATCCTCATCCTAAAAGTGTATAAATACCCCTAGTTTCTTCTCATTTATACACTACAAATTATTAAGATAGAAAAGACTAAGTGAGAAAAGATTGAGAAGTATTAGTGAGTCCGCATTTGTGTGTGTTCCAACCAAGAGGAGGCCGGCTAGCATCCAAGGAGCATAGGGAGGCTCGGGTTCCATATAAACAAGGAGGAGGAGGCAAATTGCAATACATTCTAGGAGGAGAAAGCCACTTCCTTGCATTCTAGGAGCTTTCATATTCATTTTCTCCAAATAGGTGGGTGTTTCTTGTACTTCTAAATCTAGATACCATGCTAGGGATGATTTGATGAAATTATTAAGAAGCAACTAGGTGAAATTGGATCCATGTTTGCTTAATTAGAGATGGAATGGTAATTTAGAGAATGTTTGATAAAATGATTGCTAGTTGATGAATTGTGAATTAAGGTGCTAGAAATTACCATGTTGTCATGCTATATGTTTTGAATTGAGTTCTATGATGAAATTTGTGCTTATGAGACAACTAGTTGATTGAATGCTTCATGTGTAGTTGATTGTCTAAAATAAAGTTTCATTGTTATAGAAAGATGTGAAAATTGTATCTTAAATATTGTAGGTTGTTAATGAGTAAAAGAACAAAGGAATATAGTAGTTTGTGGAAATCTAACTTTAAATTATGAAGAAATATGATATATTGTTCTCAATGTCGAAATTATGGACATAGAACATAAAGTAGGACCAAAATGCATGTTTTATAAAGTAAATAATAATTATAAAAATACTGGTATACTGTAATTTTATGTATGTTATAATCTGAAAAATTTTGCTTTCAAAAAAGAAGAAAAAGAAACAAAATCGTTTTGAGAATTATGAAAATTTAGAAATAAACACAGAACTGGGTTATAAACAACCCAACTCCTTTTGAGACAATCTGGTTCCTTAGACCAAGTGGTTAGCAGTGCGGTGGCATTTACTATAGCCATGGACTGACCTAGGGGTCTCGGGTTCGAAACCCAAGTCCTACCTTTTAATTTCGGTTTTGAATAAAAACCCAAAACCCGAAAACAAAGCTTCCCTTATTCAAACCCCTGCTTTTAACGCATTGGTGGCTTAGCCCATTTGGCTTTTGGTGGCGGTTGACTAGGCTCAGGTCGCAGGTTCGAATCTGGCTTTCAGCAGATTTAAAATTTTTGATTTTTTTTGAGTTTTAAAATTGAATTCTTGACTTTTAAAAATCCAAAAAAAATACTACAATTATTCTAAAAATATGTAGATAATGTGAAAAATATTTTTTCATTATTTTAGACAAAATAAAAGTGAGTTAGAGGTGAAAATGGGGTAGAAATTCCATGAAAGATTGCATTTCTTGAGAATTATAAAAGTAACCTATTTTATGAGAAATTATACTAAGTGATAAAGGATAAATTTTGAAAGAAAGAAAATTTAAATATGCTATCTATGGACTCTCATTGTTAAATCAAGTATTGTTTATGAATGAAAATATGACTTTGTAACCTTTGAATTAAATAAATGAAACGAACATTAGTATGAGAATCAAATGAAATTAGTGTTGATTAAAATAAGATTAAGAAAGTTACGTGGAAAGAATAAACTATTTGAGTATGACATGTTGAATTTATTTGTTTATGCATGATATTGCACATGAAATTGGAATTGAATGACTTGATGAAATTATGAAAGAACATGAATATACAAGTGCTATGAACATGAAATGAAATTATTGTTAATCATGAAAAAGACCTTTTGAGTATGAAAAACTCGAAGTTGCAATTATGAGTTGAAATTAAGAACTAGGTGTGGCTAAACCTTATACCGGCAATAAAACAAATGTTGAGATGAAATTTGAAATGAAAAGACCAAGATTTAGGTCATGAGAAATGATTGATTAAAACCGGTATAGTGGGAGTGCTAACCCTAAGGGATTGATTTTGTTCATGATTCAATTAAATTAAGGACTAGATACATAGTGAAGATGTGATGAAAGTAAGAGAAAAACATGAGTATGAGGGCCATTGGATTGGCGGCGTGAGAGTATTTACAGGATGTCCCATGATGCATCATGAGTAGGGACGTGGATACTGCTCCAGAGTACAGTCCCAATGGCGACGATCGTGGGGTGTTTTGGTGACTGTGGGTGGTGTCATGTCTATGGTAGGAGATGAATTACCACAGGATGCCTGCATGATGAGTCATGTGACAGTGCGTTGAGATTCTCTCCAGGGCGCCTAGACGTGAGTTCGTAGGTCATAGAACATCTAGGATACTTACCGTAGTTACAGTAGTAGATTAAGTCATGGCGAGAGATTGAACCCTACAAGATGAAGAACGGTTAAGAGCTTGCCCTCGGACCTATGTAGTACGGACTGTATAGACTCTGAACAAGTGCGCATTAGTGTCATATAACATAAATAATTGCAATGAGGACTGTAACCCCTGTTTCCGAATGTACGGATTATTTTCCTTGTATTTCTGTCGATGTAATTTTCTCTCTGATTTATTATATTTTGGGCCTTTGTCATGTTGTGGGCTTACCAATTCCCATTTATTTATTTATTATACTATTGCGTTTTAGCCCAACCCATATCTTATTGGGTATTGGATCCTAGACTAATCTACCCACAACCCAACTTCCCCTAACTAATCAGACTAATTCTCCCTCAATCCCTCAAATCTCCAACCCCCCCCCCCCCCCCCCCCTACGATCTCCTCTTCACTTTTATTATGTTAAAAATACCCCACTTCTCCCACAATCAGAACCAATCTAACAGACTCCCCCCCCCCACTCTCTCCCCCGTTCTCTCTCCCTCTCCCGTTCTCAAAACAAAACCCAAACAAACCCCCGCTCTCTTCTTCTTCGTTCTCTCATCTTCACCCAAATAAACCCAAGCTCTTCGCAACCCCATCACCATCCCCGTCGCCCGACTCCAACCACCACCCCCATTACCTTCATCGACCTCTCTGTCCATCACCTCGCTCCTAGCCACCGCCGCTCTCATCCTTAAATTCATCAAACCCGACACCAACACTTCGCATCGCCAACTCCATCACACCCCGACCTCGTCCTCATTACTCCGCTCAACATCACCCCATCCCCACTGCCGTAGAACCCCGTCGAACCCATCGGAGCACCACCGAACTCAACCAACCAATCATCAAACTCTCACCACTGCCTCTCCCAATCACCTCCATTCCCCTACCGCCCTTGCCGAGAGCCCCTTGCCTTCATCTACGCCATTGTCGCTGTCCAGAACCGCCGTCATCCGCTCGCTCCATCGTCCCCTGTTTCGAGCGCGAGAACAGAGATTCGCCGAATCGTTCGCCGTCCGGAGTGTTGCGTCGCTTCCCGACCAGCACCGCCGCCGACGTCGCCTGCCTAGAGTGTCGCGAGCCCCACCGCACGTCGCCAAGGTCGTCGCCGCCCCTCTCTCTCCTCCGTTGTCGAAAGGTGGAAGACGAACTCTGATTCGTCGCCCACGCTGTTTGCTGTTCCGGGCTCCCGATCCGCTGCGTCGCTGTCCCGTGTTTGGGACGATCCGCTGCGTGGACGAGATTCGATTGGCTGTTGTCGCTATTCGCTGTTCGGCGCACACCAGATCCTGTTTCCGCTGTCCGCTGTTTTGTCTGGATCTGGGTGTGAGGAGAAGGATTCTATTGGTCGATTCGGTGTTGCGTGTTCTGGCCACAGCAAATCGAGTTTTGCCATCCCGTGTTCTGGCCGATCCGGTGTGGAGCAAAATTCACTATTTGGAGTTTCTTCACGCGCACATTTTGCCCGTACTCTTGGGATTGTTCTCCGGGATTCTGATCCCGTTATTCTTATATTAATTGAATCGACTACTACGAAAAAGGCAAGTCCATTGAACTATTTTCTTTATTCTAGTTCAAAATTAATTGAACTCCTGCAAGTAGTTCCATTTTAATTATCTTAAATTGCCTTGTGTCCCTTCTCGTTGGGAGCATCGAGGGTTTACACAAGCTAACCCGACATACTCTTGACCTCTTGTAATTGTCCATTGACTCAAACCTAAGCCCATATAGATATAATCGATATGAATAAAATGAATAGAATTGTGTACAAAGGAAATAATTGTATACATTGATTGAATGAGACAATCGTGATTGGATTAATGACTTCATAAATTGGATTGTACCTAGAAAAGAACATTCTAATCGTTATATAACATTGTAATGTGTTCCATAATTTGTAATAGCACATTAATTGCCACTTTAATGAACATATGTGTGATGACCTCTTATAATTTCTTGCTGATTGTACTATTTAGCACAGAGGTTTCGACCCTGTTAAATTGAGAATTTGCACACAGGATATAAAAGAGAGTTTTAGCCTATTGAGTCTAATTTCTAACCCAAGCAACGGATCCCAATTTGGAGTCCCGAGCTGTGAGTTATCATCCCTTGTCCCTGTTAGTCTACATTTCTTTTACTGCTGAATTATTATGCCATCGACATAATTGGTGATGAAATACCATGCAATTAGTGTTAGAATGCTATGAAACTTTCCAGGAACCTTGCACACATGCTGAGGGTTCACCCCAAATTTTTATAGATTTTTATAATACATTTAGACCTTGTTTTCACTCCTTAGGAATTGACATCTAGTCGCTGCCTGAACAGCTGAACCGTAAAGAACAGTACATTTGACCTAGATACAGTCCGAATTAGAAGAATGTCCCTGAATATAACTTGTAGCCCTATCTGTCTAGATATCCGTAGCATACTGGAAGTTCGAATTTGGAGTTGTAGTCTAGGAGTTATACCTATTTTAGTATAACTGTGTCAGCTACTTCAGATTTATTACTTCTCGCCTATTATTGTGTAATGTATCATATTGCTGCATCATTATCGTTCCCTTGACATCCTTATATACACTTGCATGAGCATGAATGATTTAATAATAAAATACTAAACAAGCCAGGGTTATAAGGGTTGACCTAGTAGTGGGAAATCTCAGAAAATGTACTCGATAAGGCCTATATTGATATGGAAAGAGAAGTAATGTTTGTGAATGATTGATTGAATAATTGGAAATTGATTGATTGCAAATGGTAATTGATTGTTATTGAAACAGAGTACACGCTCTGTAGACCCCACCACTATGTCTCAAACGAACACTGTTTTGCGTGCACCGAAGCTGTAGTATGGGATGCAGTAGTACGTGCACTAGATAGGAGAAATGACACTCTAATGAACATAAATTGACATATATATTTTATTAAGACCGTTGTTTATTAATGCCATCATTGCCCTTGCAAATTTGATTTTGATTCATATTTCCTACACGTACCTTACTCCTTTACTCTCTGTTTTTCACTACTTGCTGTCCGTACTTGCTCTAAGGACATTTATTTTTTCTCTTTAGTTAACCCAGCCACAGGTGAACCGGAGGGTCTGCCAGAAGGAGTTGGCGAGCAGTTCTTTTAGATTGGAGCAACTACATGATAATAAATTATTTCCCTTTCATGTTCTTTCCATTCATTGTAATTCATTTATTTATTTAAACTTGTATCCCGGGTTTTTGACCCGTAACTGCTACTTGTCCTTCAGAATTATTTTCACGTTGGATTATTAGTTCTTGAACTCAATTATTGTTCTGTGATGTTATTATAACTGCGTGGTTGTGATTTAAATTTCTGAGTATTGTTGAGTTGAGAACTGGTACAGCTTATGAATGATATTAAAATCATTCACTGGGCCTACGTCACGGGCTCGTATTCCTGTATTTTGGAAAGCGGAGCGTGACAGGTTTTTAGTGGTATCAGAGCCTGGGTTTTGAGTAATGTATCGATCAAATATGACTACCTTATGGATGTCTGACTTTGATTGGTGTATTACTCGATCTTGGTTCTAACTAGATTTAACTCAACAATATGTACACCACGCGAATCACATGAACATGTAATAACCAACATACTTCCCTTGCATGATTCCTGTTTGATTCCTTCGTATTCAGTCCCTTCGTTCCCTAATCGTCCTGTTTCTTCCATTTATTGATATTCGTGCAATCTAGATACTAATTGTATTTTTTTTAATGCAGACTATGGTTAGGAAGGAGATTTCGACTTCCCGTCCTGAGGATGATCCGGTGGGAAAGCCCACCATTGCACAAATTGTGCAAATGCTCAGAGGTAACTCTTCTTCTTCCCAACAGAGGGAAGAACGGTCTGAGAACACTGCTATGCTCCAAATACTGCAGCAGATGATGGCACAACAGCAAGAACAAAATGAGCGTCACATGCAGCAGGTGACGCAAATGCAAAGAGAGCATGCTGAGATGATGAAGGCAGCTTTAGGGGCGGTTAATTGAGAGCCTCTTGCACCTATGCCTGGATTATTGCTGCCTAGACCAGGCAATGTAGCTGATTTCATGAGGCTACACCCCGATAGATTCACAGGTGCTGAGGGTCCATTGGAGGCTGAGCAGTGGCTAATTACGACAGAGCAGTTGTTGATCGCTGCTAGAATAGCCGCTGCAGACTGAGTGGATGTGGTAAGCATCCTGTTGACCGATCTTGCCCGTATCTAGTGGCCGGCTGAAGCTGATAGATTGGAGAGGCCCATTGCATGGACCACTTTCACTGCAAGTTTCATGGTGAAGTTCTTCCCCAGTGTCACTAGAGCTGAGATGGAGCAGCAATTCGTCAACTTGACTCAGGTTTGGTAATGTTAATTAAGTCATTTATTGTTACCTATAGCATATGTGACAATATTAATTAGAACATTGCTTGACTCAGGGGAATCGAATGGTGGATGAGTATGCTGTAGAGTTCCTTCGGCTCAGCCATTTTGCACCTTCCCTGGTTACAACCGAGGAAGATCGAACCCGCAGGTTCCTGTTGGGGCTTCGTCCGGACCTGCATAACCAGTTGGTGGCCCACAACCATCGCACTTATGAAGATATACTTGATGCTGCAAGGGTCCAGGAACAAGCTCACAAGAGGACCAATGCTACTCAGCGGGGAGGACAGTACCCCATATTTTCTCGATCTGCTGTGGGGCCTACTCGGAGGCCAGCTCCAACCCCACCTGTGAGAGCACTGCCATATCCGCCTGTTGCTCCGACCTGCACCTTCTGCAACCGGGCTGGGCACTTGCTCAAGGACTGCCGCTTTGCCAACCGTCTGTGCCTCGGGTGTGGGGGTACCGATCACGTTGTCCGTGATTGCCCTAAAAACAGGTCCGTTGCACCTGCTGGAGGTCCAGCTCAGTTCAGAGCACCATTCCGACCTCAGGCGAGGCCACCCCTCCCTCCACAGAGACATGCCTTCGTTCGGCGGGGAACGACTTCTGGAAGAGGTCAGATGGGGGGTCGTGGTCAGGCCTTCAACCTGACTACAGCAGAAGCTGAGACAGCCACTGGAGTAGTTGCTGGTATGTCGTAGTTGCATTCTGTTATTTTATATTCAGTTCTTGCATATCTCCTTCTTTGTTGTTTGATCTTTTGTACACCATGCATGCTTTTCCATTTCTTATTCATTGGATCTTCTATTAGGCATTATTATTGTGCATTCCCTTCCTGCCCATGTGCTGTTCGATTCTGGTGCAACTCATTCGTTTGTGTCCTCCCGTTTTGTCGACCGTCATCGATTAGCAAGTGACAACATGCCTGCAGCCTAGGACATTACCACTGGTGGAGGTACTATCGTTTGCTCTAAAGTATGCAAACAGAGTCCCCTACTGATTGGTGGTAGGGAATTCGAAGCTGACTTAATTGTGATTAACAATTCGGGCTTCGACGTCATTCTGAGAATGGACTGGCTAGGAGTCACCCACGCAGTGATTGACTGTCGAAAGAAGAAGGTGATCTTCAAGCTCCTTGGGCAACCTGAGTTCGAGTTTCATGCGGGTGAGACACCGTCTGCACGTGTCGAGAGCCCGATGTCCCCGAAGGCCGGTGCACTCGAGTCAATGTGCACTGATGATGAAGTTGTGCCCATGGTTGTGCGGGACTTCCTTGATGTATTCCCGGATGAGTTACCTGGGCTTCCACCAGACCGAGATGTAGTGTTCAGCATTGAAGTTCAGCCAGGCACTATGCCGATCTCGAAGAACCCATACCGCATGGCGCCAGCTGAATTGGCCGACCTGAAGGTGCAGGTCCAAGAGTTATTGGACAGAGGCCTTATCAGGCCAAGTGTGTCACCGTAGGGAGCTCCAGTGTTGTTCGCCCAGAAGAAGGACGGTAGTCGCAGGCTCTGCATCGACTATCGGGAGCTGAACCAGGTTACGGTGAAGAACAGGTACCCACTACCAAGGATTGATGATCTGTTCGATCAGCTGGGAGGTGCATCCATGTTCTCAAAGTTGGATCTTTGCTCTGGTTATCATCAAGTCAGAGTAAAGACTGAAGATATTCCAAAGACAGCGTTCCGCACAAGATATGGACACTATGAATTTTTAGTGATGCCCTTTGGCGTTACCAATGCACCGGCAGTATTTATGAGCTTGATGAACAGTTTGTTCTCGCCATTCTTGGATCATTTTGTCGTTGTGTTCATAGACGACATCCTGGTGTACTCGCAGAACATGGAGGATCATGCCAAACACTTGAGGATTGTCTTGTAGACGCTGAGAGAAAATCAGTTGTACGGAAAGCTCAGCAAGTGCGAATTCTGGTTGAATCGTATTGCTTTCTTGGGTCATGTCATCTCTGGTGAGGGTGTAGCAGTTGATCCGTCAAAGATTTTTGCTGTCAAGGATTGGCCAGTGCTGAAGTCAGTGCCAGAAGTGCGGAGTTTCCTTGGATTGGCGGGATATTACAGGAAGTTCGTTCAAGACTTCTCGAGGATTGCAGGACCTTTAACCAACTTGACGAAGAAGGAGCAGAGATTTGTCTGGGACGGTGCCTGTGAGGAAGCTTTTGTGGAATTAAAGAACCGGTTGACATCCGCGCCTGTGCTGACGATACCAGATAGTTCTGGAGGATTCGTGATTCACTGCGATGCTTCAGGTAGAGGATTGGGTGCAGTTCTGATGCAGAAAGGTAGGGTTGTAGCTTATGCTTCAAGGCAGCTGAGGCCGCATGAAAAGAACTACCCTACCCACGATCTAGAACTTGCAGCGGTGATATTTGCTCTGAAGTCATGGAGGCACTATTTGCTTGGAGATAGAGTGGAGATTTTCATAGATCACAAGAGTCTCAAATATGTGTTCACGCGGAAGGATCTGAACATGAGACAGAGGAGATGGTTAGAACTGATGGCTGATTTCGACATCGATTTGCAGTACCATCCGGGCAAGGTAAATCTGGTACCCGATGCCTTGAGTAGGAGGCCTGCTGCAATGTTTCTGACCAAGCAGAAGGAGATATTAGAAGATATGAGAAGGTTGGAATTGGAAGTGGTTCTTCCAGGTGCAGCGTCACAGTTCATGATGTTGCAGTTACAGTCTTCATTAGTGGAGGAGATCAAGGCAGCTCAGGCAGATGATCAGCAACTACATGGATTCCGTAGTGAAGTGGAGGCAGGTCTAAGATCTGACTTAATCATCCATTCAGACGGGTCACTCTGTTTTGGATCCAGATTATGTGTCCCTAGAGGTGAAGTCAGGCAGAGACTACTTGAGGAAGCACATCAGTCTCAATACTCTATTCATCCAGCAGGTACCAAAATGTACAGGGACTTGAAGTAACACTTTTGGTGGCATGGAATGAAAAGGGCTGTGGCAAGGTTTGTGTCACAATACCTGATTTGTTAGCAAGTGAAGGTGGAGCATCAGAGGACCGCTGGATTATTGCAACCTCTTCCGATTCCAGAATGGAAATGGGAGAACATTACTATGGACTTCGTTACAGCATTGCCCAGGAGTCCCAAGGGTCATAACGCTATCTGGGTGATAGTGGACCGGTTGACGAAGAGTGCCCACTTCATCCCATTCAGGGTGGGTCAGTCTACTGAGAGTCTGGCAGAACGGTACAGTCAGGAGATAGTGAGACTGCACGATGTTCCCGTCAGCATCGTATCCGACAGGGATACGAGATTCAGGTCACATTTCTGGGAGAGTCTTCAGCAGAGTTTGGGGAGTAGGTTGAACTATAGCACAACATTTCACCCCCAGACGGACGGACAGTCCGAAAGGACGATTCAGACACTGGAGGATATGTTGCGATCCTGTGTTCTGCAATTTGGTGGTTCTTGGGAGGATCACTTGCACCTGGTCGAGTTTTCATCCAACAACAGTTATCAGGCAAGTATCAATGCGGCCCCGTTTGAAGCACTCTATGGTCGTAAATGTAGGTCCCCAGTCTGTTAGGACGACATTGGAGAGAGGAAACTATTGGGACCAGAGCTGATTAAGAAGACAGTTGATGTAGTAGCTCAGATCCGAAGCATTTGCAAGCCGCTCAGGACCGGCAAAAGAAATGGGCTGACTGTCATCGCAGACCTTTGGAGTTTGAGGCAGGTGATCACGTGTTTCTGAAGGTATCACCTTGGAAAGGTACCATCCGATTTGGTGGAGGGGGTAAACTGAGTCCCCGATTCATTGGTCCCTTTGATATTGTGGAGCGTGTGGGCAAGGTAGCCTACCGACTCGCATTACCACCAGCCTTGTCCGGAGTTCATGACATATTCCACGTCTCTCAGCTCAGGAAATATGTTAGAGACGACAGCCATGTGGTTGATTACTCAGAGTTGTCCATGAGACCAGACTTGTCTTGCGAAGTCCAGCCAGTTGCTATTGTGGACAGACGCGAGAAAGTGTTGAAGAACAAAGTGATTAAACTAGTTCGTGTCTCCTGGAATCCTCACTCGCCCGGTGAGTCAACCTGGGAATTGGAAGAAGAAATTCCCTCATCTCTTCGAGTAGTTATATGTTGTCTTGGTTGTTTGTTTTTCTTTTCTCGGGGTACATACGATCCACCGATTTGAATTTCGAGGACGAAATTCTTCTTGTAAAGTGGGTAGGATTTGTAACCCCTGTTTCCGAATGTACGAATTATTTTCCTTGTATTTCTATCGATATAATTTTCTCCCTGATTTATTATATTTTGGGCCTTTGTCATGTTGTGGGCTTACTAATTCCCATTTATTTATTTATTATACTATTGCGTTTTAGCCCAACCCATATCTTATTGGGTATTGGATCCTAGACTAATCTACCCACAACCCAACTTCCCCTAACTAATCAGACTAATTCTCCCTCAATCCCTCAAATCTCCACCCCCCCCCTACGATCTCCTCTTCACTTTTATTATGTTAAAAATACCCCACTTCTCCCACAATCAGAACCAATCTAACAGACTCCCCCCCCCACTCTCTCCCCCGTTCTCTCTCCCTCTCCCGTTCTCAAAACAAAACCCAAACAAACCCCCACTCTCTTCTCCTTCGTTCTCTCATCTTCACCCAAATAAACCCAAGCTCTTCGCAACCCCATCACCATCCCCATCACCCGACTCCAACCACCACCCCCATTACCTTCGTCGACCTCTCCGTCCATCACCTCGCTCCTAGCCACCGCCGCTCTCATCCTTAAATTCATCAAACCCGACACCAACACTTCGCATCGCCAACTCCATCTCACCCCGACCTCGTCCTCATTAGTCCGCTCAACATCACCCCATCCCCACTGCCGTAGAACCCCGTCGAACCCATCGGAGCACCACCGAACTCAACCAACCAATCATCAAACTCTCACCACTGCCTCTCCCAATCACCTCCATTCCCCTACCGCCCTTGCCGAGAGCCCCTCGCCTTCATCTACGCCATTGTCGCTGTCCAGAACCGCCGTCATCCGCTCGCTCCATCGTCCCCTGTTTCGAGCGTGAGAACAGAGATTCGCCGAATCGTTCGCCGTCCGGAGTGTTGCGTCGCTTCCCGACCAGCACCGCCGCCGACGTTGCCTGCCTAGAGTGTCGCGAGCCCCACCGCACGTCGCCAAGGTCATCGCCGCCCCTCTCTCTCCTCCGTTGTCGAAAGGTGGAAGACGAACTCTGATTCGTCGCCCACGCTGTTTGCTGTTCCGGGCTCCCGATCCGCTGCGTCGCTGTCCCGTGTTTGGGACGATCCGCTGCGTGGACGAGATTCGATTGGCTGTCGTCGCTGTTCGCTGTTCGGCGCACACCAGATCCTGTTTCCGCTGTCTGCTGTTTTGTCTGGATCTGGGTGTGAGGAGAAGGATTCTATTGGTCGATTCGGTGTTGCGTGTTCTGGCCACAGCAAATCGAGTTTTGCTATCCCGTGTTCTGGCCGATCCGGTGTGGAGCAAAATTCACTATTTGGAGTTTCTTCACGCGCACATTTTGCCCGTACTCTTGGGATTGTTCTCCGGGATTCTGATCCCGTTATTCTTATATTAATTGAATCGACTACTACGAAAAAGACAAGTCCATTGAACTATTTTCTTTATTCTAGTTCAAAATTAATTGATCTCCTGCAAGTAGTTCCATTTTAATTATCTTAAATTGCCTTGTGTCCCTTCTCGTTGGGAGCATCGAGGGTTTACACGAGCTAACCCGACATACTCTTGACCTCTTGTAATTGTCCATTGACTCAAACCTAAGCCCATATAGATATAATCGATATGAATAAAATGAATAGAATTGTGTACAAAGGAAATAATTGTATACATTGATTGAATGAGACAATCGTGATTGGATTAATGACTTCATAAATTGGATTGTACCTAGAAAAGAACATTCTAATCATTATATAACATTGTAATGTGTTCCATAATTTGTAATAGCACATTAATTGCCACTTTAATGAACATATGTGTGATGACCTCTTATAATTTCTTGCTGATTGTACTATTTAGCATAGAGGTTTCGACCCTGTTAAATTGAGAATTTGCACACAGGATATAAAAGAGAGTTTTAGCCTATTGAGTCTAATTTCTAACCCAAGCAACGGATCCCAATTTGGAGTCCCGAGCTGTGAGTTATCATCCCTTGTCCCTGTTAGTCTACATTTCTTTTACTGCTGAATTATTATGCCATTGACATAATTGGTGATGAAATACCATGCAATTAGTGTTAGAATGCTATGAAACTTTCCAGGAACCTTGCACACATGCTGAGGGTTCACCCCAAATTTTTATAGATTTTT
The DNA here is from genome assembly GCA_017893485.1 of Hemerocallis citrina. Classification (NCBI taxonomy): domain Eukaryota; kingdom Viridiplantae; phylum Streptophyta; class Magnoliopsida; order Asparagales; family Asphodelaceae; genus Hemerocallis; species Hemerocallis citrina. Next base: position 292,586,049 of record CM030362.1, read on the forward strand.
ATAATACATTTAGACCTTGTTTCCACTCCTTAGGAATTGACATCTAGTCGCTGCCTGAACAGCTGAACCGTAAAGAACAGTACATTTGACCTAGATACAGTCCAAATTAGAAGAAAGTCCCTGAATATAACTTGTAGCCCTATCTGTCTAGATGTCCGTAGCATACTGGAAGTTTGAATTTGGAGTTGTAGTCTAGGAGTTATACCTATTTTAGTGTAACTGTGTCAGCTACTTCAGATTTATTACTTCTCGCCATCATTATCGTTCCCTTGACATCCTTATATACACTTGCATGAGCATGAATGATTTAATAATAAAATACTAAAAAAGCCGGGGTTATAAGGGTTGACCTAGTAGTGGGAAATCTCAGAAAATGTACTCGGTAAGGCCTATATTGATATGGTATTGATATGAAAAGAGAAGTAATGTTTGTGAATGATTGATTGAATAATTGGAAATTGATTGATTGCAAATGGTAATTGATTGTTATTGAAACAGAGTACACGCTCTGTAGACCCCACCACTATGTCTCAAACGAACACTGTTTTGCGTGCACCGAAGCTGTAGTATGGGATGCAGTAGTACGTGCACTAGATAGGAGAAATGACACTCTAATGAACATAAATTGACATATATATTTTATTAAGACCTGTTGTTTATTAATGCCATCATTGCCCTTGCAAATTTGATTTTGATTCATATTTCCTACACGTACCTTACTCCTTTACTCTCTGTTTTTCACTACTTGCTGTCCGTACTTGCTCTAAGGACATTTATTTTTCTCTTTAGTTAACCCAGCCACAGGTGAACCGGAGGGTCTGCCAGAAGGAGTTGGCGAGCAGTTCTTTTAGATTGGAGCAACTACATGATAATAAATTATTTCCCTTTCATGTTCTTTCCATTCATTGTAATTCATTTATTTATTTAAACTTGTATCCCGGGTTTTTGACCCGTAACTGCTACTTGTCCTTCAGAATTATTTTCACGTTGGATTATTAGTTCTTGAACTCAATTATTGTTCTGTGATGTTATTATAACTGCGTGGTTGTGATTTAAATTTCTGAGTATTGTTGAGTTGAGAACTGGTACAGCTTATGAATGATATTAAAATCATTCGCTGGGCCTACGTCACGGGCTCGTATTCCTGTATTTTGGAAAGCGGGGCGTGACAAGGACTAAGTGTACATTCACAATACGACATCAATAGGATAGTCCCCTTAGCTTTGTTTGTGAACAAGTTTGTGGTTTGTTAAGTGTTGAGAATCGTTATACTGTTTCCGGCATAGAGAGGATGGCCGTGTATAATATTTTGTCAGTGGAATGAACTAATGTGCCCATAATTTTCATGCAGGGTAAAGCACATGAAAAAGACTAAAGTGGAATTGATGCTTAAGGCTTATTCAAGTGTTGTTGTATTTCATTCATTGTTGTAAAATTTGCTTTCGCTGTATGAGTGTTAATGTAAATGTAACTTTGATGTAAAGTAAAGTTTTAATTTTCTTGTAAAATTGTACGAAGTGTAGTGAAAAGATCCCGTGGAATTCGAATTCAATCTTATTTGGAATTCGGGATGTTACAGGGTGGTATCAGAGCCATGCTTCCAAGTAGTACAAATTTATAAAGAACGACACCCTAGAAGTGGACATTAGAGCATGTGTTGAGTCTAGAGATTTAAATGTAAGTCACTTATATTTGTGTTGCTCTATGATTTATACTTATTCTTCTCCTTTCTCTAAGATGGCTGACCACTTCGACCCAACTGAAGATGATGACTGGCACATAGTTGAGGAGGAATACTACCCCGGGCAAGCTGATTCAGACGAAGAGGATCCTGAAGAATTCGAAGAGGAATGGCCTGAGTCCAGAGATATCACTCCACCTCTCAATTCATCTGATGATTCCTCCAACGAGGAAGAACTAGTTCCGAGTAGTCTCAATGTGTCTCTTCAGAGGCAGGAAGAGACTCAGAGGGAGAGAGCAGAGCTGCTGAAGGCACATTGTGCGAAGAGCAAGGAGAGCATTACAACTCTCAGTCATCGTGTTTTGAAACTCGAGAAGAGGAAAAACATGTACGATGTACTGAAGGAGGAAGTGGTGGAACTACGGGAAGAGCTTTGAGAAGCCAAGAGGGGCCGTAGGAACTAGACTGTTGTATCTTCTTACTGCTTTTATTTGATGTCAGAAATGTTTTAAATTCGAATGTATAAAGTTTGGAATTCAATGAAATACAAAGTTGATTTAAAATTCATGTTTATACTTCGAATTTAATGGATCTTTTGCATCAGAATATTGCTAGAAGAGGAGCTCTAAATGGTGAAGGTCTAGACTTGGAAACGGAACTAGCGAGAGTCTATCAGACACTCAATGCCGTTGCCATGAATCAGAATCAGGGAAGGGTGCCTGCGAATCCAGTACCTGAAGCAATCAAACTCGTGGAATCATTCAAGAGGATGAAAGCATCGGTGTTTGAGGGGAAGTCAGACCCTGACACGGCTGACAATTAGATCCGATAGGTAGAGACAATCTTCAAAGTCTTGGAGACTCCAGAGGGCAGCAAGGTGAAACTGGCTGCGCTGTAGTTCGAAAAGGATGCGGCTGTGTGGTGGCAGTCGATGAAGCAGACGATAGGAGATATTGTTCTTTGCTGGGAGGAATTCTTGGAGGAATTCTGCAGTCATTATTTTCCGTCAGGCGTCCAGGAGAAGGAGGCCATGGAGTTTCTGGCGCTGCAACAGGGCGGCATGTCGGTTAGGGAGTATGAGACAAGATTCACTCAGCTCTCTAGGTATGCGCCCGAACTGATGATGGACGAGGCGAAGAAGGCTCGAAAGTTCTAGCAAGGGTTGAGGCCAAGTCTGAAATCTAGGATGATATCCCTCGGTATCAGGAGGTTTGACAAGCTGGTCAAACGATCGGCAGCCACGGAGGCGGACATGGAGCAATTCCATGCTGTTCAGAATCGGAGGAACAACTGGAATGTGGGGAAGAGACCCGCAGTTGCTGGAAATGTCAAGGGACAACCGCCGGCTCAAGGTTCAAGCCTACGGTGTGAACGCTATTCATGTGGCGGGAAGACCCGGGAATACTTGGGTGAGACCTTCTGTGACATGTTTCAACTGTGGAGAGACAGGTCACTACAAGTCTCATTGCCCTAATGTAACACCTGTATTTTTTTATTATTATTATTATTTCCTTAATTATTTGATTTAAATTATGTTTAAATATATTTCTGGGTATATTTGCCCCCATTAATTGATTTTATTAGTATTAGAAGGATTAAATTGACATTTTGGGGTAAACGGGAAAAATTTGGAAATATATGAGTTTTGGGATGAGTTTTCTCGGTAGAGACGAATCCGTTTCGACCCGAATTTTTTTTGGGACGTTTATACATTATAGGGGTTGATAAAATGCTAAAGTAGTAGAGTTTTAGGTGGTGGCATTTAGTTGCAAAAATTTGATTGAAATAACCCATTTTAAGGTATTTTCCTTAGTAAATGGGCTTAAGGCCCATAACCCTAAAACTAATTTTTATTATAACCCTAAACCATTTTCCTAAAGGGTCATTTTCCCCATCTCCTTCTTCCCCCACCTGGCCGACCAAAGCAAAAAAAAAAAAGAAGAAGAAGCCATTAAACTCCAACTAGGGTTTTGAAATCCACCAAATTTCCACCTCCAATCTCAAATATTTTGGGGCTTCTAGTAAATTTTTGGGTGCTCTTCCTTGTGGTAGGGTTAGTTCTTCAAGGAAATTTCAATAAGGTATGTTAAATTGTATGTTAGTTTAGCAAATTTTATGCTTTTAATTTCTTTCTCTAGAAATTGATGTAGGGAGATGTAGAGAGCGTCTAGAGCATGTTAGAAGTTAGGATTGGTGCATACCATGGGGAAATCTCAAAGTTCTAATTTTGGCATATAGCCAAATTTTCGAGTTTGTGAAGTGGAGTAGGAAACTTGCTTTTAGCAAGTGTAGAAATTTCATGGGAGGTTGTGGAGTAGTGTGAGAGTGTTAATATGAATTTAGAAGGAGTTTTGTAGCCTTAGAACTTAATGAAAATGATTCGTGAATAAAAAGGGTTATTTTGCACGCCGGGTGTTCGGAGAACCGCCCGAGCGAGAGTGAAGTGAGCATTTGATATATCCAGTGGTGTAATTAAGTTTTATTATTGTTATTAATCCTAATTTGAGATATTAGGAATAAGAGAGTAAGGAAATTAGGAGAATGAGAATTTTCTTAGTAATAAGTTTCCGATTAATCAATGAATTTTTGTATGGGGATCCGAATTCGAAATCCATCGATGTAGCTCACCTACATATGTCATTTGTGACACGTGGGTGAAAACGGATTCGAATTTGGAGGTTCGTAGGCCGAGTTTTGAGTTTTGAGCTAATCGGTCCTATAATTTTCTATTTAGGTTGAAAATTTTGAATTTTGATTGGCTACCGGGTGGACGCGGGACCTCGTCTACTTGATCCGTCAGGTGAGTATGTTGTGTTTATGTATATTCTATGTTGTAGCCAAATTTTGTGGCATTTCAATATAATTGGTAGAAGTTATGTGAAAAATTCTTTTTTTTGAAAAATACGGATTTTTAAGGGCCAGAAACGGGTTTTTGTGAGAATTGCCGATATTCACTATTTTAAACACATCAAATCTATCCTAGAGGTTAGTGTGACGTGTTTAAGCAATAAAAATTAATAACTCACATGGTTTATGTCGTTTTCTACTCCGTGCATGTTTCGTGCATGTTTTTGGCCACATAGGCCCTTATAGGTGGTCTGGCTCACGTGGAATGTGGTATATGGGCCAACTTGTTATATTAGGATGTAATTAGATATAATTAGACAGAATAAGTGATTTTAATGTATTTTTGTGGTATATACATATTGTCGGTGATAAATAATGATGTGTTACTTGATGAAACTAAGGATATAGCTTATGTATGTTTTATCTTTGGGTCGTAATGAACCAATGAGTGATGATATGATCGAATCTTCTATTTAAATCATTATATGCTTAAGTTGTGTTAGTGTGGTGAATTACCTACCTTGATCTTCTTGTGATACGATACATTTTCTAGTAATAATCTTATAAATGCAACTACTGGATGAATAAATATATGTAATACAATGGGATAATGACTTGCATGATTAAAGTCAAGAATGTGGCAATTGCTTAATTAAAAGCTGTGATGCTTTATGTTGATATAGAAAATGGTAGTGATGAAATGAGTAATGACAATAACAGTCAAATGCTTGTTGACCAGTACCTACAGCAATCCTGGGGGTTTGGGCTAGACCTCCTAATACCCAAGGACCGGCTTGGGGTGCGGAGTTTATTACCCAAACTATGTTTGGGGAGTGGAGCTTTTATCGCCCAAGCTATCGGCTTGAGGCCCGGTTATACCCTCGATGACAGCTGTCACGAGGAAGTACCCAGTTTACCTGGGGTACGGAGTTTTTCTCTTTTTGTTTTCCCTCGCTGGCTTCGGCTGGGAGGAAGTACCCAGTTTACCTGGGGTGCGGAGTTTTTCTCTTTTTGTTTTCCCTCGCTGGCTTCGGCTGGGAGGAAGTACCCAGTTTTTCTGGGGTGCGGAGTTCCCTCGCTGGCATAGGCTGGGAGGAAGACGTAGCCTCGGACAAGTAAGACTCTGTGTGAGCATCGGTCCGCGTGTTTAACTGGGCTGTCGGCTTTCAGTATATTGGGATACTGTGGCTCACTGGTCGACAAATCAATAAAATGAAATTTGGCTAATGAAAAGGAAATGTGAAAGTAATGAAAGTATATGGGGTGTTATGAGAATGAGAAAGAATGTGAATATGAATGAATTGAGTATGAAAGGATACAATCATGAATTTTGTATATGAAAAGAAATGGTAAACGAAACACGTGATTAATTTTTTTAAAGTAAAGAATGAGGTGAATGTATTATTCATGAAATGAAACTTAAAGAAGTGTTATGTGATATTTACTTAGTGTTATTTATTGAATAGCAGGCAAATGAGTTGTTTATGAATTATTGGGATACTTTATGAGTATTATGAAGTGGTATTTTTTTGGATTGCAATAATTCATGATAAGAAAATGTGTGGAGGTTATGAATATGTGTGGAGGTTATTGTGCTAAGCGTGAATGGATAAAGTGATATGTGTGAAATAAGTGAGATTTATAAAGTGGAGTGTATTATGGGCTGGATATGGAGTTATTTCTATAAATATACAATGTGATGTAATTGTGAGGTCTTGGAGGTGTGCCAAGGAACTACCTGCCCGCTATTTTCCTGGAAATGGTGGGAACTAATTGCCAAGGCACAGCTCCAAGGTAATGAGATTAATTATGGTAAAAAGCGAAGGAAGTTTCAAAAGAACACCGTGTAATAAATTGTTTGGTTGTTAACCAATATTTACCCATGAATAAATTTAATGATTCCAAGATTGGTAAGTGTTACTCTTTCTTTTTTACTATATTTACTTTAATGATGGGTTTTACTCTTTTCCTTTGTTTATATTTAATTTCTTATTTAATTAGTAAATCATACTCACACCAGTTATGGCTAACCCCTGTTGTTTTCTGGGGGTTAGGGGAGTCCCTCCCTGAGGGTGGACGACCCTAACTCTCTTGCAGGCTTGCTCCCAGTATGGTGGCATAGTATAGTGTGTGGTGATTAGAGTTTTTGGAGTTGATATATATTATCTATGTACTTGGTATATGAAGATAGGTAGATAGTTGGAGTATTATTTTGTATTAAGGTGTAAATTAATTATATGTATGTATATATAGTGCTGTGATGATGAAGGAAAGCCCGTACCCACCCTGTCGTGGGGTATTGGGTTCTATGGTGGATTTTGAAAAAGGTTTTCTTAAAGTTTTACAAAAATCTTATCGGTTTTCAAAAGAATTTATAGTTTTTATTTAATATTTGCTATTCTATTGTGAGTTTGGCCCCCAGAGCGTTATATTATATTGCCTGTGTGATACTGCTCATTTTGGCCTGGGGAGCCCGTGATAATATTGTCTGTGTTGTGAGCTACGGAATTTTGTGCAGGATTCCGTAAGCTTTCTGTGTTTTGGGGCAGAAATTACAGGGGAAACTCTGCCCAAATTTTTATTGATATATAACTATCTTAGTATATGTTTAAAGTGATATAGAAATTGAAGGAATTGGATTTCGAGGTTTAGTTTTCAAAAAAAAAAAAAAATTTGGGGTGTTACACCTAAGCTGCAAGATATCATCCGTAATGGACCAACTCAGTAGACCGGGAAGAAGCTGTACCAGCAGGGGCGAGTATTTGTCTCAACTGAAGCTGACGCTGATGAGGTGGATCACGTCATCACTGGTACGAGTGAGATGTTTAAGAGTGCTTTCTGTTGTTTCTCTTTTTCCCGTTTTTATAGTGAACTGTTATGTAACGAGTGTGTGTTATGTAACAGGAGAACTTTATTTGAATGTAAAGAACGCTATTGTTTTGTTCGATACTGAATCCTCTCATACTTTTGTATCACCTAAATTTGCTAAAGTTTTGGGAGTTGAACCGAAGTCTTTCCAGGCAAGGTTTTAGCTGTAGCTACTCCATCAGGGAAGACTTTAACCACTGATCGGTACTATGCGGACTGCGAGATCGTGATTGGAGATAGAATTTTCAGAATTGATCTGATCGAGCTGAATGTCTTGGGAGTCGATGTTATCATTGGCATTGATTGGATGCCGATGTACAGTGTGAGCATCGAGTGCAAAACCAAGGTAGTAACAGTGAAGGCTCCAGGTGAACCTGAAGTCACTTTCCAAGGGAAGAGGTGATGTTCAGATTTGGTGGCTGCTTTCAGCCAGAAGAAAGGGATTCTTGTAGAAGTGTAGCAAATTCCGGTGGTTTGAGATTATCCGACTGTATTTTTGGAAGATTTGCCTGGGTTACCCCCACATCGTGATGTGGAGTTCATCATCACTATTCAGCCATAGAGTGCACCCATTTCGAAGACACCGTATAGGATGGCGCCTGTGGAATAGGATGAGATCAAATGGCAGATTGAGGAACTGTTGAGTGCGTCACCTTGGGGAGCGTCGGTGCTTTTGGTAAAGAAGAAGGATGGATCGATAAGGATGTGTATCGATTACCAAGAGCTGAATAAGGTCATTGTTCAGAACAAGTATCTCATTCCCCGAATTGATGACTTGTTCGATCGTCTACAAGGAGCTGCTATTTTCTCCAAAATAGATCTTTGATCAGGATATCATCAAGTTCGAGTGAAAGCTGAAGATGTGCATAAGACTGCATTTAGAACTCGACACGGGCATTACAAATTCTTAGTTATGCCGTTCGGAGTGACGAATGCACCTGCAATCTTCATGGACATGATGAATAGAGTTCTGAGGCCGTTCATTGATTCTTTCATCGTGGTGTTTATCGACTATATTCTTGTGTACTCCAAGTCGGAAGAGGAGCACACAGAGCATCTGGCAGCAGTTTTGAAGAAGCTGGAAGAGCAGGAGTTGTATGCCAAGTTATCCAAGTGCGATTTTTGGAAATCTGAAGTTGCATTTCTAGGTCACATCCTTTCTAAGGAGGGAGTGGCAACTGATCCTCAGAAGATAAAGGCAGTGAAAGATTGGGCAAGGCCTACTACAGTGAAGGAAATCAGAAGTTTCCTTAGATTGACAGGATACTACAGAAGATTCATTCAGGGTTATGCTCGGTTAGCCGTGCCGCTCACTGGTTTGATCAAGAAGAATGTGAATTTCTAATGGACCGAGCAGTGCGAGGCAAACTTTCAGGAGTTGAAAGAGAAACTGAATACCGCACCTATTTTGGCATTGCCGAGAGTAGGTGTTGAGTATGATGTTTACAGTGATGCTTCACATTGTGGGCTTGGTTGTGTCTTAATGCAAGAAGGGAAAGTGATCGCTTATGGGTCAAGGCAACTACGACCGCATGAGAAGAATTATCCGACTCATGATCTGTAGTTGGCTGCGATTATTATCGCCTTAAAGCAATGGAGACACTATGTGGACGGTGAGAAACTGAACATGTACACGACCACAAGAGATTGAAATACATCTATCAGCAGAAGGATCTGAATCTGAGGCAGCGGAGATAGTTGGAAGGGCTTGAGGACATGCGTCCTGAGATCAAGTATCATCCTGGGAAGGCTAATGTTGTTACTGATGCACTTAGCCGCAAGAGCAGTTTCGCCAGTTTGATTACGACTCAAAAGCATCTGGCAGAGGAATTGGATCGGGCTGGTATTGAAGTTGTTTTGCAAGGCTTGGGAGCATCCTTAGCTCAGTTGAGGCTTCAGCCTACGCTGAATAAAAGGATTATAGCAAGTCAAAAGGAAGCTGCTGATATTCTGAAGATGAAGGAGCAGGTTGTTGCAGGCAGGTTGCCCGGATTTCAAATCAGGGATGAAGTGCCGTGGTTTGGATAGAGGCTGTGTGTTCTAGATCAGTCGGACTTGAAAGAAAGTATTCTTCAGGAGGCACATGCTACTCTTTTGTCAGTACATCCTGGGAGTACTAAGATGTATGAGGACATTAAACAGCATTTCTTGTGGTCAGGTTTGAAGCGGGATGTGGCTGAATTTGTGTCGAGGTGTGAGATTTGTCAGCAAGTCAAAGTCGAGAATCAAAAACCCGGAGGTCTATTGCAACCGTTACCTATTTCGGAATGGAAGTGGGATAACATCAGTATGGATTTCATCATGAGCTTGCCCAAGAGTTCAAAAGGGAATGATGCGATTTGGGTTATAGTTGATCGACTAACCAAGTCTGCTCATTTCTTGGCGATGAAACTCATTGCTTCGATGGACAAGTTAGCTGAGATGTATGTTGGTGAGATCGTCAGGCTTCATGGTGTTCTGTTAACCATTGTGTCTGATCGAGATGCACGGTTTACTTCGCATTTCTAGAAGAGTCTTCAACTACCATCCTTGGATGGCCTTCAAAGGCCAGGCTTTCGCAGAATTCATTACGGAGTGCACCATCCCCGAGTCCCCAGAAATTTGGGAGGACATACTGGTTTGGGACGTCTATGTGGATGGATCATCATGCGAGATAGGGAGCGGAGCTAGCATCATCCTTAGGGGTCCCGACGACTTTGTCCTCCAATATTCTCTTCGACTCAATTTTCCGACCAATAACGAGGCATAATATGAGGCCTTGATCGCCGGGCTCACACTGGCCTATCGGGCAGGGGCAAGACGAATACGAGTCTTCACTGATTCCCAGTTCGTGGTCAATCAAATCACCGGGGAGTATGAAGCCCGCGACACTAGGATGTCCCAGTACTTGGCGCGCGTGCAAAACAGCTCCTGGCGCTCTTCGTGCATGCGGCAGTCCGACGGATCCCAAAAGAACAAAACGGTCACGCCGACTCCTTGTCCAAACTCGCATCTTCATCCCTCGGAGGATTAGACCGCACCGTCCTAGTGGAGGTCCTCCTCAAACCCAGCATTAAAGAACCTGAAGTCCTGTGCCTCCTCTCCGGCGAACAAGCCGAGATATGGATGGATCCTATACGAAAATTCTTGACCAACGGCGAGCTACCGTAGGACCGTGCTGCGGCACGGACTACAAGGATTCGGTCCGAAAGGTTCACCCTAATAGAGGGCATGCTCTTTAAGCGCTCCAACACCAAGGCCGACGGGAGACCTTATCTTCGCTGTCTGAACCCAGATGAAGCTAATTATGCCCTGGAGGAGCTACACGAAGGAATTGGGGGTTGCTATGTGGGCAGCAGGTCGCTGGTAAGAAAGGCGCTCAATCACTACTACTACTTGCCAAGTATGTTGCAAGATGCCCAAGACCTGGTAAAAATGTGCAGCCCCTGCAATGAATCTCTCCCATCAGGCACTTACCCCAAGCCGAACTAAAATCACTCGCTAGTCCTACCCCCTTTGCCATGGGGAGATGGACTTGGTCGGTCCCTTTCCAAAGGCTACGGGCAAAAGGCGATTCCTTATTGTGGCCATCGACTACTTCATCAAATGGGTCAAGGCAGAACCCCTAGCCACGATCATAGAATTTCATGCCCAACAATTCTTCTGGAAACACATCACCTGTCGTTTCGGGATCACGCACGTGCTAGTCAGTGATAACGGAACCCAGTTCGCCGGCAAAAAATTTCATAAGTAGACCTTGAAATTCAACAGGTCTTCTCGTCAATCTCCCACCACCAATCAAACGGCCAAGCGGAAAATGCCAACCTGCAAATTCTTGACGGTCGCAAAAAACAGTTGAACCAATCCCCGAAGGATCTCTGAGTCAAGGAATTATCGAGCATCCTTTGGTCAAACCGTACTACAAAGAGAATCCCGTCCGGCAAGTCCCCGTTCAACCTGGCACACAGGACCGAGGCGGTCATCCCTCTGGAAGTCGGTCTCCCCTCGCCTAGGTACATGGACTTCGACGAGGGATCGAATCATGCGACCTCAGGGAGAACCTGAACCTTATTGACGAAGTCCGAGAAAGATCCTTCATCTGATGGGCCATATATCAGCAGCGAGTTGAGAGGTTATATAACAAGAAAGTCCGTCTGACCAACATCAAGGAAGGTGACCTCGTACTCAGAAAGCTCATAATTTTCCAGCCCACCGCCAGAGGCAAGCTAGCCCCTAATTGGGAAGGCCCATATAAGGTCTCCCAGGTGGTACGTCCTGGTACGTAACGACTCGAAGACCTGGGGAGAAGGGTGGTTAAGAGACACTAGAACGCAGAGCACCTCGTCAAGTTCCAAGAAGGAAAGTGGGGGAGAGTCTACTATTGTAATGGGCGCTACGCGCTAATTCCCCTGTAAACAAACATGAAATAAAGGCAGGAGATTTTGTTTAACAAGTCAAAGTTTGTGGATTTCTCAATCTCCCAAGTCATCGCCCCTCGGCATGGACTTCGACGACCTACAAGGGATTTCTCAATCCCTCAAGTCCTCGCCCCTCGGCATGGACTTCAACCACATACGAGAGATTTCTCAATCCCTCAAGTTCTCGCCACTCGGCTTGGACTTCGACCACCTACAAGAAATTTCTCAATCTCTCACGTTCTCACCCTTCGGCATGGACTTCGACCACCTTCGAGGGATTCCTCAATCCCTCAAGTCCTCGCCACTTCGTTTGGACTTCGACCACCTAAGAGATATTTCTCAATCTATCACGTCCTCGCCCCTCGGTAGGGATTTCGACCACCTACGAGGGATTTCTCAATCTCTCAAGTTCTCACCACTCGACTTGGACTTCGACCACATACGAGAGATTTCTTAATCTCCTACGTCCTCGCCCCTCAGCATGGACTTTAACCACCTACGAGGAATTTCTCAATCCCTCAAGTCCTCGCCCCTCGGCATGGACTTCGACCACTTACAAGGGAATTTCTTAATCCCTCATGTCCTCGCCCATCGGCATGGAATTCGACCACCTACGAGGGATTCCTCAATCCCTCAAGTCTTCGCCACTCGGCTTGGACTTTCACCACCTACGAGGGATTTCTCAATCCCTCAAGCCCTCGCCACTCGGCTTGGACTTCGACCACCTACGAGGAATTTCTCAATCCCTCAAGTCCTTGCCTCTCGGCTTGGACTTCGACCAACTATGAGGGATTTCACAATCCCTCGAGTCCTAGCCCCTCAGCTACTCACGTCCTCGCCCCTCGGCTTGGACTTCGACCACCTATGAGGGATTTCACAACCCCTCGAGTCCTCTCCCATCGACTCGGACATCGGCTACTCACATTTTGCCCTTTGGCTTGGACTTCGGCCACCTATGAGGGATTTCACAACCCCTCGAGTCCTCGCCCCTCGACTTGGACTTCGACCACCTATGAGGGATTTCTCAATCCCTCAACTCCTAGCCCCTCGGCTCGGACCTCGACTACTAACGTCTGCGACTCTCGGCGTGGACTTTGACCACCTATGAGATATTTCTCAATTTCTCAAGTTCTCGCCCCTTGGTTGGGGCTTCGACTCACTACTTACACAAGTTTCAATTTGATTTGTGGCTCTAGCCCACAGCGAGGACCTCTGAGCTCCATACTTAGATATAACCCCCCCTTCCACCCGCTCGTAGCTAGGGGTAGGGCAGCCTTCATCGCCACCCCTAACTGTCAGAGGTTGGTAGGAGATCTGCCGATCGTAAGGACCGTCGGCCAAAATTTTCACTTTTGACACTCGCCTTCGGCTAGTGCCTCGAGGCCCATGCTCCAAGGTAACCCCCTTCCACCCGCTAGCAGCTAGGGGTAGAGCAGCCTTCATCACCACTACCCCTAACTTTCAGAGGGTGGTAGGAGAGCCACCGATGACGAGAACTTGCTGCGGAGTGAGGAATGAGAAATGATAGGGAGTGAGGATTATATAGCCCAAGGGGATTAGCGTTTATGGCATGGGAAGTCAAAACGTCTATTATACGCATTTATGATATTGGAAGACAAAACGTCCTCTATTACCAGTCATTTAGGATCCCTCAGTCCCCCCGATGTTTCGCAATAGTTCTTAATCTCCAAGTCCTTACCCCTCGGTCTCGTACCCACCCGTCGGCCCAGACATCGAAGGCCCATCCTCAGAGTTTGGATGTATGCGCACGGCAAAAGAACCCACAAAAGACCAATGCAATCTTGTTCTCGTATTATTATTTCAACCAAAGAAAGTGTATCATTACAAGGAGAGACTTTATTACATCGTTCGCAATTGGCCTAGGGCTCCTGTATCAGAGCCGCAGGGTTAATACAGGCCAGTTCAAGGCCATCCGAACGAGTTGGGTCTTCCGCGGGATCGCCCGAGGCCGCTAAGGTGGACACACCAACGACGGAGCTCTGTGCGTCACAGGGCCTCGCTGGCCCGATTCTCAGGGTCGACAACGAGGCTCCAGCAGTAGGGCATGCACTTCCGATAGAAACGGATCGGGATCCTGACATCCCGAGCATTATCTTGTACCGTTGTACCTCTAACTCCTTCTCTACACTGACATCATGAAGGAAAGACTAAAACGACGGCCGCCGAGCAGAAGTGCTGGTCATCGAAAACACATCCTCTGCACTTCCCAGGTCACGTTCGGCTATCAGCTTCTTAAAGCGTGCCAACTCCAAGCTAAGTCCCTTTGACTTATTCATGAATTATTAAACAGCCGCCTCTCGATCGCAAGCCTCTTTACGACATCGGATTAGAGTGGACTATAAGGCTGTGACGTTACCCCTAAGCCGTGCGGTCTCAGCACGACTAGAATCTACTCCCAATGTCGTATCTATCTGACAGAGACAAACAGAGAAACATCATTCAGAGCCCTATATTCTTGGCGAAAGTTTACAAAATCTCACAGGGCAGATTACATCCAAACTCCCAAGACAAAAGATTTGGCCAAAATCTCTTTTCATTACTCAAAAAATGTATTTACAAAGATGTGGTGGCCAGTCCGCGTTCGGCAATTACAAAGTTCGAAGAGAGAAGAAGAGTAAAAACAAATAACAAAGGATACTGTTGGGGGGATTGGCCAACCTCTTCGTCGTCAGTCGTCTCTGCGTTGGGGCTGACCGGGGCAACGCCCTCATCACCGCCACATCCGGGAGTCGGCGGGTGGTCAGGTAGCTTCATATCGTAATGAAAGTGATCAAGCTCTAACTCAGGATGGTAGTACTTGACATGCCAGATTGCCAGGTCATAGACCTCATCTTGTGCCACGATGACCTTATCCATGCTTGCTTGTTTAACCTTCTTTATCTTGCGGGCGGCCGCCTTCCTCAGCTCGCCCTCCCTCTTCATGCTGTCGTCGGCATGTGAAGCCAGCTCGACCTGAAGGGCCTGGTTACAGGACTCGACGGCCATCAGCTGTAACTTGAGGTCATTCATCTCTCGCTCATAGCGCTGAGCATTCCTCACCTCCCTCTTCAACTCTTGGTGGTGCATCTTCATCAGCTGAGCGCCCTCAAGGCATGCCTATAGCCGAGGGAATAAGACGGAATATATATATATATATATATATATATATATATATATATATATATATATATATATATATATATATATATATATATATATATATGGGTAAAAGGGATATGAGCAACTTGCTCATTTAGTAAATGAGCAATTGATTATATGGCATGCATGTGATACATTGGACAACTAACTCTTTTAAGGATTTTCCAATCACATGTATGACACATAATCAACTGCTTATTTACTAAATGAGCAAGTTGCTCATACCCCTTTTTCCCTATATATATATATATATATATATATATATATATATATATATATATATATGAGAAATGCTCCATTGAAAACGAATTTGTTTTCACAGGTTGGAATACAGCGATCTGAGCCATTGGATCGCTCTTGATCGTGATCAGCGGGCCCATTACCCAATAACACTTAAGTGGCGGAGGGTTAATTTGGGAATTTCGTCCCAAATAACTCTTCGCTTGATTCGCTCTAAAAAATTGATATAACCTAGCCCGTTGTTGGGAACAACGGCCAAGGCTATAAAATTTTATATCCTAGGTTATTTGAAACAACAAAATTTTATAGCCTAGGCCGTTGTTGGGAACAACGGCCTAGGTTATGTCAATTTTCAGAGCGAATCAGGCGAATAGTTATTTGGGACGAAATTTCCAAATTAACCCTCCGCCACTTAAGTGTTATTGGGTGATGGGTGGCAGCGATCTGAGCCGCTGATCACGATCAAGAGCGATCTAATGGCTCAGATCGCTGTTTTCCAACCCGGTGATAACAAACCTGTTTTCAATGGAGCATTACTATATATATATATATATATATATATATATATATATAGTAAATAAACAACAAAATAGCCGGAACAGAATGAAGACCTGCACACTCGCTTGAGCCCACTTCATGTAACTGAAATCTATGGTGTCACACTTCCGGGCGGTCCCGAGGTAGGGCGAGCTTCTCAACCACCTTGATGGCCACGGGACCCTCCGACACGGTGTTGGCAACCCGAACGGCCCAGTCCGAGGCCCCTATTCGCCCAAGATCGTCTGGGCATCAGTGATTGGGGGGGGGGGAGGGGCTTCACCACCTCAGTAACCTTCAGGTTACTCGAGCTTGGGGCCAACTTGGGGGCCTTCTGCTTCTTCAACGATGAGGCAGAAGGTTCCTCCAAAACCCTCTCGGAGCCTGCTCGGCCCGTTCGGCATTCCTCTTCTTCAACATCGCTCTCCTCGCAGCAATCTCTGAGTCGTCCATATCTGCAAAGGAAAGAGAAACGTATAAGACGAAGGAAAAGACTTGAATAAAAATTAGACAAAATACATACTGGAAGGAATGGGGCTCGGTCCGATCCGAGCCAGATGCCCCTCTGTCACATTCGGCCAACTAATGCTGTTGCCCGAACATATCCGCTCGACATCTGCCCACTCTGCCGTCAGGTCGGCCTTGCGAGGCCCCTTAAGGTTGGGCTTATAAAAACTTCATGCTGTGGGTATCACCCAGGGTGTCAAACTCCGAACGATGAAATATTTCCCTTTCCACCCCTTTATCGAGTCCGAATGGCCGTGGATGACCTTTCTCCCTCGGGGAGGTGAGATGTAGTAGATTCCTTCATACTCGTCAGACGAACTAATACCCAAAACTGCTCGTAAGTACTTCAGTCTCAAGGGCACGCCCCTATCCTCGCAAAGAAGCATGAAGAACACGAGCTGCTTCCAAGAGTTCGGCCCGTATTGCATCGGACACAATGATGCCCAGGACAGAACCCTCTGAATGAATAGGGTGGAGGGGCATTCGCAAGCCCGAGCTGAACGTGTCCACCGGAAACTTGTAGAAGCAGAGGGCCAAGTTATCCATGAGGCGAAGCCCGGAGCTGGGGATCAACAACTCGTACTCCTGACCAATGAAGTAACTAGCTCGGATAACTGGAAGGTCATTCGTGGTCAGTACAGTTGGCATTTTTTCCAAGGAGATTTTCTGTTGACCAGGCGACGACAGCTGCACTCCATACCAGACCAAGTCCTCGATGTCGTTTGGGTATATTCTAATGGAGCTCAGCTACACGATGAAGGGGACATTAAGTCTGACTTTAGGAGTCATCTCGTCCGGGCTGTCTGGTAGGATCCACTTCATTTTCCTCTGTTGAACACGACGACCCTTTGGGGGGGAGGGCATAGCCAAAGGAGTTAGATGGTGGTCCTCTGCCGAAGGGTCGTCCTCGACATCCTCGTCCCTGTAACGCCCCGAATCCCAAATACACTGAATTTGAGATGTTCTACAAGATCTTTTCACTTTCTTTAGTAAAATTTTACAAGGAAATTTAAACTTTTCACTTTACATCAGAGTTTACATAAATACATTACAATTTACACTGCACAGCGGAAGTAAACTTTACAACAATGAAAAAAATATACAACAACATTGAGTAATCTTTAAGCATTTGTTCCTCTTTAATCTTTATCAAGCTATTTACCTGCATATAAGACTGTGGGTACGTCAGTTTATTCAACCGACGATCAATATACACGGCCAACCTCTCTATGCCGGAAATAGTATAACTTATTTTCCATATTTAGCAATCACAAACTTGTCACATTTCAAACTAAAGGGACTACCCTATTGATGTCGTGTTGTGATTATGCACTTAGTCCTTAATGCAGTTATTTATGTTATATGACACTAATGCGCACTTATTCGGATTCTATGCATCCCAAAATACATAGGACCGAGGGCAAGTCCTTGATCGTTCTTCATCTTTGTAGGGTTCAATCCTTCGTTATGACTTAATCTACTACTGTAATTATGGTAGGTATCTTAGATGTTCTATGATCTACGAGCCCATGTCCAGACAGCCTGGAGGGAAATCCCACGCACTGACACGACGCATCGAGCAGGCAACCTATGGACAATTCAGCCTCCGCCATGGAACAATGGCACCACCCATAGCCACTCAAACATCCTACAAGCATCGCCACCGGGACGATAATTCTGGAGTAGTGCCTACGCCATGTCTTAACGCATCAAGCAGGCAGCCTGTGGATCACTCTCACATCGCTAATCCGATGGCCCTCATACTCGTGTTTTTCTCCTACTTTCATCACGTCTCCACTATGTACTAATCCTTAGTTTTTATCAAAATCATGAACAAAAATCAAAGCTCTAGAGTTAGCCTCTCCACTAAACCGGACTTATTCATTCATTTAAACATGACCAACCTTGGTCTTTTTTTTCAATTTTCATTTCATTGATTTTCAAATGCCGGGGGAGACTTAGCTCCTCTTTTTGTTTCAATTTTCAATTCACAATTTCCAAATGAGCATTTCTGACTCATAAATTTTCATGTTGAGTTATCATACTCGAAAGTAATTCTCTTTTCCAATCATGATTTCTAATTCGTTCAAATAGTCCATAACTATACATGAAATTCATATGCTTTATCAATTATCACTTTCACTTTGAAATTCACATCACTAACGAATATTCACATTTCACATTTTTCACACTATTCTCAAATGAGAATAATTTGCATCACATCACATAATATAATTTCTTTTTGCCACATTAATTTTCTAATCCTTCATTTCAAATCATTTTTTGCAAGATACAATATCACAAAGAATATCAATGTCGACTATAGTTCTATTTACTCATTTAGTCACAAATTATACTTTACTTTATGTAAATCATTCCTAAATTATTTTTAATAAGTCCCATGTATTTTTAGAAGAATAACTACATTTTTTTTCATAATTTTTAGATCACAAAAATGTCCAAAAAATATTTTTTTTCTAAACTGCTTAGCCCCAGATTCGAACCCAGCACCACAGAGAAGACAGCCGAAGGCACAGACCAACAGGCCATTTGTGCCAGCGGTATAAAGAGAAGGCAGAGAGTATTTAATGCTCTCGGCCGCTGATTCTTATATACTTAAAAATTTATGAAACAAAACAGTGCCACAAGGATTCGAACCCGCAACCTTAAGGTCGAAACCACTGTAGCGATCAGAGCCATCCCGACCACTTGAGCTACGCGGTCGAGTTGTCACTAGCTCAATTCAATTTTCATTTAACCCATACTTTCTGTCATTTAGAAAATTTCGACGTTCAACAAAGTTGCATTTCACAATGTTCTTACTAACATACTGTAAAAATCCAAATTAATTATTTCCATCATGAATTTTATTCCAGTATATGAAAATAATTTTCATACATAATTAAACATAATTTTTCTCAATAGTTAACACATTTTTACCACATAATTTGGTTAATGTGACATACTACTACCACTACATTCCTTTCTGACATTATAATTTCATTGATCTCTATACTAATTTATGCTCTTATTCATTTTCCAAACATAAAAATTTCATATTGATTTATTCGTTACAACGCCATAACAAAATTTTCCAATTTAGCACAAGTTAATATACTATTCTTGCACATAACTTTTTATGCTTCTAACAAAGGTTTCTTCACACAATCTATAACCATATTCGTATTGCACACAATCTTGAACTTTACTAATAGCAACACACATAATTTGCAAATGAACAAATCAATCAATTAGAGATCATCTTTTCAATTAAATGTGCATTCGTATTAGTCATATTCATGCATCATTTTGCTAATTAAATCTAGCATGCATTCCTATATTAGAAATTGGAAAAATTTACCCACCTTATTGAAGAAAGATACAATTAACCACCTCCTAGACGAATGTCCTTGCAACAAGAGTGCACCTCCTCCTAGACGACATGCACACAAGCCTCCAAGCACACCTCACCGAGAGCTCCTTGATGGTAGCCGGCCTCTCCTTTCCTCCTTGATGTTGCAAGCACAATCCCACACGCTCTCAATCTTTTAACTCACAAAATCACTACTAGATAATATAATTTAGACTATAGGTTTGGAAGAGAATAATAAGCACAAGAATAACTAGCCGGGGGGGGGGGGGGGGTATTTATACTAAAAATCAAGGAGAATGGATGGCTAGGATCAAGTGGTTTTTTATAAGATGGAGGGCTAGGATGAAAGTAGGAGTTGCATTAACTACCCACAACTAAGTAACCACCAAGCATGATCTCCACTCCAATTTTGATTTTCCCTCCAAAAGATTCCAACCGGCCATGCAAGGAATGTGCATATTGCACGTGTACGTGTAGTGCACGTGCATGCAACTATGTCCAAAAATTGTACATTAAATTTTTGTATAAAAATAAAATAGTCTTTAAATTGTATTCTACATGACAAGTTGTATAAAAATAGTTCATGGGCTTTAATTTATGGGCCAAAATAATTATTATAAAAATAATAAATTAAATTAACTTTGGGCTTTTAAAAGAAAATGCTTTTGAAAGAAGGCTTTATAGAAAAATAATTAAAGGCACATATTTAAATATCTTTACTCATCATGATGAAAATAATTATAAGATTTAATTCAACCAAAAATATTGCACGTGCACACTACGTGCAAAATAAATAATTTTTCATTAAATGAAAAATCAGGGCATTACAACACTCCCTCCTTAGAATAGTTCCGTCCCCGGAACTACAGTCAAGAGTGAGAAACAAAAAAAATACCACACTCACAACAAGAACAAAAGATACAAAGATGCAAATCAAGCAAAAAGCTCAGGATAGTCCTTCAACATCCTCTCTTCAGACTCCCAAGTAGCCTCTTCAACCAAATGGTTTCTCCAAACTACCTTGACCATCGGTATCGTCTTATTCCTCAAGACTTTCTCTCGACGATCAACAATCTCGACAGGAGACTCGATGTAATTCAGATTCAACTGCAAACCTTCCGGCACTTCAGGCAAATGATGACTCGGATCTGGAATATAACCTCTCAGCATAGACACATGAAAGACATTGTGCACCTGAGACAACTCTTCCGGTAATTCAAGCCGATAAGCAGTTTTTTCGATCCTTTTCAATATCTTATACGGGCCTATAAACCTCGGGGCTAACTTCCCGCCTTTGCCAAATCGAACCACACCTTTACTGGGCGATACTTTCAGAAAGACGAAGTCACCAACCTCAAACTCAAGGTCCCTTCTCCGGTTGTTTGCATAGCTTTTCTGCCTGCTCTGAGCTTCTACCAACCGTTTCCTGATCAGAGCAATCTTCTCAGAAGTCTGCTACACAAGCTCAGGACCAAACAACTGACGCCCCCCAACCTCAAACCAACAAACAGGTGTCCTCCACTTCCTACCATACAGAGCTTCGTACGGCGCCATCCCGATGCTAGTCCTGAAAACTGTTGTTATAGGCAAACTCTACCAAGGGTAAATGCCTTTCCCAACTACCTCCAAAGTCTAGTATACAACACCAAAGCATATTCTCAAGAATACGGTTGACTCTCTCGGTCTGCCCATCGGTTTGCAGATGAAAAGCAGTGCTGAAATCTGTCTTGGTACCTAAAACTGTCTGAAGACTCCTCCAGAAATGCGAAGTAAACCGCGCATCTCGATCAGACACAATAGTTGATGGAACACCATGAAGCCGAACGATCTCGCCAACATACAACTCAGCCAACTTGTCCATCGAAGCAGTGAGTTTCATCGCCAAAAAGTGAGCGGACTTGGTTAGTCGATCGACTATGACCCAAATCGCATCATTGCCTTTAGGACTCTTAGGCAATCCCGTAATGAAATCCATACTGATGTTATCCCACTTCCATTCCGGAATAGGTAACGGCTGTAATAGACCTCCGGGTCTCTGATTTTCGGCTTTGACTTGCTGACAAACCTCACACTTTGCCACAAATTCAGCCACATCCCGCTTCAAACCTGACCACCAGAAATGCTGTTTGATGTCTTTGTACATCTTAGTACTCCCAGGATGTACCGACAAAAGAGTAGCATGTGCCTCCTGAAGAATACTCTCTTTCAGGTCCGCCTGATTTGGAACACATAACCTATCTCCGAACCACAGCACTCCATCCCTGATTTGAAATCCGGGCAACCTGCCAGCACTAACCTGCTCCTTCATCTCCAAAATATTAGCATCAACCTCTTGACTTGCAATGATCCTTCCATTCAGTGTAGGCTAAAGCCTCAACTGAGCTAAAGATGCTTCCAATCCTTGCAAGACAACTTCAATACCTGCTCAATCCAATTCCTCAATCAGATGCTTCTGAGTTGTAATCAAACTGGCTAAATTGCTCTTGCGACTAAGTGCATCAACAACAACATTAGCTTTTCCAGGATGATATTTGATCTCAGGTCGCATGTCCTCAAGCACTTCCAACCATCTTCGCTGCCTCAAATTCAGATTCCTCTGCTGATATATATACTTCAAACTCTTGTGGTTCGTGTACATGTTCAATTTCTCACCGTACACGTAGTGCCTCTATTGCTTCAGGGCAAAGATAATCGCAGCTAACTCCAGATCATGAGTAGGGTAATTCTTCTCATGCGGTCGTAGTTGCCTAGACCCATAAGCGATTACTCTTCCTTCTTGCATTAAGACACAACCAAGCCCACGATGTGAAGCATCGCTATAGACATCATACTCAACACCTGCTCGAGGCAAAGCCAAAATAGGTGTAGTAGTCAGTTTCTCTTTCAACTCCTGAAAGCTCGCCTCACATTGCTCAGTCCACTTGAAGTTCACATTCTTCTTGGTCAGACCAGTAAGCGGTACGGCTATCTGAGCATAACCTTGAATGAATCTCCTGTAGTATCCAGTCATTCCAAGAAAACTTCTGACTTCCTTCACTGTAGTAGGCCTAGCCCAATCTCTCACTGCCTCTATCTTCTGAGGGTCAGTTGCCACTCCCTCCTTAGAAAGGATGTGACCTAGGAATGCCACTTCAGATTTCTAGAAATCACACTTGGATAACTTGGCATACAACTTCTGCTCTTCCAGCTTCTTCAACACTGCTGCCAGATGCTCGGTGTGCTCCTCTTCTGACTTGGAGTACACGAGGATATCGTCGATAAACACCACGACGAAAGAATCAATGAATAGCCTCAGAACTCTATTCATCAAATCCATGAAGATTACGGGTGCATTCGTCACTCCAAATGGCATAACTAAGAATTCGTAATGCCCATGTCGAGTTCTAAATGCAGTTTTGTGCACATCTTCAGCTTTCACTCGAACTCGGTGATATCCTGATCGAAGATCTAATTTGGAGAAAACAGCTGCTCCTTGTAGACGATCGAACAAGTCATCAATTCGAGGAATAGGATACTTATTCTGAACAGTGACCTTATTCAGCTCTCGGTAATCGATACACATTCTCATCGATCCATCCTTCTTCTTTACCAAAAGCACTGGTGCTCCCCAAGGTGACGCACTAGGTTGAATAAAGCCTTTCTCCAACAGTTCTTCAATCTGCCGTTTCACCTCATCCTGTTCTACTGGAGCCATCCTATATGGTGCCTTAGAAATGGGTGCACTTCCCAGTTGAACAGTGATGCTGAACTCTACATCACGATGCGAGGGTAACCCAGGAAAATCTTCCAAGAACACAGTCGGATAGTCCTGAACCACAGGAATCCCTTGCACTTCCACAGGAGTCTCTTCCTTGCGGATAGCTGCCACCAGCCTAGGACACTTCTGCTTCCCTTGGAAAGTGACTTCAGCTCCACCTGGATCCTTCACTGTTACCGTCTTGGTCTTACACTCGATGCTTGCACTGTACACCGACATCCAATCAATGCCAATGATAACATCGACTCCCAAGATAGTCCGAACCACAGGAATTCCTTGCACTTCCATAGGAGTCTCTTCCTTGCGGATAGCTGCCACCAGCCTAGGACACTTCTGCTTCCCTTGGAAAGTGACTTCAGGTCCACCGGGAGCCTTCACTGTTACTGTCTTGGTCTTACACTCGATGCTTGCACTGTACACCGACATCCAATCAATGACAATGATAACATCAACTCCCAAGATAGTCAGCTCGATCAGATCAATTCCAAAGATTCGATCTCCAATCACAATCTCACAATCAGCATAATATCGATCAGTGGTTAAAGTTTTCCCTGGCGGAGTAGCTACTGCCAAGATCTTGCCTGGAAAAATCTTCAGTTCAACTCCCAACACTTTAGCAAATTTAGGAGACACAAAAGTATGAGAGGATCCAGTATCGAACAACACAACTGCTTTCATTCCATTAAGATAAAGTTCTCCTGTTACATAATACACACTCATTACGTAACAGTTCACTTAATAAACGGGAAAAAGAAATGACAAAAACCTCTAAACATCGGCACTCGTACCAGTGATGACATGATCTACTTCATCAGCATCAGCTTCTGTCAAGGCAAATACTCGCCCTGGTTGGTACGGTCTCTTCCCAGTCTGCTGTGTTGGTGCGTTGCTATTACCATTCCGTGGTTTGAGACATTGAGATCGGTAATGTCCCGTTTCACCACAGTTGAAGCAAGTTACCGTAGGAGGTCTCACCACATTATTTCCAGGTCCTCCAGTCACACTAATAGCGTTCGCCCCTGTCGGTTTGAACCTTTGTGCAGATGGTTGTCCCTTGAAACTCCCAGAATTGGCGGGCCTCTTTCCAGACTGCCAGTTGTTCCTCCGGATCTGAACAACATGAAACTGCTCCATGTCTGCTTCCGTCGCTGCTGCCCTCTTGACCAACTTGTCGAATCTCCTGATACCAAGAGGTATCATCCGGGACCTTAAGCTCGGCCTCAATCCATGCTCGAACATACGAGCCTTCTTAGCCTCATCCATCACTAATTCAGGAGCATACCTAGAGAGCTGAGTAAACTTGGCCTTGTACTCTCTCACTGACATGCCGCCTTGCTGTAGTGATAGAAATTCCATAGCCTTCTTCTCTTGAACATCAGAGGGGAAATAGTGACTGCGGAATTCTTCCAGAAATTCCTCCCAGCCAAGAACTATGCCTCCCATTGTCCTCTTCATCGACTGCCACCAAACAGCCGCATCCTTCTCAAGTTGCAGAGTTGCCAACTTGACCTTACTGCCTTCAGGGGTCTCCAACACTTCAAAGATTGTCTCCACCTGATGAATCCAGTTGTCAGCCACATCGGGGTCTGACTTCCCTTCGAATACAGGTGGTTTCATTCGTTTGAACGACTCCACTAGTTTAATCGCTTCGGGCACCGGATTCACAGGCCCCCTTCCTTGGTTCTGATTCATAGCCACGACATTGAGCGTCTAATAGACCCTCACAAGTTCCGTTTCCAGATCCAGACCATCACCATTTCTAGCTCCTCTTCTAGACATATTCTGATGCAAAAGATCCATTAAATTCGAAGTATAAGACATGAATTTTAAATCAACTTGCATTTCATTAAATTCCAAACTTTATACATTCGAATTGAAAAACATTTCTTGACATCAGAATGAAAATAGTAGAAGCTACAATAGTTTAACTCCTACGGTTCCTCTTCTCTTCTCGAAGTTCTCCCCGTAGTTCATCAACTTCATCCTTCAGCACATCGGTCAGATTCTTCCTCTTCTCGAGTTCCCATATACGATGAATGAGAACAGAATAGTCGTCCTTACGCTTTGCCAGCTGAGCCTCCAATAATCCGACTCTCTCTCGCAGTGTCTCTACCTGCCTCTGAAGAGAAGTCACAAGACTATTCGGAACTGGTTCTTCTTCTTCGTCAGAAGAAGAGTCATCAGATGAATCCGGAGGTGGGGTGATCTCTCGGGATTCAGGCCATTCTTCTCCGTCAGAATCTGCTTGCCCTGGGTAGTACTCGTCCTCGAAATCTGCCTGTCCAGGATGGTACTCTTCCTCAATGATATGCCAGTCGTCTTCTCCAGCAGGATCAAAGTGATCAGCCATCTTAGAAATAGGGAGGAAGAAGCATAAGTCTCAGAGCAACACAAATGTAAGTCACTTACATTTAAATCTCTAGACTCAAACACACACTCTAATGTCCACTACTAGGGTGTCGTTCCATATAAATTTGTACAAGTGTGGAAAGCGTGGCTCTGATACCACTCTGTAACGCTTCCCAAATACACTGAATTCGAGATGTTCTACAGGATCTTTTCGCTTCCTTCAGTAAAATTTTACAAGGAAATTTAAACTTTTCACTTTATATCAGAGTTTACATAAATACATTACAATTTACACTGCACAGCGGAAGTAAACTTTACAACAATGAAAAAAATATACAACAACATTGAGTAATCTTTAAGCATTTGTTCCTCTTTAATCTTTATCAAGCCATTTACCTGCATATAAGACTGTGGGTACGTCAGTTTATTCAACCGACGATCATTATACACGACCATCATCTCTATGCCGGAAATAGTATAACTCATTTTCCATATTTAGCAAACACAAACTTGTCACATTTCAAACTAAAGGGACAACCCTATTGATGTCGTGTTGTGATTATGCACTTAGTCCTTAATGCAGTTATTTATGTTACATGACACTAATGCGCACTTGTTCGGATTCTATGTATCCCATACTACATAGGTCCGAGGGCAAGCCCTTAATCGTTCTTCATCTTTGTAGGGTTCAATCCATCGTTATGACTTAATCTACTACTGTAATTACGGTAGGTATCTTAGATGTTCTATGATCTACGAGCCCATGTTCAGGCAGCCTGGAGGGGAATCCCACGCACTGACACGACACATCGAGCAGGCAACCTATGGACAATTCAGCCTCTGCCATGGAACAATGGCACCACCCATAGCCACTCAAACATCCCACAAGTATCGCCACTGGGACGATAATTCTGGAGTAGTCCCTACGCCATATCTTAACGCATCAAGCAGGCAACCTGTGGATCACTCTCACACCGCTAATCCGATGGCCCTCATACTCGAGTTTTTCTCCTACTTTCATCACGTCTCCACTATGTACTAATCCTTAGTTTTTATCAAAATCATGAACAAAAATCAAAGCTCTAGAGTTAGCCTCTCCACTAAATCGGACTTATTCATTCATTTAAACATGACCAACCTTGGTCTTTCTTTTCAATTTTCAATTCATTTATTTCCAAATGCCGGGGGAGACTTAGCTACTCTTTTTGTTTCAATTTCAATTCACAATTTTCAAATGAGCATTTCTGACTCATAAATTTTCATGTTGAGTTATCATACTCGAAAGTAATTCTCTTTTCCAATCATGATTTTTAATTCGTTCAAATAGTCCATAACTATACATGAAATTCATATGCTTTATCAATTATCACTTTCACTTTGAAATTCACATCACTAACGAATATTCACATTTCACATTTTTCACACTATTCTCAAATGAGAATAATTTGCATCACATCACACAATATAATTTCTTTTTGCCACATTAATTTTCTAATCCTTCATTTCAAATCATTTTTTGCAAGATACAATATCACAAAGAATATCAATGTCGACTATAGTTCTATTTACTCATTTAGTCACAAATTATACTTTACTTTATGTAAATCATTCCTAAATTATTTTTAATAAGTCCCATGTATTTTTAGAAGAATAACCATATTTTTTTCATCATTTTTAGATCACAAAAACGTCCAAAAAATATTTTTTTCTAAACTGCCGAGCCCCAGATTCGAAACCAGCACCACAGAGAAGACAGCCGAAGGCACAGACCAACAGGCCATTTGTGCCAGCGATATAAAGAGAAGGCAGAGAGTATTTAATGCTCTCGGCCGCTGATTCTTATATACTTAAAAATTTATGAAACAAAACAGTGCCACAAGGATTCGAACCTGCAACCTTAAGGTCGAAACCACTGTAGCGATCAGAGCCATCCCGACCACTTGAGGTACGCGGTCGAGTTGTCACTAGCTCAATTCAATTTTCATTTAACCCATACTCTCTGTCATTTAGAACATTTTGACGTTCAACAAAGTTGCATTTCACAATGTTCTTACTAACATACTGTAAAAATCCAAATTAATTATTTCCATCATGAATTTGATTCCAGTATATGAAAATAATTTTCTTACATAATTAAACATAATTTTTCTCAATAGTTAACACATTTTTACCATATAATTTGGTTAATGTGACATACTACTACCACTACATTCCTTTCTGACATTATAATTTCATTGATCTCTATACTAATTTCTGCTCTTATTCATTTTCCAAACATAAAAATTTCATATTGATTTATTCGTTACAACGCCATAACAAAATTTTCCAATTTAGCACATAAAGCGACATAGTCAATATACTAATCTTGCACATAACTTTTCATGCTTCTAACAAAGGTTTCTTCACACAATCTATAACCATATTCGTATTGCACACAATCTTGAATTTTACTAATGGCAACATACATAATTTGCATATCAACAAATCAATCAATTAGAGATCATCTTTTCAGTTAAATGTGCATTCTTATTAGTCATTTTCATGCATCATTTTGCTAATTAAATCTAGCATGCATTCCTAAGTTAGAAATAGGGAAAATTTACCCACCTTATTGAAGAAAGATACAATTAACCACCTCCTAGACGAATATCCTTGCAACAAGAGTGCACCTCCTCCTAGACGACACGCACACAAGCCTCCAAGCACACCTCACCGAGAGCTCCTTGATGGTAGCTGGCCTCTCCTTTCCTCCTTGATGTTGCAAGCACAATCCCACACACTCTCAATCTTTTAACTCACAAAATTACTACTAGATAATATAATTTAGACTATAGGTTTGGAAGAGAATAATAAGCACAAGAATAACTAGCCGCCGGGGGGGGGGGGGGGGTATTTATACTAAAAATCAAGGAGAATGGATGGCTAGGATCAAGTGGTTGGTTATAAGATGGAGGGCTAGGATGAAAGTAGGAGTTGCATTAACTACCCACAACCAAGTAACCACCAAGCATGATCTCCACTCCAATTTTGATTTTCCCTCCAAAAGATTGCAACCGGCCATGCAAGGAATGTGCATATTGCACGTGTACGTGTAGTGCACGTGCATGCAACTAGGTCCAAAAATTGTACATTAAATTTTTGTATAAAAATAAAATAGTCTTTAAATTGTATTCTACATGACAAGTTGTATAAAAATAGTTCATGGGCTTTAGTTTATGGGCCAAAATAATTATTATAATAATAATAAATTAAATTAACTTTGGGCTTTTAAAAGAAAAGGCTTTTGAAAGAAGGCTTTATAGAAAAATAATTAAAGGCACATATTTAAATATCTTTACTCATCATGATGAAAATAATTATAAGATTTAATTCAACCAAAAATATTGCACGTGCACACTACGTACAAAATAAATAATTTTTCAATAAATGAAAAATCAGGGCATTACAGTCCCCCTCAGTAACTTCAACTTCTTCGTCATCCTCCTCCACACCACCGACAACTTCCTCTTCATCACCCTCCTCCCTGTGCACACTTCCTTCCGAGTCGCTCGACTCCACTACGAAAGGCTTTCTGCTGCGGAGCGGCGTGACATCATAAACCTTCTCCACTGTTTTCCAAGATGTTGAGTCGGAGAGACGCGGGTCATCATACCATCCCGATGTAGTGGCGGACGAACCAGACTGAGCCCTCGACATAATGAAAAAACTAACCTGTTTGAAAGTGCCGAGAAGTTTGCCAAAAAAGATCGCTTCCAGTGACTAAACTGTGCTAGAGACAAAACTTGGGGACTTAGAGAAAGAGAGCAAAGGTGAAAAATGAGGAGATGAGTGAGGGATATATAGTGAACCTAGCAACTCCTTGATTTTCACAAAACCTGCGACTCCTAAAAAACCTCAAACATGACGTCATTATTACATGTGTCACCGTAGGAGTGGCCTACATATGTCCCAATTAATTCCGAACACCAATTTCTCTCCAAGTCCAAAATGCTCGAGCCTTGGCAAGCACTTCGGACACTCCAAACACAAAAATGAGGTTTTGGCCAGTCATAAGGGCCACCTGGCTCGATGCTCGGCATGAATCTCGAGCAGGCACCCAACATTTCCACGAAAGTGCCTCCAAGTAAGGCCACCTGGCTCGAAACTCGACATGAATCTCGAGCAGGCACCCAACATTTCCATAAAAGTGCCTCACGAAGGCCACTTGGCTCGATGCTCGGCATTAATCTCAAACAGACATCTAACACTTCCACAAAAGCACCACCATGCAAGGCCACTTGGCTTGACGCTCGACATTAATCTGGAGCATGCATCCAATACTTCCACAAAAAGTGTCTCCAAGCAAGGCCACCTAGCTCGATGCTCGGCATGAAACTTGAGCAGGCACCCAACATTACCACAAAAGCACCTATAAGTAAGACCACCTGGCCCGATGCTCGGCATTAATCTCGAGCCGGCATCCAACACTTCCACAAAAGCGCCTTCAAGCAAGGCCACCTGGCTCGACACTCCGCATGAATCTCGAGCAGGCACCCAATATTTTCACAAAAGCGCCTCTAAGAAAGACCATCTGTCTCGACACTCGGCATTAACTCGAGCATGCATCCAACATTTCCACAAAAGTGCCTCCAAGCAAGGCCACCTAGCTTGACGCTCGGCACGAATCTCGAGCAGGCACCCAACATTTCTACAAAAGTGCTTCCAAGCACAGCCACCAGGCTCGATGCTCGGCATGAATCTCGAGCAGGCATCCAGCATTTCCACAAAAGCGCCTCCAAGCAAGGCCACCTGGCTCGATTCTCGGCATGAATCACAAGTAGGAAGTCAGCAGCCTCGCTCGCCACCGACCCCAAGCTCGGAGCTCGGAGCTCGGCGCGTAACTCGACCAGCGCCACAGCTTTCTCTCAAAAAATGCCTCTATCGAGGCGCTTGGCATTGACCCCAAGATCGGAGCTCGGCATGTACCTCGAATAGCGCCACATCTCTCTCAGAAAATGCCTCCTTTGAGGTGCTCGACATCGACCCCAGACCTCATAGCTCGGCACGTATCTCGAGCAGCTACCCAACTTCCTCTGAGTAAATGCCTCCTTCGAGGTGCTCGGCACCGACCCCAGATTTCGGAGCTCGACATGTATCTCGAGCAGCCCCATAACTTCCTCTCAAAAAATGTCTCATTCGATGCGCTCGACACCGACACGGAGCTCGGAGCTCGACACATGCCTCGAGCAGCTACCCAACTTCCTTTCAGAAAATGCCTCTATCGAGGTGCTTGACACTGACCCCAAGATCGGAGTTCGGCATGTATCTCGAGCAGCGCCACATCTTTCTCTCATAAAAAGCCTCCATCGAAGCGCTCGGTACTGACCCCAAGCTCGGAGTTCGGCACATATCTCAAGCAACGCCGCGACTTCCTCTCTGAAAACACCTCCATCGAGGCACTCGGCACCGACCCCGAGCTCGGAGCTCGGCACATGCCTCGAGCAATACCCAACTTACTCCCAGAAAATGCTTCCTTCGAGGTGCTCGGCACCGACCCCAAACCTCGGAGCTCGGCACGTATCGCGAGCAGTGACCCAACTTCCTCTCAGAAAATGCCTCTTTCGAGGCATTCGGCACCGACCCCAAACCTCCGAGCTCGGCACGTATCTCGAGCAGCACCACAACTTCCACTCAAAAAATGTCTCCTTCGAGGCGCTCGACACTGACCTCGAGCGTGGAGCTCGGCACATGCCTTGAGCAGCTACCCAACTTCCTCTCAGAAAATGCCTCTTCGAGGTGTTTAGCACCGACCCTAGACCTCGGAGCTCGGCATGTATCTCGAGCATCGCCACCACTTCCTCTCAAAAAGCGCCTCGCTTAGCGTGCTCGGCATCGACCCTCCTGGTTCGACGCTCGGTGCTCGGCACGGACATCGATCATGCCATATACCATGCTCGACTCGTTGCCGACCCTAAACATTGTTCTCAGGAGCTCCCCTCTCATCTTCACAAAACGTTACCCTCCGCTCTTCTCACAAGAACAAACTACTTCTCCACAGCTGGTGCACACAGCCCACCAAGAATGGGAGGCTTATGATGTGGGTATAGAGGACGTGGCTCAATTAGAGCCGTTGGATCTCCTCGAATTTTGCTCATCCCAGATCATCAGGTCAACAGGTCAACGGGGTTTCTATCACTTCAGGCCCACTGACAAACGGGTCCAACCCGGTCCATTAGGGTTGATATGGCTAAAAATAGGATTAAATCGGGACCGTTCACATCGGACACGAATCTTAAAGCTCAGGGGTAAAACGGTAATTTCACCTACTGACGGGTCTGAAATGGGAATTGGGTCCTTATTCAAAGCCCAATAACCCATAAACGGATCCACATCAACTGGGTACGGGTTCCAACCCGCTGCACACCCAGTCCAGCAAGATAAAATCAAGGTCTCTGATTAATCCTAATCAACGGCCCTGATTCACATCTATCTTTTCACTGGGGATTAGGGATTATATTCCTTATCAGATCACGGGAATTACATTCCTAATCTAGTCCCTAAGACGCCTATAAATACCCCCCATCCATCTCTATTAAGGGGTAATCAATCTTTTATGAGAAAAACGCTCTTTCATAATCATTTCTGGTTACTGACTTGAGCGTCGGAGGGTGCGTCGCCGGGATCAACCCCGGTGTCTCGCACTTTTTGCAGGTGTACGGTGAGAGTCAACGGTCAAACTCTGGCGGAACAGGTTAGAGGTTTTCTACTCAGGTTTTCCAAGAACTCATAAATTCTATCTGTTTATCCCCACACCAGATTTAGCGGCAACAGATTGGCACCGTCTGTGGGAAACAAACGAATAGCGGCCTCCCCTCCTCCCGTTGGTCAGATCTTCTCCAGCCATGCATCCAAAACAGAAGGGGAAGGCATCGGTCTCCAACCGAAGAACTACTTCTCTTCCTCCTCTCCCTCCTCCAGTTCAAGGTGCTCCTACTCAACAGGCCCCACCAGGGTCTCGGGGGGCTGCCCAGGGGTGCTCCCGTCAGATTCGTCCGAAGCAACATCCTCCTCATGATCAAGTCGCGGGTCCCAATCCTTCAGTTGAATCTGTGGCCTCTCAAAGCCTCCCCGAGTGGGATCTTCGTCAAGTGATTGCCAACCGTCAAAAGGGGGTCGATCTCAGAACTCGCCTGAATAGATGGCGAGCCCTTGGTGGAGTCCATCAACCCGAGAACTCAGGGGCTTCAAGAATCCGAACCCCCCACCGACCGAGGACTAGAAGATCCCCTCCCCCGAGGAGGCAAAGAGAGTCCCCTCAGCGTCATCGGCGGAGAACTCATTCTCCAATAAGCCGAGCCACACATAGGGATCGCCAAGGTGGAGAGGCACTAGTCATAAGGGCAGAACTTCAAGACTTCCAAGCGATAGTCTTAAGGGCCCTCAATATCGCCCCAAAGAACGACCAGAGACCACCTACTCATGAGCCAACTAGGAGCCATCGCCTTCACATTCTCAGTCCTCCTCCATCTCCAAGCTACCGTGGCCGCAGCCCCAGTCCACCCTCGTACGAAGATGAGTCCTGGGGCTCGGCAAGGTATAATCAAAGGGAAGACTCGGTCTACCGCAGTCTCCACGAGATGGAGAGGCGCCTCGGCCGAATTAACAGGGAAGAAGAGCAACGGGCGACAAACCTCCGCCCGAGCAGACCTCCATTCTCCCGCACCATCATGGAGGCCCCCATCCCAGAAAACTTCAAGCTGCCTCACCTCGAGACGTATACCGGGGAATCAGACCCCGCGGATCACATAGAGAGTTTTAAAACTCTCATGATGATCCACCATGCTTCAGATGCCCTCCTCTGCAAGGTTTTCCCTGCCACGCTGAAGGGGTCTGCACGAGAATGGTACTCTCGACTCGCCCCGGCCTCCATCTTCTCATTCGATCAGTTCGAAGGGCTCTTCCTTACTCATTTCGTGAGTAGTCGCCGAGCTGAGAAAACAAGTGTATCTCTGGTGACCCTCAACCAAGAAAAGGGTGAACGCCTAAGGGATTACGTTCGACGCTTCACCGCCGAAGCCCAGTCCATTCCCTCCCTCAACCAGTCAGTAGCCTCTGCCGCATTCGAGCGCAACGTCACTAATGCCAACCTCAGGGCATCCCTTACCAAGAAGCCTCCTCGGGACTTCTCAGAACTCCTACTTAGGGTGGAGAAGTACATACGAGCAGAAGAGGCTCTCAACCCCCTTGCTCTTGAGGAGACATCTTCCGGGAACAAACGGAAGGACACAAGTGAAGAGGGGTCCCAAAAATTCCAGAAGGACAGTAATGGCCAGCGCTGTTCGACTCCACGTTTTGAGAAGTTCACCCCCCTCATTGCTAATATATCAGAAGTCCTTATGGAGGTGGACAAGGAAGGACTACTCCGCGCTCTCTCTAGAATGAATACCCCTGGCAAGAAGAGGGACAAAGATAAGTGGTGCCGCTTTCACAGGGACCACGGTCACGACACGGATGATTGTCGGGCTTTCAAGGAGGAGATCGAAGAACTCGTACAGCGGGGACACCTGACCAAGTTCATCCAAAAAGATGGGGCCTAGCTTCCCCCCTTTGAGGAACCAACAAATGAACAGAAAGACTCGCTGAGCTTCAAGACTCAAAACCTCCCAGCTCCTCCCAAGAGGTCCTCACCTTATCGTAGAAGTAGGATTTTGATTTTCAATAAGGCCGATGCTTGTAACCCGGCCAATAGCATGTAATAATGGCTCGCCCTATTGAAGCAGCCACTTAGTTTATTTCAATAAAACTTTACGTTTTTTCATTGGAAATTGTTGCTCTTGCTTCATCTCAATCTCTCCGAGTCACGACTCGTTAAATGGTGATTTCGGAGTCTAGCTTCTTCTACATGGCTCCTCCCGCAACTCACTAAGCCTTAATGATGGTTCGGAGTCCAACACTTGGCTCGATTCTGCTTCAAATTACTCGCTCATAAGCGGGTAAGAAGTGGTTCGCCATTCGAAATTGCTCCCACAACCGTTGAATAACCTTAACGATGGTTCGGAGTCCAACACTTGGCTCGATTCTGCTTCAAATTACTCGCTCATAAGCGGGTAAGAAGTGGTTCGCCATTCGAAATTGCTCCCACAACCGTTGAATAACTCTAACGATGGTTCCGGAGTCCAACACTTGGTTCGATTCTGCTTCGAATAACTTGCTCTTAAGCGGGTTAGAAGTGGTTCGCCATTCGGAATTGCTCCCACAACTGTTGAATAACTCTAACGATGGTTCCGGAGTCCAACACTTGGCTCGATTCTGCTTCAAATTACTCGCTCATAAGCGAGTAAGAAGTGGTTCGCCATTCGAAATTGCTCCCACAACCGTTGATAACCTCACTTAAACAACAAGTTCGGAGCTCACTACTCTCTCCTTGGGTTGCTCCTCAAGCTCGTCTCACAAACGGTTCTCTCCCAAAGTCAAGCTCTTCGCTCCGCTCGCCTCCAAAAGCGGACCTCTTCTCAACGAGTTCGGAGCTCACCACTCTCTCCTAGAGTTGCTCCTTAAACTCGTCTCACAAATGGCTCTCTCCCAGAGTCAAGCTCTTCGCTCCGCTCGCCTCCAAAAGCGGACCTCTTCTCAACGAGTTCGGAGCTCACCACTATTTCCTAGAGTTGCTCCTCAAACTCGTCTCACAAATGGCTCTCTCTTAGAGTCAAGCTCCTCGCACCGCTCATCTCCAAGGCGGACCTCCTCTCGATAACCTCACTTAAACAACAAGTTCGGAGCTCACTACTCTCTCCTTGGGTCGCTCCTCAAGCTCGTCTCACAAACGGCTCTCTCCCAGAGTCAAGCTCTTCGCTCCGCTCGCCTCCAAAAGCGGACCTCTTCTCAACGAGTTCGGAGCTCACCACTCTCTCCTAGAGTTGCTCCTCAAACTCGTCTCACAAATGGCTCTCTCCCAGAGTCAAGCTCTTCGCTCCGCTCGCCTCCAAAAGCAGACCTCTTCTCAACGAGTTCGGAGCTCACCACTCTCTCCTAGAGCTGCTCCTCAAACTCGTCTCACAAATGGCACTCTCCTAGAGCCAAGCTCCTCGCTCCGCTCGCCTCCAAAAGCGGACCTCTTCTCAACGAGTTCGGAGCTCACCACTCTCTCCTAGAGTTGCTCCTCACACTCGTCTCACAAATGGCTCTCTCTTAGAGTCAAGCTCCTCGCACCGCTCATCTCCAAGGCAGACCTCCTCTCAACGAGTTCGGAGCTCACAACTCTCTCCTAGAGTTGCTCCTCAAACTTGTCTTCCAAATGGCTCTCTCCTAAAGCCAAGCTCTTCGTTTTGCTCACCTCAAAGGATGGGTCTTCCCACGGCTCTTACAAGGGTCTTCCTAGCACAAGGGTCTTCCCAGCACAGCTTCTCCGCCCCTAGGAGTGGAGCTCCTCTTCCAAAATCCCCAAGACCAAAACACTCCTCAACTTCATGAAGACAAGGATGTTGCGGGGCTATTTTGACCATGAAGGAGGGTGAATCCTCGTCTCACTAATAAAGAGAAGTTGTAGATCTTCGAATTAGCTTCGAAACAAGGGGTCGCACGCCCGAGCCGACCTCCGTAGCACCGGGAACATCGAAAACTCTCCTCAACCTCATGTATACAAGGATATTCTCTGGCTATTTTGACCATGAAGGAGGGTCAATCTTCATCTCACTCCTAAAGAGAAGTTGTAGATCTTCGAATTAGCTTCGAAACAAGGGGTCGCACGCCCCGAGCTGACCTCCGTAGCACCGGGAACATCGAGAAGAACTCTGCATGGAAAATTTGGGGTTCGGCACCAGCTGCCGAGCGTTCTTGACACCGACCCCATTATAGGGGAAAATTTGGGGTTCGGCACCAGCTGCCGAGCGCTCTTGACACCGACCCCGTTATAGGGAAAAATTTGGGGTTCGGCACCAGCTGCCGAGCGCTCTTGACACCGACCCCGTTATAGGGGAAAATTTGGGGTTCGGCACCAGCTGCCGAACGCTCTTGACACCGACCCTGTTACGGGGAAAAATTGGAGTTCGGCACCAGCTGCCGAGCGCTCTTGACACCGACCCTGTTACGGGGAAAAATCAGATCTCGGCACCCCTTCGCCGAACGCCCTTAGCACCGACCCACACAAAAAAATTAAAGGGGGCTATAGGGCCAGGTTTGGACCCGTTAACGACCAAACCCAAACCCTTTTCACTCTCCTCCCAGGCTCCCCTTCTTCTCCAATGGTTTGGCACCAAAACCAACAAAAAAAAAGAGACACAGTTCTCCACCTTCAAGCTTTACGCCAAACACACCATGGCCGAGCTCCCCCCTCCGTCGCCGGCCGCCTCCGACGCCGAGCTCACGCCGCCATCTCCATCAAACCCAAGAACCAGTTCTTCATCTTCAACCTCTACGCCGAACACACCATGCCGAGCTCCTGCTTCGTCGCCCAGCCTCGCCATGGCCCCGAGCTCCGTCACCGAGCTCGGCCCCATCCACTTCCGACGAACCTCCTCGTTCTTCTAGCTCCGTCGTCAAGCTCCCTCTCCACCGTTCCCGAGCTCTTCTCCCTTATCGTCGAGCCCCACTACATCCTCGACGAGCTCCTCCCTCGCCGAACCTAACTCCGAGCTCCGCCACAGAGTCCACTTCCTCCTCGTCGAGTTCACCGACGCCGAGCTCGAGCCACTTCAGCCGAAGCCCAGTCGAGCTCGAACCCATCGCCATGGCGTCGACGAGCTCCATCTTCACCGAAGCTTCCATTCTCGTCGAGCTCACCACCGCATCGAGCTCCGCCACAGAGCTCCACTTCCTCCTCGTCGAGTTCACCGACGCCGAGTTCGAGCCACTTCAGCTGAAGCCCAGTCGAGCTCGAACCCATCGCCATGGCGTCGACGAGCTCCATCTTCACCGAAGCTTCCATTCTCGTCGAGCTCACCACCGCGTCGAGCTCTCCCACAATCGAGCTCCGCCACAGAGCTCCACTTCCTCCTCGTCGAGTTCACCGACGCAGAGCTCGAGCCACTTCAGCCGAAGCCCAGTCGAGCTCGAACCCATCGCCATGGCGTCGACGAGCTCCATCTTCACCGAAGCTTCCATTCTCGTCGAGCTCACCACCGCATCGAGCTCTCCCGCAATCGAGCTCCGTCACCGCCTCGACGAGCTCCGAACTACGCGAGCTCCGTCCCCATCGAATCAATGGCCGAGCTCCATTCCGACGCCGAACCCATTACTGAGCTCGCTTACCGAATCTGCCGAGCTCTCCCTCTCTCCGAGCTCTCCCTCTCTCCGAGCTCCTCCATCGAGCTCCACTTCGTGAGCGTCTGGCGCTTCGAGAACGGAGAAAACGAAGAAGAAGGGAGAAAGAGCGAAGGAGACGCGAAGAAGAAAGAAAGAATACAACAGCAGCGAAAAAAAAAAACCGGGAAAAGTCAACGGTTGACTGCCACGTGGCGTACACATGGACTTCGGCTACTTTTCGCCGAGCGTTCTTGGAACCGACCTTGTTACACCCAAAAAAATGGCCTCTTCTCCCTCCTCCCGATGCGCGCTCGCTTGATCATGATCAACGCGTACGATCGCGCCACGTGTCCAGGTAATATTTAATTTATTTATTTCTTTATTTATTTATTTGTTTTAATTATTTAAAAAATCTGAAAAAATATTTAAAAATCGAAAAAAAATTAAATAAAAATTCTAAAAATAATTATGAATTCAGAATTTTTTTTAAAAATTCTGAAAAATATAATTATTTAATTAGAATAATTATTTAATATTTTCGATAATTAATTATTTAATTCGGAAAATGAATAAAAAATTCAAAAAAATGAGAAAAAATTCAGAAAAATCTGGAAAAATCACCAAAAATCCAGAAAATTCTGAGGATATTTTTGGGTATTTTACAAGCCCAGAATAACTCCATGGCACCTGCCCAATCATGTATAAATGGATCAACGATGGCGGGACGAGATGTCAGGCACAATCGATCATCTGGGGTACCAAAGCGCCGTTAAGGGTCAAAGTGTTTTGCTGGTTAGTAAACAAAAATGCGATTCTCTCAAAAACAAACCTTAAAAAGAGGGGTTTGCATATTGATACGAACTGTGGTAGCTGTCTGGCGGCTGAAGAAGACGTCAACCACATTCTGTTCCAGTGTCCTAGAGCTAGACTAGCCTGGGAGGTTGTCAGTAGAGGGTTTGGGTGTAATCAGTGTCCTAATTCACCTACGGAAATTTGGGGAACTTTTAGAGATACTCACATTAATGTAGATGATAGAAGGGCATGGGATATTGCGATTGCTGCTTTACTTTGGTCATTATGGATTCAAAGGAACGATCTTCTTTTCCGCAATATTACATACAGATTTCCTCACTTTATGAATAAAATATTTATGTTGATCCATGATTGGGCAGGTGCCATGGAGGCAAACAAGAGACTCAGGACTGCGGAGGGAGAGTAGTCGTCATGGGATTGGAGCGTTTCGTCAAGCTTGTTCATGCTTGATGGACATACCGGGCTGCATTTTGGGGGTTGCTTTTGATTTAGCCCGGCGTTCCATTGGTCTTGTTTATGGGTTAATTGTATTGTCTATTTCGATGCTATGTTGTCTTTAGACCTTGTTACGTTATTTTGTAACCGCTTATGTATGTTCTACTGTGTTTCCTTAATAGTTCATTAATGAAACGATGGCTGCGACCATCTCTTTCTCAAAAAAAAAAACACCGTTACACCCCCGAGCAAGATCCAAACTCCCTTAAGAACACCGATAAAATCCCGTACGCCATTAGAACAACAAAACTACTCCTCAAAGACTGAAAAACTCAGTCTCTAGGAGTGGGGGGCTCGTGATATGGCTAAAAATAGGATTAAATCGGGACCGTTCACATCGGACACGAATCTTAATGCTCAGGGGTAAAACGGTAATTTCACCTACTGACGGGTCTGAAATGGGAACTGGGTCTTTATTCAAAGCCCAATAACCCATAAACGGATCCACATCAACTGGGTACGGGTTCCAACCCGCTGCACACCCAGTCCAGCAAGATAAAATCAAGGTCTCTGATTTATCCTAATCAACGGCCCTGATTCACATCTATCTTTTCACTGGGGATTAGGGATTATATTCCTTATCAGATCACGGAGATTACATTCCTAATCTAGTCCCTAAGACGCCTATAAATACCCCCCATCCATCTCCATTAAGGGGTAATCAATCTTTTATGAGAAAAAACGCTCTTTCATAATCATTTCTGGTTACTGACTTGAGCGTCGGAGGGTGCGTCGCCGGGATCAACCCCGGTGTCTCGCACTTTTTGCAGGTGTACGGCG
The DNA here is from genome assembly GCA_017893485.1 of Hemerocallis citrina. Taxonomy (NCBI): domain Eukaryota; kingdom Viridiplantae; phylum Streptophyta; class Magnoliopsida; order Asparagales; family Asphodelaceae; genus Hemerocallis; species Hemerocallis citrina. The sequence continues at coordinate 292,626,071 of CM030362.1, forward strand.
GGAGTCAACGGTCAAACTCCGGCGGAACAGGTTAGAGGTTTGCTATTCAGGTTTTCCAAGAACTCATAAATTCTATCTGTTTACCCCCACACCAGATTTAGCGGCAACAAGGGTTAAACCCGTTTGTCCCTGCCTATAAATACCAGGCCCCCTCCTCACTGCAGCAGGTAATCTCAAATTCTCCACCTAAACCCTAGTTGTCCAGTCCATTTTTCAATGACTGACTGGATCGTCGGAGGGCATGTAGCCAAAATTTCTCCCGGTGTTTTAGGCCTTTTGCAGGTATTCCGGTCGTCCGACCACCAGCTGCTCTTCCGAGCCGACCTCCAGGAACAGACCCAAGCTACGATCGAGATCCGTCCCTTCCACTTTACAAATTGTAGGAACTCACACACGTTGCTCCGACACCGAAAACAAGCAGCATCACTAACATATATATTTCTTCTTCTCGTCATCAGTAGAAAGTTGGCCCTTGATCTATAGAACACTGTAATGAAAATTTTGAATTCAAAATCCTTCCGTCATGAGAGTGATCATACTTGCATACATAACCAACTACATTAATTCAATTTGAAATAATTATAAAGACAATGTTAGATATCTAAAATGTGAGAAATTCCTAGAGAATTTATGTAATTTGTAGTAAGAGAAGAAGAAAAAAATTTCCAATCATTTTCACTAAAAAATCGGCACTGTGTTTCTCATTAATGGAGTCCAGGACTTTAAAAACATTTGATGCTTCTGTTTTCACTATTTGAAATTTCTTGTGTTACCACAAACTATACAATCTATACATATTCAAACCTCACTTTACAAACACACTACCAAACTGAATCAGACACAAGTACTCTATCTACTTTTGCTACTTCAAATAAATCTAAAGTCTATGATGGCATAATGTCATCATCCAAATAACTAGAATCCCTTTCAGGGTTGTGTTGCTGGATAACCAGAACCGAAGCAGTTGATGGAAAATCCGATGATGCAAGGATGTCGCCGATAGGCCCTAGTTCCGGGCACTCGGCCCATTCGTCTAGCCCCGCTGTAAGCAACGAACTCCGGTTTTTACCTTGCCCCACTATGAACAACTGATAGTTGTAGTCCCCTTGTGCTACCTCGCGGAGGTTTGCGACTGCTTGAATCCCGTTCTTGACATGCTTCTCAGTGTACCCAACATGTCCGTTGGTAATGAAATGATTGTAGAACTCTGCAAAGTACTCGTCGTCGATCTTCATTTCACTCTCCATCTCCTTTACTGGTATTGCGGCGAGCATCCTCCGGCCTGGTGCATCTGTCTCTTCACCCTCGGTATCTAGAATGATCCGCATTGCCATAAGGTATACAGACGGGTGGTCTGCGATGAAGCCCGCGCAAGCCAACGCCTCACGATCGTCTGCCCCGCCGATGAATACCACCACAACATTCAGTAAGTTCAACGGAGTCATGTCTGCAGGATCCGAAGTGGAAGTGATTTTAATGTTGTTATTTCCTAGGCCGCGGTCGACTAATATGCCGATGGAGCAGGGCGGTTTTGCCAACACCTTCTGGTTCACAGATCGAATGCCGGGGTGGCCAATGCTGTCCAAATCGCCACCTTCTGTCAACTGCGATTTGTGGAAAGGTAGCACAATGAGGACGGAAAAGCTGTCCTGGGCGCTACAGCAGACATCGTCGTGCATTGCTGAGAAGGACGAGGCAGCGAGGGTTCGTCGCAATGTAACCTTGGACATTGTATTATTGGTCGAAGAAGAAGAATAATTACTCGACATTGAAGAAGTGGTCGAGCCAATATCGCTTTTGCTGATATTGTTGCTGTTAGGTTCTCTCATGTAATAATCTAGTGCACACCCAATCTCCTTTCTTAGTTCGATAACCTTGTTGTCAGCAATCAGCAGGCCGCCCCCATTGTCTTGCCTGTATACCAAGGCTGTTCTGTCAGATATCTCCACCATGTCCAGTGCATACACTATAATTTCCATTGATTCCCTTCTACCCCTCATTGTTTCGACAAGGACCATTGCCCCACCGACATTCTGCGGACCGTACAACGCTACGGTCACCCTCATCGGGTAAGCCGGGTCATATCGCTGGAGGCTCATTTCCCTGATCACCATATCTCCTTTAAGCATCCTGGCTCGATCGATGATGAACGAAACCGTCTTTGGTACAAACACGATAGACAAGATGCAGGTGAACATCATAATAATGAGGGCATCGTCGTTCATCAAACTAAAGCTCTTGGCGTGGATGGTGAAGATGATGAGGAAGTAGCCTTTGATGTTGAGGAGCACGCCGATGGTGATGGCCTCCAGCCAATGCAGGCCATAGTGCAAACCAACAATTAGCGTCCCCGACAACTTGCTAACTATAACTAGAAGGCAGACAAGAAGAAGCCTAAGTGCGGTGATACCAAACGAGACTTGAGAAAGAGAACCTTGATTTACGAGGCCTGCCATGGTCATGTAGAGTGGGAGAACAAAGGTGCTAAGAACATAGTTGATCTTGCCAATGAGCAGGTTGGATACACGGCTCCGACGAGGGAGTGCTAGACCTATCAAGAAGGAGTTCACCTTGATATCATATCCAACAACAGGAGCACTGAAGCATAAGATTTGAATAGCAAGTACAACAATAAACACGTGCAATCCCTTTACGGGCACTCCTTCCGGGTTCCTTTTACTCACCCAATCTAATAGGAGCCTGATTAGAAAAATGACAATGAGCATTTCAAGTACAACCCAACCCAACACCGTAAGTGGGTTTTGAAACTTGTTCCTGTGCGGCCGAGTAGCAATAATGATGCACATAACGAGGGTGCAGAAGAGGTCATTAACGAGCCCGGCTCGGATGGTCCGACGACCTATCTCGGATTGACTGAGCTTGAGCTCGGTGACCAGGCGAGTGACAATAGGGGAAGAGGTGGCAGAGATCATGACAGCAAAGGCAGCAAGTACACGACCCTTTTTAAGAAAGTTAGTCTGGTCGCTCTGATCAATGCCATTGCTAAGAGAAGGGATACTACGTCCGATTATGTAGCTGATCACGAACATGACCCATGTTGACAATATTCCCGCATAAGCAATCTTGGCCTCAGGTCCCGGTGGTTTGAGGATGGCCATGGGCTCCATCTCCAAACCCAGAACAAACATGTAGAGAGAGGCCGATATGCCTTCGAACAAAGGGAAGGCTTTCAACAGCATCCCTTTAATCAAAATCCCTCTCCCAAGCCCTATTAGCACTCCCACCTACGTACATGTAAAAAAAAATTTAACAATTAACAACATAACGTTTCATTAATGCAATATTAAAGAAACAAAGTAGTACTACATACATAGATCAAACCAAACTCAGTCTAAACTGAATACCGAACAACAAAAGATGACGAGGTCAACTTTTATTTTAAAAAAAAAAACATAATTATTATAAGGACAAAAAAAAAATGATCGGTTGTGGGCTTACAAAGAACTCAGATATAATGCGAGGCTGGCCGAAGCGGTTGAGAACTAAGTGACATAGTTTGCAGGCGGTTAGAACGAGAACGATATCTATGAGGAGGCTCGTGACAGCATCTTGATCCAGCTGATAACATATTCTCTCCTCGCTACTCATATTACGACCACCTTCTTCTACTTTGGAGATTTAGATTTGTTTTTTAAGGGGAAGAAGAAGGGAAAAAAAAAAGAACGAAAAATTAACCCAAAACAATTATACAAAGGAGGATCTCTTTTACCCAATAATTAACAATATATAGATACCCTTGGCTAGGCTTAATTTGTGGTGAGAAGCCTCGTTTGTCCAAAACATCTCCTTGGCTGGCCTAAACAAGATGCAGTAAATAAATTAATACCCTATATTAAGTTGAAAAATAAAATACAATAAAGTAAAAAGATCGATGTATAAAAAAAAAAAAAATACAGTTCTATCTGATTGCACTGACATACGACATACTAACTTAACCTTGAATATATATGCTACAGAAATACCAATAAAAACATGTGCTTTCTTTCGCAGTCAAGAAAGTTTTCAGAGAGTTTTTTTTGAAGTAGTGCACAGATGTAGTACACATATCAATACCGGCCGGTGTGCTAATTTTTGCACATGCATAGTCTAAAAGCTATTTTTTTGCACGTATGTATACAAGGGATGAAATTATAATAAGTGTTTTCAAGACATTCCCAATTCCATGTGTATATATGGATAATAATAGGATATTAATTATAACTACTAATAACATGAACATAACCTCAAAAAAGGTTTCTCTCTCTAGAAATTCTAGAGAGAGAAGTTCCCAAAAAAAACCCAAAATAAAGAAAAAAAAACCTAGGTCTAGGATTTGGAGAGGGCAGCGGCTAGGGTTTCGCCGTCCCCCTGCCGTCTTCAGCGCCGACCTCTCCTCTTCTCTCCTTTTTCGAGCTACTCTCAACTTCTTCCCTTATCTCATCAGATCTATCCATTCCAAAGAAAGAAATTGATGGGGGTTTCAATGGCTTTTCGACCTTCTAGCATAGTCGGACTCCGAGGGGGTTCGAGAAAATGCTCGCTACCGGGGGGGTTCGGAACGCGGCGTCGATGGGGCGTTGCCGATGGCCAACACCGATGGGGCCGGCTTCAGGAGCGGTGCGGCATCATGATTTTGGGGCAGCAAAGGTTGCAAGCGGGGAACCCGTGGGCAGGGCCGGCCCTGACATGTAGGTGGGCAAGGCGGCCGCCTCGGGCCCCCGCGGAATTCGTCATTTTTGGGGCCCCCGATTTCAAACTTCCCTTGTAAATATAGGCACGCGTTTCGCGCGTAAATTTTTTTTTATTTTTATATGGGGCAGGGGGGCCCCATTTCGGAAGTTCGCCTAGGGCCTCCCGGAACTCAGGGCCGGCCCTGCCCGTGGGCGCGCAACAGCACTTCGGTGGGGTTGAAGGTGCAGAGGGCGTGGTCGGCGATGGGCTCTGGTGTAGCCAGGTGGTCGGGGTGGAGCCTGACGTTGGTGTGGGCGCGACGGAAGTGGGAGTTGGTGAATCTGGCTACATGCTTTCGGGCTTGTTCTTGTCGGGGTGAGTATCGGAGATGTAGGTGAAGTGCGGGTTGGAATTGGGGGTGAGGGGTTTTGGACTGAACTTTTAAATTTATTTTTTAAGCTTGGTCTTAAATTGAGGTCGGTGACATCCCTAATATCCAAATGTTTCAATTCAATTCCTTAAATATCCAAATTACAACCGATTCACAATTAGCAATGAAATGTACCCTAGTTGGTGTGGACAGTGATTGTCAGGCAAGTTTATAGTTTGGGCTCTACTTTGACCTTGGTTGGTCAAAGTGAGGAGTGCCTTTGGTTTCTTTCATGTCAGAGGGCTCGCAGAGGTCAGATGCGACGTCTACCCTCATTGCGAGGTTGCGGTGAGAGTCATCGAGAGTGAAGCGAGGGGATCGATGAGAACGAGAACTCAATCTTGATATGGAGTTGTCAAATTGATGGAATGTTAGAATTGAGTATACATTCAAAACACTCATCTTGTTAACAATAATGTCTCATGGCCCAACGGTTAAAGTTTTGAGTTCACAAGAGGTTGGGGGGTTCAATTCCTACATTCTACATGATATATATATATATATATATATATATATATATATATATATATATATATATATATATATATATATATATATATATATATATATATATATATATATATATATAGAGCTCGAAAGCTGAGTGCCTCATCGAGAGCTGGAAGTCACAGCCGTCTGATCGATCTTGATCACGATCGGACGGCTGAGATCGTCCCGCTCTTTTCTTCTCAATAACGGAGGGGTAAAAGGGGTATACTCCCCTTATCTCTTTTACTTCCTTATCGATAAGGCTTCCTCTCTTCTCTCCCGCTCTCTCTCGTTCCAAACCCTAATCCCCCCTCTCCCGCTCTCGATACCCGCTCTCGAAGTTGAAAGACGATCTCTTTGGGGCTTCTCTATCTCTACACTTCCTTATCGATTAAGCCTTCCTCTCTTCTCTCCCGCTCTCTCTCGTTCCAAACCCTAATCCCCCTCTCCCGCTCTCGATACCCGCTCTCGAAGTTGAAAGACGATCTCTTTGGGGCTCCTCTATTCTCTTCTCACCCTATCTGAAGAGATCCGCACCTTTCGAAACCCTAATCGAAGGTCTCTTCGAAACCCTAATCGATAAGGAAGAAAGAGAGAGCGCTCCTCTCCCGCTCTCTTTCTTTCTCACCTGTGTAAAACCCTACCCCTACCACCGATCGGAGCCTGATCTTGCTCATCCTCAGATCTGCGGAGGAGTAAAAGGGGTATACTGTAGCGATCGATAGCTCGGCTGCCGGTTTGGATTTCTTGGCTCATTGGGTTGTTCCTCTCTCATATTCCGGAGGGAAGTATTTGACTCTCAAAAATCCTTTAATGATATCTGTTTAATTTCTTGCATTATCTTTCGGTTTTGTTTGTAGGCAATGATGAGATTGATTTGGATATTAGTTGGTTACAAAATTTTGGGCCATTGAAATTATTGTTTTGAAGTCTATTTGATTGTGTGCCATTATAATTATTCAAAGTTGAATACACATCTGGGGTATGAGCGGGAGAGAAGAGAGGAAGGCTTGAAAGTATCAAATTTAGAGTTTTGAGACTAACTCATTTCACCAAAATTTTTGGTGACGATGACTCACAATGGTTTAGGCAGTGATGCAAAACACTTTATGATTTGAATAATTATTTCAATCATGTTCTGAGTATTCTTGATTATATAGCTATCATATCCTAGTTGGCGCGGTACTCCAATGCAGCCCTACTTATGATTAGTGTTTTCTGAGCCTATTGGTTTTCTTTAGTCTATATATATTCATGAGTAAGTCTATTATGCGAGCTTGGCCGATTGATTGTGAGAAGATAAGAGATATGGGTATTTGATTTTACCCCTTTTACCCCCAAACATTCTGAAGATAAGCAGTTTCAAATATGAGTCGTTCCATTGCATACAATCGCGAAGGAATGGCTAACCCCCCCCGCTCCCGATAAGGCATTCAGTTCACAAGATCTTAATAGACTTACTCTATATATGTAAGACAGTTGCTGATAAGCTCCAACCAACACAGACAGAGCATGTAGTATCAATTTTTTGTCAGCCCAGAACAAACACAAACAGATCATGAAGTATACCAAAAAAAACTGTACATTAGGCAGTGATGCTAAACACTTTATGATCTGAATAATTATTTGAATTTGTTGTATTTATTGTTGATTATATATCTATCATATCCTAGTTGGCACGGCACCCCAATGCAGCCCTAGTTATGGATAGTGTGTTCTGAGCCTATTGTTTTTTCATTTGTTTACGAAAGACAGTTGATAACAAGTTCAAAACTGCAGAAACAGAGCACGAAGTATGCAAAATTTGTAAGCTCCAAACAACAAAAAACTGGATTTTATACTAACTGAAGTTGGATGTGTATGCGTTGGGTACTCATCTAAGCCTTTTGGTCTTTGAGTCTCCCAAATGCTTTGTTGGTGTAGGCCGTGATGAAAAACAGTTTATGATCTGAATAATTACTTCAAAATTGTTGTATTTATTCTTGATTATATATCTATCATATCTTAGTTGGCACGACACTCCACTGCAGCCCTAGGTATGAATAGTGTGTTCTGAGCCTACTAGTTTTATTTAAACCACATGTTCAGTTTCCGTTGTTCTGACACTATACCAAGTTTGAAGCTTAATGGGAAGCTTCTGTTTGTCTTGAGCCCACAAACTTGGATACTTCAAGTTCTGTTTTTGTTTGCTCTGAGATTAGAAAATTTGATACTTCATGATCTGTATCTGATTGTTCTGAGCTAACAACATTTGTATACTTCATGCTTTGTTTTTGTTAGTTTCGGACCGGCTAAAATTGATACTTCATAATCTGCATGTGTTTGTTCTGGGCTGGTTTAATTTTTATACTTCATGCTCTATTTGTGTTTGCTCTGGACTGGCAAAAATTGCCACTTCATGTTCTCTCTGTGTCGGTCCTGAGCATACAAATTTTGCCTACTACATGCTCTGTCTGTGTTGCTACTCAGCTTCCAAGTCTTGCATACTTCATGATCTGCCTGAGCTTGTTTTGGGCTGATTAAATTATTATACTTCATGCTCTACTTGTGTTTGTTCTGGACTGGGAAAAATTGATACTTCATGCTCTGTTTGTGTTGTTTATGAGCTTTGCAAGTTTTGCATACTACATGCTCTGACTATTTTGGTTCTGACATTACAATTTTTGCATACTTCATGATCTTTTTGAGCTTATTCTGGGCTGATGAAATTTGCATACTTCATGCTGCACTTGTGTTTGATCTGGACTGGGAAAAATTCATACTTCATGCTCTGTCTGTGTTGTTTATGAGCTTTGCAAATTTAGCATACTACATGCTCTGACTGTTTTGGTTCTGAGCGTACAAATTTTGCATACTTCATGATCTGCCCGAGCTTGTTCTGGGCTGATAAAATTTGTATACTTCATGCTGTACTTGTGTTTGATCTGGACTGGCATAAATTTAATAGTTCCTAATTTTATTGGTGTTGGTTCTGACCGAGGAGGAAAATTTAACACTTCCTGATATTTGAACTTCATGTTCAACCTCCGTTTTCCTGAGCCTACAATATTTACTTTAAATTTTTTCCCAGTGCTGAACCGCCTGTCCGTTTTTTTATTATTTTGTCGTCTCCATGTTCATAATTTCAGTTTACTTTTGTTTTCAGGTTGAATTCTGAATGATGTGCATTTTGGAGCGATTGAAGACTGCAGTACGGGAAAACTTGATATTCGGATCAAAATATGTAAATTTTGTCATGTACTTGTAATTTATTAAACAATGTACTATGCTGTAAATTATTATTTATGTTTCAGTTCTTTGTACAGTGTTAGATGTGAAGTACATTTCTTACGCTGTATTGTTATTATGATGTATTATGTTTCAATTCTATGAAGACCCAGTTTTTTCCAAATATTATGTTCATTATTGTCTTGATTTAATAGCATTGAAATTAAGTGTTTTTTTTTGGGCGTATTACGCAGCATGGCGTATCCAATTGATTTTCATGCTTAGAAGTACCACAAACCCAGCATCATGTACATAAATTTTGTAAGGTCTGTATTAAGAGCAACAGAGCTTGAAGTAAAAAAATTGGTAAAGCTTGTGGACTAACACAGAGTATGCAAAATTTGTAAGCTGAGCATGTAACACAAACAGAGCATGTAGTATGCAAAATTTTCAAAGCTCATAACCAACGCAGACAGAACATGAAGTGGCAAGTTCTGCCAGTCCAGATCAAACTCAACTAGAGCATGAAGTATACAAATTTTATCAGCCCAGAAGAAGCTCAAAAAGATCATGAAGTATGCAAAATTTGGAAGCTGAGTGGCACCACAGACAGAGCATGTAGTGTGCAAAAATTGTAAGTCTCATAAACAACACAGACATAGCATAAAGTATCAATTTTTCCCATAACAGATCAAACACAAGTAGAGAATTTTTGTATACAAATGGTATCAGCCCAGAACAAGCTCAGCCAGATCATGAAGTATGCAAAATTTGGAAGCTCAGAACCAAAACAGTCAGAGCATGTAGTATCAGTTTTTCCCAGTCCAGATCAAACACAAGTGCAGCATGGAGTATGCAAATTTCATCAAGCCACAACAAGCTCAAAAAGATCATGAAGTATGCAAAATTTGTACGCTCAGAACCAAAACAGTCAGAGCATGTAGTATGCAAATTTGGCAAAGCTCATAAACAACACATACAGAGCATGTAGTATCAGTTTTTCCCAGTCCAGATCAAACACAAGTGCAGCATGGAGTATGCAAATTTCATCAGCTCACAACAAGCTCAAAAAGATCATGACGTATGCAAAATTTGTACGCTCATAACCAAAACAGTCAGAGCATGTAGTATGCAAAATTGGCAAAGCTCATAAACAACACATACAGAGCATGTAGTATCAGTTTTTCGCTGTCCAGATCAAACACAAGTGTAGCATGAAGTATGCAAAGTTCATCAGCCCAGAACAAGCTCAAAAAGATCATGAAGTACGCAAAATTTGTACCCTCAGAACCAAAACAGTCAGAGCATGTAGTATGCAAAATTTGCAAAGCTCATAAACAACACAGACAGAGCCTGAAGTATCAATTTTTCCCAGTCCAGATCAACAAACAAGTAGAGCATGAAGTATACAAATTTCATCAGCCCAGAACAAATACAAATAGATCATGAAGTATGCAAAATTTGTACGCTCAGAACCTACACAGTCAGAGCATGTAGTATGAAAATTTTGTAAGCTGTGGACCAACACAGACATAACATGAAGTATCAATTATTTCCCAGCCCAGAGCTAATACAATCAAAGCATGAAGTATACAATCTATCTTAGCTCACAAAAATATTATACAGATCATGAAGTATCAAAATTGTGTAATCTCAGAACAAACTGAAACAGAACTTGAAGAATATTGAAGTATACAATTTTTGTCAGCTTGGAGTAAGCCCAAAACAAACAGAAACATAGCTTCAAGTATCTCCGGTTCGTCGCTAACGAACATCTCGTTCTTTCTCTTCGATTCCTGCACCAAATGATTCATCAAATAGAAGAAAATTCAACGGAAAACATGATTAAAACTAGTAGGCTCAGAACAAGTGCAACGGAAAACATTATCTCTTTCACTTGGAATAAAAAATTCATGCCGGCTCAGAAAAAGAACACCTTCAACTTTAATATCCCGTAAATCCATTGTTAAAGGTGCATTGTTAAAGGGGCACAGCTCCCGAAAAGGCATTCAGCTTCTGAGCTCTTAATGGACTTACTCTTTATGAAGTATGCAAAATTTTGTAAGCTCACAACCAACACAGACAGAGAATGAAGGGGCAAATAATTTCAGCTTCCCGACTCAAAACAAAACCAAAATGAACATGAAGTTCAACACCATCCAATAATCATGAAGTATGAAATCATGCATAGACTTTTCATCACTGCCGCAAATTAAATCAGGTATAAACGAGTAAAAATTGAAATTTTGAATTTGACACTAGGGCCACTTTATTAGGGCACACCGGCTAGTGTCCAAAGACAAAATTCAAGTTGCATATACTTATCATCATCGCCTACTAAAAGTGAAAATAAAATCTACAAACCGGAAATTTTTTACCAACTTTTTCAGTAACTAAATTGCTTATCGAGCAACATTTTTTCCCATGAATAATTTACCTGCAAACAAACAAGGCAAAAGTGTTAGTCTTACAAATGTGTTATAATGTATTAAACAGACACAAAACGGCAGATATGTATGACACTAACCTTGCAAAAGTCACAGAAATAACTCAACAAAGTTCATGCTATATTCGGGGCATCATCTGTTGTAGGTTGCATTGTTGAAACCGTAGTAGAAGCTTGTGACTCATTTATAGTAGAGCTTGTGACTCATATTTGAAACTGCTTATCTTCAGAATGTTTGGGGGTAAAAGGGGTAAAATCAAATACCCATATCTCTTATCTTCTCACAATCAATCGGCCAAGCTCACATAATAGACTTACTCATGAATATATATAGACTAAAGAAAACCAATAGGCTCAGAAAACACTTATCATAAGTAGGGCTGCATTGGAGTGCCGCGCCAACTAGGATATGATAGCTATATAATCAAGAATACCCAGAACATGATTGAAATAATTATTCAAATCATAAAGTGTTTTGCATCACTGCCTAAACCATTGTGAGTCATCGTCACCAAAAATTTTGGTGAAATGAGTTAGTCTCAAAACTCTAAATTTGATACTTTCAAGCCTTACTCTCTTCTCTCCCGCTCATACCCCAGATGTGTATTCAACTTTGAATAATTATCATGGCACACAATCAAATAGACTTCAAAACAATAATTTCAATGGCCCAAAATTTTGTAACCAACTAATATCTAAATCAATCTCATCATTGCCTACAAACAAAACCGAAAACTATTGCAAGAAATTAAACAGATATCATTAAAGGATTTTTGAGAGTCAAATACTTCCCTCCGGAATATGAGAGAGGAACAACCCAATGAGCCAAGAAATCCAAACCGGCAGCCGAGCTATCGATCGCTACAGTATACCCCTTTTACTCCTCCGCAGATCTGAGGATGAGCAAGATCAGGCTCCGATCGGTGGTAGGGGTAGGGTTTTACACAGGTGAGAAAGAAAGAGAGCGGGAGAGGAGCGCTCTCTCTTTCTTCCTTATCGATTAGGGTTTCGAAGAGACCTTCGATTAAGGTTTCGAAAGGTGCGGATCTCTTCAGATAGGGTGAGAAGAGAATAGAGGAGCCCCAAAGAGATCGTCTTTCAACTTCGAGAGCGGGTATCGAGAGCGGGAGAGGGGGATTAGGGTTTGGAACGAGAGAGAGCGGGAGAGAAGAGAGGAAGGCTTAATCGATAAGGAAGTGTAGAGATAGATGAGCCCCAAAGAGATCGTCTTTCAACTTCGAGAGCGGGTATCGAGAGCGGGAGAGGGGGGGATTAGGGTTTGGAACGAGAGAGAGCGGGAGAGAAGAGAGGAAGCCTTATCGATAAGGAAGTAAAAGAGATAAGGGGAGTATACCCCTTTTACCCCTCCGTTATTGAGAAGAAAAGAGCGGGACGATCTCAGCCGTCCGATCGTGATCAAGATCGATCAGACGGCTGTGACTTCCAGCTCTCGATAAGGCACTCAGCTTTCGAGCTCTTAATAGACTCACTATATATATATATATATATATATGACCGGGCCGGGCCTTAGGGCCTTAGGGGTCTATTGAAAAAAAAAACAGAACTTTTTTTTGAACTTTCAGAATTCAAAACGTTTTTAAAAAATATAACTGTTTCATACTTAAAGGGAATTTATGTTATAGCAGTTTCAAAAATTAAATGATATTCATTATATGGCCGTTTTTATTTTTTATTATTATTAATGCATACAAATTAATAGCTTCTGGTTACAAGCTATAAGTATAGGTCATCTATGGGAAGGACAAAAATATAGAAACAGAAAAAAAAATTTCATCATACAATCTTCTCTCAAATTCTATTCTCTGCGGTTTTTTTTATATGCTAATTGCTGGTGCAAGTTGGTACGTGCTGCGATTGGAGTCTCAGCAGCACTGTAAATCAGAAGCTCGTTGTATCCCGGGAGAAGTATTTGGTGATCAACGATTCATCTCCAGAATCGGCCAAATAGTTTCTTAAAGAAAGTACAACCCACGCCTCGAGCTACTTCTCACTTTCTTCCTGTTGCAGATCAATTCCAGAAAGGTCACTTGGTACACTCAGGTCCAATTCTCCTAACAATGTGCCTGCGGTATCTCTAATATGGTGCTTACACCTGTCGTTTGAGTCATTGCTGGGACCGATAAGGGAGAGCGTACGATAGTTGAAGAGGATAAACGGCGTACAAGCGAGAGATTGAGTGAGAGAGTGAGCCCAAATTGGCACAAAAAATTTGCTCTAGCGGGGACGGCCGATCAGTACGACTAGACTTCGTTGTATTTTTTGTTTGTTGGTTGGGGTGTATGAATTCCACAACTCAGCCTGTTGGAATGCGAGGGATTTTTATCCACCGTCTAACGAAAAAGAAAAAAAAACATCATGAACATAACTTCAATACTTATAAAAAACAATGGCAATTTTATTTTTCATGCATGCATATATATATATATATATATATATATATATATATATATATTACACATGCAGAAATATTATAATGATCATATTTGGGTTTCGAGAATATATGTAAACATTTCTGTTATAATATGGTTGAAAAAAAAAAGGGAAAGAAAGAAAGAAGGATTTCCCTCTATTTGCGGCAACCGCAACCCTAGCCTCACTCCGCTCCCTCCCTCACACTTGTCACCATTCCTCTTCCTTCATTCCTATCCCTTTTTCTATTCCCTCTCTGCCCCCTCTTTCCCACCTTTAGCTCTCCTCATTCCCATTCCTCTCTTAACCACCACCACCACCACCTCCTCCATGAAGAAATCCCACAAGGGCAGCCGCCATGGCGGTGATGGTGGCGGCGGAAGCAAACGAGGTGGTGGAAGCAAAGCGGGCGGAAAATATGCAACCCTAGTTAAGTCGACCTCGGAAGAAGACATCTCCTCCAACCGCAACAGTAGTGCCTCGGGTGCCAGCCCCGCCTACCTATCCGACCGTAGCAGCACCAACACAGGCACCAACTCTTCCATCGCCTCTGACGCCTCCTCATCCCCATTCGCCATGTCCCCTTGGAACAACGTCGGCTCCAACTCCCCTTGGTCCTCCAACGCTTTCTATGACCCCGCCACCATGTCCATCACCGCCGGCGAGGCCGTCCCCACCAACTTATTCCCTCCTGGCACGGGCCTTGTCGGCTCCCTTGTCCGCGAGGAAGGCCACATTTACTCCCTGGCCGCCTTTGGTGACCTCCTTTACACTGGCTCAGACAGCAAGAACATTCGTGTTTGGAAGAATCAAGATGACTATTCGGCTTTTAAATCCACTAGCGGACTTGTTAAAACTATCGTCATCTCCTCCGATCACCGGATCTTTACTGGCCACCAGGATGGAAAGATTCGGGTCTGGGTTGTCTCCCCGAAGAACCCCAAGGATCATAGGCGGGTCGGAACCCTACCCAGATTGAAGGATTTCTTGAAAAGCTCCATGAACCCGCATAACTACGTTGAGTCCCGTAGGAAGAATCAGAAGAGCGGGGTTTGGATTCGACATTCTGATGCAGTCTCGACCCTTAGCCTTAGCGAGGACCAAAGCCTGCTTTACTCTGGCTCATGGGACCGGACGTTCAAGGTGTGGCGGCTGGCTGACTCCAGGTGCCTGGAGTCGGTCAACGCGCACGATGATGCAGTGAACGCAATGGTCAACGCATTCGACATATACGTCTTCACGGGGTCGGCTGACGGAACGGTGAAGGTGTGGAAGAGGGAGTCGGCGACGGCAAAGGGAGCTGGGACAAGGCACGTGGAGGTTCAGACATTGCTGAAGCAGGAGTCGGCGGTGACAGCACTGGCGGTCAACCGGATGACCGGGTTGGTTTATTGCGGGTCATCCGATGGGGTGGTCAACCTGTGGTCAAAGGGATTGGCACACGGCGGGGTGCTCCGTGGGCACAAGTTAGCGGTGTTGTGCCTGGCAGCTGCAGGGAGTTTGTTATTCTCAGGGTCTGCAGATAAGACGATCTGCGTCTGGGGTTTGGAGGTTGGAGGGACACACGTGTGTCTGTCGGTGCTGACCGGTCATACTGGGCCGGTTAAGTGCCTGACAACGGCGGCAGACCACACCGACGACGATCGGGTGGGGCCAGGAAAGTTGTGGGTGTTGTACAGTGGAAGCCTGGATAAGTCAGTGAAGGTTTGGAAGGTGTGTGATACAGCACAAGTAGTGCAACCAAATGGGTCATCATCTGGCCCGCCAAAATATGACTCATTTTAAGCAATAAATCAATATTGTTGTCACACTTTTATATACATGATATTAATATATATGTAATATTTTAAGTTTTATACATATATGGATGAAACTTCTCAGTTTGTAACTTAACTTAATTACAGTATCATGTAAAAGAGAAACACTATATATATTAGCATGTCGAATAATAGTGATTATTTGACGACTATTGAATTTGTAATTCTTTCGCATAGGTGAGAGCATACAAGTATTGGCATTGCATTGGCATTATAAACGATATGGATTATCCAATCATTTATCATTGCTACAATGAAATTAATATAAATATCATAACATTGATGGCTGGAGTACTTATGCATAGTACTTCGAAGATTTCTAATATTTATTAATTTATGGAATCTAAGAAAAGAAACAAAAATCCTTGATATATATAGAAAGAGAGATAAAAGTGAGCCTCATATATTCTAGTATGAGGAAACTTTCCTCATATATTCTAGTATGAGGAAACTTTCCTCATACAAATGATTATACTCACTTGGTGGGTCCATTATGAAAGATCAACTCCGTCCATCGTGTTTATCATACTGAGGAATGTATGTGTAGAATTATTTTTTTCAAAATTTGGAGATCATTCACCCATGCATCATGATTACCACTAGAGGGCGGCTTGATAGTGACCCACAAGCACTCCAACATTACTTGCAACCTTATATATACTTGATACGGATCGGAGTAATATTAAGAATAACATATGGAATTAATAAGAATCGAACAAATGCCCTAATAGTTGATGAAAATCACCCCCATACCAAAGCAAACTCTAAAATGTCACTATATGTCATGTATGTCCGAAAGGGAAGGGAAAGGCACAAAGCAGTACACTGGTAATATTTACATGAACCGCGTGAAAGGTCTCTGTATATATATACAGCTAGACATGATTTGGACTCACCCTTACACAAGCACATTTAGCTTTCGCATAGAACCTAAAGGCTTAATTTGATGTTTAGGAAAGCCACAGTGCCTGCAAGTTTCATAAGTTACATGTAATTGTAGTACTATTGCATTAGCAAATGTGAACAGAGACATATGCATGTTTGAGAAAGTTACCTGTATATCTTCTTTGCTGCTTTATATCTCTTCTGCTCCTTTCAACTTTCCTGATAAAATTCCCAAAAAGATATATTTAATATTACTTGGTTTGTAATAGCAGAAATGAATTTATCTAGTTTTAGTGGTAGCAGATCTAAAATATCGAAAGAAACTGATAACATAATGCTGTACCTGCATCCGATCCACCGCTTCTTATGTTCTTTGCAGTTTCTCCCTCAGTTCTCTGTTAAAACCCCCAAAATAAAGAATGGCTCAAAACTAAAATTTGCAATAGCACAAGATGAATTTAGTCTGTGCAGATCAAAATCATTTTTGATGGATCATGGATGGAATGAGGAAGGTAATCGAGCATATACAAACCTTAAATATTCTCAAAAGAAGAAGGCCATTAACGACAAGAAACTATATACTAACCATATATCAATCTGCTAGGATTAAAAAGAAAAAAAAGAAAAAAACATACAAACAAATGAAACCAAAAAAAAAAGTATGCTTTGTTGGTATCATGCTTTAAGTAGCCTAAAAACAGTAGATGGGCAACAAATGATAACCGGAGCTTAAAATGAGTCGAACAATCAGATAAAAATACTGATATAAGAACAGAGAAGAAAGGAAATACATGATCATGATCTCACATTAAGAAGAAAAAGAAAATCATTACAAACTGATGCAGAATACAATTATCCTAATTATAATTGATAATGGTAAAAAAATTGCAGCAAATAAGAGCCGTACGATTCCAGCCTTGATCTTAGAGCATCAACATGCAAATTAGCATTAAAGAGCCTCTTTAACAGGTTTGGGCATCTTTCAGGCTTATTAACAAAACATGGGCTGCTTTCAAGCCTATTAAAAGTGACTGAGCCCACTAGGAGAGACACCCAGTCTATGAGGATTGTAAGTCAAATCTTTTATCCCCAAACAGGAGAATAATCGATTCTATCTCTTGAAAGGGAAAAAATCAAACAGGAGATAATAGATGTTAGGATAATAGAACATAGGTGGTGAAAGCTTGATTTATTCTTCAGCCCCAAGGCTTGTTTAAATAGGAGAAATACAATCAATGTCTATCTTTGAATCAATGAAAACTTTAAGGAAAAAGAAAACTAAATGGAAACAGAAAATCTTTTCTAATAATAGAAAATCTTCTCTTAATAGCAAATAAGAGAAGAGAATCACGGGATTCTCCAACACCCCCCTCAAGTTGGTGCATAGATATCTATCATACCCAACTTGCTTATCAAATGCTCAAATACGGGTCTTGCCAAGCTTTTGGTTAAGATGTCCGCAGTTTGCTGACTAGAGGTCACAAATGGTAGACATATGATTCCAGCATCTAATTTCTCTTTTATGAAGTGACGGTCAATCTCAATATGTTTGGTTCTATCATGCTGAACCGGGTTGTGGGCTATGCTTATGGTAGCTTTACTATCAGAATATAACTTCAATGGAAGCTCAATTTTCATCTTAGTTCCTCCAGGACTCTTTGAATCCATAGTCCTTCACAAATACCCTGAGCCATAGCTCTAAACCCGGCTACTGCACTGCTTCTTGCTACAACTCCATGTTTTTTGCTTCTCCATGTCACAAGATTACCCCATACATAGGTACAATATCCAGAGGTTGATCTTCTGTCTGTAACTGAACCTGTCCAATCTGCATCAGTGAAGATAGACACATTTCTTTCACTAGTCTTCTAAAAAAATAAACCCTTTCCGGGATTATCCTTCAAGTATCTCAGTGTTCTATAAACTGCCTCAAGATGTTCCTCATAAGGAGAATGCATAAACTGACTCACTATACTGACTGAGAAGGCAATGTTAGGTCTAGTGTGAGACAAGTAAATTAGCTTACCCACCAACCTCTGGTATCTTCCGGTGTCAACAGGAACATTTCCTTATCTCCAAAGTTTTGCATTAGAATCCATGAGGGTGTCGGCTGGTCGACAATTACTCATTCCTGTTTCTCGCAATAGATCAAGAATGTATTTCTGCTGTGAAACCACAATTCCTTTCTTTGATCGAGCAACCTCCATACCAAGAAAGTATCTCAAGGACCCGAAGTCCTTGATTTTAAAGTCTGTAGCAAGTCTCTCTTTTACTCTTCTCATTTCAACTATATCATCTCCAGTGAGGACAATATCATCTACATAAACAATCAAGACAGCAAATTTCCCATCAGAGGAGAATTTGGTGAATAAAGTGTGATCAGCTTGTCCTTGAGTGTACCCTTGGTTCTTCATAGGCTGAGTAAACCTTTCAAACCAAGCTCTCGGAGATTGCTTTAAGCCATAAAGAGACTTCTTCAACTTACATACCTTTGATCTGAATTTGTCTTCAAAGCCAGGAGGACTATCCATGTATACTTCTTCTTCTAGATCACCATTGAGGAATGCATTTTTAACATCCAACTGATGTAGAGGCCAATCCAGGTTAGCTGCAAGAGATAAAAGTATTCTGACAGTGTTCAATTTTGCAACAAGAGCAAATGTCTCAGAGTAATCTATGCCATAGGTTTGAGTGAAACCCTTAGCCACCAAGCGAGCCTTATACCTTTCAACTGACCCATCTGAATTGTACTTCACAGTAAACACCCACTTACATCCCACGGTCTTCTTACCAACTAGTAGTGTCATGACTCTCCAAGTTTTGTTCTTTTCAAGAGGTTTCATCTCCTCAAATACAGCTTTCCTCCATTTTGGAACTTCTAGAGCATCCTGTACATTCTTTGGAATCTCTACACTAGACAATTGGAAGGTGAAGGCAGAAAAAGAAGAAGACAAGTTTGAATATGATATAAAATCGGACATAAGGTATTTAGGGCATGATCTAACAGGTTTTCTAACAGCTATGAGATCATCTATATCAGGATACCTGATACGACTCTCAGAAACAGAGATACACTTACCTTTTCTTTTCTTAGGGGGTTGATTATTCCCCGGTTCAGATTCATGGCAGTGTTGAGATGTGGACACATCCCCTTCTTTATGGTTCTTCCTCACAAACACCTTTCCTTTCCAAGTCTTGTTTCCTACTTCGAACATGTTCTCTTTAGATGACTCATCATTTTGTGGTATTTCAATTAGTTCATCATTATTATCATCTTCAAGATTCTCATTGTTTTTTTATGAGAAAGTGTAGGCTTGAATTCATCAAGATCCTTACTCATAGCAGAAGTAGGTTCAGATAATGAATCATGGCCATTTTTTGTTGGTGCAGAAGTACAAGTCTTAGAATTTTGTGATATAGGCAATGACAAGTTATTTAAAAACCTTATGTTCTCAGTTTGAAACGAGTTTTCCTTTAAGTTCCTCCCTTGAAGATGAGTATCGTCAAAAAAAGGTTTGTTTTCAAAGAATGTGACATTCATAGTGACAAACATTTTCTTGTTTTTTGGATCAAAACATTTATATCCCTTCTGGGTTGGAGAGTACCCTAAAAAAACACATTTTATAGCACGAGGTTCGAGTTTGCCAATATTCTTATGATCATGAACAAATGCTGTGCAACCAAAAAAAATTAATGTCAAATCAGTTGAAACACGAGTAACAGGAAAACATTCTTTGAAAATATGAATTGAAAATATGAATTGGAGTTCGAAAATTGAGAACTTTGGAAGGCATTCTGTTAATTAAATACGCAGCAGTTAAAATTGCTTCACCCCACAAATAATTTGGTACTTTATTTGAGAAGAGTAAAGCTCTAGGCACTTCCAATAAGTGTTTATTTTTTCTTTCTGCAACTCCATTTTGTTGGGGAGTATTAGGACATGAACTTTGATGCACAATTCCTTTTTGAAGAAAAAAATCACCCAAAATTGTGTTAAAGTATTCCCTGCCATTGTCACTTCTAAAGACTTGAATAATTGTCTTGCACCATTTAAAAAAAGTCTTTTACAGCCTGACAAACATCGGATTTTTCCTTTAACAAGTATACCCAACATACTCTTGAATGGTCATCGATAAATGTGATGAACCATTTTTTGTGGGAGAATGTACTTGTACGGTTAGGGCCCCAAACATCACTGTAAATAATAGAAAAAGGTTTTGATGGTTTATAAGGCTGTATTGGAAAATGGGAACGATGATGTTTTGCAAATTCACATGCTTCACATTTAAACAAGGACAAATCTTTATTACGAAATAACTTAGCAAACAAATGTTTTAAATAACGAAAACTAGGATGACCTAATCGTAAATGCCATAATATAATGTTGTCATCATTATTCGAAATAGAAAAAGACTCAAAGCAGGAACTTATCGGTTTGGAATGTAGTGTTGATTTAGGTCCAATGTCGAAGTAGTAGTCCTCCATTCTCCTTAGCACTGCCAATCATCTTCCCCGAGTTCAAATCCTGAAAGACACAGTGAGAATGGAAAAAATTAGTTTGACAGTTTTTTTCTTGGGCTAATTTACTGACAGATATTAGGCTACAAGAGAGGTTTGGAAGATGAAGGACATCTTTAAGAGTCAACATCGGAGATAACACACCTGAACCTTTACCTGCAATGGCTGAACAAGAGCCATCTGCGACTTTTATTTTTTGATTCCCTGCACAGGGACTATATGAGGAAAACATAGTAGATTCACTTATCATGTGATCGGTTGCACCTGAATCTACTATCCTAGTGTGGTTGGGACTGACACTAAGAAGAGCAGAATTACCTTTTTGTGCTATAGAGCAAGAAGGAGTTTGAGATTCGAGGAGTTTGAACAGTTTGTCGAGTTGTTCCGTCGTGAGGAAAAGCTGGGTTGAAGAAGATTGCTGCCCTTAATCTGAATTACTAGCATGGAATGCACGACCCTCATTACCACCTTTCTTCTTCTAGTTCGGAGGCTTGCCATGGAGCTTCCAACATGTTTCACGCGCATGCCAAGTGCGTTTGCAGTGATCACACCAAGGTTTGTCCGACTTTTTACTTTCGTTGAAGTTCCTAGTGGCCAAAGTCGAGCCTTCAGATTCTAAACTTTGAGGTGCCTTACCCATCATTACTCCTTGTCGTGCCTCCTCCCTTCTTATTTCTGAAAAGGTTTCACGAAGAGTTGGCAGTGGTATTTTTCTAATAATAGCAAATCTTCTCTTAATAACAAATCTTCTCTAATAGCAAATCTTATCTTAATAGCAAATAAGAGGAGAGAATCACGGGATTCTCCAACATAGGATTATGTCTTGAATACTCGTGGTTCAGATTAGAAGAAGGTATGATGTAGTATGAAGGTCGACGCGTCGAAGAGAGTAGAAAAAAACATAGCAGCAATTGTGTAGGCAGAGTTGCGGTCGACTGTCCAAAGTTGCGGTTGACCGCACACCCGATCGTTGTTGTTGTACAGGGATTGGCCGAGAGTGGGACGGTCGACCGGTCTTGTTGGACGGGTCGACCTTGCACGGCGCTGTGTATTTTCTGGACCTCAATTTGTTAGGTCGTTTCAGCTCAATCTTCAACTCCAAGTCAAATTGTACGACTCCTATATAGTTACTTCTTCTTCAGGTTATATCGAACGATTGAGAAACAAGATTTACCTTGGGTTCTCTCTATTCTTCTTCTATATACTATTGTAGTCTCCAATATGAGAGGCAATGTCTTCATAGATTATTTTCTACATTGCAAAGAGAGGTTTGAGAGAGAGATAGTTCTTGATGAGTGAGTTTAATTTCTTATATTGAGTGAATTATTACCTTTTTGTAATTTCTTCTAGTTGAATATCAGATCTTCCTATATTTTCCCCCGGAGTAATCAAAAGCTAACCAGGATAAATCTTCGTTGTGTTTGTATTTGGATTGGTGGATCATATTTACTTGCTTACTCAATTGATTCGTCTCATCTAATTCGACTTCCTCATTGCTCTATATTGTTTCGCTGTGCCACCGGGGTGTTTGTAGACGCCTCATCCCAATAACAAATTCATATCAATCTCTTAACTGTTTCTCAGGCCTATAAATACCCTTCTTCCTTCCTCCGTCAGAAGGTAATCAGTAATCTGCAATTTCTCTATCAAACTCTCTTTCTCTTTCTGATTCTGACTTAAGCATTGGAGGGTCTGTCGTCGAGACCATCCTCGGTGTTTTAGGCTTTTTGCAAGTCCATCGGCCGCTTCAGTAACTTGTCGGATTCAGATCAAGGTGTTCAATGTAAATCACCCTGGGGGGGTGAATAGGGTGATTGTGTGGAAATTAAAAACTTAAATAAAATGCGTAAACTAAGAAGATAGAGTTAGAGAAAGCAAACAGAGCAAGCACGCAAGACACAATGATATAACGTGGTTCGACCCCCTCGTCTACATCCATACTACGTACTTGTAGCAATTCTCCGCCACAAGAGTTCCACTATACTTTAAACCCTTGTACAGTGATTCTCGGAATTCAGTCCGAGAGACATTTCATCCGTAGGACTTCTACAAACAAGTTCCTCAAAACTCACCGAAATGGAAGAAAAGAAAAACTCTCAAGATCTATAACAATCTTGACTAAAGAAAACAATAAAATCTCCCACACCCGGATCGTTGATTGAATGATTAGTTCCGAAGAATTATAATTGCAGGGGGGTGAAGAATACTCAGTGAATTCACCTCTATTCATAGAGCGAGGAAATGTATCTTTTCAAAAACGAAAAGATATTTTCAAAATTAGTCAAAACTGTACGAGTGCGGTCGACCGCTTTATTGAGCAGTCGATCGTTCACTCTTCAACCAAAAAATCGAAAGGTGACCGGTCGATTGACTCGGTCGACTTTTGGCACAGTCGACCGACATATTGTACGGTCGACCGCTATCATGCAGATTCAACTTTTATTTGGCAAATTCACTTTTTATTCTTTCCTTATCTAATTATTCAATCAACAATACTTTATATAATATATTCTCTCATAAACAAAAATAAATAACTTATTTTTGCTGGATTTCTTGAAGATTAAGGCACA
Organism: Hemerocallis citrina; assembly: GCA_017893485.1. Classification (NCBI taxonomy): domain Eukaryota; kingdom Viridiplantae; phylum Streptophyta; class Magnoliopsida; order Asparagales; family Asphodelaceae; genus Hemerocallis; species Hemerocallis citrina. Next base: position 292,649,534 of record CM030362.1, read on the forward strand.
TGCTCTTTTCTTTGATAATTGCATTTTCTTTGAGACATTCCTATTTTGCTTGATTGTCAATCTTTTTAGCCTTTTATTTTGATTTACTTTTTCCTGTAAATCCTGTGAAACTCAGCTGAAAAATATTAGTTGTAAATGATACGTTTTGTGCACACTAAATATTAGTTGTAAATAAAAGTTTCTGAACATCATGAGGAACCTGCAATCCGATTTCTGAGCACAGATAGACAAACAACATTACACACGGAGTTTGACATGTCACAAACCGCAGTTCACAAACAGGAGAAAGGGTCGCAATTTACTATATACATAGTAATTAGATGTGTAAACCTAAGTATAAATCAGGGGAGGATAAACTGAAAATTGTGAAATGTCAAATAGTTGATGTACAGTCATTAAAACATTGGGATCTCAAGAAGCCAAGAAACCTTACTGAGATGTATACTCACACAAATGTTTACTTAGATGTATGAAGATCATAACAGTCAAGCATGGTGCATATACTTCCAATGAACCATAGACACTTAAGAGTTGAGACTCAGAGATACAAATCTATTTCAATGCCTTATTTTGGAATTGTGCATGTTTCAGTTTGTTCGTACAGCACCATGTCCATTCTATACTACTTTGATCACTACTTCAGATACGAGTTTGCAATTGGCAATAACTACAGTAATTAGATAACAGCTAATGACTTGTATACCAGCCTGAAAATAGTCATACTGTCAAACAATTGATTCGCGCTCTTCATAAAATTCTAGAATTCCGTCCGTTCTTCCGAATTCTTCTACGAACAACTGACCAATCAAACCCTAACAATAATTTTATATTATCATCTATCAACCATGCAAATAATTTATTTGAAACGAGCACTAGTGGGAGGCATCACTCTCGTTGTTTGCATAAAAGCTTTCTCAGATCTCAATATAGCCAAATAATTGCAGGATCAGAGATCATAACATACTTCTATTTACCCTTTAGGATAATTATACCTATGTATTCGGCTAAAATCCCTATGTTTTAGTTCTTGATATTTTCTTTTGACTCCAGAAAAAATTTATTATATTTGCACGCTAATAAAGCAGTCAAAATATCGAAGATCACAAGAAGCCTAGAAACCTACTGAGATGTATACTCACATGAATGTCTGCTCATATATATCACGTTTTTTAACACTCAAGCATAGAGGGTGAATCACAATCAATGAACCGATAGACACGTATGCTCGTGTCAGAAGCACGTATCTATTTCAATGTATTATTTTGAAATTCTGCATGTGTCAGTTTGTCGTACAGCACCATGTCCGTGTCAATACTTCTTAGCTCACTACTTCAGCTACAAGCTTGCATTTCGCTATAAATGTAATAAACTAATAATTAAATAACAACTAATAACCATTGTACAAACCTTAGTAGAAACCACTGCAAAGGGGAGGATAACCTGAAAACCGTGTTATTGTCAAATAGTTGATGTACGTTCTTTAAAAAATCGAGATCACAAGAAACAAAGAAACCGATTTTTTTCCCGAAATAGGTCACTTTTAAAAACTAATTTCCAAAATAGATCACTTTCCAAACTAATTCCGAAGATAGATCAGTTCTCATAGGCCGCAGAATCGAACTGCGGCCTCCGTACATGCCATATAATGTTAAACGTCTAGAGTTGGAAAAAAAAAATACCTAAGTGTAAAATGAGAAAAATATGAGGCCGTAGTTGGATACTGTGGCCTTGATATACCATAGGCCTGCAGTACCGAACTACAGCCTCTTCGATTTCTAGGCTGCAGTTCACAACTGCGGCTATGATCCTGAGACTTTGGGAAAAAAATTCTAAGTGTAAAATGTGAATAATACGAGGCCGCAGTTGGGTACTGCGGTCTCGATATAACATAGGTCACAGTTCACAAATGCACCCTCAGTTATATGTTTCGTAGGGCCCAATTTTTGGCATATAACTGCGACCTCTGTTATATCGAGACCGCAGTACCCAACCGCGCTATCATATTTTTCACATTTTACACTTAGGAATTTTTTCCCCAAGTCTCAAAGTCTATTAGCTATGATATGTACTTACTCATTATCGAACAGGCCACAGTTCAGCACTACAGCCAATGAAGACTAATCTATCTTCGGAATTAGTTTCGAAAGTGGTATGTTTTGAGAATTAGTTTTAAAAAGTGACATATTTCGAGAAAAAAAATCCAAAGAAACCTTACTTAGATGTACACTCGCACGAATTTCTACTTAGATGTATGAAGATCACTATCAATGAACCATATCCCTATTTATTTCAGTGCATCATATTGGAATTGTGCATGTTTCAATCATATTGGAATTGTGCATGTTTCAATTTGTTGTACAGCACCACTTCGGTGCCCGTAATTCTTAGATCACTACTTTCGTTGCAAGTTCGTTATTCGCTATAAATATATACTAATTAGACAACAACTAGTCACCAATTGTAATATTGTCAAACAGTTGATGTATACTCTTCAAAACATCGTAAAATCCCAAAATTCATTCCTTTCTTCCGAATTCGTCTACAAAAATCAAAACCCTAACCCTAATTTTGAGAGAGAGAGAGAAAGAGAATCGAGATACCTTGATCCGAATCCGAATTTCTTGCTTTCAAATGAGAAATCCAACCGATTCTTGACAGCGCATGTTAGCAGCCGCACTACATCGGCTTCTATGCATTGACGGCGAACGTTAGCAGCCACCTCCATGGTCGGAACTTTGAAGGTTTTGTGGATTGGGAAGTGGAAGGGGGAGAATAAGGAGGGGTTCTGTGGGTTGCTTTGAACTGCCCGCTCGCGCTTGATTTTGATTTCTAAGGTCAACTGTCAGTTTACTACAGAGGTTGACTGGGTTTGAATTTTCCCACATCAGTCCCTAACAAATGTTCTAATTTCATACAAGTCACTCAATAACTAGCCATTTCTATTTTAGTCCCTCGACGAGGATCATGGTGTTCCAGTTGAGGTTCTAGTTGATCACGCATCCTCTATCGTTTTGTAAAAATTTAAAATTTACCATTTGAGTTGAAAAAATCTTCCATTATCGTTTGCAAACAAATTAAAATTTAGAATAGGAGTATCCAGTCGTTCGCTAAACATAAAAATTGCAATAGAAAAAATGTCAAATGTAAAAGACGGATGATTTTCATCTGTTTGATATAAAAAGTTGGACGGAAAGAAAATGATGCTCCGTCTGTGAATTAATTTATTAGAAAAAAAATAAAAAGGTGACAGACGGATGAAGATGCTCCGTCTCTCATCTTTTCTTATTTACAAAAATGTCATCACTAATTTCAAAAATGCCATTTAAAAAAAATATCGGATGGGAAAGTTTCTTCACAAACTTTTATTTCCATATTTACAAAATTGTCTTTGGCTATTTACGGAAATGTCATTTTAAAAATAAAATAATAATAAATTATCGGATGGAAGATCTTCCTCCGTCCGAAATGTTTCTTCCTCAAAATTTTCTTTCCATATTTACAAAATTTCCATTGACTATTTACGAAAATGTCATTTTCGAAAATTTTCAAAAAAAAATTTAAGACGGAAGATTTTCTTCCGTCTTTTTCAAATTTAGCTTTTAACGACTGCAACACTCTCTTAAGTTCGATATTTTTCTAAATGCTATATATACATATTTAGATAGAAACGATAGTGGCATGCTCTAAGAAATAGATAAGTTGCGTAAAAATAAAAGGCTATAGCGATGCTTAAGCCAGTGAAAGATCAGGTCAAGTAGCATGGATAGCAACTTTAAAGGAAAGGGATATCATTAACTCCAACTCTTTCATATTCAATGAAAACGAGTTAGATGAAGAATCTCTATAACTTCCGATCTAGCAGAAAAAAAAAACTCGTTGTTATGAAAAGATATCAATGATCTAAAAAAAGAAAGCACATGATAACGACGCAATTTTTTTTTTGATCGTATGACACGATTTTTACAACTATGAGTTGAGCGTAACTTTTTTTTGAGAATAAAGATGGTCCTGCCATCGTTTCATTAATAATTTGTTAACGAAACAGAGTAGTACAAAAAGGACAGTAACAAAAGTAGACGCAACACGCGTCAATACTGTCAAAAACATCTACAAGCAATAAATAACAACAACAACAGGACCATCTTTATTTTAATAATCAAGGAACGAGCTTTAGTTTATTAATTTTAGCAATAAGAAACTTATTGATGAATAAATAGGTGGTGACTATAGAGGAATTGTTATGAAAGCTAGAAAGTGTTTAAAAAAAATGTTAAAAGAGCATTTGAAAGAGAGCTTAAATAATGATTTAACCTAATTTATAAATTAGTAAACTAAAATAGGCTTAATTAATTCCCTCACTTTTGATTCCGCGAACATCTCTCCTAACTAAAAAAAACTCTCTTTGACACGAACAAATATCAGAAGCTCGGGGTGCGATCTGCAAAAACTAAAAAGCTGAGGAACATCAACAAGTAACTTTTGTTAAAAACTCAGGGGTATTTCTGAAAATATAGCATCAATTTTCAAACCCAAACTGTTCCCCCCTCCCCACCCAAAAAAAAAAACAAACATCCCCTCACCCCAGCCCTCGAAATCCGAATCACATCAAAATTCGTGTACAATTCGAAGAGGAAGACGATGAAGAAGGAGAAGAAGAGGAGGAGGAGCAGTCTTTGAAATTCGAGTCATGGAGTTCGTGTAGGGTTGCAACTCGCCGAGCCTGGCAGGTTCGTCGTCTCCTCCTTTTTCCCAGTTCCCTTCAGAAACTGAAATCTAGGGTGAGGGCTGTAATTTAGTGAGAATAATTTGATTCACTTTTTTGTAATACTAGTTACCAATCGAATCATTTGACGTGCGATTAAAGTGTGAGAATTTGATGGATTGAAGTGCGAGAATTTGATAAAAACCCTAGCTTTATCATGAACTATGGGCCATGATTGATGTAATTGTTGAATTCTAGGGAGGCATGTGGAATTTACTTTGGGAAATAGGAGTAATTCGTAAAATTCGAAGTCGTCACCATGTTTTCTTTCGCATGGAAAAGGTTCCGTCGGTTTTTCTGTCAGACAAGGTTCAAGAAGAGCTGAGAGGAAAAAAGCGGTGGACCATCATTTTGTAAATCACCTGGGGAGGTGAATAGGGTGATTGTGCGGAATTAAAAAAATTAAAGTAAAATGCAGAGTAAATAAAAAGCGATAAGTTGAGCAAACGCAGATCGCACAAGTGACGTAGCGATATAATGTGGTTCGACCCCCAGGTCTACGTCCACACCTCCTACTTGTAGTAATTCTCTGCCACAAGCGTTCCACTATACTCAAACCATTGTAGAGTGATTCTTGGATTCAGGCCGAGAGACCTATTACACCCACATGACTTCTAACACAAGTCCCGTCAATCTCACCGAAGTTAAAGAAAAAAGAAAAAACTCAGGATCTTTAATGATTCTGACTGAAGAATACAAATAGTTATCACACACACTCAGATTGATTATTGAAAGATTAGTTCAGAAGATTTTTTTCAGAAGTAATAGGTAAAGAATACATAGTGGGTTCATCCAATTAAATCAACTGGAAAGTGTATCGATCAAAATTAGAAACGATACATTCCCAAAATGTGAACAACGCAAAGTACGTACGGTCGACCGCAATTTCGGTGCAGTCGACCGTTCATCTCTCTAACGTAAAGTAGAGAGATGAAGGGTCGACTGCTTCTTACGTAACTGTGAGTTGCAGTTGACTGCGATGCGGTCGACCATCATGAGGTGCGGTCGACTGGTATCGCGCTGTTCATACCGAATCCACTTTATATTCTTATTAAAAACTAATCAATCACCAATCAATTTTATACAGATTAAATCTCACAAATATAGAATGATAACAACTGGTCTTGATAGTTTTCTTGGACACTAATCAATTAACTGCTTTTTTGAATATCTTCTTCTTTTGCTTGATTTCTCAATCTTTCTTTACTACTTTCCTTCTTTGAATATTTTGGATCTCTTATGGATATTATTTGATCCTGAAAATCTGAACAACTCAATTTAAACTTATTAGTATTTATAAATACGTTTTGTGCACACCAAACCAAGAGTCAATACATTTTTGCTTAAGCAAAAGAAAAAAAGCGTGTAGCCTTTTTTTAAATAAAAAAGAGGATTAGAGCATACGGAGTAGGTGTATTTAAGTATCATATACAGGTCGGGTAAGAATGGGTAAGAAATTCGGCCGATGACGATTTTGTTAAAACCACCCAAAAAAAAAAAATGACGCTAAAGCGTCTTTGAGCCGCTTAAGTGCGTGTTTTAGTGATTTTGTGCTTTAAAAAAAAACTGTTTTATGCAAAATCAGCTGCGGACGCTTTTATAACAGCTTTTTGTGTAAATTATGCGGTATCTTGCCACTTAACGCTTAAGGAGATTCTTTATAAAACTATGCTATCTGATATGAGAAAGTTGTTTGTTGATTCGTTGTAGTATATAAGCTATGAAAGATTCCACTTGGCTTGTGTCCGTTTTTTGGTTGTAAAATAGTTAAGGGATTGGGTATTTGGATACAACAATGTGAATCAAATTGTGAGGAGATATAGTGAAACTGTGGTTAAATTCAGATAGACTAATTGGGGATTATTTGATTGTTTGTTTATGAGTTTGTGGTACAAGCGTGAAGGTTAGTTAAAAGTAGGTGGCATTTGAGGTTTTAGGCCGAGCTTTCTTATGATACATTCTCTGCTAGTAATTGTTGCGAAATCTTAGACTCATGCAGTCTTGCTCCATAGGTGAAGCATGGACACAGACAACACAGACACGACGTCATGGAAACAATGCGAATGCGATATTGGCACGGAATTTTTTGCAAAATTACACAAAGATAGCAAGTGTCCTGTTGTATTCATGTGTTGACATGAGTGTCCACCACGTTATGGCTGTCAAATATAAGTGTATGTGCTTCAAAGGTGGTAATACTTGATGCTAACGTCTTGAGCAAATACTCTGGTGTGGTGATCTTGGATTCATCAATGACAAAGCATGCTCATTCACTTTTGGCCTGCATTTTAACCTCTTTCCCCCAAAAGTAGCCTATTATGCTCTTTCAACTGAGTGTGATTTATGTTGTAAGAGGCCTTTAAATCATTTATTTTCTCGTGTGCACACATGTTTAATTGCCTTCTTAATTTCTGAAAGAGCATTTGCATATGACTGTGAATACCAATACCTAGCTATTTCTGTATACATCATTTCCTCTGAATCCCCTTTGTTGCTTACTTGAATGTAAACCTTGATTTTTCCATGAATCAGGGAGTTTTTCACTTAACCCAGAAGGCCAGCTGAATAGCTGATCAGTAGGAATCTATTTTAGTGTGCATTACATGCAACCAAGGAGTAGTCCTCCGGTTCTGATTTTTCCCTTATAAGAAGAAAACCGAAGATGGAGGGAGGAGCTTTTCCGCTAATTGCAGTAATCTACTGGGCATGAATGCTGCTAGGACACAGATTACTTTTGTACGTGGAAAAAATAAGACACAGAAAATTAGGATTTGCCACAATGTGGTATTGTCAGGGTTTTCTTCTTCAAAATATTGAACATTTTCTTTTGAACATTGATAATAACTAAAAAAATGATTATTCCATATTTGACAGCACTAATTTTTCTATTGGTTGATAATAATAAAAATATGTAATAAGGGTTACGAACAGTATAAATAAATTTCTCCTAGAGAGTTGTCAAAAGAGCAGAACATTGATTTCCTTGTTCCAAATTGCAAATGTAGTATCTTTACTATTATAACTGAATGTAGTTGTGTGAAGCCAACCTTCTTTGACGTGTGAAGCAAAATTGTTATCCCCTTTAAAAAGATAACTTTTCGTATATAATAAATACACACATTTTAATTTAAAGTAATTATTTCTATTTATCATTCAAAAATAAATTGTATTATAGTTCATGATTATATGTAACTTATTTATCAAATCCATGAGCATTGCATGTGTTGAATAATCTAGTTATATAATTACTTGGTTATTAACACATGAAATGCACGCATTACTGTAGATATTGTGAGCTATTAATGCATAATAATTATTTATAATTCCTAAATACCTCAAATTAGTATGCCAATTAGAGATAAAAAAACACATTTCTGCGGCACATATCCAAATGCTCATAGTGCCACATCCAACATTCCTATTATATTGATTACAGAACGGCCGTCCCAAATCATGGATTGCAGGAGGCTTGTCGATTCTAGTATTGTAGCCGCAGTGATATTGGTGCTAATTATACATCTAAGGAATGTGTTTAATTTCAAAACAAGAGTATGTGCGTAGAAACTAAAACCTTTAGATCATGGGATGAAGTTTGCTAGGAAGGCATTCATCTTTTACAACCATACCTGTTGAGTTAGAAATATCTAACTGATTTTTTTATCTTTTTGAATGCTCAAAACACCTATAACTTGAATATGCATATCAAAACACCTCAAACTTGCAGGATCATTATAGCTGGAAGGGAGGCATAGGCCTCCTCACATCCCATGATCAATTTATTTTCATGCCTTGTCTTGCACGAAGCTAGTTTCCTAGTTTGGCATGTTTTTCGGTGTCAATTTGTTGATAGTGGGAAAATAAAGTGACCTTAATTAATCATTGGTTTGCATTTCCTCACTGACGCATTTTTTTTGTTGGCGTCAGCTTCTTCTTCCAATGCCCTCTTCAATTCTAAGGCACGGAAGAAATTCGCAAGCCCCTTCTATTCAAAGATAGATGAGGATACGCCGGAGCTTTTGGATGTCCATTGTATCCTTGCACGTGCCTTCAACTATGTCACAGATGTCATGATATATTACTAGGTGCACACACATACACGTGGGATCTTTGAATTGTTTTTCAGTGTCAATTTGCTGATAGTCATGATATATTACTAGGTGCACACACCCGCACGCACAGTGAGATCTTTGCAATGTTTATCAGTGTCAGTTTGCTAATAGCCATGATATATTACAAGGTGATTACGTATTACTCTTGGTTTTACACACATACACATGCACGCGCTAATGAGATCTTTGAAATGTTTATCGGTGTTACTTTGCTAATAGTCATGATATATTCAAAGGAGATTATGCATTACTCTTGCTTTTTGTGCTATCGTAAACAGTGTTTAAAATAGCGTGCTATTTGCACTATGTAGTGTAGCGCGATGAATTCTCTACATAGCGGCATGTGCATATCGCAAGTACAAAATAGCATGATGCTATTTGCACATAGCGTACGCTATTTGCATTATGCTACGTAGCGCATATAGCATACGCTATGTGTATTTTTTTTAAAAAAAAATTCAAATAAAAATCCCCCTATTTAATCATAACTCATCACATTCTTATTCTATTTGGGGATTTTGTTGCAGACTCGTAGGGCCTTCTGGAGTCTAGGGTTTTGGAGAGCGACAAGGCTTCCCACTCTGGCGACGGCAAGGCTTGATTCCCCTCCTTTTGTTGCTATTTGAAGATTTTGGAATTTGGATTTGATTGTTCACTTCTTTTTCTTCTGATTTGGGTTATTCAAACACACACTGACAAAAATTGCAAAGTGTAAACTTAGGCTCTCTTTATGAATTGAAGAGTTGGATTGTTTATCTTGTTAGTTATTTTTTTTTATGTCTAATTAATATATGTTAAAGGAGCCCAGGCTGACTCCTACCAAAAGATTTTTACCTAGGAGCTTGCTTAAATTGAAAATTCCTTTATGCATCTTCCTAGACTTGTTAATAGTGATCGTTCAGTTGTTTGCTGTTTTACATGCATAATCAACTAATTTTAAACAAAATCCTTAGGTATGAATTAGTGCATGGGCTGTGAGTTGTTGATGGGTTTATAGGATGAGCTTAGTTTATGGCTAAGAAATCTTGGATATAAATATGGTCGTGGATATCTTTCTAAAGTAGGATTTTAGTCTCACATTAGAAAAATTTATAATGGATTAGTTTTCAATTCTTTGTTATGGGATTTAATTTGTCTATTTAAGGTATTAACGTCGAATATGGATTATGAGGACCTCATTTTGGTGTAGTATTTAATATTTATCATTACTACATTTTTTAAAGTAATATAAAAAGTATAATGAGAAAGTTTGAGTTATACGTGTAATGCACGTAAATTAGTAGATTTAAATAAAGTGTATAATAAGAGAGTTTAAGTTGCACGTGCAATACACGTAAAGTGGTTGATTTACAAATAAAGTGGTATATTTACAAATGACACCAAGGGCTTCTCCCATTATAATATTAGAGATTAGCCTTAAAATATATATTTCCTCTATTGTAGTAAATTATTTAGAATTTATTAGAATTTTTAGATAATTAATTTTGATTTAAAAATAATAATCAAAATTCTTCATAGCTTACGCTATTGCGTTAGGCTATTTGCGATATGCACTACTGGGGCTTAACGCTATGCTATACGTCATCGCTATTTTCAACATTGCTTGTAAATATTTATAGTAAAATATTACTCAAATACTACTTGAGTCATTTATAACCAACATTTGAGGTAAAGATTTTGGAAGACGTATCCACGTACTTTTGATATGTTTGCTTATTGATTGTTCAGGCATCATAGGATGCCTTCGTATCATCACGTACCCCTGTTCTTCCATGCAACTTAGTGTGCCAAAATGTTATTCTACTTGTTGGAATTTTCTAACTGATTTGGGTTTGTGCGTAAATAACCCCTATGGTCCTAAAGTTTAGGATTCAAGTGGGGAGGCTTTAGTCAACATGCATGACTATGCGAACTGATAAAACTAAAATCAAGTTGGATAAAATACAAATCCATAGTAGATGCAAAGAGAAATCAAGAGAAAAGAGAGAAGAGGAAGTTCAAGGGTTTCTCATTGGGGCTACATCAGTGTTATTGTACAAGGAGAGATTAAGAGAGCTTTTAAAGGACCAACTTCATCTCTAAAAGACTAGACTACCCCTACATAATGAGTATAATTACTCTAACACCCCCCTGTAAACTCACGATGCAGCTGCTTTAGATGAATACACTTTCAACAAATTTTTCTTTTTGCTTGCTTTAGATGGCACTATTCACCCGACTTCTTGTACAAATACTTCTGAGCAAAATAATGTTGCTGAAAGAAAACATAGGCACATTGTTGAAACTGCCCGTTCTCTTTTGTTGTCATCTTCAGTTCCTAGTGAGTTTTGGGGAGAAGTACTTACTGCAGTCAACCTTATTAATAAAATCCCATCGTTCATTATTTTAGGTTTGTCTCATTTTGAAAAACTGTATGGGCATGTTCCTAACTATTCCTTATTGAGACTTTTTGGGGTTACTTGTTTTGTTCTTCGTCCACATGTAGAGCGTACAAAATTATCACCACGTTCTTCCATTTGTGTGTTTCTTGGTTATGGTGAGGGATAAAAGGGATATCGTTGTTTTAATCCAGCTTCGTAAAAACTATATGTGTCCCGTCATGTTGTGTTTCTTGAGCATATACCTTTCTTCTCTATTCCTACTACTACTCACAACTTGACCAAATCTGATCTCATTCATATTGATCCTTTCGTTGACCATACAGACAATCTTTCATTACCAGTCTCTTCCATTCCTGATTCTAACTCATCTCTTGCTCCTGTAGCTCCCTTTCCGCTTTATTATTTTCGTAGGACTCACATGGTTAGTTCTGGAGATACTGGTGCTTTGCATTCTGACACTCGTGATACTCCCCCTCCTCATGCCGCTGTCCAAGCTCCTCCTGAGATTGTGGATCCCTCTTCTTGTTATCCTCAGCGTTCTCGTAAGTCTACTCACCTACCACATTTTATTTACTCTTGTTATTCTACTTCTTTCTCTTCTTTTTTTGCATCTATTCATTGTCTCTCTGAGCATCCTACAAAGAGGCAAGTCTTGACCTTCATTGGCAACATGCTATGAATGAAGAACTTTCTGCCTTGTAAAAGACTAGACTACCCCTAGATAATGAGTATAATTACTCTAACACAAACAAGTGCCTCAGTTTGCAAAAGTGCGTTAGCTTGGTTTAACTTCATGAATCTCCAATTAGGTGCACAATTCTACAAACTGTTGTTGGTTCGGATCAAGTACATTGACCAGTGTGCATGAATCTATGAACGTGTGGATGAAGTGAACTGAATGAAAAAAATAATTCTCTGCATTATAAGGCACAAATACTGTCTTAATGGGGGTAATGAAAGAGAAAACTCTATTCAATTGCACCTGTTCATAACAACAAATATTCTCTTTAGCAACGAGGAAAATTGAGTTCATCAATTCAGGCTATTCAAAACAAATTCTTTCATTGTTTCTGCTGTTTTAATCTACCAATTTTCCTAACACTACTCACAAGTCTCAACAAATTTGTGCTAAACTTGGATACTTCATAATTTTCCTTTTTTTCCGTGCATTAGCAGTAGCTGATGCTGATATGATTAGCTCAAGCCATATATATACACAAAACCTCTCTCTTAAAGAATGACAAATTTCTCAATCCTTTCCTGTTTGTCATATTTTGTTATGGCCATTAAGTTCTAAATAATCATTTCGTTGCAGAATGAGGCAGTTTTCAAGGCCAGTGTCTAAGCTTCTGGAGTTGGAGTGGGAATGCCAAGCATGCTTACTCAAAGAGGTATCTATCAGAAAATTACCGGTACCAATCTCCCTGTCTTTAACCAAGACAAAGCCGATATGGTATCATTTGTTTGGTAATTCTTATGAAGTACTAAGATGAATTTACATTTTTTATCTCATTTATTATGACCATTAAGTTCTAGATAATCATTTCGTTGCAGAGTAAGGCAGTTTTGAGGGCCGGTGTCTAAGCTTCTTGATTTGAAGGAGTGGGAATGCCAAGCATGCTTACTCAGAGATGTATCTATCAGAAAATTACTGGCACCGAACTCCATGTCTTTAACCAAGACAAAGCCGATATGGTATCATCATTTTAATAATTCTTAATATGTACTAAGATGAATTTACATTCTTTGTTTCATTTATTCATTATTGTTCTTATGTTTTTAAGCGTGGCCCATTGTCAAACTCTAGTTGTGTTACTTGTTTTTCCTTATATGCCTTGCATGCAAATGGAGCAGCTTTTACAATTGTTTTAGGACGACTTCTCTCCCTTTTGAAAATTTTGATGTGATTTTCAATTAAATGGTCGCCATGGTAATGAAAAGCTTCAGAAATTATTTGTTCGACTTGTTTTCTTTGACATGGTTTGAAGTGCACATGATGATTGCTAAATAGCTAGTGCGCCTAAAGTTTGCATTATCTCACTCTTCCCTGTGAATGTTATCTGTATGCACCGTTATAGTTTCTTCATAGTAATTTATTGACCGAATAATTTGTTATGGTATCGGAACTGAAGGTTACTGAAGTTATTCTGTCAGATTAGTGTTTTCATATCATAATAGACCATCTTGTTACACAATGTGATGCTTGTTGAACTAATTAATCATTTTATGAAAATTGTTTCAGTACAACCTTTGCATTATAACCTGAACACATTTCTGTTGTTATATATGTAGAATGCTGTATCTAGATAATGCTGATGCCATAATTCTTGAACAGAAGAATCGAATCAATTCGTCCATTGTCCATCAAATCAGGAGTTTAGGTCCAGAGATCAGTATTTAGAGAGATGTATTTGATTAAAAATCTTACCGAATCAGGCAGACATGAATTTGCAAATGCAAGTCCATACTGTTATTAAACTTTTGCAAAAGAATATTTACTGTTAATTTGTTTGTGAAACAACAACGACCTTAAATTTAGGTTGTTGAGAAGGACCTGATAGTTGTTAATTTGACAGAGAAGAAGAATTCATGTTTCCAGCTCGAAAATTTAGAATAAAGGCCGTTTCTCGTTATTCTTATTTATTGAGGTTGTGGCTCGAATAATAGTCCCACATTGGAAAATCAATTAGTTGGATAGATGGTTAAATTAGATTAGACCCTATACTCCAATGAGGATTATCCATTTTGGGTCATATAGGGCAATAAATAGTTTACCATCTATCCATCCAGATTGTGTGAGCCAAAGTTAAATGTTTATCTTTAGTGATAACAAATGGTATCGGAGCACATGATGAAGATAATGGGATGATGTAGGGATATTATTGAGTCGTCTTGTGCGCGATATAGTCTCAGGTGGAGACTCAAGTGGAGACTAGGCACATGACATAATAGTCCCACATTGAAAAATCAATTAGATAGATAGATGGTTAAATTAAATTAGGCCCTTAGACTCCAATGAGGATTATCCCTTTTGGGTCATATACGGCGATAAATAATTTACCATCTATCCATCCATCTAGATTGTGTGGGTCAAAGTTAAATGAGCCTTTAGTGATAACAAATCTGCCGCCAAAACTTTTATATTAATTAATATTATGTGATTAGTAAGAGCACTCCAAGTACTACTTGTTCCTAATTCATCGAGTATGACAATTTTAGCTGAATAAAATAGGCAATACATTTGCGAGACGACAGAGTTGTCCATCAAATTAGGTCATTTCACTTTCTTCCGAAACATCAAATACTGTGTTTGATTACAAATTTTGAGCTAAACCTTTGAAGTATGGAGGGTTGCATTCAACTGTCCTTAAGTTCCTATTATATAATTGATCCTTGTAGGCTATGATAACTAACTATTTATAAGGAAAATTCTAACTCTCATGACATCATTGTCCTTTCTTCTATCCTTACATAATTCCTTTTCTAATCTATTTTCTCCCTCTCTTTATTGTTTTTCTTTGAACACGTTGCTTGAACATGGACACAATTGCAATTCATTTCTCTGTATGAGTAGAGTACCCCTTATCTCATGCTGGGTAACAGGGCATTCAGGTGGCACCAACTTTCAACTAGGACATATGACCTCACCTTCTTTATATATATTTAAATTCCACCGATTAGATTACTTGTATTGAGTCTATTGACCGTTTCTATTTTGCAATAATTTTGAAGTATATCTCCCCAAAAAGAGAAAAGTAATAAATAAAAGTTGGAGTAATTCGGTTCACAACAACCATAGCTTTATTATTCTGACAACATCCCCCCAGCCGGTGGATCTGTAGGAAATGATTCCTTTAGTCTCCGATCATTGGATGTTGTTCGCTTCGGCTGATCATCGTTTACTACCGCCTGTTCCTGTGCCTTCGCTAGCTTTCCCCCACTGTGGGCTTCTGGCTGCCGGTAATTCATCTGCTAAATGGGAATCATGCTTGGGACTGTGTTTCGTGCGTAGGACACACCCTATTTTTCTCCCCTCCTTCCTGAACTAAAACTCAAAAAATATTAACAACTCTTTTAAATCTTTTTGACCCCTTTTTAAAAATTATTATCACTTATAAAAAGTATGAAATCTTGCCATCTGCACTTGTTTTGCTTAACTATCCTTTTGACATTCGTATACCATTATATATGTGAGTTTGCCTGAATGATCAAGTTGAGAAATGATGCTCTATTTGGGTTCCTTGTTGGATAAGTAGAAAGAGTATAGGGTGGTAATAAAGTGGTAGTAAAGTTTTTTTTTTTTGTTTTTTTTGTTTTTGTTTTTGTTTTTGTTGTTGAAGAAAAGGTGGAATCTGGCCACCCTGTTTCATTAATAAGTGATTAATAAAACAAACTCAGAGTACTGATCCTACTACAAAATCCTACAATCAAAAAGTGGTAGTAAAGTTCATTACTCCTCTTTCTTTTGTTTGTTTGTTTGGTTTTTGGATTGCATGGAAAGGCATATCAATTGTGCTGTCCACATGCATGGGTGACCACACAAAGGTACTAACTGCCCCTAAATCCCCTCCCACTAGCTTCTCGCCCACTTCTTCCCTTCAACTGATCAAACTCCTTCCCTCCATTCAAGTCCAACTCAATTCAATTCAAATTCAGCTGCCCATTCAGTTCAGTTCATGCAACCTTTGTCTTTCTTTCTTCTTCTCAAACTTCTTCACTGATTTGGATACCTGATTTAGCTCCACTGATGCCTTAATTAATCATCTGACATGTGACATGGGGTTGTGAAATTTCAATGCAATTTTGTATCTTGAAGAATATATGAAGGAGTGACTTTTAGATTGCATATCTGTACATTCATTTTTGTCTTAAAAGAAAATTTTGGTTGGATTGACGTTTAGATACCTATGGTTATCTTAACTTTTTTGGTTAAAATATGGAGGTAACGAATATCAAAGTTTTAGATAACTGCGGGTCTCATCTTCACTAATCTCCAGTTCCTTTACTAACCTTTGTATCTAGACAGTAATGAGTAAATGGTGTAGCTAGGTCCAATGTTAGGGACCTTAGGGTTAGGGCTTTATTAAGAGAGTAAAAGAAAAATATTCTACAATGTATAATAAGAGGTGTGAGGGCTTGGCACTCCTTTTGATATGGATGCATTGTTTGAGTAGATACAAATGTTGAATGTTAGGTTCAGTTGAATGGTTGATTTCATCATATTATATTATAGGAGCCATGATGCTAATGTCATGTTGTTTGCACTATTTATGTATGAATTAATAATACAACAGGCATGACTGCTTACGCTTAGCAATCTACTTTAACTTGAAAACATATAATACTCCCGACAAGATTGTGTCCCACTAGGGTTTTGATTGGTCATACCATTAATAGAGATTGATATATTAGTGAAGGGGCCAAATCAAACCCTATTAATCAACCCTGTCAACTTCCATTATGTTTTGTTTACTACTGCTCATCTAGTCATTTTGAACAATTATAAAACTTTGGAATGATAAGTAAACAAGAGCAATTGGTAGTGTCGTGAAAGAACACACCAATGCTTTAGTTGGGAAAGTGAGATCCCAAACCCATACCTACAAGAAAACCGCCCCCCCCCCCCCCCCCCCCCCCCCCCCCCCCCCCTCTTTTATTTTCCTTTTTTATTTCTTTTTAGAATAAGGTGACTTAGTCACCGCTTTATTAATGAAAAGTTAATGAAACAAGTACAAAATAAACAACATGCATCAAACCTACATACTAATATCTAAGATCTTGAAACGATCTAATACATCAAAATCCAAAATATCATCTAACAAAACGCTACTAAAACGAAGTAGATACTGCGACTATCAACCCACGTCCTGAAGTCCCCCATCAAGTGCTACTACTCCTCCAAACGCAACTTCTTCGCAGCTGCCTGACCTGCCTATGCATGAATCAAGGCAAAGATTTTATGCATCATGATAGAGAATCTATGATTAATTTGACGAAAGCATAAGTCGTTTCGGTTTAGCCATAGATCCCACAAAGTAGCAGCCACAGAGATATCTCATGCTAATCTATAATCTATCCTAATATTATTCACTCTCCACTCCCCCCCTACCTCATGAGTAGAGGTTGGACAGACATCAACCCCAAATCCTTTACTTATAACTTCCCAGGCTACCTTAGCTCTAGGACAAACGAATAAAATGTGTTCTGTGTTTTCAATGACACATAAGCATCTAGAGCATTTTTCATCCACAGGGATGTTGCGTTTGGTAAGATTTTCTTTTGATAGAATCACATCGTTAATCACCAGCCACATGAAGGCTCTTACTTTCAACGGTGCATCTGTCTTCCACATCGTTCTGTCATCTCCACTCCTAATTCCACCGTCATTTAGCCACTTGTACATCGACGTAACCGAAAAGTTCCATGATGTAAAACTTAACCCTAAATAGAGAATTTTCAAGAATTTTAAAGGATTAATTTTACCAACATGTAATGCAGATCAAGTTAAAAATTAAAACAGTTAATCGGTTCGATGGATTTCAAGAATTGAATTAAATTTAACAAGCGCAATTAACAATTCAGTTCTAACAATCAATAATTATATTTCTAAGCGTTCTAGTAAGTAAAAGATGCAATATTGATTTATAATCTAATTAGCAAGTAGAAACGCTCATTCTCAATATTTGTGGATGACAGATAAATCAAATAATATAATAGAGATGATAAGGTAGTATAATACAAATATTGAAAAGTGGAAAGAGTATACCGAGTTACGACGAAAACATCGTGAAGTTGTTGGATCTGAATAGGAAGCACTAGGGGTGTGGACGGCCGTCGATGGAGGCCGCAAAGGGGCGGGGCCGAGATATGAAGGAGCAGCGAGGGGGGGGCCTCGGGGTGGCTGCAGTCGTCATTGGCAAGGGGAAAAAGGTGTCCTGGGGTTGCTGGCGACGGAGGGAGGCGACTGGGGGGCAATCGATGGGTTCTGGGGCCTTCGACGGAGTGGGGCGAGGCGAGGGGCTGAGGTAGAAAAGGAGGAGTTGGGGGTTGTGCTGGAGGCGTCGGAGTCGAGGCACAGCGGTAGGGTGGTCGAGTGGTGAGGGAGAGGTGGCGACGGTGGTCGAAGGTGGGAGAGGGGATGGGTGGTGTCAATTGGTTGGAGTGGGTTCGGTTTGGGAAGAGGAAGATGATAGGGGAGAAGAGAGAGATTAAATTGGGGTTAGGGTTTAATTGATTTGGAGATTTTGAGGTTTTGTTTTAGAGTTTATCACAAACCCTAAAAGTTTATTAGGATTTATCACAAACCCTAATAGTTTTATTAGGATTTATCACAAATCCTAATAATTGGATTTCAATTGTATCATACAAAAGAGAGATGAAGAGCAAAACTCAACACCATAATTTTTTTAATCAAGAATAACATAACTTCTCATTAATCTCAAAGGCCTATATATAGGCTCAAAACAAATCTAGATACAAATCTCAAAATATTCTAAAATCTCAGAAATATTCTAATGCATGAAAGAAAGATTACAAATCGTAAAATTACTACATATTGCCCTCATCATTCCAACTCGATTCTAGGCTCCAAAATCTGATGTCCTCAACCCCGAGAGCTCGCACTCCTTCCTCTTGAATGAAATCTTTGAGTTGTTGTAGTTTAGTTAGACAAATCTGAGACGGTTGGTTTAGTTGAATTTTAAGCGTTTCCATTTCTCCAGCCACTTGTACATCGACCTAAAAGAAAACTTTGGTCGGTAGTTCTTTTGGTTTTTGGGCACTATGTAATGGCTGGCACGTAACACACATCTAACCGCTCGTTTGTAGGCCCCATATGGTTAACCTGTGTTCTCGATATTGGCTGACTGACATGCACTACCTAGATGCTACGCTGTTAGAATATAAATATTAAACCCTCTCGAATCTTTGGGTCTACTGGTATGGTTTAGTGTTTATATTCGACGTATTTGGTCTGTCTCTCTCGTGACGGATGACCCACATGTCAGTCTCTGCGGTGAGGGTTGTAATGTGAAGTATGAGTTAATTGCTATTGTGACCTTTTGAATAATAATGCAGTAATGCTGTCTTTTAGTACGTAGTTGTGTGATGTCTGCATGATTCACTAAGCTTGCATGTATAATCAATGTTATCTATTGCTTTCTCCTCTTTGTTCTCATCTAACCTGTGCTTTCCAACTGATAATAACATCATTATAATACAAAAAATCTGCACACAATTCATCATCTCAGCTCTATAGTTACTTCTATTTTAAATGTAAGAAAAATTGAAATATGCCGCTGTTATTGTGTTAATTTACACATATACTACTTCTGTATGATTAATAATGCGGAAGATTATGTCAGAAAAACACGACAATAAAAGTTAAATAACACCGCCCATGAAATTAATAATCAAATGTCTTGGACAGATTTCATGATGATTTAGTTCAATAGTAAATAAAATCTACTTTATTATCGATCAGTATCATATCTAGGTAGAAGTTAAAAGACCTCCATTTGTTTTGGAAATACTTGGTGTACAAGTAATATTTCTTTTTAGAGCTACGTACACTTTTTTCTCACAGTTGTGCTTGCCTAACTATGCACTCAACTACTTAGAATGCAATCGACCCATTTACACTAAACATAATTAGAAAAGCTCAACCTGTCATATTGTTGGATTTTTGTTCTTTATACGTTTTTGGGGTGATTGTTTCGGTATATATTTAATTTTCCATGTGCATCCATCTCCTCTAAAGTTGGATCTTGCTAACATATTTTCTGTTGCCCCCACACAATGAATTGGGTCTCATATTATAGGAAGCAAATCAATTGTCTTGAGTACAATTCATGGAATGCATCCATTGTTCATGCTGCAAGCATTGAACTGTTTTATGCTTTTTATTGTTATCATTTACTTTGAATGCTTAGTACTTAATATATATGCAGCATTAAGATCTATTTCTTTTCTCCTTGTTTTTTCGTTGTCGAAATGATTAGACCCATAGGCTGTTCAGGAAGCAAATCAATTGTCTTGAGTACTATTCATGCAATGCATCCATTCTTCATACTGCAAGCATTGAGAAGCATTGAAATGTTTTACGCTTTTTTTTGTTATCATTTACTTCGAAGGCTTATTACTCAATAAATATATATGCAGCATTAAGGATCTTTTTTTTCCCCTCTCCTTGTTTTCGTTGTTGAAATGAAGACCCATAGGCTGTTTAGTCGTTAACCTACTAGTTTTATGTTTTTGCCGTCAATTTCATGTTATAAAGTCATATGTATAGTTCCTCAAGTTGGGTCAGTTAATTTATTCTTCCTTGAAGGATGAATTTGTGTACTATTGAACTAAAAACCCTCAGTTATGTACTACAGTTATGATCCCTATTACTTGAACATCATAGTATTAACAAGGAAGATTTAATGAACTTGACCAACCTTGAGCAACTATACATATATATGAGATGATCTGAAATTTATTATAAAAACATGAAGTAGTAGGTTGACAACTATATAGTCTATGGGTCTAATCATTCAACGACAAAAACAAAGAGAAAAAGAAATACTAGTTCCTAACTGTTGCACATATATTTATTGAGTAATCATCCTACGATGTAAATGATTACAATAAAAAGCCTAAAACAGTTCAATGCTTGCAGTGTGAAGAATGTATGCATTCCATGAATAGTACTCAAGACAATTGATTGACTTCCTATAATATGAAACCCAATTCAATGTGTGGGGGCAACCAAAAATAAATTAGCTAAGTTCCAACTTTAAAGGAGGTGGATACACATGGGAAATTAAATGTACCTAAAAAGTCACCCCAAAAATTAGAAAAAACAAAAACGCTTCAATGTGATTGGTTAAGCCTTTCTAATTATGTATACTACAAATGGGCAATTTGCACTCTAAGTAGTTAAGTACATAGTTAGACAAGCACAACTGTGAAGAAAAAAGTGATGTTCTAAAATGAAATACTATCTGAACAATAAATATTTCCATAACAAATGAAGAACTTTCATCTTCTACCTAATATGATACCAATCATTAACAAAGTAAATTTGATTTACTATTGAAGTAAATCCCTGTGACAATATTAATTCCATTTGCAATTTTATTTTAACTTTTTATATCATGTTTTTGTCCTTCAATTTCTCTCATTTTCTTTGTTAGTTTGGATATATATATATATATGGGGAAAGCTTCGGTTGTGCACTCCTATAGTGCACACGGCGTGTGCACTAGGCCTTCGGGCGTTCATATCGACGGTCCGAACCGTTCACATTGATCTACACATCTAAATTAGTCTAAATATGTAAAATCAAATCATTTGAAATTCATTTTCCCATCCATTGAAGTGTTACAAAATTGTATGGCTGAAAAACATTGTTTTTTATAGTGATATGATGGATGGGCAAATGAATTTCAAATGATTTGATTTTACATATTTAGACTAATTTAGATGTGTAGATCAATGTGAACGGTTCGGATCGTCGATATGAACGCCCGAAGGCCTAGTGCACACGAGTGCACATGGAGGGGGAGTGCACAACCGAAGCTTTATATATATATACCTAGTCTTGTAAGTCTTCACGTACAAAATTGCATTATTTTTTTTTTATTGATCGACTTACTTAATTTGGTTGTATGTCTGGCTTGAAATTAGGTAAATTGGGTTTGTTTTTCATTGTATATTAGATAATTACCTGTACTGTACAGCAATCATTTATCAAGGGGAATATGATTGAAAATTTGAGTTTATTTTAGACTTTTAAAGTGTATACAGTGTGAAACTATTGATTTGTACAGCCATGTTGCTTTCGTAGCAAGATTTGGGTTGAGATCCTGTTAATAGACTCTTGATAGAGTTCAAGTTCCTCTCAAATTAACTTGGCTTCACTAATGAATACTCCATCTTGTCCAATTGAATACTATCTTGGCTTTACTATCTCAATAAGGACTGAACTGTATGTAGGTCATACTTTGTCCCCTATTTTTCTAATAACAATATAGTTAAATAAAAGCTAACCTCATTCTTATTTAAGGTTATTTCCTCATATAGAGCAGTTGTACATGTACGATGAAACCTAAAATGGACAATTGAGATCGTTCACACTCATTTACATGACATAAAATCCATGTGTATAACAAAATCCACTTGTTTAAATGCTTTTCGATCATGTTCATGTGGTCGCAAAATGAACAATTTCTCAATACCATAGCACTGGACATCATGCATTAATGAATGAGTAAAAAACCTCCAAACGAGTTCAATTTTTGTACACATACATCTTACAACATAAGGAACATGATGAATAATGTAATTGTCTATATAAAGTCTAAGTCTTAAGTATGTGTACAACTATTCTATTTGAAAGAAAAAAAAAATTTCGTCCATAAGTATTAGGCTCCCTTTCCTCCTTGTATAATTGTTATGGAAAATGTTAATTATGCTTTGATTAGTTATATCTTGTTAATTTGATTTTTCTCATTATTGTTTTAGGTGTTGGAACTTGGAAACTTCATTTCTTACAAGTGAAAGTGAAGATATGTAACATCATCTTTATCTTTTGCCATCTTCACATATGAAATATTCTTTTTTACTTATCATTGTATATATCACCTTATTTTCCATCATTAATGCATGAGAACTTTCCCTACCTTTTTCCTTCATGAATGCCACTTTTTCAGAAATTAACTGCTAGGGGTGTCAAGTTTTGTAGATTTTTGATAAGAAAGGCTCAGTATTAAATCTCTCTGAGTTGACATCAACCTCATCTCATAAAACAAAGACTAATAAAAAACTTTACTTGCAAACCAATACCATCTTTTAAATACTAATAACCTTTTGTGTTTCTAAACCCTATCTCACAGGTTGAGACCTTGAGACTTGTGAAGCCAAGGGAAGGAGGGAAAACTTTTGTTTCAAATTGTGCACCATGAGATCAGGAAAGCTCACATCTCAAAGCACCTCCTATATTTCGCAGAGACCACAAAAGGTGCAGACCTTTTGCTTGAATCTCTTCACGAACTATGGGCTAATATAGAGAAGAGAACACATTATAGCAATTACTACATGATATATACATAAACCCTAACATGATTCTATAAGTAGAATAACATCGGATTCTGCAAAAGCAAGCGGAAGTGATTGTTCTCCTAGGAAAGTATCTAATAAGTATGGCAAGAAGGGATATATTAAATCGGGGGCACAAACCAATGGCCGGCCGGGCCCATATTGTGCCTAGGGCCGGCCCTGAGTTCCCAGGGTTTGTGGTGAAAGGCCCAAATAATTATTTTTTTGGGGCAGTAATAACAATATATTTTTTTTTACGAACAAAATACGTGCCTATATTTTCAAGGGGAATACAAATTTTGGGCTCCTAAAATTACAAAAAATTCAGGTGCCTGAGGCGGCCGCCTCACCGGCCTCAAGGTAGGGGCGGGCCTTGATTGTGCCCAACCCAAGTCTCAGCGACACGGAACTGATCCTATAGTTTCTGTCATATTATTAGCAAACAAATAAAGTCTTTATTCCAAATCTCTGATGCATCTGTACCGTGGATGCGCAATAAAAAATTTTTTTTCTTAAAAAGAGAAATTATAATGGGATGGATTTTGCTTACAAGAGTTAACCACAAAAAATGGTAGGTGAAGCTCTCCATTTGACAAAGTCCAGTATACTTCATCAAAACTAATCACATCCTGAACTAATCACAGAGGTCCTATTCTTGATGTCAAAAACACAATCTTGAGCAAATATTCTTGGCTAAGATGTGTGAGTGTGTGTGTTCCTGGTCTCTGACTTCCAAGATGACAATAGGGCATCACTTTCCCTTGCTCACATGGATATATATATGTGCCCATTGGATCCTCTTCTTTTTTAGCCTTAGAAAAAGAAAAAGAAAAAAACCATTAGCCTTTTTGGAACCAATGCCTACCACACTTGTGTATGTGTGCATCTATCTACATTTCCACCATCGCATTGATGATATTGTATTGTGTGTCCGAGAAGACAAGGACAATTCTCTCTTTCTCTCACCTGCATCAGTTGTTGATATTTCAAATGAAGAGACAATTGACAACTTTGATAACATTGAGATTGAGGAATGATAGTAAGTTTTGCACAATATATGTCTAATAAAGCTCTTCTTTTCATCTAATCTATTATTAAGAAAACATCTTACAAGTTACAAGATAAGCTCAAAGGTTATTTTTCTCATCATGAGTTGTTGTGCATCTTCTGATCATACAAATGAAACATTTCGTCTTCCTATCTTCATGGTGGTGATGATGATGACATGTCTTCTCCTCCATTGCCTGATTCATCCATACCCTCTGTAACACAACTTGATTCCGAACCGGAAGGGGAAGAAGGGCGGTTACGGTGGTGGTGAGTTCGCTGTTGTTGGCCCATGAAATCGATGAACCCAACGGCTTGCTGTTGCTCTTCTTCTGCGTAGTCATTTCTTCGTTTCTTCATGAAAATGTGGCAGACCACCCAATCTTTCTGCAAAATAAACATAACCATAATTTAAATTTGGAATAAAGACTTTGTTGTTGTTGTTGTTTTGAAATAAAAGTGACCGAAGTTTACTGTTTCATTAATGAATAATTAACGAAACAAAGTTCGACACCTGTTTCATTGTTGTTGTTGCTGTTGTTACTATTACGAGCGAATTGAAGTAGTAATGACCTGAGGCGAAGTAATTCGTTGAGAGGCCAGGCGATACTCGTGCATAATCCAATTAGTTCTCGACCCATTCGGGGCCTTCCCTCTGTAGAAAACCAACACCTTCTTCATCCCAACAACCTGGTTACACCTTGAAGCTACGATTGCCCTGTCCTTGCCTGTGGCCTTCCAGTACCCTGAACTGGTAGCCCGATTTGCTCTGTTCCCATTCTGGTACTTCGCCTCGCGAAGCGCGAAAAAGTACTTATCTTGCTTGCTTCCTGCCATAGTACAATTTTCACTCATAAGTAAACCACCACGGTATATGTTCGAAAACAAGGCTATAGACCATGTTCGTGGATTAATGAAAATGTGCAAAAGCTCTATTAAGCTCTATTTGCCTCAACCATTCTATGAGTCCCTTTTTTTTTTTGCTTCCTTTGGCAGCATCTACTAATTCGTAACTTAATTTGAACGAAATATTTCGACCCAGACGTTTTCTGGATGCCCGTAATAACTAACGAATGACAAGTGTTTTTCCTTGTGTAAATCCTATTTCAATATGAACTTGATGAGGCGATGTTGCCTATACATCTTGCTTTTACTGCTATATCAGGGAGTTACTCAACGTATTGCTTGAAAGTAGAACAATTGTGGACTTGTTTCCGTCTTTTGTTGAATCTTTTTCACGGCTCGATAGATAATTTGATAAGTCAATGATTTTTTTTTTCTTCTTCCGATGTTTTAGAATACACAGTTAACCAACATGTTAACTAATCGATTATAATAAATTGGATCGGATTTTGCAGTTTTTTTCTTCTCCGGTACCTCGACATGACATGAGTGTGAAAGAGGTTCACAAGGAACATTATGTTGTGCTACAAAAGAAAGAAATTTAAATTTAAAGGGGGAGAGGAAGGTGTAGTTACCAGGGAGCTCCCAGGGGTTGTATTTGGCGAGATCGATTTCCGGGATGAGGGAGGCAGGGAGAGGGCAGGAGAGAGCTTTTCTGATGAGGTAGTGAACCACAAGCTCCTCATCAGTTGGGTGGAATCTGAACCCAGGAGGCAACCTCATCACTCCATTGTGAGCTTCAACTTGGTTCTTCTCCATAGCTCGCTCTCTCTCTCTCTCTCTCTCTCTCTCTCTCTCTCTCTCTTCCCCCTCTGTGTGATATTGTCACTCCTTTTAGGTTCGGAGGTACAACTGACTGAGTTTCTAATGATGAAGAAGAGCTTGTTGCATTATATGGGGTAGCTAGCTGGTCGGTGTAGGGAGTGAATGGGAGTAGGAGGAATAGTAGGGGATGTTTTTAAGAGAGAAAAGCGGGGAGGGTGAGATTTATATAGTGGGGGAGGTTGCGGGTAGAATGAGAGGACCCTTTGTTTGTTGTTTTTTTTTTTTTTTTGTGTGTACCTATTTTGCGTGTGCCAGACTCTACTCAAAACTAACATCTTCCCATTTCTCTCTCATTTCCTTGTTTTGACTCATTTTTAACAACTGTGTTTTAGAGAGGGAAGGGTGGGGATTAGTTGATTTTGGGTTATAAATGGGGAAACATCCTTAGAAAACCAAACAAGTTTCTTATGGGCTATAGGACCATATGATGCTACGCGCATTTTTTATTTTTTATTTTTTTTTGAAGGAAAAGGTGGAATATGGCCACCCTGTTTCGTTAATAAGAAATTAACGAAACAAAAAACCAGAGTACTGGACCAGATTACAAACTACAGACAGAATATAGAACATACATGAAGCAACATGACCTGTACAAACAACAAATTCCTCCAACAAGCGCGGTCCAGCAAAATTGTGTATATGTCAGTTTAGCTTCGTACACTGCCTCTACGGTATATGCACACCCACTTGAAACTAGTCTGACAGGATTTTACCACCCGCCGATTTCTGTCTTATCCCCGCTGGGGAGACCCCATCTTTGGGCCCAAATTCCGCAGGCCAAATTATGACACCACGGCACACTGCGCGCATCTTGAAGCACATCTCGTGTGCCTCGATGTATCTTGCAGTTGAATAGTTGACTCTGGGAGGTCCTTCAGTTGTCGAGTTGTTGATGGAACTAGGGCTGAAAATAGGTCTCGTATTTGGGTTTGTTCCGGTTTTACCGAGGGTTTATTTTGATTTTTTTTTTTAATTTTTAAACTTTTTGAATTGGATCTAAATTTGATTTATTGAAACGGAGTCTCTATCCGCTTGGAGTTTATGAATCTCCAATCTAAATTTATACTTGACTCATGGTTGATATATTACTATAGACAACAAGTGTACGCTATGATCTAGAGTTGTTTAATTTATTGCAAGCAATTACACTTGCAACTCAACTTATAAGATTTCTTTGAGTTGCAAGTACTTCTAGCAAGTTGCAACTGAAAAAGTAAAGAGAATATTTACTTTTTACTTGTAATTTGGATTACCACTATGAGAAATGTTGCAACTTGCTTGCAATTTAAAAGTAGCAGTAACTTCAACTACTTGCAACCTGTCTATTGTGATAACTCAATGTAGGATATGTAAAGTCATCCTTATCTCTACTACTATAATGGGAGAAGACCTTTGTCCATAATTCAACCCGTGCAGCGCACGTGTAGATAAATTTTTTTTTGTCCTTTTCACTTCCCTCCCCAATTTTCCCCACGTGCACAGCACGTGTATAATACTAGTATATTTTGTATGTGAAGCCAACTTGCCCACCTGCCAAAATAATTTTAGATTTATTTCTTTAAAAAAAACAACATATTGTCATATTAAGTATAAACTAAAACATTAATGGTTTATAATCTTCACCTTCTAGATACATAATTAGGGATATACATAATAAATGTTACATTAATAGTAGTATCAATG
Organism: Hemerocallis citrina; assembly: GCA_017893485.1. Classification (NCBI taxonomy): domain Eukaryota; kingdom Viridiplantae; phylum Streptophyta; class Magnoliopsida; order Asparagales; family Asphodelaceae; genus Hemerocallis; species Hemerocallis citrina. The sequence goes on from CM030362.1 coordinate 292,677,325, forward strand.
TAAACACTTGTATTTCATGAACAATTTTTAGTGTAGATTAGCAATTATAACATCATGCTTACTTCTCAACCACATCATGCTCCTATAATTGGGATGAGCTTACCAAAATGCCCTTCACATTCACACATTATCACAAAACTGGCACCAGTCAGTATAATTACCAAATCACCCCTATTCTTTGTCCTCGATAACTATCAACTACAGGACCTACTTGTAATTTTAGGAGGATACAGTAGAATAGGGAATATTTATAGCAGTGGAAACTTGTGTTAAAGGCCCTACTTGTTTTTTTTTTGAGAAAAAGGTAGAATCTGGCCGAATTTTTTCCAAACTGCCCCACGTTTTTGAAAGTTTTTCCAGACTGCCCTACTTTTTTTTAAAAATTTCCAAACCATTCCACTCGGTCTTTGTAGTTAAAATTTACGTGATCTTTCAAAGACCGAGTCTTACTCTTCGATTTTTTGAAGTGTAAGACTCGATCTTTGAAAGACCGCGTGAGTTTTAACTAGACGCGGTCTTTCAAAGACCGCACAGTCATTTTGGTAAATACTTTCGAAAATGGATCAGTTTGGTAAATACTTTCAAAAAGTCAGGTCATTTTGCTTCGAAAGATACTTTCAAAAAGATGAGAAGTTTACCTGAGCTTTTCTACGGGAGGAACACCCAGATCAATGTTACATACGGGGCAGCAGTCCACCTTCTCGTCATTTAGTTTCTCAAAAATACACTTCCTACAAACTGTCAATAAACAAAAAATCAGTAATTTCATTGACTGTATATTGACTTTTCCAGTCCAAGCCTTTGTGCATCGCTAAATATAAATTTCTCACTAATAAACTGAATGTGGGATATAATTGGAAACTGAAATATTTCTTATAGTTCAACTCATCCATTGAGTGCAAAATAACCATTTAACATTTACCAACTCGCAAAAATAATAATAATAATAATAATAATAATAATAATAATAATAATAATAATAATAATAATAAATAAATAAATAAATAAATACATAAAAATTCTAGAATAACGATCACAATAGAAACATATGCATATACAAGTCCATATAGTTATTTATAAAGGAGGTGCCTGGAACTGATAGTTACATTCGAAGATAACTGGTGTTCGTATTGTCTACACCATAAACATATATTGAGGAGACTCAACCAAAACATAACACCATTGTCAACTATATAATCTATACCAATTGAGCGTAACCTCGGCATCCAGTGAAAAAGCATGGCATCACCAGCTAAAAAAACATTCTATATTAATCAATATTAATCAATCATCATGAATACGAATATTAGTGAACACAGTTTAGGGGCAAGCCTTTCAAGTTTTGTCTAGGATAGCAACTTATACAGTGAAGATGTCAAATACTAGTTTTCATAACTTGGATGAAACAAGAATAGAAAATAACATCCATTTTTGCACTAAAAACACTAGTGAATAATGGAACAAACATAAGAGTATGAAAGAAAAATATGGTAAAAATTAAACTAATAGACCAAAAGAATAAGAACTTACTTGTTCGAAGATCGCTCCACTAAATAGTTGAAGTAGCCATCCCATAAACTTGTTGTAAGGTCATTCCATTAAATATTTGAAGTAGCTATTCCAGAATCTACATAGCCATCCCATAAACTTGTTGTAAGGTCATTCCATCAAAATATTTGAAGTAACTATTTCAGAACCTACAAAGAATAAATGCCAAAAGTTAGAAACTGTTTCTATGAATAACAACTAGCGGCCATCCAGAAATTCACTTTAGTTACAACATATGAACAATTAAAAAGATTACTACACAAGGTAAGTTGCATATAAAACCTTTTTACTCTAGGGGAGGGGTATCGGCAGATAAAAACCCTCAAAGATAAAAGTTCTGCCATTACATAGTCTGTACTAGTCTCAACTAGTGCTTTACAAAGTCCATTAGTTCAGTACCATATAAGCATGCAATGTTTTAAGTTTAAAATAAGTAACAAATATCAGTTGTATCGTATTAACTTAGGAGCATATCGAAAAAATAATAAAGAGCGGCGGGACAGAATTTAACGAGAAAAAGAAGTGATACCCAATTCCTGATACATCGATATGTGCACACATTTGGGACACAATTTTTGAAACCTGGTGAAACCCAACTTTCATGAATTTCATGAAGTTTTACGGAGTTAAAAAATAAAACCCTCTCCACGAAACTCGGGTTTCATGGAGGTTCATGGTTTCATCAACCCAAGACACCCCTATCTTCACTTACTAAATAAATCCAAGAATATTGTGGATTGAAGTGCATGTTTCATTATTCGAACTTGACTTTCAAGTTGAGACAAAAAGAGTAAATACTTTGGAAACATGCATGTTTCATCTTTTTGAAAGTATCTTTCGAAGCAAAATGACCCACTTTTTGAAAGTATTTACCAAACTGACCCACTTTCGAAAGTATTTACCAAAATGACTGCGTGGTCTTTGAAAGACCCCGTCTAGTTAAAACTCACGTGGTCTTCCAAAGACCGAGTCTTACACTTTGACAAAATTGAAGAGTAAGACTCGGTCTTTGAAAGACCGCTTGAGTTTTAACTACACTCGGTTTTTCAAAGACCGAGTGGGATGGTTTGGAAATTAAAAAAAAAGTAGGGCAGTTTGGGAAAATTTTCAAAAAGTGGGACAGTTTGGGAAAAAATTCTAATCTTATGAGGATACAGTAGAATAGGGAATATTTATAGTAGTGGAAAATTGTGTTAAAGACCTACTTGTTCCCAAAACGACAGACACAAAGGGGAAATTAGAATTTTTTTCCGAAAATGGCCCACTTTTTGAAAATATTTATCAAAGTGACCGACTTTCGAAACTATTTACCAAACTTACCTAATTTTTGTTTCAAACAGCGAGTTATTTGACAATAAATTCGTTTGAAACCACAAATATAGTTTTAGGGATTTCTCAAACACTTGGGCTAAACTCGCGAAGTCGCAAAATAGCAAAGCCAGACACGTTTCGAACATCGAGCGTACTTGAATCATACTTGCTATTCAGAACAGCGAGTCTGGCTTAGCGAGTCCGGTTCAAGCAGGTTCGCTAAACAGCGAGTCTGGCTTTGCTATTTTGCGACTTTGCAAGTTTTGCCCAAGTATTGGGGAAATTCCTAGAAGTACATGTTGTGCAGAATACGAATCAAATAACCAATCAAAGAGAGAAATAGCGAGAAAAACAGAAAACACACAACCACAAGGACACACAGATTTAATGTGGTTCGGCAAACAAGTGCCTACATCCACGGGGCGGTTGGGGTTTCTTCTTCAAATAATCACCAATGGGTGAAACAAACCCTTACAAAAGATGACGGCTGCAAAAACCGAATAGAGGTCTGTAATTTTCGTCACACATCACAAAATCCTAACGGGTGTATTTATAGGGAAACTACTGGGCCTTTTCAAAATGGGCCTATTCTGGTGTACGGACCCGCCGACAGTCGACTGGCTTACTTACCAGTTGACTGGTCATTCTTTCTGGACAGTCGACTGATTCCACATTCAGTCGACTCCTGCTGCTGTATCCTTAGCCTTTGAAACTCCTCTCTGGACAGTCGACTGAGACCCATCTTCAGTCGACTGATGTACTGGAACTTTCACTCGCTGCAGATACTACGGATATAAACAAACTGAACCAGAATCGAGCCATTATCCTACAATCTCCACCTTGGCGAGATCTTCCAAGTAGACCAAGCAATCTCCAAAAATACTCCAAAACAAATGCTCATCACCAATTGTAACTAAACAAACTCCACCTTAGTATGATATCACATACTAACCAAACAAATAGCGAAGCACCATTCCAACCGCCCATTCCAAATCATCAAGCATGCAAAATATTAGCCAGGTTCATGCAATGCTTGAACTTGACTGCCCCAACAATTTTGGTCAACATATCAGCAGGATTATCAGCTGTTCCAATCTTCACCAAATGAATATCACCATCCTTTATCAAATCACGCACAAAATGATAACGGACATCAATATGTTTGGTCCTCGAATGATGAACTTGGTTCTTCGCTAAATGAATAGCACTCTGACTGTCACAGTGTACCTCCACCTTCTCCCGATGAATTCCCAAGCTCTTCAAAAGTCCATGAATCCAAATAGCTTCCTTCATGGCCTCAGCAACCGCCATGTATTCAGCCTCAGTAGTAGACAACGCTACAGTGGACTGCAAATTGGACCTCCAACTTATAGGTGCTCTAGCCATAGTAAACAAATAGCCTGTAGTAGACCGCCTCTTATCTAGATCACCTGCATAGTCAGAATCAACATAACCCACCAATAACCTGCTAATATTGTCATCCCTTTCAAACTTCAAACCCACATCTGTGGTGCCACTTATGTACCTCAAAATCCATTTAGCTGCTTGCCAATGCTCTCTGCCTGGATCATGCATATATCGACTAACCATACTCACCGCCTGAGAGATGTCTGGTCGAGTACAAACCATGGCATACATCAAACTGCCAACCACACCAGTGTAAGGTACATTAGCCATATATTGTCTCTCTTCATCTGTACTTGGAGACTGCGAAGCACTAATTCTGAAATGAGTGGCTAAGGGTGTACTGACTGGTTTAGTTTTCTCATCTATACCAAACCGTTTCAGCACCTTCAAAAGATATTGCTTCTGTGTCAAACTCACTATACCCTTTGCTCTGTCTCTAGCTATCTCCATCCCAAGTATTTTCTTGGCTTCACCAAGATCCTTCATCTCGAATTCAGAACTCAGCTGATTCTTCAAATTTTGAATCTCCTTAGCATTTTTAGAGGCAATCAACATGTCATCCACATATAATAACAGATATATGAAAGAGCTATCCTGCAATTTTCTGAAATAGACACAATGATCATACTCACTTCTGGAATATCCCTGCACTTTCATAAACTGATCAAACCTCAAATACCACTGCCTTGGAGATTGCTTCAACCCAAAGAGAGACTTTTTCAACCTGCAAACACAATTTTCCTTCCCAGCAATCTTAAACCCATCTGGCTGCAACATATAAATTTCTTCATCTAGGTCCCCATATAAGAATGCAGTCTTCACATCCATCTGTGTCAATTCAAGATCAAACTGTGCTACCAATACCAACAAAATCCGAATAGAAGGATGCTTCACAACCGGAGAGAACACTTCATTATAGTCAATTCCTTCCTGTTGAGCATACCCCTTTGCAACTAGTCTAGCCTTGAACCGAACACTGCCTTTTGGACCTTCTTTCTTCGTATACACCCACTTGCAACCGATAGCTTTCTTCCCCTTTGGCAATTGCACTAGATCCCAAGTCTTGTTCTTATGAAGAGAGTTCATCTCTTCATCCATGGCAACTTTCCAATCTGCATTTTCAGAACTTCTAGTAGCTTCTTTGAAGTTGGAGGGAACTTCATCATCAACAATGGGAAGGGCAAATGCAACTGTTTCTGTAAAGCGAGATGGTCGTTTGATATCTCTTCTTTGCCTTCTTGCTGCAATTAATTCTTCCTGCTGGGGAGGGTCTTGGATAGGAACTTCTTCCTCATCCTCAGTATCAACCACATCATCTTCATTTTGGACAGGAGTAGAATTTCCAACTGAACGCTTTTCTAACTCCACCTGTTGGAGAACTCTCGCACCAGTCGACTGAGAGCATCTACCAGTCGACTGTCCCGAGCTAATCTTCTGCTTCTCTTGATCAGTATCACCAGTCGACTGCACATGAGGACCAGTCGACTGTCCCGAGCTGATCATGCTGGTCTCATCAAAGGTAACATCCCTGCTGATTACTAACTTTTTCTGTTCTGGACACCACAACCTGTAACCTTTGACACCAGTACTAAAACCAACAAATATAGCCTTTTTGGCTCTTGCATCAAGTTTAGTTTCAGTTACATGAAAATAAGCAGGACAACCAAATATATGCAATAAACTATAATCGGATGCAGGTTTACCACTCCATACCTCAATAGGTGTTTTGCCTTCAAGTGCTGCTGATGGTAAACGGTTGACAATGTGGCTTGCATATATAACAGCTTCCGCCCAAAATGTCTTCTTCAATCCAGACTGTGCTAGCATACATCTCACCTTCTCAAGTAAGGTTCTGTTCATCCTTTCTGCAACCCCATTTTGCTGTGGAGTCTTCCTAACTGTGAAGTGCCTCTGGATTCCTTCATCTTCACACAATTTCAGAAACGGATCGTTCTTGTATTCCCCTCCATTATCTGATCTCAGAACCTTAATCTTCCTTCCAGTCTGGTTTTCAACTTTCTTCTTCCAATTTGTGAACTATGTCAAAACTTCATCTTTGTGTTTCATGGTATATACCCAAACTCGTCTGGAGTAGTCATCAACAAATGTAACAAACCAGTGTCTACCACTCATAGAAGGTGTCTGAGTAGGGCCCCAAACATCTATGTGCACATAATCGAGGATACCCTTTGTCTGATGTACAGCTGTACCAAATTTCACCCTAGTTTGCTTACCCAAAACACAATGTTCACAAAATTCCAACTTGCAACCTTTAGCATCTTTAAGCAACCCTTGCTTCACAAGCCCCTGCAAGGCCTTTTCTCCTGCATGCCCGAGTCGCATATGCCACAACCTAGTAGAGTCGGGAACAACCTATTTAGGCTTTTCAGTTACACTGGCAGCCTGACCCAAATATGTTTTTCCCTGCAAGAAAAACAAGTTCCTTTTTCTTTGCCCTTTCATCACCACGAGTGATCCGCTAGTCACCTTCAGAATGCCACCTTCACTAGCAAATTTCAATCCACTGGCCTCCAAAACACCAAGTGAAATCAAATTCTTTTTCAAATCTGGAACATACCATACATCTGAAAGCTCCCTAATAAGACCATCGTGCATTAGCAATTCAATCTTCCCGATTCCTATCTTCTTACAAGGCGCATCATTTTCCATCACAACTACCCCACCATCCATATACTCTAAAGAAGTAAACCACTCATTTCTCCAAGACATATGATAGGATGCTGCTGTATCAAGAAACCATACTTCTTGATAAAGTGAGGGACTAGTTGCAAGTGCATAAGAAAAAACATCATCACTATCTACATTATCAACAATCACATTTGCAGTCGAATTTCCCTTATTTCGTAGCTTAGGACAATCCTTTTTCCAATGCCCCCTTTCATGACAGAAAGCACATTCATCTCTGGCTGGTATCTTTCTGTCCTTTGAAACTCCTCTCGATTTGGAACGAGATTTGTTTCCCTTTTTCCCAGATTTGGTCTCAGATCTGGTCTCAGTTCTGCCCCTTACAATCAATGCCTCAGAAGTTTCTCTATCAACCATTTTATCCCTTCTCCTAGTTTCATTATTCAACAGAGCATTTGCAACATCTTCATATTTCACAGTATCTTTTCCATATATTAACGTTGTTGCTAAATGATCATAATTTTCAGGTAATGAATTCAACAGAATTAGGGCTTTATCTTCATCTTTAATTTGCTCATCCAAATTTAACAAATCAGCCAATAATTTATTAAATGATTCAACATGAGCGTTCATAGACATATCTTCAGTATAGGTGAAGCGAAAAAGCCTCTTCTTCAAATACAGCCGATTCTCCAAACTTTTCCTCATGTATTTGTCTTCGAGTTTCTTCCACAACACCGCAGCAATGGTATCCCTCATCAAATCATACTTCTGAGCCTTCGCAATAAAGAGCCGAATAGTCCCACACGCAACTCGATTCAACTTCTTCCAATCTACATCGGACATATTCTTTGGTTTTTCTGTCTCCAAAGCAACACCTTGTTCTTGTTGAACCAGAACATCCAATACCTCACACTGCCACATCCTGAAATTGTTTGTTCCATCAAATTTTTCAACTTCAAATTTTGCGTTGTGAATCGTTGTTCTGGACGAACTCGATCCCACAACATCCTTGGTTGCATCCGCATCACTCGCCATCTCCCTCTAGGTCGAACCGAAAGCTCTGATACCACTTGTTGTGCGGAATACGAATCAAACAACCAATCAAAGAGAGAAATAGCGAGAAAAACAGAAAACACACAACCACAAGGACACACAGATTTAATGTGGTTCGGCAAACAAGTGCCTACATCCACGGGGCGGTTGGGGTTTCTTCTTCAAATAATCACCAATGGGTGAAACAAACCCTTACAAAAGATGACGGCTGCAAAAACCGAATAGAGGTCTGTAATTTTCGTCACACATCACAAAACCCTAACGGGTGTATTTATAGGGAAACTACTGGGCCTTTTCGAAATGGGCCTATTCTGGTGTACGGACCCGCCGACAGTCGACTGGCTTACTTACCAGTCGACTGGTCATTCTTTCTGGACAGTCGACTGATTCCACATTCAGTCGACTCCTGCTGCTGTATCCTTAGCCTTTGAAACTCCTCTCTGGACAGTCGACTGAGACCCATCTCCAGTCGACTGATGTACTGGAACTTTCACTCGCTGCAGATACTACGGATATAAACAAACTGAACCAGAATCGAGCCATTATCCTACACTACACTCGATGTTTCAAACAGCGAGTTTATGTTCAAATCACTCGCTGTTTCAGTTTGGTAAATAGTTTCCAAAGTGGGTAGGTCTGTTTAAATTTTTTCAAAAATGTGGGTCATTTTGGAAAACAAAATTGGGAGAAATTAAGACTAGATGACAAGAAATGCCGACATTTAAAGGATGCCCTCAGGTTTGAGAGTTTCCCATATCCCTCCTTTCAATTTATTAAGATTCTATTAGATGGAATAAAGGGATAATTTGTCGATTTTTTCTTTTACCAGTGAGAATCGATTGAGATAGTTTGATCATATACACTAATGAAGTATTTGTCTCATTGCAATTATTTGCAAAAATTGTAATATTCAATTTTCTCCATCTTTTTGATGTTGCAACTTGATTTGCAATCAAAAGAAACCTTAATTACAATCACAACTGCAATACTTCAGCAAAATAGATAGCACTGGAACACGCAGGAACTCTATGTGATATGCGAAATTCATAATTCTCACACTTAATTGTGGGGTATGCAGCAAACTCAGGGAACAAGTGTCTTAGTAAGCGCTCTCATTGCTATAAAATAAATTTTATCCATATATAGCCAGGGCCGGCCCTACCCTAGAGTCGGGTAAGGTGGCAGCCTCAGGTCACTGGAGATTTCGCGATTTTAGGGACTCCAAATTGGAACTTTCGTTGTAAGTATAGGCACGTATCTTGCGTGTAAAAAATATATATATGCTATTAGGGGCCCCATTTCGGAAGTTCGCCTAGGGCTCCCGAAAACTCATGACCGGCCCTGACTGTGGATGCTCTTACTAAACCTTTATTTGCACAAGGAAGACAAGATTTGGAAGTAACTACAAAATGTGGCTAGGGTTTTTATCAGTGGCCAGAAGTAGGTCTGAATTTGATCTTTCCTTGTAGATCCTGCTAAAAATGAATTTAATTTTGCACTCTCATAGGGAGAAGGAAATATATGAAAAAGAAATGTTATAAAAATTACTAAGTTATAGTTCAGATGTTGAAGATTAGTATGGGTTAAAAGAAGTATCTGGTTTGAAACCAGACAACAATATAGCCCTTTATTTGAAAGGGATAAACCTAGAACCTACTTAAATACAATTTTTTTTTATAAAGCAATATTAAAGAGGCATGATTGTGAGAAAGAGGAGAGTAGATTGTTTGTAGACCTTGCCCAACTTAGGTTGTGTTGTCCTATCAACAATGAGGACTTGCCCTCAAGGAAGGGTAAACTCTTTCTTAATTGATTTATGGTGTGAATTGTGTCTTAATATCCATTTTAGTTTACAGTGTGTTTGCCATGACAAAGACATAAAGTTTCAAAGTTAGTTTTATTGGCAAAGAATATGTGATGGAATGAATCTCATGTCTTCAACACTTAGGAGTCAATGTTTCCATTAACTTGACCAAGAAGCAATTTCGACTAAGATTTTGGAAGATGCAATGATAGAACAAGGGGTTGCTGAAACTTGTGCAGGTAAAATAGAACATGTAGGTATGTAAAATAACGAGGTTTAAACATGTTTTGCTCATGTATCAAGTTATCTTATATAATCTACGTGTTGATCATGCATCTGAAGAACATATCATGCATTTGAAGAACAAATGTGTGTCAAATAGGCAATTTTCTAGAAATTTTTTCTAGAGTGTCACTCTAGATTTCTTATTCCCACTAATAAAAGATGTCTAATTGAAGAACATTATATAGCTTATGTTTAACAACAATCTTGACTCTTTAGTAATTGTAGTCTTTTGATATAAATTCGCCAACACACACACACCCACATATATATATATATATATATATATAAAATAAAACACAAAGAAAGCTATCAAGTGAACACAAAGAAAGCTATCAAGTGGCTCTCCTTCAATCTCCCAAATCAAAGGCTCAGATTTAACCTCACAAAACACATTTTCTCTCCAAAAGTTTTCCCCCAAAACTCAAATTTAAATTCCCCCAAAATACTCATTTATTTATTTAATTATTTCTCTCTCTCTCTCTCTCTCTCTCTCTCTCTCTCTCTCTCTCTCTCTCTCTCTATATATATATATATATATATATATATATATATATATATATATAGGCTTTAAAATTTCGTTGTTTCAAATAACCTAGGCTGCCATTGTTGGGAACAACGCCCTAGATTATAAAAAACTGTTGTTTGGAACAACGGCCTATAATTCAATTTTTTTATAACCTAGGCTGTTGTCCCAACAACGGCCTAGGTTCATTCAATTTTTTAGACCCGGACTGGCAAAGAATTATTTGGGACGAAATTTCCAAATTAGCCCTCCGCCACTTAAGTGAGATGGGTGATGGGCGGCAGCGATCTGAGCCGTTGATCACGATCAAGAGCGATCCAACGGCTCAGATCGTTGTTTTACAACCCGGTGAAAACAAACCCGTTTTTAATGGAGCAATACTCTCTATATATTTATGGAAACATGGACTTTTATACTCCAATTTTTGATTATTTTTTAGCATATACTAACGAAAATATGGACTTTTATTTACAATTAATTATTGTCATACTATTCAAACTTGAGCTATATAATTGATGATTTACTGTTTACAAGACTTTTCGTATGCTATATCGTTCTGAAGAGGTGTCGTAGGCACGCGCCCACGGGCAAATCTATTATATATATATATATATATATATATATATATATATATATATATATATATATAGGAGAAGGTTCGGGTGAGAACCATGTCCTGGGGTGAGAACCTAAGGGCTTATCCCAGCCATTCATCTGTGTAATCTTAACAGTCAAGATTTTTTAAAATTAAACAATAAGATTAATTAATTTTTGCATTAAGATGTTGATATGGCTAAAAATAGGGTTAAATCGGGACCGTCCAGATCGAGCACGAATCTTGAAGCATAGGGGTAAAAAGGTAATTTCACGTACAGATGGATCCAAAACGGGTATTGGGTCTCCTTCTCACAGAACCAACCACCCGCAAATGGATCCACTTCAACGGGGCATGGGTCCCGACCCGATACAAGCCCGGTTCACCAAAAGGAGAATCAGGGCCACTGATTTGACTAAATCAAATCAACAGGCCTGATTAGCTCCCACCAGGGAATCAGGGGCTAATTTCCCAAAACAGAATAGGAGGATTTTCCTCCTGGCTGTTAGGCGGGAAATCAGGCCCCTAACCGTTCCAAAGGCGACTATAAATATCACCCCTCTACCACCATGACCAGGTTAATCACTTCTTCACCACTTAAGCTCTTTCTTAATCTTTTTCTGATTACTGACAAGAGCGTCGGAGGGTGCGTCGCCGGAATCAACCCCGGTGTCTCGCACTTCCTTGCAGGTTGCGGCGGGAGCAAGAAGGCTGAGTAAACTGTTCAGGTTTTTCTCGGACTTACAAATTTTATCTGTTTACCCCCATACCGAAATCAGCGGTAACAGATTGGCGCCGTCTGTGGGAAAAACCACACGAACAGCCTCAGCCCATTCTCCGTCGTCCTCTGCAGTCATGCCGCCGAAGAAGATCAGATCCAGAGGGTCGAACCGTGTGGGCAACCTCACCGACCCGGCGAATGAAGTCCCAGTCAATCCTATTCCTCAGTCCGACCTTCCTCCGCCGACTCAGCAGGTCCCACCTCCTCCTCCCAAGCAGCAGCCCAACAATGGTCCGTCCGGTCATAATGGTCGGAAGGAGAAGCAGCCCCTCAATCCGGGCCATGTCTCGGTCCATAATGGGTCCTCGGACTCGATGGCTTCTCATCATCCCGACCTCCGCATCACACTTCTGAACCGCCAGAAGGACGACGACCTCCGAACCCATCTCGACGAGAGGCGGGCCCGAGAGGGAGCCTCCCGCCAGCGTCAAGGTGAGCGGTCCCCACGTCGCCGGGACGGCAGAAGGTCTCCGGACCGCAGAGGCCGAGCGGCGTCCCCCGAGCGCCGAAGGAGGAGGTCCCGTTCCCCCGGGGATCGGCGTCATCCGAGGGACCGAGATGTACCTATCAGTCGAGCCGAATTTCTCCAGTTTCAGGAGACCGTTCTGCAGGCTCTCAATCTTCGGCAGAACGTCCAGAATGCTCAGAGGGCTCCGACGCCCCCCAGGGATCCCAGTCCTCGGCGCCGAACCCGGAGCCCTTCCCGGCTCCCAGCCGCCAGCAGCGGGAACAAAGCCCTCGCCGGTCCCAGGACTACCGGCGCCGCAGTCCACGCTCCCCTTCCTATGAAGAGGAGTCCGGGGGGTCATACGATCACCAGCGGAGGGACGACGCCCTCATCCGCCGTCTCCATGAGGTGGAAAGGCGTATCGGCCGCATGGACAGGGAGGAAGAGTCCCGAGCAGGAACCTTCCGTCCCAGCCGACCCCCCTTCTCACGGTCGATCATGGAGGCCCACATACCGAGGAGTTTCAAACCGCCACAGTTTGAAACATACTCAGGGGAATCCGACCCGGTCGATCATGTCGAAAGCTTCAAGACCCTGATGCTGATCCATCAAGCTTCCGACGCGGTGCTCTGCAGGACCTTCCCTGCCACCCTCAGGGGGTCGGCTCGGAAATGGTATTCCAGGCTCGCCCCCTCATCCATCTTCTCATTCGAGCAATTCGAGACGCTGTTCATAACTCACTTCGTGAGTAGCCGGCGAGCCGAGAAGACAAGTCTTTCCCTACTGAACCTGCGACAGGAGAGGGAAGAGAAGTTGCGGGACTATGTGAAAAGGTTCACCGCAGAGGTCAGGTCTATCGCCTCCTTGGACCAGTCCGTGGCCACCGTGGCATTCCAGTCGAACGTCCTCAACGCCAATCTCCGATCGTCCCTAGCCAAGAAACCGCCGCATGACTTCGCCGACCTCCTCTTGAGGTGCGAGAAGTACATCCGAGCCGAGGAGGCTGAAGCCCTTCCGAGCTTCGGAGGGCCCTCCGCGGGTTCGAAGAGGAAGGCGACGGGGGAAGAAGGGTCCAAGAAAGCTCAAAAAGACATTGGCGGCCAGCGCCGCCCTCCCCCCAGGTTCGAAAAATTCACTCCCCTCACCACTAATGTCTCTACTATCCTAATGGAGGTGGAGAAGGAGGGAGTCATCCCTCCAGCTCCGAGGATGCACACCCCGGCGAAGAGGAGGAACAAAGATAAGTGGTGTCGTTACCACCGAGACCACGGACACGACACGAATGACTGCCGGGCTTTGAGAGATGAGATTGAAGCCCTCATTCGGAGGGGGCAGTTGGCCAAGTTCGTGAAGGCTAACGATCGGACAGATCGCAACTCCCCTCCGCCTCGGGGGGCTAACAAGCGCTCCGAGCGGCGCGAAGAGACACCCGAGTTCGAGGAGGAACGGGTTCTGCACTTGATCCACGGAGGCCCCATGGGGGGCTCCTCTAATTCCTCCTGGAAGGCCTTCGTCCGAGAGGTCAACTCGGTCCATAGTGCCCCTCCCCCGAAAGGTCTCGGCATCCCTGTGTCTTTCTCCGATGCCGACCTCGAAGGGGTCCGAACCCCACACTGCGATGCCCTCGTCATCGACCTCCGCATGGCCAACTTCAAGGTGCAGAGGATTTTGGTGGACAACGGGAGTTCGGTCAATATCCTTTTCCTCTCGGCCTTCCGAGGCCTGCAGCTGTCCCGAGACCGTCTCAAGCCGGCCGGTTACACTCTCCACGGGTTCACGGGGGTCCCGATAACGGTCGAGGGGGTGATAACCCTAGACGTTACTGCGGGAAGCACCCCTACTACCCGGACCGAGCCGATGGACTTCATGGTCGTCGACGTCCTGGCAGCATATAATGTCATCCTAGGCCGCCCCGGCCTAGCCGCCCTGGAGGCTGTCCCCTCGGCATACCATTTGAAAATGAAGTTCCCCACTCGGTCGGGAGTAGGGGAAGTCAGGGGAAGCCAGGAAACAGCCCGGAAGTGCTACATGACTTCCACCGGGGGACCAGTGCTCTCGCTCGAGACGCTGGAAATCCCCGAGCCGAAGGCCCGCCAGACGTCCGAGCCGGCGGATGAATTGGAAGAAGTGCTCTTCTCGGACGAGGATCCGAGCCGAAAATTTCTCATCAGCAAATCCTTGCCGACCGCACTGTGTTCGGACCTGATTAAATGCATCCGGGACAACTGTGACCTGTTTGCATGGTCAGCCGCGGACATGCCCGACATTTCCGAGGAGCTCCTCGTCCATCGCTTAAGTGTCGAACCGGGGTGCAAACCGGTCCAGCAGAAGAGGCGAAAGTTCGCTCCCGAACGACAGCAGGCCATCAAGGAGGAGGTCGATAAACTTCTAAAGGCCAAGTTCATACAGGAGGTAAATTATTCCGAGTGGCTGTCGAACGTTGTAATGGTCAAGAAGTCCAACGGCTCGTGGAGGATATGCATTGACTTCACCGACCTGAACAAGGCGTGTCCGAAGGATCCTTTCCCGCTCCCGAACATCGACACCCTTATCGACGCCACCTCGGGCCATGAGCTCCTCAGCTTCATGGATGCCTTCTCGGGGTACAATCAAATCCGAATGTTCCCTCCAGACATTCCGAAGACCTCCTTCGTCACCGACCAAGGCCTCTACTGCTACCGGGTAATGCCGTTCGGCCTGAAGAACGCGAGCGCCACCTACCAGCGCCTCGTCAACAAGGTCTTCCAGAACCAGATCGGCCGAAACATGGAGGTGTACGTTGACGACATGCTCGTCAAGAGCATCCGCGGCACCGATCATGTAGCCGACCTCCAGGAGGCCTTCGGCATGTTGAGGAAGCACAACATGCGGCTGAACTCGAACAAGTGTGCGTTCGGTGTCTCCTCGGGAAAATTCCTCGGCTTCATGGTAAGCCAGCGAGGAATCGAAGCTAATCCCGAAAAGATTAAGGCCATATTAGACATGGCTCCGCCTCGGAACGTCAAGGAGGTGCAAAAGCTCACTGGCCGGCTCGCTGCTATCGGCCGGTTCCTTTCGAAGTCGGGGGAAAAGTGCCTTCCCTTCTTCAAAGCACTCCGGGGGGCTAAAGGTTTTGAATGGGGTCAACCACAACAGGAATCATTCGACCAGCTGAAGGCCTATTTGGTGAACCCCCCCTGCTAAGTAAACCGGTCCCGAGCGAGACTCTCTTCGTCTACTTGGCTGCCTCCAGACCTTAAGTGCTGTCTTAGTGAGAGAGGAGGACCGGGCCCAGAGGCCTATCTACTACGTGAGCAAGGTGCTCCGGGACGCCGAGCTCCGCTATCCGAGGATAGAGAAGATAGCTACGCTCTGGTCATGGCAGCGAGAAAACTTCGGCCATACTTTCAATCCCACTCGGTCGTTGTCCTTACCGACCAACCCCTCAAGCAGATCCTCCACAAGCCTGAGACCTCGGGCCGGCTGATGAAGTGGTCCATTGAGCTAAGTCAGCATGACATCTCTTATCAGCCTCAGACGGCAATTAAGGCACAGGCTCTCGCCGACTTCATCGTAGAGTCCACTATCCCCGAGGTCGGCCACGTCCCGAATGGGCCCTCCATTTGGACAGTTTTTGTGGACGGATCCTCTTGTAATGAAGGAGGCGGCGCCGGAATCATACTGAACGGCCCTGACAACTTCGTCCTCCAGTACGCCATCCGCATGAACTTCAAAGCCTCGAACAACGAGGCGGAGTACGAAGCACTCATCGCCAGGCTCGGACTCGCCCGAAGTGCTGGAGCCCAACGCCTTCGGATTCACAGTGACTCCCAACTAGTCGTGAACCAGGTCTCGGGCGAATATGAGGCCCGAGACGAACGAATGGCGAAGTACCTCGCCAAGGTCCGGGACCTCCTGAGCCGGTTCGAAGAGGCCACCATCGAACGAGTCCCTCGGGAAGAAAACTCACAGGCTGATGCCCTCTCCAAATTGGCTTCGTCCTCACTTCAAGGTCTCGAACAGACCGTGCTGATCGAAGTCCTCTCTAAGCCGAGCATCGAAGATGAGTCGCCCACCTCGGCGGAGTCGTTGCCAGTCATGCTACAAGACGATTGGATGAAGCCATTGATAGAATTCTTAAGGGATGGAGTTCTGCCTTCGGATCCCAAAGAGGCTCGCCGAGTCAGGACCCGGGCCGAGCGGTTTGCCCTAATCGAGGGTATCCTATACAAACGCTCTTTCTCTCAGATAGACGACCGACCGTACTTAAGGTGCCTCTCTCCGGATCAAGCCGAATATGCCCTGCGAGAGCTCCACGAAGGCATCGGAGGGGCGCACTCAGGATTTAGGTCCTTGGCCCGAAAAGCTTTGAATTATGGGTATTTCTGGCCGACCCTCCTTCAAGACGCCGAGCGACACGTTCGGCAATGCAGTTCCTATCAGAGACACTCTAACATCCGACGCCTCCCTCAGGCCAACCTCGCCTCCCTATCAAGTCCCATCCCCTTCGCAATGTGGGGCATGGACTTACTAGGGCCCTTCCCTCCAGCTCCGGGTCAGCTCAGGTTCTTGGTCGTAGCCATCGACTACTTCTCGAAGTGGGTCGAGGCCGAGCCCCTCGCCACTATAACCGAGAACAAAGTGGTACAGTTCTTCTGGAAGAGCATCATATGCAGGTTCGGAGTCCCCCGGGTCCTCATAACGGACAACGGGACTCAGTTCACAGGCGCAGCGTTCCGAGCTCTATGCGACGACCTGGCCATTCAGCAACGCTTCTCGTCCGTCTCCCATCCTCAGTCGAACGGACAGGAAAATGCCAACCGGCAGATCCTCGCAGGTATCAAGAAAAGGCTCGACAAAAGTTCCAAGGGCTTATGGGTCGACCAACTCCCCAACGTCCTATGGAACTACCGCACGAGCAAACGGACCCCCACAGGTGAGTCCCCCTTCAACCTCACCTATGGGTCCGAGGCCGTGATACCTCTTGAGGTCGGAATACCTTCCCCTCGGCTCACAGCCTATGACGAAGCACAGAATGCCAGAGACCTCAGAGCAGAATTGGACTTGATAGACGAGCTGAGGGAAAGGGCATCGATTCGGCAGCAGATCTACCGAAGAAGAGTTGAATTGGCGTACAACAGGAAGGTCCGGCCCGCCAACCTTAAACAGGGAGATTTGGTCTTGAGAAAGCTAGCTATATCCCTCCCCAGTCAGAAGAACAAGCTAGCCCCAAACTGGGAAGGGCCGTACAGGATCACGAAAGTTGTTCGGACAGGAACATATCGCCTTGAAGACCTGGAGGGCAGAGAGCTTCCGAGGACTTGGAACGCCGACCACCTCCTGAAATACCAAGAAAGCGCTCCGGCGCCGCTCTGAGTAACATGGAGTATCGAGCCATTCCAGTCCTCCGACTTGTAACCCATTTTTCACAAATTGTACTCTGTAAAACGGTTCACCGTTAAATATCAATAAAGAAAGCTCTATTATGATTGTGAATCCGCATGTTTTTCTCCCCTCTTATCACCTGCCTTTTATATTGTGATTTCAACCAATGGTTCGGAGTCCACGTTCGGCTCGGCCTCATTCCCTCGGTTCGTCTCCGGACGGACCAGAGGTAGACCGCCGTTCCGAATTGCTCCGCAGCCGTTCAACTATACCGATGGTTCGGAGTCCAACACTCGGCCCGACTTTACTTCCTCGGCTCGTCTCCGGACGAATCAGGGGTAGATCGCCATTTGGAATTGCTCCCGCAGCCGTTGAACTATACCGATGGTTCGGAGTCCAACACTCGGCTCGACTTTACCTCATCGGCTCGTCCCCGGACGAATCAGGGGTAGATCGTCGTTCGGAATTGCTCCCACAGCCGTTGAACTATACCGATGGTTCGGAGTCTAACACTCGGCTCGACCTTACTTCCTCGGCTCGTCTCCGGACGAATCAGGGGTAGATCGCCGTTCGGAATTGCTCCCACAGCCGTTGAACTATACTGATGGTTCGGAGTCCAACACTCAGCTCGACTTTACTTCCTCGGCTCGTCTCCGGACGAAACAGGGGTAGATCGCCGTTCGGAATTGCTCCCACAACCGTTGAACTATCCCAAAGGTCCGGAACACATAATCCGAACTCTCCTAACTATTAGCCGAAGCCCGAAGACCCACACCTTCGGTCGGCTACCGAGCAAGTGCCTTCCCGAGCTTGTAAACGGGGAAAACACACTTTCCCCTCAACTTTCGTGCATGATCTCGATCAGACGGCTCAGATCTTGCCACCTACGCTAAACGACAAGATAACGTTTTCTTGGGGACTGAGCCGCCTCGAGATTCGCACCTACGTTCGACGGCTCAGATCTCGCCACCTGCTCTAAACGACAAAATAGCACTTTCTTGGGCGCAGAGCTGCCTAGGAATTCGTACCATACCGTGTCAGAGCCGCTAAACGACAAAATACCGTACTCATGGGGACCCGTTCGGTTAAACAAACACGCTCGGTTCAAAGATCTCGGCACGACCGACACAGTTATAAGCAAAGACAAATATGCAAAGCAATGAAAGGGAATTTTATTAATGATCGGCGCATAATACAAAACATTCCATTACAAAGTGTTGGCAAACAAAACACACAACGCCCGACCCACTACACTTGTCTCTCATATAGAAACATCCTCACTAGACTGTTCGTCCTCCTCGGCTGGCAGCTCCTCTGCGCCCCCCCGGGGCTTCGCCATCACAGCCTGCAAGTGCCGAATCTCCGAGAGCAAGTCATCCCGCTCGGCAATAATCTTCGACTGGTTGTGCCGAATGCATTTGACCCGAAGAGCGTTGCTGAATGCGGTTTGCGAGTCTTCATCCCCTCCTGCGGGGCTCAGCTCGACGATCCTATTCTCCAAGCGTTGGATCTCGGCTTCCCGGAGATCGAGGACGGACGAAAGGTGGGCCCGCTCACTCTCAGCCCGGCGTAACTTCAGATCGGCGCTCCTAGGGCTCAGAACCACCGTCCCAGAAGTGGCCTCGGATTCGGAGTCATCATTCGAACGTTCGGAGTCCGAGCCATGGATCGTCACCACGAGCTGAAAGGAAGGGAAAACGAATAACACAATTTCAATACACTGCCGATGTCTAACATTTGAAAATTTTCCAAAAAGATTCGCATTCAGACATAATAGTGTTACAGACAGCCGAACCGACCCCATAATTAGGTTTTTACAACAACCAACAAAAATGGAAAACGACATGATCAGGGCCTCTTCGGAAGGGGAATGCTTCGGTTTAGGGAAACGCGAGGACGACGAGGCCTGCCCTCCGAGCTCGACCCTAAACCAACGAAGCACGATCCCCCTTCACTGCTAGTCCTAACAGCGATGCCGACCGAGGCACCGCTCGACGAGACAGCCGCGCTACTTTGAGCATCGGCCGGACTCCGCCTGGTCATAGGCGAGCGCGTCGCAAGTTCGTAAAACGTAATCCCCCTCTCGCTCTCCTCGCGAGTGCACGACGTGCTGCGGACATTAGCTCTCTCCGGCACGGGCTTAAGCGACGCGATCTCCTCCTCCAGTTCGATAATTCTATCCCTCAAGACGTCGTCCTTCGCCAACTTCTTCGGTCGAGGGGCCCTCAACGAGCCCGAGGCATTGGCACTATCAGTCGCAAGCCGTCGGTAATGGGTGACCTCAATCCCCCTATCTATTGTGATCCTTCTGAGCCTGTCGATTTCGGCCGATAACCTCTTGCGCTCGGTTGACGCTTTCTCCAGTTCGGAAGTCAGCTTCTCTCCCTCCGCCGAACGTTCTTTCTCCGCTAATTCCAAATATTGGACCTCAGCCAAGAGGTCGTCATTCTTCTGCTCGGCGGCAGCGAGCTCTCTACGGAGACTCTCGACTTCGCCTTCGGGACAAGGAGCCGGGGGGTGCTTCCGCAGTTGCCACAGCTCGCGACAATACCTCCGCAGAGCTGCCTTCGTCTCCTCCAGCCTGCCGAGCAGGAGAAATCGATTATACCGACTCTGAAAGAGCTCGCCCTTCGTTTTCGCCAGCTCCTTCCGAAGGTATACAACCTCTGTGATCGGACCGAATCTCACCTGAAAAGCAGAGATAAATCCGAGGCCCAACACTTGAAGAAATTTACCCCAAATCAGACACTAAATCCGAGACTCAACACTTGGACAAATTTTGGCCAAACAAAACATTTTTTCATTCAAGATTCAAAGAGGAAGTTCTACAACAGCGGTGGCCAGTCCGCAGTTAGGCTTACAAAAAGAGACAAGATACCAAAAGACAAAAAAGAAACAAGACAACCGAGTCAGGGGTCGACCTTTTTGTCGTTCGGGTCCGTCGACCCCCCGGCCTTGTCCTCGCCATCGCCCCCGCCTCTGCCTTCGCTCCTGCTCTCCTCCTCGGAGTCGTCCTCCTCTTCGACCTCGGCCTCGGCCTTCCATGGGTCCTCGACGGGTTCCGTCTCCCCCTCAGGATCGAGCAACCCCTCGGGGACACCCTCCTCCCCTTCCACGAGGTCATAAAAGTTGTAGGAGGACGTGTCGAAGCCCGGGTTCTTGGCGGCTACATGTTGCAAGGCTCGACCATAGGCATCCATCATGTTTTGGATCATGTGCTGCGCGGCCTCCTCCTGCACGGCCTTCTTCACCTTCTTCACCTTCCTGAGGTGTTTGGCCTTCATCTTCTCGGCCCTCCTCCGAGCCTCCTCCGCTTCCGACCGAGCCTTGGCCAGCTCCTCCTTCAGCTCGGCTGCCTCCTTCACCGACGCCTCGAGCTTGGCCGTCGTATCCTTCAGCTCGGCCGCCTCCTTCTCCGAGGCCTCAAGCTTGGCCGCCGTGTCCTTTGATAGCTGAATGGCGTCGGCCAGCTGCTTCTCCAACCCTCCTACTTCGGCAGCTCTCTTGGTCGAGAGAAGCAGCTCGGCATCAAGCTGCTTCGCGACCTTGACGCGCTCCGCCCTCTCCCGCTCCTTCTCCTGCTCCTTGTTCGCCAACTCCTCGACCAGGAAATTGAAGTGGCAGAGGGTCTGAAAGAGAACAACACGTTAAAATCCGAATCCAAGAACTTGGAGAAATTCTAAGGAAGAAATTTGGACGAAGAAGAGCTCGGCCTACTTACCGACATGGTATTCCGGGCAATCTGCATCACGGCGTCCCTTGCCATCCCGGCCTTCAGGGTCGCTCGATCCTTCGGGTCGGCAGGTGCCTCACCGCCTCCATGCAGATGTTCCCGTCGCCCAAGAAGCCATCAACGTTCATCACCTGCTAGTCGGGGACGAAGATCTGCTTATGATGCTCAGTCAAGATCTTCTCCGCATCGGCGGTAAGGGGCAGAACTGGGAGGGACAGCGCATCCTTCACCCCGAACACGCTGCTCGACGAACCGGGAGCATCCGCCTTCGGGGTCGGTGCAGGTGCATCCGAGGCGAGGGGATCGGAGACCACGACCCCCCCTGCTCGGGGACCACGACCTTCGTCGGAGAGACAAGGACCTCGATCTCCCCCTCCTTGAGGACCACGACCTTCGGTTGGTCGGCAGCCTTCACAACCGAGGGCTTCTTCGAAGCTCGGCTGTCCTGAGGCGCTGCCGACGACCTCTTCTTCTTCTCCTGCTCTGCCCTGCCCTTCGCCACCAGAGCCTTGTAATCAAGCTTCATCGTCTCTGCAAAAGCCGAATGAAAAAACTTAGAAAAATTTTCATGAACTTTAAACAAAGAGCACAAATACCAGAAGCATACGAGGGTCGATCGGACTGAGACCCCCACGGAACAGATGCTCCTCCGTAATATCTTTCCAGCTCAGCGCTGGCAGGGCGAGGAGCTTCTTCTGGACCTCCTTGTCCTCATCACTCAGCGGCGCCTCTCTCTTGGTCCGCTTGGGCAGACCTTCCTTCGCCCAAACCGTCGGTATCACCCATGGCGTCAGAGCTCGGACGAGGAAGTACTTCTCCTTCCAATGTTTGATCGAGTCCGGGTTCTCGATCAACTTAACTCCCGTCCGAGGAGAAAGGAAAAACCTCTGCTCGTCCCGCCTCGGCTGGCAAGGTCGGAAGAGACTCTGAAAGAGGAACATAGTCGGCTTGGCGCCGACCTCTTGGCATCGAAGGACGAACGCCACGACGTGCCTCCATGTGTTCAGCATCAGTTGGGCGGGACTCAAACCGTACCAGACCAGGACTTCAACCACGAACGGGTGGAGGGGAAAGCGGAGTCCGGCAATGAGGGAGTCGACCGGCATACGTCCGACGAGGACTTTGTGTTGGCTCGGAATCCCGGCCCAGGAAGGAGCAGTACATACTCAAGCGGGATCCGGAAACCCTCTCGGATCAGACGAAGATCGGTCTCGGTAAGAGTCGAGATCCTATGGTCCACCTCGGACAGCTCCCTAGGCTCGTTCTCCTCCACCAGCTTAGACGTACCTTGAGTGACTCTCTCCAAGGTATCCTCGGCATAATCCCGGACGCCTCCCACGCTCGACAGGGCGATGGGCTGCCGACCGAACGCCCCCGCTCCCTTCGGTGTTTCCACTATCGTGCACACGGCTTTACCCTTTCGGGACTCCGCCACGACTTCCTCGGGCACTTCAGCCACTTCGCCCTCTTTATCCGGACGAACAACGTCTTGCTCGCTCGGCTCCACTACTCCCTTCCCTTTATCCCCTCGGCCAACGGCTTGCTCCGAGGCGGGGGTCTCAGCCGAAATCTTAACCATTTTTCCTAAAAGAGAAGGGAAAGAGACTGACATTGAAGTGACAGGTGCGGTCGGAAAGTTCGTCGGAAACAAGGAACGCTACCGCGACAGCTAGCAACGCCACCAGAGAGCTAAAAACTTCGAAGCAAAGTAAAAACTGAAGAGAGAGAGTAAAAGTGAAAAGTGAGACTTGGTCTAGGGGGGGGTGAAGATTTATAGTAAAAATTGGACGTCCCTTGGACTTCCAAACGAAAGTTTGCGACTTTTGGGCTGCTCTCGAAACGTCGCGAAGGCCCATCACCACTGTCTCCATCACCAAGTCAACTAGCTCGGCTCCAGGGGATCTGAATCCGTGCTACAAGCAATCCGAACATGCCGGCAATAGGGTTCGGTCAGAATCCGAGCAAGTGCCTTCCTGAGCGTGTAAATGGGGAAAACTCACTTTTCCCTCAACTTTCGTGCCTGATCTCGATCAGACGGCCCAGATCTCGCCGAGAACACTAAACGACAAGATAGTGTTTTCTTGGGAGCTGCGCCCGTCTCGAGATGCGCGCCATCATCCAACGGCTCAGGGTGTGCCACGTCGCTCGGACGATTGAACCCTCGGACGCTCCACCTATTTCTAGAGGAACCAGAAAAAATTTTGATTCAAAGTTTTAAGGCACCGCCCTCGGCGAGCACCCCCCAGGTCCCGTGTCTCAGTCGGTATTCCGCCGACCCACGGGCCCTGGTCAAAAACAGATCGGCACTCCCCCCATCTCTAACTCCTCCGGGCTGACATCCATCAGAAGCCATCAGCCCGGAAGGAAGACAGAGATGGGAGGGGGCCCATCAACACTCAGAGATCAGGAGAAGCGCACCATTCCGAGCTAGTTGGTAGCAACTGGAAGGCTCGGCTCGTCAGAGGACTCTGACAACAGTGCCTTCACAGTTGCTAACAACAGGCTCGGACGGTCCGGAAGCCCGAGCCATGACTCATGGTGGAGAAGCGCACCATTCCGAGCTAGTTGGTTGCAACTGGAAGGCTCGGCTTGTCAGAGGACTCTGGCAACAGCGCCTTCACAGTTGCAACAAACGGACTCAGATGGTCCGGAAATCGGCATCGGACATGGATCATCACCTCTTCCACCAAGATCTCCGCCTACCTAGACACCCACTTCGGAGCGACCAAAGAAAGCAGAAGATCTTGGTGGAAGAACGACCACCCGTCCTTCCGAAGTGGCCCACACCCTGGGTCCGGACTATGATCGTCGCCACTACTGCCTTATTCCCTCCCGCTCCTGACATCCCCTTCGGAGCAGTGAGGAACGGGAAAAGAATAAGACAACAGGGCGACCACCCGTCCTTCTGAAGTAACTCATCCCTCGGGTCCGGACTACGGTCGTCGCCACTACTGCCTCGTTCCCCCCCGCTCCTGACATCCACTTTGGGGCCGTCAGGAACAGAGGGAAAACCAGGCAGAAGAGCAACCACCCCCCCGGACCTCAAAAAGAGAAGCTACCCAAGGCAGATACCTCCGAGGTCTGAAACTCTATGCTGATGGTGATTGAAATGACAAAGGGAGTGGGGGTACTTATAGCCTGCCTCCAAGAACCAGCCATTATGACCCTCAGAAGTTGAAACGCCGCGTATTAATTGAGGGAGTTGTCCTTAATGACCTTGGGAAGGCGGAACGCCGCGCAAGTCCCGAAGCACCATTAATACCATTGGGAACAAAGTCATCTCAGATTGCCAAAACCACAGGCCCTCGGTCGGCCACCGAGCAAGTGCCTTCCCGAGCGTGTAAACGGGGAAAACTCACTTTCCCCTCAACTTTCGCGCCTGATCTCGATGAGACGGCCCAGATATCGCCGAGAGCACTAAACGACAAGATAGTGTTTTCTTGGGAGCTGCGCCAGTCTCGAGATGCGTGCCAACATCCAACAGCTCAGATAGCGCCACGCCGCTCGGACGACCGAGGCCACACTTCCTCGGTCGGCTACCGAGCAAGTGCCTTCCCGAGCTGGTAAATGGAGAAAAAAGACACCGAGCTACTTAGACCGTTGGATCTCTCAGAAATTCGCGCTCCCAATGATAGACAGCCCAGATTGCGCCACGTGTGCTAAAAGACAAGATAGCGTTTTCTTGGGAACCGTGCCGGTCTCGAGATGCGCACCAGCATCCGACAGCTCAGATAGCGCCACGTCGCTCGGCCTGCCGAACCCCCTACCTCCGGTCGGCAGCCGAGCAAGCGCCTTTCCGAGCTCGTAAACGGAGAAAAACGCTGCCGAGCGGTAACAGCCGTCAGATCTTTCCAAAATTTGTGCTCGTCCATGATCAACGACTCAGAACGAGCCACGTCATTAATCGGTATTTAAATCGTTTTTTGTTTATTTAAATCGTTTTATTTATTTAAAAATTGCGATTGCTAAAAATTCGGGAAAATTAACTAAAAATTCTGGAAAATAATTGAAAATTTGGGGGCCCATTTTCGAACCCCTGAACGAACAATTATTACCTAGAATGTACTGTTAAGGGCCCCCGAACGATTAGCGAACACGTCGTAAAATTAAATAAATAGTCCGAAAAAATAGATAAAAATCCTCAAATACCCGATGTGACCTGAGAACAGCAAGCGGAGTCCAAAAATTACCTCACTACCCCCTTTCTAGATTCAAGATCCCACATTTGGACTCCGATACAACTCCACCAGCCACCAAAACAGTTAGACTACTCCTCAAAGTCTGATCACGCTCAGTCTTTAGGAGTGGGGGGCTCGTGATATGGCTAAAAATAGGGTTAAATCGGGACCGTCCAGATCGAGCACGAATCTTGAAGCATAGGGGTAAAAAGGTAATTTCACGTACAGATGGATCCAAAACGGGTATTGGGTCTCCTTCTCATAGAACCAACCACCCGCAAATGGATCCACTTCAACGGGGCATGGGTCCCGACCCGATACAAGCCCGGTTCACCAAGAGGAGAATCAGGGCCACTGATTTGACTAAATCAAATCAACAGGCCTGATTAGCTCCCACCAGGGAATCAGGGGCTAATTTCCCAAAACAGAATAGAAGGATTTTCCTCTTGGCTGTTAGGCGGGAAATCAGGCCCCTAACCGTTCCAAAGGCGACTATAAATATCACTCCTCTACCACCATGACCAGGTTAATCACTTCTTCACCACTTAAGCTCTTTCTTAATCTTTTTCTGATTACTGACAAGAGCGTCGGAGGGTGCGTCGCCGGAATCAACCCCGGTTCTCGCACTTCCTTGCAGGTTGCGGCGGGAGCAAGAAGGCTGAGTCAACTGTTCAGGTTTTTCTCGGACTTACAAATTCTATCTGTTTACCCCCACACCGAAATCAGCGGTAACAGATGTCAATCCCTTTAATTAAGGGATGAAGACCGCGTAATAAAAGGAATGAAAGATCACAGATTATTAGGCAACATATATTGCCTTTTTTATTTTATTTAAAAGGAATGTAGATCACAGATTATTAGGCAACATATATTGCCTTTTTTATTTTATTTTCAGCCGAACCACAATCTTCATCAGGATGAACAACATTTGTTGCTACGTACAATGTTGCTAAATATGAAATTTTTGTTGCTACGTACAATGCAGTTAGTTGCTATTCAAAAAATATTCAGTTGCTATATGGAAACTGACAGCATGTACAACATAAGTTTGCAAATTGATAAACAAACAATATATATATATATATATATATATATATATATATATATATATATTCCTGCTAAAATATGCACTAGTTGTATCTACTTACAATACAATCAGTTGCTATATAGTGAACGAATTGGTGATGATTCTGCAGTTGCTATTAATTTGGGATACAAAATCCTCTCGAATAGCAACTGTAATAATTATGAATAGCAACTGTAATAATTATAAATAGCAACTGAAATAATTATACAGCAATACCTGACCACTTAAACAGCAACTGTAATAATTATAAATAGCAACTGTAATAAACAGTAACTGTAAGGAACGAATTGGTGAAGGAACGAATTGGTGATGATTCTGCAGTTGCTATTAATTTGGAATACAAAATTCTCTCGAATAGCAACTATAATAATTATAAATAGCAACTGAAATAATTATACAACAATACCTGACCACTTAAACAGCAACTGTAATAATTATAAATAGCAACTGTAATAAACAGTAACTGTAAGGAACGAAATGGTGAATGATTCTGCAGTTACTATTAATTTGGGAAACAAAATCTTCTCCAATATTTTACGGGAATAAATTATTTCTCTCTCCAGTTTGACCAAATTTGCCTTAACCGTCGCACACAAAAAAAGGCAATTTATAATTATTCCTTTTATTACGCGGTCCCCATCCCTTAATTAAAGGGATTGACATCTTAATGTAAAAATTAATTAATCTTATTGTTTAATTTTAAAAAATCTTGACCGTTAAGATTACACAGATGAATGGCTGGGATAGGCCCTTAGGTTCTCACCCCAGGGTTGGTTCTCACCCGAACCGACCCATATATATATATATATATATATTGTGAATTAGTACTTGGATAATATATTAGTACTCATAATTTATAAGAGCATCCACAGTTGTCTGCTATATATGGATAATATGTATATTTTAGCTTTTTGAGCGCTGCAGTCGTGTGTTATATATGGATATTATCCATTTTTTGCTACAGTAGAATGCTATATTTGAGAACATATATAGCAATATGCATATTATAGAAGACGAAACATCATATTTCGTCCCAATATTTTATAATATTTTTTTGGGATCGGATGAAACATGATGTTTCGTCCGACTAATTAAGAAATTTTTATAATTAAAAAAAACCCCAATAGAAAAAAAAGCATGGGAAATGGAGATGGAGGTCTTTTTCGCAAATTGTTGATGTGAACAGAATTCTATAGGTTTGATTGCATATAATCTATGGAATATTTGATTTGGAACCGTTGCATTATGTTAAACAAAAAAAAAAATTTCCGAACGTAAACATCGTCAGTGGATAAACTGGAAATGGATGACTTTTTTGAATTTTTTAAAACATTTTCTGGTATTCAATGAGTTGTAGACCATATGATTTTCTATGAGATATTTGATTGGGACCGTTGAAATGCCCTAAATTAATAACTAAATTGAAAAAAAAAAAAAAAAAAATCCCGAGCGAAACATGATGCTTCGTCCGAGATTTTTACTCATCTAAAAATATAAATAATTATAAACTTTTCGTTGGACGAAATATCATATTTTGTCCGTTCAATTTTTCTCCAACTTTGCTATATTTTGTCATTTTGCCACTACAGCAAAACAACGAAATGCTATTTCTATTTATCCTATATGCATTTTATATCATGCACAACTGTGGATGCTCTTAGTAGGGAATATATCTATAGTTTATATATATATATTTTTTTTCATCTTATGGAGAGCAAATTTTTTTTAATACATAATATTCCATTGTTCTTGATTTCTCCAATAAAACAAGGTGGAATTCTTTTTCCCCACCTTTTGCTTTATAACTTTGTATGCATTAGTTTTTTTTTTTAAGGTTAAAGGTGGAATAACGCCACCCTGTTTTATTAATAAGAAATTAATAAAACAACCCGACGTACCGGGTGAAAAGCAAAAGTACAGTGCAGAAAATAAAACATAATTTCCTAACAAAATCCTGAGGAGTGAGTCTAATCATCCATACAAAGTACAACCAAAAGTACTGTAGATCGAGATAAAATACAGCGCAGAGAAAGTTGCGGCTAATGGAAATCCAAAGTAGCATATTCCATATGAATATAAATGACGCCTACCCCTCGATCCAGTGTCACATACAAAATAGATTGAACTTTGTATGCATTAGTTGCACACACACTTGTATGCTGTGAAGGAAATTGATGTAAACAAAACTCAGGCATTCAATCTGTCCTTTGTACTGTTTGAAAGGTTTAGCAAAATTTCGTTGGGCCAATGGCATAAACCCTAAATAAATTGAAAGTGCAAATTTGTTTGTGAGATCCCACTTGCATCATGGAAAGAGATAGGAAAGCAGGTTTCCACAAACTCCATATTTTAACCTTAAAAATTAAAACAATTGTTTTGTTTTATTTTCTTTCCCTCTTTCTTACTCTCACGCACTACATATTTTCTTGCATCCTTTTCTTTTATTAATTTTTTTTTAAACAAAAAAATTGTGGTCAAAGGGGTTTGCGTGTGGGAGTTGAGGACGGTTTGTAGATGCTGGAGAGCACCGTCAAAGGATGCAATAATTGTCTTCAAATTTTTTTTTATTTTTATTTTTTTTTTTAATTTATTTTTTGGTGTGTGTATTTGTTTGTTTAGTATGATAGTAGGCAAAGAATCTTATATAACTTTTCATATATGATCTCATATAGGTACAACAAGAGAATTGATGGATCTACCCCGGTGTTTAAAACACGAAAAAAGGCCATCGAGTTGGAGGTATGGCCGGTCAAGCTTTAGCAGGGTCCAACCAAGTTTGAATCGGTCTAGTAAACGGAGGTTTCCTTTAGTTAGCCAACAGAAAGTAAGTTATACATTTTTTTTAAAAAAATTATTGTATACCGTCAATTTGGTATTGATTTTAGGTTTTGATGCTGTTTGTTTTTGGGTCGTGGAGGCAACAGGTGTGAGTTATTGTAATTTATGTAGCAGAAGATGGGGTACTGGCGTTGATTCGATCCTAGGCTGTACGACCAACTCGGAAGTAGCAGCAGAGAGGTAGAGGCCGGGTGCAATCTAGTAGCTCGGCTCTGATCTTTGAAGCTCAACTCAGTCTTTTGTACTTGCACACTGCCTAGAAATACCGGGAGAAGCTCCAGCGACAAGCCCTCCGACGATCTAGTCAGTCATTGAGAAAGTAGCTAGGGTTCAGGTGGGAAAAAGTTTATTACCCTTGAAAGTGAGGTGGGGGTCTGGTATTTATAGGCAGGGTAAATGGGTCTGAGACCCTAACGGACCGGATCAGACCCGTTTGCCTGTGGGCCTGAATAGACTGAAGCCCGTTGGACCAACTTTGACCTGATGATCATGGAGGAGCGAAATATGAGGGGATCTGATGGCCCGGATGGTCGAGCCTCCATGCTTGGGTGCCGAGCGTCGAGCTCCCTACTTGTGAGGAAGCTAGGACGTGGCTCGAGGTCACTGCCGAGCATCTAGCCTTATTGCTTGTGTGAAAGCTAGGGCGTGGCTCGAGGTCACTGCCGAGCGTCGAGCCCCCCCTGCTTGTTGTGAAAGCTAGGTGGTGACTCGAGGTCAATGTCGAGCGTCGAGTCCCATTACTTGTGTGAAAGCTAGGGCATGGCTCGAGCTCACTGCCGAGCATCGAGCCCTCCTGCTTGTTGTGAAAGCTAGGGCGTGGCTCGAGGTCATTGCCGAGCATCGACTCCCATTGCTTGTGTGAAAGGTAGGGCATGGCTCAAGGTCACTACTGAGTATCGAGCCTCCCCTGCTTGTTGTGAAAGGTAGGGCGTGGCTCGAGGTCACTGTTGAGCATTGAGCCCTATTGCCTGTGAAAGTTAGGACGTGGCTCGAGATCAATACCGAGCGTCAAGCCCCTGCTTGTTGTGAAAGCCAGGTAGTGGCTCGAGGTCACTGTCGAGCATCGAGCCACATTGCTTGTGTGAAAGCTAGGGCATGGTTCGAGGTACTGCCGAGCGTCGAGCCGCATTGCTTGTGTGAAAGCTAGGGCGTAGATGGAGGTTATTGCCGAGCGTCGAGCCCCATGCTTGTCGTGAAAACTAGGTCGTGCCTCGAGGTTACTACCGAGCGTCAGCCCCATTGCTTGTGTGAAAGTTAGAGCGTGGCTTGAGGTCATTGCCGAGCGTCGAGCCTCTTGCTTGTCGTGAAAGCTAGGTGGTCACTCAAGGTCACTGCCGAGCGTCCAGCCTCATTGCTTGTGTGAAAGCTAGGGCATGGCTCGAGATCACGGCTGAACGTCGAGCCCTATTGCTTTTGTGAAAGCTAGGGCGTAGCTCGAGGTCACTGCCGAGCATCGAGCTCCATTGCTTGTGTGAAAGATAGGGCGTGGCTCGAGGTCACTGCCGAGCGTCGAGCCCCCCTGCTTGTTGTGAAAGCTAGGTGGTGGCTTGAGGTCATTGCCGAGTTTCGAGCCCCCCCTGCTTGTTGTGAAAGCTAGGGCGTGTCTCGAGGTCACTGCCGAGCGTCGAGCCCATATAGCTTGTGAGAAAGCTACGACATGGCTCGAGGTCACTGCCGAGCATCGAGTCCCATGCTTGTTGTGAAATCTAGGACGTGGCTCGAGGTCATTGCCGAGCGTGGAGCCTCATTGCTTGTGCGAAAGCTAGGACGTGTCTCGAGATCATTGCCAAGCGTCGAACCCCCTGCTTGTCATGAAAGCTAGGGCGTGGCTCGAGGTCATTGCCGAGCATCGAGCCCCATTTCTTGTGTGAAATCTAGGGCGTGGCTCGAGGTCACTGCCGTGCGTCGAGCCCCATTACTTGTGTGAAAGCTAAGGCGTGGTTCGAGGTCATTGCCGAACTCGAGTCCCTGCTTGTCGTGAAAGCTAGGTCGTGTCTCGAGGTCATTGCCGAGCGTCGAGCCACATTGCTTGTGTGAAAGCT
Organism: Hemerocallis citrina; assembly: GCA_017893485.1. Lineage (NCBI taxonomy): Eukaryota > Viridiplantae > Streptophyta > Magnoliopsida > Asparagales > Asphodelaceae > Hemerocallis > Hemerocallis citrina. The sequence continues at coordinate 292,708,971 of CM030362.1, forward strand.
TAGGCGTGGCTCGAGGTCATTGCCGAGCGTCGAACCTCCTGCTTGTCGTGAAAGGTAGGTAGTGACTCAATGTCACTGCCGAGTGTCGAGCGTCATTGCTTGTGTGAAAGCTAGGGCGTGGCTCGAGGTCACGGCCGAGCGTCGATCCCTATTGCTTGTGTGAATGCTAGGGCGTGGCTCGAGGTCACTGCCGAGCGTTGAGTCCCCCTGCTTATTGTGAAAGCTAGGTGGTTGCTCGAGGTCATTACTGAGCGTCGAACCCCCCTGCTTGCTGTGAAAACTAGGGCATAGCTCGAGGTCACTACCAAGCGTTGAGCCCATATAGCTTGTGAGAAAGCTACGGCGAGGCTTGAGATCACTGCTGAGCATCGAGCCCCCATGCTTGTTGTGAAAGCTAGGACGTGGCTCGAGGTCATTGCCGAGCGTCAAGTCTCATTGTTTGTGTGAAAGCTAGGGCATGGGTCGAGGTCATTGCCGAGCGTCGAGCTCCCTGCTTGTCGTGAAAGCTAGGGCGTGGCTCGAGGTCATTGTCGAGCGTCGAGCCTCATTGCTTGTGTGAAAGCTAGGACATGGCTCGAGGTCACTGCCGAGCGTCGAGTCCCATTCCTTGTGTGAAAGTTAGGGCATGGTTCTAGATCACTGCCGAGCGTCGAGCCCCATTGCTTGTGTGAAATCTAGGGCATGGCTCAAGGCCACTGCCGAGCGTAGAGCCCCCATGCTTGTTGTGAAAGTTAGGTTGTGGCTCAAGGTCATTATCGAGCGTAGAGCCCCCCTGCCTGTTGTGAAAGCTAAAGCGTGGCTCGAGGTCACTGCCGAGCATCGAGCCTATATAGCTTGTGAGAAAGCTACGACATGGCTCGAGGTCACTGCCAAGTATCGATCTCCATTGCTTGTGTGAAAGCTAGGGCGTGGCTCGAGGTCATTGCCGAGCGTCGAGCCCCCTGCTTGTCGTGAAAGCTAGGTCGTGTCTCGAGGTCACTATTGAGCGTCGAGTCCCATTGTTTGTGTAAAAGCTAGGGCGTGGATTGAGGTCATTACCGAGCGTCGAGCCCCCTGCTTGTCGTGAAAGCTAGGTGGTGACTCGAGGTCACTGCCAAGCATCGAGCCCCATTACTTGTGTGAAAGCTAGGGCGTGGTTCGAGGTCACGGCCGAGCATTGAGCCCCATTGCTTGTGTAAAAGCTAGGGCATGGCTCGAGGTCACTACCGATCGTTGAGCCCCCATGCTTGTTGTGAAAGCTAGGACGTGGCTCGAGGTCACTGCCGAGCGTCAAGTCCATGTAGCTTGTGAGAAAGCTAGGTTGTGGTTTGAGGTCATTGCCGAGCGTCCTACTTGTTGAGAAAGCTACGGCGTGGCTCGAGGTCACTGCCGAGCGTCGAGCCCATATAGCTTGTATGAAAGCTAGGGCTTTGTATGTGATGCTAACGTCATGGGGGTGAAAATCGAGTCGTCAAAATCTTATCAGCCATTAGATCTTGATGATCAAGATTGAATCGATCAGCATTCCAACGTAGAATTCGAAGCTTCGAAATCTCATAAGCCGTTAGATCTTGATGATCAAGATTGAGCGGTCAAGATTCCAACTTGGAATTCGAGGCGTCGTTAGTCACTCTATAAATCCTCCACCCCCTCCCCATTTCTTCACTTTGCTTTCTCTTTCTAAAAAAAAGGAGTTTCTCTCTCTACCCACAGTCGACGACTTTTCCGTTGATCTCTCAGTTCACGAAATACAGGTTAGTATTTTTTTGTTATGTCACGGTCTCCGTTCACGAAGGGAGTTCTTCTAGTCGGGGTGAAGGGGATCATCAGTCGGACTCCACGTCTTGGGATCTAGACGACCAAGTTTTGGAGGGGGATAGTCAGTCGGACTCCACGTCTTGGGATTTAGACGACCAAGTTTTGGACGTGGTCCCGCTCCAAAGCTGCAAGCCGGACGTGGTAGAGCCTTCTTCTACGGGAGAGATCGAGGTATTAGGTGAGGAGGTTGAGGTAGGAGTGGTGGATCAGGGAGGTAGTGAAGCAGGGGCGAAGCCAGAAAATTTTTACCGGGAGAGCCAAGGTAAAATTCTATGATTATTTGTAAAAATATTGAGATTTTTTTCATAATTTTTAGGGGGCCAAACAATAAAACTTAGTTTTCATGGGGGTTAAATCATAATTTTTTTGAAAGGTTTATAAAATTTTCAATAGTGTGAAGAGGGGTTTTGAAAATTCTGGTGGGGCTCGAGCACCCCCGAGCCCTCACTAAGCTCTGCCACTACAGTGAAGGAGGAGTCAAGGTAGAGGCGGATGAGGAAGGTAGCGAGGAAGGAGAGGCTCTCCCCCCTCTTCCGCCTTTGGCGAAACTGTCCCCGCCGAAGTCTCCTCGCATCCGGAGGAAGAAGAGAAAGTGGCGCCTTTCGGATAGTCCGAGGACACCAGATGAGTTCGAGCCAATGCACGGGCTCGACGTCCCCTACTACAAGAACCCGCGGTCTATCAGGATGTACCCGGATGACGTCGAGAACTTGGTTCAATTTGGCGTAGAGGTATCTTCGCCGGCCCGGACACAGATATAGATGGACAAGGTTCAGTACGTCCTGAAGGCCGACTACCTGCCTGTGATAAGGGCCAGTTATTTCATCGGGCGGGAGTACGAGCTGATGATCCCGAGCCCTGGTCTTCGCCCTACCACTGAGTTGGCCCCTGCCTTTTGCATGTTTCCCGAGGACACTTTCGTCTCGGGGCTAAGGCTGTCGTTGCATTCGTTCGTCAAGAGGGTGCTGAGGTTGGGGAGCTCTGTCCAAGGCAGTACAGCCCCAACTCGTGGAAGCAGTTGGTCTGCTTCATTCTGAAGTGTGAAGAGAAGAAGGTGCCCCTGAAGCTGAAGTATTTCCGGGCCGTCTTAGGGGTGAGCTTGCTCGGAGATCAGGAAGGCATCTATTACATATCGCCTTGTCCCTACAAGAAGGTGGTGCACGGGCATCCGGATTCCATCAAGGGGTGGAAGGCTAAGTACTTCGTGGTCCGAAACGAGGTGCCTTGGGAGATTCCCACAGTTTGGAATTTCTACAAGCCGAACCACAAATCTTCGAGGCGGAGGGACTTGACTGAGGCAGAGTGGGTTGATGTTGATAGGATTGTCGAGGGACACAGCATCGGTTGGCCGAATGTGACAGAATCGTACTTAGCCCGGACCGGACTGAGCCCAGCCGACCCTTGTATGTTTTCGTTTCTTTTTTATTTAACTTTCTGCCTTTGTGTTAACATTCTCTCTTTTTTCTCTGCAGTGATGGATCAGTCAAAGCTCGACACAAGGAAATCCCTATAGGCTTTGGCCCAGAAGAGAAGGGCCGAGAAGGCAACGCCGAAGGCGGGGTCTGCCCAGGGGGCTCCAAGGGCCCTCGGAGCGGCCCCATAAGAAGTCGAAGAAGCCCCCCTCGGTTAGAGATGCGCCCGAATCGGCGTTGAGCTCCAGCAGCCGTAAGGTTGCTGAGGTCTTGATAATGGGGACCTCCGCCTTGCGCCCCAATGCCCAGCAGATGGTGGGTAAGAGGGGGCTCCAACCGTTCGCCCCGGACTGGTTGGTGAAGGAGGGCGACTTTCTTTCGGAGGTCCCAATCTCGGTTGAGGTCGTGGATCACCTCGCCACAGCGCGCGACAGATCCATCCTGGCGACCGAGACGGTGGAGACATGTTATATGAAGTGGGCTCAAGCCCATGTGATGTAAGTGTTTGTTTGCCTACTTAAAGTTTTCTTGTCCTTGGCATTGTTTTCTAATTTTTGTCTTTCTTCAATCAGGGCGTCTATGGCCGGGGCACAGCTGAAGAGGTGCTTCGAGAAGGAGCTGGCGATCGAGAAGCGGAACGCCGACAGGTACCTGCATGAGGCGAAGGACCTGAAGACCGAGCTCGCGACGGCTCAGGGGGCAGCACATGCCCTTCAAGCTGACATAGCCTCCGAATAGGACCAACACCTCCGTGCTTTGGCGGAGGTTCGAGGCAAGGCGGCTGCAGGAGTACGAGGAGCTGCAGGCCGCGACAGGGGAGGAGCTGATGAACGCCCAAGATGAGGCGTATGGTCGGGCGAAGGAGCACTTTCTGCTCCTTTACCCTCAAGCGAAGATCGACCACCTCAACTATTCCTGACAGTCGCCCATGCTCCCACTGACCCCCGGAGGTGAGGGAGATGAGGCACCGAGAGACCCGAGCATAGAGAGAGAGACAGTGGGGCCGACCGCCGACGATGAGGTACAGATCCCCCCTAAGATGTAGTCTTTATATTTTCTTCGTATTTGCCGAGTGCAGACTGGCCACTGCTTCTTTGTAACTACCTTTTTAGATTAGTATAAACATATGTTTTTTTAGCCGACCTGTTATGACTAGTCATTTTTGAAAAGCTTGGAGTGAAATCTTGTTTTCTCTCCTTTTTGTCAGATGGACAAGATCCTAATAGCCGACCTCAGTTCTGCCGAGGTCAGGGGACTTCGGAACAGGCTGGAGTCAAAGGAGAGTGTCTTGATTTGCTACCGTAAACAGGCTCGTGATCGGAAAGCCGCCGTGAGCTATTTCTTGAACAAGTCCAAGGAGCTGAGCTTAGAGGCGGCACGTCTGAAAAAGGCTATAGCCGAATGAGAATGGGGGAGTGCCGAGATGAAGTGGTCGGTGTCTGATGCATCCACCAGGCGACCGACCTCTGAGTCCATTCTCCGTGACGCCGTGGTGGAGAAGGAGCTGGAGATTCAGAGGCTGAAGGTCATGCTCGGCACATGCGGATCCCAGGTTCGGCCCTTTTAGGGGGAGGCGGACCCTCAGTCTTGGGTTCCTCACCGACCCTGTATCTGGAAATGGCGAGGCTGGATGATTTGCAAAGATCCATTGCTGGGATGTCTACACTGGCGATGCCTGGTGGTGCCGGACAAACACACTGGAGGACAGACTCGCTCGGTGGGGCTCGAGATGGTTCGTGTTAGCCAAAAAAGCTCCACGAGAAACACTTAGGTTGGGGTAAAAAGAACCGTTGTCATAATCTCTATTGTACTGTGGCCATTCAAGGCGTTATGATGAATGAAATTTGATTTTTCCGTCCCTCCAGCTTGTAAGAAAGCTTAGGACGCTGTCTGCAGCGTAAGTCGAATGTGGAGCCCCCGTGCTTTATAGAAAGCTAGGGTGTGGCTCGAGGTCATTATCGAGCGCCTAGCCCATACAGCTTGAGAAAGCTAGGGCGTTGCTCAAGGTCAATGCTGAATGTCGAGTCCTCATGCTTGTGAGAAAGCTAGGGTGTGGCTCTAGGTCATCGCCGAGCGCCTAGCCCATACAACTTGAGAAATCTAGGGTGTTGCTCGAGGTCAATGCCGAATGCCGAGCACCCATGCTTGTAGAAAAGCTATGGTGTGTCTCGAGGTCATTGCCGAGTGCCGAGCTCATACAGTTTGAGAAAGCTAAGGCGTTGCTCGAGGTCAATACCGAATGTCGAGCCCCCATGCTTGTAGAAAAGCTAAGGTGTGGCTCGAGGTCAATGCCGAGCCCCTAGCCCATACAGCTTGAGAAATCTGGGGCGTTGCTCGAGGTCAATGCTGAATGTTGAGCCCCCATGCTTGCAGAAAAGCTAGGGTGTGGCTCGAGGTCATTGCCGAGCACCTAGCCCATACATCCTAGAGAAAGCTAGGGCGTTGCTCGAGGCCAATGCCGAATGTCGAGCCCTCATGCTTGTAGAAAAGTTAGGGTGTGGCGAATGCACGGAAAGTCGCACAAAATTAAAAATAATAAGGGAAATGTCAAGGTTTACACTTTATTATTTACAAAAAAAAAAAAGGGGCACGTAGTGCCGATTATAGGGGGGTCGGTTACATAATCTCGGTTACAAGAGGAGTCTAGTCCTCTCCTTCAAGGAACTTGATGAGGTGTTCCGCATTCCAGGACCTCTTTACCATCCTGCCCCCTAGGTCTGTGAGTCGGTACGTGCCGGGGCATACCACTTCGGAGATCTTATACGGGCACTCCCAATTGGGGGCCAGCTTTATCTTTCTGCTAGAGTCGGATACCGCTAGCTTTCTGAGCACGAGCTCACCTAGCTTGATGTCGGTAGGGCGGATCTTCTTGTTATAAAACCTCTCGATCCGTTGTTGGTATATTCTTCTCCTGACGGTGGATTTTTTCCTGACCTCGTCGATTAGATCCAAGTTGGCTCTGAGGTTCGTTGAGTTGTTTCCCTCGTCGAAGGTCATGATCATGGGCAAAGGGAGCCCGATCTCCAAAGGGATAACCGCCTCTGTGCTGTAGGTTAGGTTGAACGGTGACTCGCCCGTGGAGATTCTCTTCGTCGTCCGGTGCACCCAGAGTACGCTCGGCAACTCGTCGACCCACAACCCCTTGGATGAATTATTTAACCGCTTCTTGAGGCCGTCAAGGATTTCGTATTTTTGGCTTGGTCATTTGACTAAGGATGACATATTGATGGGAAGCGCTGTTGGACACCGATGTCTTCGCAGAAATTCCGAAAGTTCTTGCCTGCAAATTGGGTCCCGTTGTCTGTGATGAATACCTGCGGGATCCCGAACCGGCAGATGATGTTCTTTCAGGAAAATACTGAGTTTGGTGTTCTGTGATCGTAGCTAGGGACTCTGCCTTGATCCATTTGGTGAAGTAGTCGATGACCACCATCAGGAACTTTTTTTGGCCCGTCGCTTTTGGAAAAAGGCCGACCAAATCCATTCCCCACATAGCAAAGGGGGTCGGACTGGCCAAGGAGCGGAGGTTGGCTTGTGAAAGCCTTTTCGTCGAGGAGAATCATTGGCAAGGGCCGCACCTTTTAAAGAGGTCTTGGGCATCTTGTAACATTGTCATCCAGTAATACCCGTGGTTTAGAGCTTTTCTGGTGAGCGACCTGCTCCCCATGTGACACCCCACAATTCCTTCATGCAGTTCCTTCAGAGCGTACTTGGCCTCATCGGGTGCCAGATAACAAAGGTAGGGTCTTCCGTCCGTCGTTGTGTATGAGCGCTTGAAGAGTGTCTCGTTGATTATGATGAACCTTTCTGAACGAACCCTGGTCCTTCTCGCCTCGGCCTGATCCTGAGGAAGCTCGCCCTCTGCCAGGAACATCCGGATGGAAGTCGTTCAGTTGTCTGGTTGAGGTTTGGTGGTGAGGCAGAAGGCTTCGGGGAGGTCGATGCTGGGCTAGAGGAAGACTTCGATTAGGGCGATGTGGTTGAAGCCTTCGAAGGACGATGAGGCAAGTTTTGATAAGGAATCAGCCTCGACATTTTGCTCCCTAGGGATCCGTTCCACCGAGGAGAAATCGAAGGACGTCAAGAGCTGCTGGACTACCGCCAAGTATCGGACCATCCGAGCATCACGAGGCTCAAACTCCCCAATGATCTGGTTGACCACGAGCTGGGAGTCGCTAAAGGCCCTGATTTCCTGGCCCCAGCCTTCTGCGGTAGGGTGAGCCCTGCGATCATAGCCTCATATTCTGCATTGTTGTTAGAGGCTGGGAAGTTCAGGCGAAGAGAATACTGGAGAATGAACTTGTCGGGACCTTTGAGGATGATGCCCGTGCCGCTTCCCACCTTGCCAGATGAGCTGTCGACATACACTTCCCAAATTGGATCTGTCTCTTGAACGCCAGACAGCTTGGAGATAGTACACTCCGTGATGAATTCGGGACCTGTCCCTTAATGGCTGTCCAGGGCTGGTAGCCAATGTCGTACTAGCTTAGCTCGATCGACCACTTGACTAAGTGGCCAAAATTCTTGAACTTGTGGAGGACGGCCTTGAGAGGCTGATCCGTAAGGACCTGGATCAAGTGGGCCTGGAATAAGGACGAAGCTTTCACGCGGCCATGACTAGGGCATATGCAACTTTCTCCATCTTTGCATATCGGATCTCAGCCGAGAGCAGGACTTTGCTCACATAGTAGAGAGACTTCTGAATTCTGTCATCTTCCCGGAGGAGCACGGCACTGAGTGCATTTTTTAGGCTGAGAGGTACAGAAAGAGGGGTTCGCTTGGTTCGGGTTTTCTCAGAAGTGAGGGGTTGGCGAGGTAGGACTTTAACTGGTCGAATGCCTCTTGTTGGGGAACGCCTCTTGTTGGGGGTCGTCCCATTGGAAACCTTTCGCACCCTGCAGAGCCTTGAAGAAGGGGAGGGACTTCTCTCCAGACTTGGAGAGGAATCGACCGGTGACCGCTAGTCTTCCCGTGAGCGGTTGAACCTCCTTAATGTTTCTGGGAGGGGCCATGTCGATTATGGCCTGGTTCTTTTTGGGATTTGCCTCTATGACTCGCTGGCTAATGCGAACCCGAGAAATTTTTCCTGAGGAGATGCCTAAGGCATACTTGGCGGGATTGAGCCTCATGTTGTGGGACCGAAGGACGCCAAAGGCTTCCTCGAGGTCTGCGACATGGTCCTGCCCTCGTCGGCTCTTGACGAGTATGTCGTCGACGTATATCTCCATTTTACAACCGATCTGATCTTTGAAAACTTGATTGACAAGTCTCTGGTAGGTGGCTTCGGCGTTCTTGAGCCCGAAGGGCATGACCCTGGTAACAGTAGAGACCCTGGTCAGTAACGAAGGACATTTTGGCGATGTCCGGAGGGAACATCCTAATTTGATTATAGCCTGAAAAAGGCATCTATGAAAGTCAGTAGCTCGTGACCCGACGTTGCGTCGATTAGAGCGTCGATGCTCGGAAGGGGAAAGGATCTTTGGGGCATGCCCTGTTGAGGTCCGTGAAGTCTATGCAGATCCTCCAACTTTCGCTGGCCTTCTTCACCATCACAACGTTAGCCAGCCACTCGGGATAGCTAACCTCCTGAATGAACCGGGCGGATAACAATTTATCCACCTCCACTTTTACTATTTGTTGTCTCTCTGGGGCAAACTTGCTTCGCTTCTGATGGATCGGCTTGGAACCCGAGGCGATACTTAGCCTGTGCATGATCAGGTCTTCGGAATTTCTGGGCATGTCGATTGGGGTCCAAGCGAAGAGGTCGATATTGCGGCGGACACAATCAATTAGACCTGGCCTCAGTTCGGTGGAAAGGGAGCGGCTCACATGGAACCACTTAGACTTGTCTTTCACCTTGAATGATACCTCTTCCAATTTGTCTGCGGATTCCGAGTCGGGCTAGCTTCTTTCAAGTGGGAGCTCGACTGCGTCAAGGAAAAACACCCGGCCTCCTTTCGCGGTCATGTAGCACGATCGTGCAGACTCATGATTTCCTTGGACAACACCGACCCCGAGGTCAGTGGGAAACTTCAACTTCAAGTGGTAGGCCAAGGGGACGGCCTGAAATGAGCAGAGTCCGGGTTGGCCGAGAATGGTGTTGTACGCTGACATGACGTTGACCACCATGAAGTCCATCGATTCGGTCCATATGATGGGGGTCTGTCAAATGTTACATCCAGTGTCACGATCCTTCGATTTGTACCCGACCCCCGAGAACCCGTGAAGGGTGTACCCGACCGGCTTTAACTTATCTCGGGGGAGCTTCAGGTTCTCAAATGCTTCCAAGAAGAGAATGTTAACTAAGCTCCCGTTGTTCACGAGAATTTGGCAGACCACGAAGTTGGCCATGACGAGGCTGATGACGAGGGCGTCGCAGTGCGAGAGCCGGATTCCCTCCAGGTCTTCTCCGGAGAAGGAGACTAGCCGTAGCTGAATCTAGAGGGAGGGATGGTCTCGAACATAGTTATCCTCTCGGACGAAGGCCTTACGGGAAGTATTGGATTCCCCTCCCATGGGTCCACCATGGACATAGTGTAGGATGGCCTGCCCTCTGGTCTCCTCGGGCTCGGGATCCCGCTCGGGTCGCCGGTTTATCGTTCGAGGGGGAGGCGAAGGACTCGGATTCCTCGAATTCCTTCAATCTCTTGGGTATCCTGGGTGAACTCCCTCAGGTACCCTCGTTGGATGAGGGCCTCGGTCTCGTCTTTGAGGGCTCGGTAGTTGTCCGTCTCGTGCCCATTCTCTCGGTGGAAGCGGCAGTAGGATCTCTGGTCCCGCTTCTTGTTGTTGCTCGGTCGGGGAGGGAGTCAGTCGGTCCTTTTATCCTCGATCTCCATCAGGATTTTCGATACATTCTGGGTCAGCGGTGTATACCTTTCAAAATGGGGGACTGGAGGAATTCTTTTCAGATTGGCCGCCTCTTTCGTGACTTTCTTGAAGGGCTCAGCGTTGTCCGCCTTGCGCTTCCCTTTGACCGTGGCTTCTTTGGTGTCCTCAGGGTGTAGGGCCTATTCCTTCCGAATGTACTTCTCGACCGTGTTGAGCAGGTCGGGGAAGTCGATAGACGGTTTCTTGGCTAAGGACGCCTTGAGCTGGTCGTGGAGAACATTATGTCAGAAAGCTATGGAAGCGACGCCCGCCTCGAGAGAGGAGATCGACCTCGCCTCGGCAGTGAACCTCCGAACAAACTCGTGGAGTGGCTCCCATTCCTTATGTCTGAGGTCCACAAGGGACGCGCTCGTCTTTTTGACCTTTCTGCTGGTCACGAAGTGGGCTAGAAAACTCGCTTCTAAATGATCGAACAAAAAGATCAAACTGGGGAGGAGCTTCGAGAACCATTCCCGAGCCGAGCCATGCAGTGTGGCAGGAAAAGCGCGGCATAGGAGAGGATCTGATGTGCTGTGAATCAGCATGAGGGTTTTGAACTCTTCTATGTGATCAGCGGGATCACCCTCGCCGTTGTACGTCTTGAATTGGGGAGGCCTAAAATTCTTGGGAATTTCGGCTTCCAAGATTTGAGTGGAAAATGGGGGTCGGGTCGGCCTATAACCATGGCCTGGCATCAGCCCGCCCTCGCTGAGATGGGCGAGGCGGTTCTCCATCTCTCATAGGCATCGAATGATGACGTCTTCTTGTTCAAGTGGGCGGGTCGATCCGTGGGATTCACCGTCCTGGGTTTCTGGTTGAGGGATGGAGTCGTTGCGCACATCGGTCCTAGGACTGCCTCGAATTGCCTAGAGGACTTCATCCCTAAAATTCTGAAACTCGGCCCTCGTGACTGGGGCTTGCCCCACTGGGTCACGCAATGGTTGAGGTCCTCGGGGTGAGCGGCTATGTCTTGACTCTCGTTCTGGGGTCGGCTGTCTTCCCTGGTTCGGGACCGAGTGGGAATTCGCCCCTCTCCTGGTTCGACCGGCCTGCCAATTTTGGATGAAGCGCCGCAAGTCAGTTGCGACTGAGTGAGAAGCTCCTGGTCCGGGTCCGGCTGCGCCATTGACCAGGGGTTGATTAGAGCCCTGGGTGTCCGCACGGCTGTGATGGGGAGGAGGATCAGGACGACGTCCGGAGGTGACGACCCTCCTTATTTTGGGAGCCATGAAAGAGCTCGGACTTGAGATGACGTCCCTAGTTAAGATCGGACTGGCATCAGTACCTAAAATTTCCCACAGACGACATCAACCTGACGCTGTTTGTTTTTGGGTTGTTTTTGGGGTGGGGGGGCAACAGGTGTGAGTTCTTTTATTTTGTGTAGCGGATGATGGGGTAGTGGCGTTGATCCGATCCTAGGCTGTAGAACTGACTCGGGAGTAGCAGCAGAGAGGTAGAGGTCGGGTGCTCGGCTCGAATCTAGTAGCTCGGCTCGGTCTTTTGTACCTGCACACTGCCTAGAAACACCGGGAGAAGTTCCGGCGACAGGCCCTCCGACGATCTAGTCAGTCACTGAGAAAGCAACAGTTGCTAGGGTTCAGGTGGGAAAAAGTTTATTACCCTTGGAAGTGATGAGGGGGTCTGGTATTTATATGCAGAGGTAAAAAGGGTCTGAGACCCTAACGAACCGGGTCGTACTCATTTACCTGTGGGCCTGAATGGGCTGAAGCCCGTTAGACCTGCTTTGACTTGATGATTATGGAGGAGCGAAATTTGAGCGGATCTGATGGCCCGGATGGGGCCACGTCATTCACCTCATATCAGGTTTAGTATGTACAATTTTTTTCTTATCAACCATGGTTCAAAACTCAGAATTTTTCAAGTTCACCTGGTTTTCACAATATCTCCGGTTTTCTATACGATTGGACACCGGTTTAAGGTCCAGATTGGGTTCAACACGGATCAGTCTGGTTTTTACGACATTGAACTCTTCTTCAACGGCTTGCTCTAGTGATGCAATGAGATGCACATCCTATCGCAAGTGCTTTTGTCTCCCTACACAACATCTTATATGTTATGAGCTACAGGACTAATTTTGGTGCTTTGGCCACTATATTTAATATATTATTCTCTGTTTTCTTGTATTATTGTTTGAGATATATATACACACGTTTAAATATGGTTTGAGTAGAAGAGAGGAAAGAGATGGAAGAGGGAGAGAGTGATGTGCATGTGTGTTTGTTTTGTGGGATGTTTGTTTGGGTCCCATTCCCATACATGTATGTATTCTGCCGTTTGGCATAGGAAAAGAAAATCGGTTTGTAGGGTTGCATGTGGCCCCAATTTAGATCCATGGGTCACAACCACAGGTACCTTGTTTAGTAGTATTATGTTAGGATTATATTTATATTATAATATTTCATTTTAATGGTTGTTAGTCGTTGTGTTACACGTTTTAATAAAACAGATTCACTCTGTAATAGTAAGGCAAGATGGATAAATGGGAAAGCGTTTATAAATCGGATAGATGTTGTTATTATCTGTGGACCTCATATATTAGCAAAAAAGTTTGGAGAATGAGAAGACACAAAGTTGCTTTTGAGAAGGAGATGACACAAAGCGGCAAGAGACAGAAGTACAACAACAAGCAAAGAAGCAGCATAACAGACTTGACAGACTTGACAGTAGACTGTGATATCTGTTGAATTGACAGTCAACCGACAAGGAGCGCAGTCGACCGGGTTTTCTCTCCAGTTTGTTTGAGTCTCATTGCAGTCTATCGTCAAGTGGAGCAATCGACCACAACGGTGCTGGTGTTATATTAACGGGTCGCAGGTTTGTATCTGTTTTGGACCGATTTGTGTTTATCTTTTAGAGCATCCACACCAATGGACCTCTCATTTGGGTTGCCATTTTCATTTTGGGCAACCCAAATGACAACTTTGCCAAAAAATGAGAGGTTGTTCTACACCCATGATTGCCATTTTGGATGCCAAATATGTATAATGGTATATTATAATAGTGTATATATACATACACACACACACACACACACACACACAGACATACATACATATATATATATTATAAAAGCCACATATAAAAAAAAAATCTGTCGGGAGACGATCTTAACCGTTCATATATTATATTGATCTAGCCAATTAATGGTTGAGATTATATAACTTAATGAAAACGTGTATTACACGTGCAATTTCTTTCTTTCTCTTTTCTATAGAACCTAACTGCTCCAATCTTCTCTCCCCATCTCTTTCAATACCCACACGCTAACCCTAACCAATCCTGACACTCCTCCCAATCCGAAATCCCCAATCCAGTAGTAAACCTTCAATCAAGCCTTCCGACGCCTCCTCCCGCTGGCTCGATCCGCGCGTCGACCCAATCTCAGGCGTGCCCGCATCCGACGCTTGATGCCGACAACAACCCGCGCGTCGACCCAATCTCAGGCGTGCCGACATCCGACGCCTGATGCCGACAACAACCCAATCCCGATCTCCTTCAGTATCCTCCTTCTTTTATTTTATTTTATTTTTGATTAATATTGATAGGTGCATTGAGTTGAATTTTAACAAAAAGTTTTGAATTTTATGATTGCTTATGAATAACGAGAAGTCAGTTTGTGATTATATGGAGTTTGCGTTGATTTAGTAAGTATCTTGACTTGATTGAAGGTATTTTCCAATTTGTATGGAGGGGAAAATAAAGAGAGGAAGTTATTAGTTTGTTATTTGGCTGTAACTCCAATTCAGTACATGCCAATTGGGTTTTGTTAGTTTTGATTGATAGAGGGGTAATAAGAGGATTAATGAAGAGGGGAGACAAGAGTTTAGATGACAAGTAACTTAGTTGTTAGGGTTTTATGATTTGATCCATTTGATCGACATGCTCTTGACATGGGCAAAGTACAATGAACATGGAAAACCCAAAAGAGCATCTAATGATGCTTATTAGTGATGCAACCTATTAGTTTGTTATTTGGTTGTGACTCCAATTTAGTACATGCCAATTGGGTTTTGTTAGTTTTGATTGATAGAGAGGTAATACGAGGATTAATGAACAGGGGAGAAAAGGGTTTAGATGACAAGTAACTTAGTTGTTAGGGTTTTATGATTTGATTCATTTCATCGGCATGCTCTTGACATGAGCAAAATACAATGAACATGGAAAACCCAAAAGAGCATCTAAAGGTGCTTATTAGTGATGCTACCAAGGTTTTTTTCGAATAGATTTATTCACTATTTTAACAAAGATACAAATAAATCTTGAGAGAGTAAGATGTTGAAGGAATATATTGGAGTTGTTTTAAGACTATATATATGAGTTTTATTCTAAACAATAACTGTTTCTTCTTTTCGTGCAGCATCTTATGTCGCTACAGTCACTCTTTTCCCAATTTGGTCATCAACAGCGAAGCCAGTAAGCCACTCTTATCATTTGCATTAACTAATTTATGTTAGATAATGTTCAACATACTGTATACTTTTATATTTGAATATTTATTTTTTTAGATTTGAATATTTGTGAAATACAAAGTAATCATATCAGCTTTTTTATTAATAATTATCATTTAGAAGGGAATATCTACAAGGAATATTAATAATCTTATCTGTTACTGTTAGCAGTTTCTACATAAGTTAAAAGTTATTAGTTAAATTAAATTAGTTCTGGCATCTTGTGCGCCATCCATAATGGACTTCGATCATTACAAAAAGATAGCGTGCTACCAGGAAAGTTCGCAACTTCAAAATATTAAGCATAAGTATTATACCAAGTATGTATCTGAGAGATCCTGTGTAATAAAAATTTAATAAGTAAAGGAGATGACAATTTTTATCCACTTCAATAATTTGTATTTGCTTTTCATATTTCTTGGTTTAAATCTCCTTTCCTAAATGATACTGAAATTCTGATAAATCTGATGTCTTCAAAATTTTGATTCAATCTCATCTGCGTATTTCCCTGAGTTTGTCTTTTCAGCAATAGGCCCATATATTTTATAGTAATTATCTTTCTTTCTTATTTTTTTTATTGTTCTCCATGTAGTTTAGTTTTGGTTCATCAGATCTGTCGGGTTGTGTACAATTTGAAATATAGTTCTCCTCTTTTGTGCTGGCAGGATGAAGTGGAAACAAAACCCCAACTCGTAAACAATGGTTCTTGGTTCTAGAGAAATCCAATTGTTTTTCAAGTGGTACTATGAAAACTATGTCAAGGAAGGGTCCACTAAAAAGAAGTCGTAAGACTTGAGAGTTTATTGATAAATTGAAGAGTTGTTTTTTGTTAAATTACTCTAGAAGTTCCGAGAGTAATTCAGTATTTTAATAGTGAGCAAATGGCAAAGCATTATCAGATAGCGTCAGTGTTATATAATGTATTGAAAATTGTGGTACCATATGAGAAAGTTGACGATGAGGTTAGTCTTGCATAATGTCTCATCGATTCTGCGTCATTATCATTACTGCTGGTGCTACTCCGACGATAATGGAACTTGTTGAGGTCAGCTGCATGATTCATGATCTTTTTATTATATTATATTATATTACTTTTTTTTGCTCTTTTTTTTCTTGCCCCCTGGACTACTATAATTATTTAACTGATTCTGTTTTCATTCTTTTCTGCATAATTTTGTATTGTGTATTTCATTGATAGAGATCCAAGCGGCTGTTATTGCTTTACGTAATAAGCTGGACCAACTTCTACTGCCTAGAGTGCAGCCAATAGCAAGTGGCATGCAGCCAACATCAAGTGGCAGACAGAGAATTGATGGACCTTTAGTTTCTGGTGATAGGGATAACTTTGTTCGTGATTTGCTTGACTGGCTTTAGCTAACCTCTGGGTTTCAGGCAAGTATCTGCCATGTAATAAAAGATCAATTCAATATTGCCATTATATTTGTATAAATGTTAATAAATGCTATATGGTATGTATAATTTAAAATTTGTTGCATTTTGCTCTTTTCTTGGACTTCTTAGAAACTGAATTTATTGTCATTTTTAACTGTTGATAAAGAAAGGGAATGTGGACAATCAAAAGGAACATCTGATTTTGCTACTTGCCAATATTGACATAAGGCACAATAAGGCTGAACATAACTATCATGGGGTAATACAATCTTTTCCTTGAGATACATCTTTCATTTAGTATATTAAACATATTATATGTTCCATTTTCATATATTAAACAAATTATCTCAGGTGGATGATGATAACGTGAAGGACTGACTAGGTCAAGTTTTTAAAAATTATCGTTCATGGCGTAGTCGATTGTTTTTTCTTTTTTTTTAATTTATTTTTTTAAAAATAATTTTAAATTAATTTTAAATTTATAACTGTTAAGATATCTTGTATTGCCAACTTAACCACATGGTGGTTCGACTCATTAAAAACAAGTGTTGTTGTTCATCGACAGATTGAAGAAGACTCAAGAGAAATAATGTATTTGGTTTATGAGGTAAGATGGGTACGTTGTCTCAATTCAATTTTAAAACACTACTTATTACCGAGTCAACCATTTGTTGCTTGAATGATGTATGTGTGATCTGGACGTAATTGCTTGAACTTGCTTCTTTCTCTACACCAAATAGGTTGATGATTCTCTTAGGATACCATCAGAATCTATAACTCTTTGAGTTCAGTTTTTAGACTTTTTTTTTCCTATGGATCTTTTGGTTGTTAGCAACTGTGAGCTCTGCATTGACTAATATGTATACATCTTATGTTCACTCTTGTGATCCAAATTTCCTGCTAATTTTAGATTGTAAAAAGCGTTGTTCAGTGCTCACATCACAAATATCTGCATTTGTCTCAATGCTTGTATGCAGTGTTTGTTGATAGGCTTCATTTTTTTTTTTTTTTTTGCTTTTATAATCCATCATAATATCATATCACCGAACACTCCAAGCCAGCATATCATAAGTGTGTTAAAATTTCTGAAGAAAAGTCAAAAGCTTTTACTTTCTCAACAAGGAAAAAAGAAGTCAAAAGTTACTTATCAAAAGCTTTTTCTTTGATATATCAAAATATACATATCTATCACAAACTGCAGGATCTCTAAATTAATGCAGATTTTATTTTGAGCTTTGCATTTCCTTGCTGTAGTAACGAATGTCATTGTGATTAACACAGGATTTGACTTGAGATTGACAACTTGTGACTTTTTTGAAGCCTTCTACTGGATAGACACTGGAAGAAAAAAAAACTAATAGTCGTTGGGGCAAACAATACTTAATAAATCTTTGAAGATGCTTATGGTGTTTGGGATTTCTAGAGTTACATAAGTCGTGGATCACAGCATAATTTGACCTGATCATTTCCCCCCCTTTTCCTTTAGATGACAAAAGCTATCAAGAAGATTCTGTATGCTGCTGAAATAAAAGATTCTTCTGCTTTGGCTGATGAGGCTGATCAAGCTGAAGATCTCCCATGTGAATCAGTAGAGAATGGTGACAGAAGATCAGTGCATGGTGATACAGACACTGAAGAGAGTGCCGAGTAACAAAATAACCAACAATTCTGTGATATCAGGCCCTTCATTGTTGGATTATTTTTAACACTAATGCATTCAGCCAATTACCAAAAACTTGAGACAATTGACCATTTTCAGAGCAACATAAACTCTCTTATCGGCATTCTGTATTAATGCTATATTGATCAGTTTTTCATGTTAGCAGTGTGAGAACCTTTGTAATTCTATCTTTCAATTATTCGTATGAAACTTCAATAGAATAATTCTATCTTTCAATCATTCTTATGAACTTCAACAGAAGGTTTGCCCGCATTATCAATTTTTATTGCTGATTATCAAAAAACTGTTCCTATTGCTTCTATGATAAGGGCAGCAATTGGCCGAAGCCCGACCTGAGTCCGATGGGCCTGACCTGCTTTTGAGCGGCTTGGGCTCTAGAATAATGTTATATATAATTGGGTTTGAGCTTAGCTTTTGGTTTGAAATATTAAGCCCGACAGGCCTTTATACACTGTACATAATTTTTTCCCCTAGATATATAAGTCTTATAATTATCCATTTGATAATAAAAAAAATTCGGAACTAATACTTAAGATGAATGCTCACTTTAATGATTTTTTCAATTCTTTTTGTTTCCAACTTTTAATTTTTAAAATTAACTTATCAATAATTATATTTTTTGCAGATTATCTATATCAATGGACAAATCCCACAATCAATACTCTTCTATCAATTCCTTGGAAGAAAATCAATAATTGTGGACTATGAAAGTTTTGGTTACGAAACATTATGGTTTGAAAGAATACAAAAATAGTAAAAGCATAGGAAAAATATCAAAAGTGGCACTTATGAATTATGAGGTAAATATTGTTAAAATATTGATACATATAAATAATAATTTTGTCTAAATTTTCATTATGTGTAGGGAACTAGAATGCTGGCGATAATGTTTAATGAAGCAGTGAAAGCGTTCCAACATACGCTTGAGGAGCATAAAACTTACTTAATTTCTAATGGAATACTAGAAATTGTCGACAAAAGATATAACCCAATGCACGATAAATTTGACATCATTTTGAAGTTAGGAAGTGTTGCAGATGAAGTGGAGAAAAACCTTATCATTGATAAGGATAGATACAAATTTGCAACTGTAGACGAATTGCAAAGTACATCTTCTACTGTTTTTAAAGGTAAAAAATTATGTTAATATCTATATAATAAATCACAAAGAAAGCTATCAAGTGGCTCTCATTCAATCCCGTCAAAATCAAAGGTCCAGATCTAACCTCACAAAACACATTTTCCCCCTCAAAAGTTCTCCCTCAAAAGTTCTCCCCCAAAACTCAAATTCAAATCCCCCCAAAATAACTCCTTTATTTATTCAATTCTCTCTCTCTCTCTCTCTCTCTCTCTCTCTCTCTCTCTCTATATATATATATATATATATATATATATATATATATATATATATATATTAAGTCAACAATTATGTAGCTCAAGTTAGAATAGTATGACAATAATTAGTTGTAAATAAAAGTTGTTGATTTACTAATTATTGTCATACTATTCTAACTTGAGCTACATAATTGTTGATTTACTATATATATATATAATTGTCTATTATTGATAAAGGATATCAAATACTAATTGCATTGAACTACAGATCTTTGTTTAATAGTAATTAATGCTGGAGACGTAGATAAGGTAGACTCAAAACATGGTAATGAAGTAGAGAAGCGAAATCTTACAGTTGTAGGATTCAGGTAATATCAATTAATTAAGTTGTATAACAATTTACAATATTGTTTTCTAATTCATATGCTTTGTCTTAATTTAAAGTCAAAACCAATTTTACTTACATTATGGGGAGAACTAGCTATTAAGGAAGGAAAAGTTCTGAAAGATTTATCACCCAACATGCTAATTATTGCAATTATCTCTATAAAAACCTCAAACTTTGAAGGTAATTATATACAATAAAAATTAATAATGTTATTTATTATATATTTTCTATATTTATTTATTATTGGTTTTTTAAAATTGGATTCTCTCACATCAACAAACAACACTACAATAGAGATAAATCCGAATGAACTAGAAGCATATAAAATCCGAGAATGGTATAATTTATTTTGTATATTTAATCCTTTAATTGTTGGCTTTTGGAGTGTAACTCCTGTTCCCGATTGTACGGGTTATTTTTCTTTGTATCTCTTTTGATGTATTTTCTCCCTAATTTATTATATCTGGGCCATGGTCTTGTTGTGGGCTCACTAGTTCCCACTTATTTATTATATTATTGTATTTTAGTCCAACTACATTCAAGCCCAACCCATATCTTATTGGATATTGGATCCAAGACTCAATCTACCCCAACCCAATTCTCCTAACTGAAACCCAGACTCATTCTCCCTCAATCCCACAATTCCCCAACTCCCCCATGATCTTCTCTCATTTTATTATATTAAAAACAACCCCACTTCCCCCACAAATCAGAACTACCCTAAACAAACTCTCTCTCTCTTTCTCTCTCTCTCTCCCTCTCCCTCTCCCGTTCTCTCTCCCTCTCCTGGTTCTCAAAACCCAAACAAAACCCCCGCTCTCTTCTCCTTCGTCTTCTCGCCTTCAATCATAACCGATCAAACTCAATTCCCCATCCCCGTCACCCAACTCCAATCGTCAACCGCTCCACACCATCACCTCACTCTACACCTCGCCGTCACCATCTCACCTCATCACCCCCAAACGAACCCAATACCCACCGAGCTCAACCTCCGTCACCGCTCAACAACCATCGCACTACCCTTTCCCGTCGCCTTCATCTCCTCGACCCTCAACATCATCCCCTATCCCCATTGCCGCAGAATTCCCGTCGAACCCATCGAAGCTCTGCTGAAACCCATCTTCACCATCGACGTACCCACTCCGACATCACCATCGAACCACTGTCGCCCTCTCCCAACCACTTCGATCACCTTCCCGACATCGCAGCGAGCTCCCCATTGCCTCGCCGGCGCCACCCAAGCCCCGTCGAAGCCGTCGCCGTCCTCCTCTGTTTTCGAGCGAAAACAGGGACAGTCCCCATCGCCGCCAGCATCCTCGCTCACGCCGCCCTGGTGTTGCGTCGCTTCCTGACCAATGCCGCTGCATATCACCATCGCGAGACCCAGAGCAGTCGACACGTCGTTCGCCCTCATTCCGTCTCTCTCCGATCGAAGGTGGAAGACGGACAGCGATTCGTCGCCCCCGCTGTTTGCTGTTCCGGGCTCTCGATCCGCTGCTTCGCTGTCCCGTGTTTGGCGCAGATCCGCTGCGTGGACAAACTCTGATTGCCTGCTCCTTGCTGTTTGCTGTTCGGCCACGCTGAATCCCCTTCTGCTGTTCGCTGTTTTGCCGATCCAGTGTGGGGAAATAATCTACTGTTGTTGCTGTTATCTGCTTGGATTTTCTCGCTCGGTCTTCGCACGTGCTTTTAGGATTGCTCCCCGGGATTCTGATCCCGTTACTCTTATTAATTATTTGAATCGTCTAAAAGGAAAAAAAGGCAAGTTCACTTGGACTATTTTATTTATTCTAGTTCAAGATTAATTGACCTCTTATGCAAGTAGTTCCAATTTATTTATCATTAACTCTGCCTTGTGTCCCTTCTGTTAGGAGTATCGAGGGTTTACACGAGCTAACCCGACGTACTCTTGACTTCTTTTATTATCCATTGACTCAAACCCAAGCCTAGACATACTTTTGACATGAATAAAATAAATAAATTTGTACATGAGGAAAACACGTCGTGATTAAATACATGTTATTTATATGAGATCTTGTGACTTGAACTTGACAAAATTCACTTGACTTGTTACTGGGAAAATTCACTTGACTTGTCTACTTGGAGTATTCACAATACTTGCTCTACATTAATCTTGATATATGTGTGACTCAATAGTTCGATAACTACCCACTTGATGAATATAAACATGATAGTTTTTATAAAATTCTTGTTGCATGTATTGTTTAGCACTGAGGTTTCGACCCTGTAAATATGAGAATTAGCACACAAGATATAAAAGAGAGTTTTTACCTATTGGACCTAGTTTCCAACCCAAGTGAAAAATCTTAATTTGAAGTCACGAGCTGTAAGATATAACAGTTTTAGTCCCGCTAGTCTACATTTTCAGACTGCAGAAATTACTATAACCTCGACATATTTGATGGTGTAATACTATGTAAAAGTGTTAGAATGCTATGAAATTTTCCAGGAACCTTATAGACGTGCTTAGGGTTCACCTCAAATTTCTGTGGATTTTTATAATATATTTATACCATGTTTTCACCCCTTAGAAGTTGACACCTAGCTGCTGCCAGAACAGCTAATCTGCAAAGAATGGAGTTTTTAGCCTAGATACACTTAAAACTAGCAGAAAGTATCTGAATATAACTTGTAGCTCTATCTGTCTAGATGTCCATAGCCTACTAGAAGTACGGATTTGGAGTTTTAATCTAGGAGTTATACCGGTTTTAGTGTGACTGTGTCAGCTATTTCAGATTTATTGCTTCTTGCTTATTATTGTGTAATATACCATGTTGCTGCATTATCATCATTCACTTGACATTCTTATAACTACACGCATGTGCATATATGACTTAGTAACAAAATACTAAACAAACCGGGGTTTCTAGGGGTTGACCTAGTAGTGGACAGTCTCAGAAAATGTACTCGGTAAGGCCCTCTTATTACATGGACTTGTTACATGGAAGGTGGCGAATACTTGTGGAGACGTGAACTTGTTATCTTGTTATCTTGTTATCTTGTTATCGTGATATACCCGAGTACACGCTCTGTAGACCCCACCACGAAGTCTAAAACGAACAATGTTGTGTGTGAATCGAACCTGTAGTATGGGATGCAGTAGTACGTGCACTAGATAGGAGAAATAACATGATAATAGACCTAGTTGACATGTATATATACTCGATAAAGACCATTGCTATTAGTACTATTATTGTCCTTGTAAATTTGATCTTGATTCATATTTCCTACACGTACCTTACTCCTTTACTCTCTGCTTTTCACTACTTGCTGTCCGTACTTGCTCTAAGGACATTTATTTTTCTTCTTTAGTTAACCCAGCCACAGGTGAACCTGAGGATCTACCAGAAGGAGCTGGCGAGCAGTACTTTTAGATTGGTGCAACTGCATAATAATAAATTATTTCTTTTCATGTTCTTCTTCATCCATTGTAATTCATTTGTTTATTTAGACTTGTATCCCGGGCTTTTGACCCGTAACTGCTACTTGTTTCTCAATATTGATTATCATGTTGGATTATTAATTTCTTGAATTCAATTATTGTTCTGTGATGTTATTATTTGCGTGGTTGTGATTTAATTTTCTGAGTATTGTTGAGTTGAGATTGGTACAGCTTATGAATGATATTAAAATCATTCGCTGGGCCTTCGTCACGGGCTCGTATTCCCGTATTTTGGAAAGCGGGGCGTGACAGGTTTTTAGTGGTATCAGAGCCAGAGTTTTGAGTAATGTGTCGATCAAATATGACTATCTTATGGATGTCTGACATTGATTGGTGTATTACTCGATCTTGGTTCTAACCAGATTTAACTCAACAATATGTACACCACGCGAATCACATGAACATGTAATAACCAACATACTTCCTTCGCTTGATCCCTGATTGATTCCTTCGTATTCAATTCCTTCATTCCCTAATCATCCTGTTCCTTCCATTTATTCATAATCATGCAATCTGGATGCTAATTGTATTTTTCCATGATGCAGACCATGGTTAGGAAGGAGATCCCCTCTTCCCGTCCTGAGGATGACCCAGTGGGAGAGCCCACTATTGCACAAATTGTGCAGATGCTCAGGGACAGCTCTTCTTCTTCCCAACAGAGGGAAGAACGGTCTGAGAGCACAGCTGTGCTCCAAATATTGCAGTAGATGATAGCGCTACAGCAAGAACAAAATGAGCGGCACATGCAGCAGATGGTGCAAATGCAGAGAGAGCATGCTGAGATGATGAAAGTAGCTTTAGGAGCTGTCAACAGAGAGCCTCTTGCACCTGCGCCTGGAGTATTGCCGCCTAGACCGGGCAATGTAGCCGATTTCCTGAGGCTACACCCTGATAAGTTCACAGGTGCTGAGGGTCTATTGGAGGCTGAGCAGTGGCTGATTAGGACAGAGTAGTTGTTGATCGCTGCTAGGATAGCCGAAGCAGACCGAGTGAATGTGGTAAGCATCCAGTTGACCGATCTTGCCCGTATCTGGTGACAGGCTGAAGTTGATAGATTGGAGAGGCATATTGCATGGACCACCTTCACCGCGAGTTTTATGGTGAAATTCTTCCCCAGTGTCACTAGAGCTGAGATGGAGCAGCAATTCGTCAACTTGACTCAGGGGAATCGAACGGTGGATGAGTATGCCGCAGAGTTTCTTCGGCTCAGTTGTTTTGCACCTTCCCTGGTTACAACCGAGGAAGATCGAGCTCGTAGGTTCCTGTTGGGGCTTCGTCCGGACCTACATAACCAGTTGGTGGCCTACCGCCATCGCACTTATGAAGACATACTTGATGCTGCAAGGGTCCAGGAACAAGCTCACAAAAGGACCAATACTACTCAGCGAGGGGGGTAGTACCCCGTCTTCTCTTGATCTGCTGTGGGGCCTATTCGGAGGCCAGCTCCGACCCCACCTGTGAGAGTGCAGCCGTATCCGCCTGCTGTCCCGACATGTACCTTCTGCAACCGAGTCGGGCACTTGCACAAGGATTGCCGCCGTGCCAACCGCCTGTGCCTTACGTGCGGGGGTGCTGATCACATCATGCGGGACTGCTCCAGGAACAGACCTGTTGCACCAGCTGGAGGTCCAGCTCAGTTTGGAGCACCTGTCCGACCTCAGGCGAGGCCACCTCTCCATCCACAGAGACGTGCTTTCGTTCACCGGAGGATGACTCTTGAAGGAGGTCAGATGGGAGGTCGTGGTCAGGCCTTCAACCTGACTACAGCAGATGCTGATACAGCCAGTGGGGTAGTTGTAGGTATGTTGTAATTGCATTGTATTATTTTATATTCAGTTCTTGCATATCTCTTCTCCTTGCTGTTTGATCCTTGTATTACCCTGCATGCAATTCCCATTTCTTATTCATTGAATATTCTATTAGGCATTATTCTTGTGCATTCTCTTCCTGCCCATGTGTTGTTCGATTCTGGTGCAACCCATTCGTTTGTGTCCTCCCGTTTCGTCGACCGTCATCGATTGGCAAGCGATGATATGCCAGCAGCCTGGGACATTACCACTGGTGGAGGTACTATTGTTTGCTCTAAAGTGTGCAAACATAGTCCCCTACTGATTTGTGGCAGAGAGTTCGAAGCTGATTTAATTGTGATTAAAAATTCTGGCTTCGACGTCATACTGGGAATGGACTGGCTAGGAGTCACCCACGCAGTGATTGACTGTCGGAAGAAGAAGGTGACCTTCAAGCTTCTTGGGCAACCTGAGTTCGAGTTTCATGCAGGCGAGACACCGTCTGGACGTGTCGAGAGCCCGATGTTCCCGAAGGCTGGTGCACTTGAGTCAATGTGCACTGATGGAGAAGTTGCGCCCGTGGTTGTGCGGGACTTCCTTGATGTATTCCCTGATGAGTTTCCTGGGCTCCCACCAGACCGAGACGTAGTGTTCAGCATTGAAGTTCAGCCAGGCACTACGCCAATCTCGAAGAGCCCATACCGCATGACGCCAGCTGAATTGGCCGACCTGAAGGTACAAATCCAAGAGTTATTGGACAGGGGCTTTATCAGGCCAAGTGTGTCACCGTGGGGAGCTCCAGTGTTGTTCTCCACCAAGAAGGATGGTAGTCACAGGCTCTGCATCGACTATCGAGAGCTGAACCAGGTTACGGTGAAGAATAGGTACCTTCTGCCAAGGATTGATGATCTGTTCGATCAGCTGGGAGGTGCATCCGTGTTCTTAAAGTTGGATCTTCGCTCTGGTTATCATCAAATCAAAGTAAAGACTGAAGATATTCTGAAGACAGCATTTCGCACAAGATATGGACACTATAAATTTTTAGTGATGCCCTTCGGCATTACTAATGCACTGGCAGTATTTATGAGCTTGATGAACAGAGTATTCTCGCCATTCTTGGATTAGTTTGTTGTTGTATTCATAGATGACATCCTGGTGTACTCACGGAACACGGAGGATCATGCCAAGCACTTGAGGATTGTCCTACAGACACTGAGAGAGAATCAATTGTACAGAAAGCTCAGCAAGTGTGAATTCTGGCTGAATCGTATTGCTTTCTTGGGTCATGTTATCTCTGGTGAGGGTGTATCAGTGGATCCGTCGAAGATTTCTGCTGTCAAGGATTGGCCAGTGCCGAAGTCAGTGCCAGAAGTGCGGAGTTTCCTTGAATTGGCAGGATATTATAGGAAGTTCGTTCAAGACTTCTCAAAGATTGCAGGACCCTTGACCAACTTGACGAAGAAGGAGCAGAGATTTGTCTGGGATGGTGCCTGTGAGGAAGCTTTTGTGGAATTGAAGAATCGGTTGACATCAGCACCTGTGCTGACGATACCAGACAGTTCTGGAGGATTTGTGATTCACTGCGATGCTTCAGGTAGAGGTTTGGGTGCAGTTATGATGCAGAAAGGTAGGGTTGTAGCTTATGCTTCAAGGCAGCTGAGGCCGCATGAAAAGAACTACCCTACCCACGACCTAGAACTTGCAGCGGTGATATTTGCTCTAAAATTATGGAGACACTATTTGCTCGGAGATAGAGTGGAAATTTTTACAGATCACAAGAGTCTCAAATATGTGTTCACGTAGAATGATCTGAACATGAGACAGAGGAGATGGTTAGAACTGATGGCAGATTTCGACATCGATTTGCAGTACCACCCGGGCAAGGTAAATCTGGTACCCGATGCTTTGAGTAGGAGGCCTGCTGCAATGTTTCTGACCAAGCAGAGGGAGATATTAGAATATATGAGGAGGCTGGAATTGGTTCTCCCAGGTGCAGCGTCGCAGTTTATGATGTTGCAGTTACAGTCTTCATTAGTGGAGCAGATCAAGGCAGCTCAGGCAGATGATCAGCAACTGCAGGAATTCCGTAGTGAAGTGGAGGCAGGTCTGAGGTCTGACTTAGTCATCCATTCAGACGGGTCACTCCGTTTTGGATCCAGGTTGTGTGTTCCTAGAGGTGAAGTCAGGCAGAGACTACTTGAGGAAGCACATCAGTCTTAATACTCTATTCATCCAGGAGGTACCAAAATGTATAGAGATTTGAAGAAGCACTTTTGGTGGCATGGTATGAAAAGGGCTGTGGCAAGGTTTGTGTCACAATGTCTGATTTGTCAACAAGTGAAGGCGGAGCATCAGAGGACCGCTGGATTATTGCAACCTCTTCCGATTCCAGAATGGAAATGGGAGAACATTACTATGGACTTCGTGACAGCATTGCCCAGGAGTCCTAAGGGTCATAACGCTATCTGGGTGATTGTGGACCGGTTGACGAAGAGTGCCCACTTCATCCCATTCAGGGTGGGTCAGTCTACTGAGAGTCTGGCGGAACGGTATATTCAGGAGGTAGTGAGACTACATGGTGTTCCCGTCAGCATCGTATCTGACAGGGATACGAGATTCAGGTCACATTTCTGGGAGAGTCTTCAGCAGAGTTTGGGAAGCAGGTTGAACTATAGCACGACATTTCACCCCCAGACGGACGGACAGTCCGAAAGGACGATTCAGACACTAGAGGACATGTTGCGATCCTGTGTTCTCCAATTTGGTGGTTCTTGGGAGGATCACTTGCACCTGGTCGAGTTTTCATACCACAACAGTTATCAGGCAAGTATTAATGCAGCTCCGTTTGAAGCACTCTATGGTCGTAAATGTAGGTCCCCAATCTGTTGGGACGACATTGGAGAGAGAAAACTCTTGGGACCAGAGTTGATTACGAGGACAATTGATGCAGTAGCTCAGATCAGGAAGCATCTGCAAGCCGCTCAGGACTGACAGAAGAAATGGGCTGATTGTCGTCGCAGACCTCTAGAGTTTGAGGCAGGCGATCATGTATTTCTGAAGGTATCACCTTGGAAAGGCGTCATCCGATTTGGTGGTGGGGGTAAGCTGAGTCCCCGATTCATTGGCCCTTTTGATATTGTGGAGCGTGTGGGCAAGGTAGCCTACCGACTTGCATTACCACCAGCTTTGTCCGGAGTTCATGAAGTATTCCACGTCTCCCAGCTCAGAAAATATGTTAGAGACGAAAGCCATGTGGTTGATTACTCGGAGTTGTCCATGAGACCAGACTTGTCTTGCGAAGTCCAGCCAGTTGCTATTGTGGACAGACGCGAGAAAGTGTTGAAGAACAAAGTGATCAAACTCGTTCGTGTCTCCTGGAATCCTCACTCGCCCGGTGAGTCGACTTGGGAATTGGAGGAAGAAATTCAGAAGAAATTCCCTCATCTCTTTGAGTAATTGTATGTTGTCTTGGTTATCTGTTTTTCTTTTCTTTTCTCGGGGTACCTACGATCTACCGATTTGAATTTCGAGGACGAAATTCTTCTTGTAAGATGGGTAGGATTTGTAATTCCTGTTCCCGATTGTACAGGTTATTTTTCTTTGTATCTCTTTTGATGTATTTTCTCCCTAATTTATTATATCTGGGCCATGGTCTTGTTGTGGGCTCACTAGTTCCCACTTATTTATTATATTATTGTATTTTAGCCCAACTACATTCAATCCCAACCCATATCTTATTGGATATTGGATCCAAGACTCAATCAACCCAAACCCAATTCCCCTAACTGAAACCCAGACTCATTCTCCCTCAATCCCACGATTCCCCAACTCCCCCATGATTGTCTCTCATTTTATTATATTAAAAACAACCCCACTTCCCCCACAAATCAGAACTACCCTAAACAAACTCTCTCTCTCTCTCTCCCGTTCTCTCTCCCTCTCCTGGTTCTCAAAATCCAAACAAAACCCCCGCTCTCTTCTCCTTCGTCTTCTCGCCTTCAATCATAACTGATCAAACTCAATTCCCCATCCCCGTCACCCAACTCCAATCGTCAACCGCTCCACACCATCACCTCACTCTACACCTCGCCGTCACCATCTCACCTCATCACCCCCAAACGAACCCAATACCCACCGAGCTCAACCTCCGTCACCGCTCAACAACCATCGCACTACCCTTTCCCGTCGCCTTCATCTCCTCGACCCTCAACATCATCCCCTATCCCCATTGCCGCAGAATTCCCGTCGAACCCATCGAAGCTCTGCTGAAACCCATCTTCACCATCGACGTACCCACTCCGACATCACCTTCGAACCACTGTCGCCCTCTCCTAACCACTTCGATCACCTTCCCGACATCGCAGCGAGCTCCCCATTGCCTCACCGGCACCGCCCAAGCCCCGTCGAAGCCGTCGCCATCCTCCTCTGTTTTCGAGCGAAAACAGGGACAGTCCCTATCGCCGCCAGAATCCCCGCTCGCGCAGCCCTGGTGTTGCGTCGCTTCCCGACCAACACCGCCGCACGTCGCCGCCGCGAGACCCAGAGCAGTCGATGCATCGTTCGCCCTTATTCCGTCTCTCTCCGATCGAAGGTGGAAGACGGACAGCGATTCGTCGCCCCCGCTGTTTGCTGTTCCGGGCTCTCGATCCGCTGCTTCGCTGTCCCGTGTTTGGCGCAGATCCGCTGCGTGGACAAACTCTGATTGCGTGCTCCTTGCTGTTTGCTGTTCGGCCACGCTGAATCCCCTCCTGCTGTTCGCTGTTTTGCCGATCCAGTGTGGGGAAATAATCTACTGTTGTTGCTGTTATCTGCTTGGATTTTCTCGCCCGGTCTTCGCACGTGCTCTTGGGATTGCTCCCCGGGATTCTGATCCCGTTACTCTTATTAATTATTTGAATCGTCTACAAGGAAAAAAGGCAAGTTCACTTGGACTATTTTATTCATTCTAGTTCAAGATTAATTGACCTCTTATGCAAGTAGTTCTAATTTATTTATCGTTAACTCTGCCTTGTGTCCCTTCTGTTAGGAGTATCGAGGGTTTACACGAGCTAACCCGACGTACTCTTGACTTCTTTTATTATCCATTGACTCAAACCAAAGCCTAGACATACTTTTGACATGAATAAAATAAATAAATTTGTACATGAGGAAAACACGCCGTGATTAAATACATGTTATTTATATGAGATCTTGTGACTTGAACTTGACAAAATTCGGTTGATTTGTTACTGGAAAAATTCACTTGACTTGTCTACTTGGAGAATTCACAATACTTGCTCTACATTAATCTTGATATATGTGTGACTCAATAGTTCGATAACTACCCACTTGATGAATATAAACATGATAGTTTTTATAAAATTCTTGTTGCATGTATTATTTAGCACAGAGGTTTCGACCCTGTAAATATGAGAATTAGCACACAAGATATAAAAGAGAGTTTTTACCTATTGGACCTAGTTTCCAACCCAAGTGACAAATCTTAATTTGAAGTCACGAGCTGTAAGATATAACAGTTTTAGTCCCGCTAGTATACATTTTCAGACTGCAGAAATTACTATAACCTCGACATATTTGATGGTGTAATACTATGTAAAAGTGTTAGAATGCTATGAAATTTTTCAGGAACCTTATAGACGTGCTTAGGGTTCACCTCAAATTTTTGTAGATTTTTATAATATATTTATACCATGTTTTCACCCCTTAGAAGTTGACACCTAGCTGCTGCCAGAACAGCTAATCTGCAAAGAATGGAGTTTTTAGCCTAGATACACTTAAAACTAGCAGAAAGTCCCTGAATATAACTTGTAGCCCTATATGTCTAGATGTCCATAGCCTACTAGAAGTTTGGATTTGGAGTTTTAGTCTAGAAGTTATACCTGTTTTAGTGTGACTGTGTCAACTATTTCAGATTTATTGCTTCTTGCTTATTATTGTGTAATATACCATGTTGTTGCATTATCATCATTCACTTGACATTCTGATAACTACCCGCATGTGCATATATGACTTAGTAACAAAATACTAAACAAGCCAGGATTTCTAAGGGTTGACCTAGTAGTGGACAGTCTCAGAAAATGTACTCGGTAGGGCCCTCTTGTTACATGGACTTGTTACATGGAAGGTGGTGAATACTTGTGGAGACGTGAACTTGTTATCTTGTTATCGTGATATTTCCGAGTACACGCTCTGTAGACCCCACCATGAAGTCTAAAATAAACACTATTGTATGTGTATCGAACCTGTAGTATGGGATGCAGTAGTACGTGCACTAGATAGGAGAAATAATATGATAATAGACCTAGTTGACATGTATATATACTCGATAAAGACCATTGCTATTAGTACCATTATTTTCTTTGTAAATTTGATCTTGATTCATATTTCCTACACGTACCTTACTCCTTTACTCTATGCTTTTCACTACTTGCTGTCCGTACTTGCTCTAAAGACATTTATTTTTCTTCTTTAGTTAACCCAGCCACAGGTGAACCTGAGGATCTACCAGAAGGAGTTGGCGAGCAGTACTTTTAGATTGGAGCAACTGCATAATAATAAATTATTTCTTTTCATGTTCTTCTTCATCCATTGTAATTCATTTGTTTAATAGACTTGTATCCCGGGCTTTTGACCCGTAACTGCTACTTGTTTCTCAATATTCATTATCATGTTGGATTATTAATTTTTTGAATTTAATGATTGTTCTGTGATGTTATTATTTGCGTGGTTGTGATTTAATTTTCTGAGTATTGTTGAGTTGAGACTGGTACAGCTTATGAATGATATTAAAATTGTTCGCTGGGCCTTCGTCACGGGCTCGTATTCCCGTATTTTGGGAAGCGGGGCGTGACATGGAGTATCATTTAACATAATTTTGTTTGTTTGTTTCAGGATAAATTGCAATGAAATTTTATTAAAAGTAATTCCTTGCAAATTAACAAAGGAAAGGTAATGGATGTGGAAGAAGTGAAACTATCTGACATTCTTTATTGTGCAGACGAAGATTCCTCTGAGGTATTATGAATAATGAAATTATTTTTAAATATTTTGTTCAATTATATATATGTCTATAAATGTTTTGATGACTTTAAAAAAAAAATCATATTTCATGGCAAAATACTACTATTGCAAAGTTTTGTATTAAAAATGTCAAAGACGTTAGAGATCCATGGTACATTGGATGCAAAATCTGTTCAACAAAAGTCAATGTTGAAAATGATGAAGCTTATTGTCGAAAATGTAAAAAGAATAATTTTGAATATGAGCCAAGGTATACAAAACACTATATTGTTAGTTTCTCATCTTTCCATTCTTCAATCAGATTATTAAAAAAATACTAAACAATAAATTTATAAAAAACTAAGAATAACCTGTTTCAGATATGTATTCAAAATCACAATAAAAGATATAAGTGCGGAGTCAGAATTGACTTATTTGATGAGGAAGCAAGATGCGTAATTGGCTGTTCCGCAAAAGACCTGGAACATATTAAGAATAAGGTATAATATGTTCTTCTCATAGTGTTACAATTAATTAAGAGCTAATTTTTTTATTCTGTATGCAGGAAAAAAATGTTGAAGAATTTGATAGACGGACCAAGAAATGCATTGAAGATGAGTATACGTTTTTGATCAAATCACAAGATGTCCAATATGGAGGAACAGCTACAAGAATATTGACAGAATGCAAAATTAAAAAAGGATGAACAAGAAATTACAAATATTTTTAAGCTCAAGAAAGTTAAAGTCGAAAGTGATAATTGATCTTATAAAAAATACGATGAGATCAGTTTAGGATTTACTAATTTGTTTTTTTTAATAACTTTTTTTATTATCAGTTTATGTTTTAGATGAAACTATTACGCATATAGCTTTCTCTTACATCGTTTGAATTTTGATCCATTTGTGCTTTGTTTTGATTGGAATTTTGCAAGAATTGATTAAACTTGGGTTATTGATGCTTGCTTCAAATTTGATTTTGATGAGCTTATTGTCGTTGGAGTAATTTTGAAATTCATGGTTTGCTTTTTAAGATGATTGACTTGATCGAATTTGTAGTTTGAAGAATATGGGTGTGCTAAATGCAAGTATGTTTAGATAAAAATTTTACCACGGTAAATTCCAACTAGTATATATATATATTATTATTATTATTATTATTATTATTATTATTATTATTATTATTATTATTATATTATTATTATTATTATTATTATTATTATTATTAGGGTAAAAGGGGTATGAGCAACTTGCTCATTTAGTAAATAAGCAATTGATGATGTGGCATACATGTGATTGGAAAATCCTTAAAAGGTTTAGTTGTCTAATGTATCACATGCATGCCACATAATCAATTGTTCATTTACTAGATGAACAAGTTTCTCATATCCCTTTTACCCTTATTATTTTTATTATTATTATTATTATTATATATTAGATTTGCCCGTGGACACGTGCCTACGGCACGTCTTCGAAAAAATACATCATATGAAAAAACTTGTAAACAGTAAAACAATAATTATTTAGCTCAAGTTCGAATAGTATGACAATAATTAGTTGTAAATAAAAGTTCATGTTTCCATTAGTATATGTTGAAAAATAATTATAAATGGGAGTGTAAAATCCAACTTCTTAGAACTTTGAGATGGAAAATAATAAAATTTAACTATTGAGGAGATATTTGCTATTTTCAATGTAACATGAGCAATAAAAAATATAAAAAATCTGAAAATTTACAAACCTGAAATATGAAAATCTAAATGTCTGAGTAAATAGAGAGAGAATGAGAGAGAGAGAGAGAAAGAGAGAGAGAAATAAATAAATAAATAAAGGAGTTGTTTTTTTTGGGGGGGGGGGGGGATTTGAGTTTTCGGCGGAAACTTTTAGGAGGGAAAATGTGTTTTAGGAGCTTAGATCTGGACCATTG
Organism: Hemerocallis citrina; assembly: GCA_017893485.1. Lineage (NCBI taxonomy): Eukaryota > Viridiplantae > Streptophyta > Magnoliopsida > Asparagales > Asphodelaceae > Hemerocallis > Hemerocallis citrina. The sequence goes on from CM030362.1 coordinate 292,742,490, forward strand.
ATTTCTTTACTATTGAAGGAGAGCCACTTAATAGCTTTTTTTGTGTTATATATATATATAATAGTGTAGATATATTCAAATTTGGTGGGAAAAGAGAAAAAAATATGGTGATGGGACATATAGAAATGCTATATGGCTTGCCAAATTTGACAAAAGAAATAGCCATTTCTAAATCTGGTAACCCAAATGAGAGGTTGGTGTGGGAGGGTTTTGCCATTTGGGTTGCCAAATTTGAAAATGGCAACCTAAAATGGCCATTGGTGTGGATACTCTTAGGGGTTTACTTGGAGCTATAAATATTTATGTAAATCCTAGGGTTTGAGAATTACATAACTGAGAGAACTTATGTCGAGTGTCGTTAAGATGAGAGAGATATTAGAGAAAGATCTCATTGTATCTTTGCATATCTTGAGTAAGAAATATTTGTTATCTTTACCTATCGTTTTGTTCTTGTGTTTATGAGATCTTATGTTTGTGGTGGAATCTTATTATTGGTGCATCAAGGTATTTGTGAGCATTGTGGTCACTATAAAGTGGTATCAAAGGTTTTCGTGATTGCCGGTGTGTCTCTGCCAGAAAGATTTAGATGGTCTGTTGTTTGATAAAAATTCGGAAGGTGCAGACAAGGATGCGACGATCTTGGCGGTATGAAATCGTTTAGATCAGAGGCCGCTTGGACACATTTAGTTAGCATTGAGTAGGAAAACATTATTTCATATATCGAAGACAAAAGCTACGAATGCGGCAATGAAAATTTTCACAAATATGTATGAGAAACCCTCGGCATCGAATCAAATTCTTCACATGAAGTTGGGAGAAAGTGGTTCAGTAGTGGAATATGTGAACAATTTCTGTATGGTGCACAACCAGTTGGAAACTTCGAGGTTGAAATTTTCAGAGAGAGCACATGCATTGTTACTTATATCTACTCTTACCTTACAGTTATGGTACGGTGGAACAGACTATTATAGGGACTATGACAGATTCAACGAATATGCATGATGTTGTGAGCAACATCATGAACGAGGATGTGAGAAGGAAGAGAAATTGAGAGTTTTCATCATCTTCAAGCAATTCCGTACTTTCAGTTAAGAGACGTGGAAAATCTAAGAAAAGTCCAAGGAGAAAGGATTAGAGAAGTGAGTTTGATAGTGAGTCTGAAGACAACGACAATGATGGTGGACCTGAGTGTTGGTATAGCCACAAGTGGAGTCACATGATGCGTAGTTGTAAGACTCTTATAAAGAAGAAGCAAGAACCATCAAAGTAGACCAATGTGCTGGCCAATGATACAACTGGTGACGAGTTATGTCTATCACTAAGGGTGGAGTTGGATACGTGAGAATGATATATTGATTTAGGTACTTATTTTCATTGCCCTTCGAGGAGGGAGGTATTTGAAGACTGCAGGGAGGGTTCTTTCGGAGATATGATCGTGGATAACGGTTAGCAGTGCCCTGTGATTGGAATTGAAACTGTTTGCGTGAAAGCTGGCGATAGCAAGCAGATTGCTTGCAGGAGACAAGACATGTCCCAAACTTGAGAGAAAATCTTATCTCAATAAGAATGCTAGACAAAGAGAATTTGTCGACTACATTTGGTAGTAGTGAGTGGTGTATAACTGCAGATTCAAATGTTGTAGCAAGTGGGAAGCGTGACTTCGTGAGGGATCATTGCATTTGCTTAGAGACAATGGGTTCATTTCTCCTGTAATTATCTCATAGCTAAAATCCAAACGTAGGCTATGTGGGGTACGTCTGAGATCTAAAAGTTGTGGGGCAGATGTAGATGTTGCACATTTAGTGTGAGTTAATGGTCATGGTGAGAAGGATCCAAAAAGAGAGCAAGAGTTTGCTGCTGCGAAGGTTCTTTGTGATATGGCAGAAACTGCAATTTTCTCTTATGATGTTGAGAGCATTGGTAACGATATAAGGGGTGATGTCAATGTGTATGGCCGAGTTGGTTATAGTGGGTTGTGAGTGATATTTTGCAGTCTGCAGATATTGTGGAAGTGTCGTCCATGGAGACTTCGAGAGTAGAGTGCGTCTTGGCCTTGAGAGGTTCTAAACCATGTCCGGTATCAGTGGAGATTATGCGAGTTAGGGAGTCTTGTGACATGGGATCCGACACGGTGAAAAGAGGAGAGTGTTTCTCCGTTATTTGTGCCCTATAAGATAGATGGTGGGGTATGTTCTTCATAGGGATATGAGGAGAATTTGTGTCATCCACGCAGATGAGGGGGAGGGGGTGCTCTTCATTTGATTGACATGTACTCGGTCTTTCACGAGGAGTGGGAGGCTAGCAGAGGTAATGCGAGAAAAAATATATAATTGTTCTGAAGTTTTTGTGTATTTGGTCCAAGTAGGAGACTGTTAGGATCTGTGGACCTAATATACTAGCACAAGGGCTTAGAGAATGAGAAGACACGAAGTGGCAAGTGATAGAAGTACAACAGCAAGCTGAGGAGCAACTGAACAAACTTGATAGTCGAATGTCATATTGTTGAATTGATAGTCAACCGACGAGGAGCGTAGTCGATCGTGTTTTCTCTCTGGTTTATTTGCAGTCGACAATCGAGTAGAGCAATTGACCGCAACAGTGTAGATGTTATATTAATGGGTCACGGGATTGGATCTGTTTTGAGCCGATTTATGTTTATCTTTTAGAGTTTACTTGATGGTTATAAATATAGATGTAAATCCTAGGATTTGAGAAGTATATAACTTAGAGAAGTTCTTATGCCGAGTCTCGTCAAAGATGACAGAGATGATATGAGAGAGATCTTATTGTATCTTTGTATTTCTTGAGTAAGAAGTATTGTGTATGTGAGATCTTGTGTTTATGGTGGAATCTTGTTATTGGTACATAAAAGTCTTTGTGGGTGTTGTGAGCACTACATATGCTTTGTCGACTATAATTGAAAATGAAGTGAACGTTGATTGCATGATCCCATTGTCCACCATTTTACTCGAATTGATAACTATCCTGACACGGATAGAAAACTGGTGGACTGCAGTTTTCAATAAGTTAGTTGATTGAAAGGACTTTATTACGAGATAAGTCCTTGGTGGAGCAAAAGATTGACCTAGGATTGACATTAACAGTGGTACACGATATAAGAGCTTTCACTACATGTAAAGAAGACTAAAGACGAAAACCTACACAAATAAATGCATTTATCTTTCACAGCAATTATGGGGTTCAACTGTATTAGGAAAACAAGCAGTGCTACGATACTACATAAATTCTTTCATTTTGAGAAACTTATTGAGTTTTCGACACATTCAACACAAACCACCAAACAAAATTAGATCACATCAGTCACACAAAGTATACAAGAATTGTCTCGGTTGGGACTTTCGCCTTAATTCGGGGGAGGAATAACCCGATATGTTATTTCAACTAGAGAAGATATAAGAATGTTACAATTTTCACCACGATGCTCTCTCAAGCCTAACTAGAACTTGCTTGCTGATTACAATGGAGAAACCTCTCACCTCTCAGATGAAGTACTCTCTTCTTCTATTTGGCCCTCAACAGAATCATATCGTTCTAGGAGCCGTTACAATTGATTATATAGGTCTAGAGAAATACTAATTTGATACACTTGATACACTAACTATCCGATTACTACTGAAGAGATAATCCTGCATTGAGAGTCGTACGATTTGACTTGAAGACGAAGTTGGGCTTCTCACGAATCAACCAGACCTGAGCCCAAAAAACTCATCAGCGCTGCGTTCGGTCGATCAATCCTAAGGTACGTTCGACTGTCTCTCTCGCGGAAAACCCTGTACAGTCGAGCGGTCGACCGACCCCTAGTGCGGTCGACCGCAACTGCTATTGTTGCTGCTGCTGACTGCTTTCATTCTCTATCTTCAATCTTTTGCTTCGATCATTCTCATCGCTTTATTGTCTTCTTCGTCGAACATGTGTATGCAAGACATATAAACCCAACATCCACCACCATGAGAGTCATCAAAAGAATTCCGTTGTCGTAAGAGGCGAGTAAATTCAATGGAGAATAATGTTTACTTGAATAGACTCCTAAAGGCCACAAAGTTGGTTTCCTTTTTACACAGTGGCTCTCCAAAGCCCTAAATAGAATCCTAACCGACTCTTAGTTTCGGTTCAACCACCTTAATTATGCCCATGTAGTGTTTCTTCCTGGCTTGTAGATGGTCAAGAACGTTCAAACTCTATGGCTCGGTTGAGTTCTACACGCTCTACTTCTACTTCATGTTGACAAGTTGCAGCCTGAGGATAAGCAAACCCTCACAAGATGCATGCACTAATATTAATTTGAACGATCGATGATGAGTGCGAGACTGACATATATATATATTTCAAACAAAGAGCCTAGACCATCCAAAAGCTTCAATCATGGAGCAACTATTTTCACAAAAGGTGGGCGCATACCATGCTAAACAAGCAAAAGATTTTGCCCATATCCATATATGCATTGATTTGTGACTACAAACATACTTTGGTTGCTCTTTTTGGAAGCATCTAATAAAATATCTTGATGAGGGATGGATTCTTAAGGGATGTATGTGAGGTTGATATCTAAGAAGATGCTTTTTTTGAATAATTCTTAAAGCTCATATTGGAAGAAACACACCTGAATGAAGAAAAAATATTTGAAGGGAAATTATATATATAGCTAGTTTTGATGGTGATAGATTTTCTCTCATTTTCTTTGAAGATTATAGGATCAAATCATTATCATACATTCAATCATTTCTTTACGAGACAGCCGTTTATTTTAATTATATATACGTACGTACAATCAAAGTCGCAAGATTTTCTTCTATCACGGTTTCTACTTTTTTAAAGAATCTTGTATTTTGAATTGCAATTGCATACGGTATATTTATTTACTATGTCATATAGATTGTTATGAAGATAAAGCTGGATATTTTATGTAACAAAGAATATACATATTTATTGATTTTAGGTTACTTATTCTTTAATTTCATTTTCAACTCCCTTAGATAAAGGTAATTATATAGGAACAACAACTATAATGCCTTTATCATCAAGTTTTCTTATCTATACTTTCTAGTTTCTACATCTAGATCTCTTATGTCAAAACTGGGAAACTCCTAAGAGCTTGTTTGTTTGTTTGTTTATTATATATAGTGTGTTTTATATTGACCTCCCTAGCTGATGGATTAATGCAACTAATATCTTTCTCAAGACTTGAAAGAGGAAGCGGAAGAACTAAGAGTATAAGTGCTAAAATAATCGAACCACCGTACTTTTGAGTTAAAATTTATTTTTGTACGGGTTTCTTCTAAGAATTTGCTATGTTATCAATTTCATATATGTTCCTTCCTTGGACTTTTACAATTGTTTTCTATGCACCGTCGATCAGACTAAATTCTTTCTATCATTATCATGATTTTCTGTTTATCTTCTCGACCTAAATTATCATTATCTTCTTTTATCGCCTTTGCTAATTGTCATTAGGGTTTGGGAATGAAAGACACGAAATAGCATAATATGTTTTAACATAAATAACATGTAACCACTATGAGCATGTCTAAATATAATGGTAACACAACGGCACGTATAACAATTATCGTAAAAAGTCCCACATTTTCTTCATCTAAATTTTGAAATGCAATCATATCAACATTCAAAAGCGAACATTCTCACAGAAACTTCGAATTTGCGAGTAATGGCTAACCATCTCCTCCTCCTCACCTGAACTGCCTCTTTCACCATGCCCTCTCCATCGCCATGCCTCCAAAGCTCCACCTCCCTTCTCTTCCCCTCTTCTGCTCTCTGGTGGTCATCTTCTTCTTCAAGAACGGCAACAAATGCAACAGTGTAGCACGTCGACTGTATCTTCCACTCTGCCATTCCCAACTCTCTTCTCACTTACCTCTCCTCCACCATGCTAACCGAGCTCGAGTTGAGTGGGTGCGGGCCCAATGAGAGGGCACGCCACCCCCTCCACACCCCCACCTCTCACCTCCTTCCTCTGTCCCTGTTCCACCCCCTCCTTTACGTCGCCCCCCCACCTCCCGCAACTACCATTGCAGTGACTGACACAATATCCCCCCAACTCCCCCGACAACCGGCTAAGCCCTATAAGGGAGATTCATTGAGACCCAGACATGCACTTTCCCCAATGCGTGCACACCGAAGTGCACATCAGCGACAGGAGGGGAAAGGCGATCATCACCATCAAGAGTGGATCCCCAGGGGATGGGCCTTTAGAGGGGGTCCTCCTACTGGCCCGTATGGGCATAAAAGAACCCCCCTTGGTCCAGCGTCACTCTCACAGGGATGGGTTTGTTCAGAGGGATTACGATCATCGCCGACAGATCAAGACAGATATCCATCACAGAAACATGTACCAACAAAAAAAGAACGAGAGCTACACCAGTACATCTGAGGGGAGTTACCACCATAAACACCAAAGAACTTCTCATCACTCCCCCCCACCCCCCAGCAAGGCATCTATCACACCACCACAAACCTGAACAGAACCTCAACCCCCAGCCTCCTCCACCCCCTCAACCGCAGGCTAAAGCTCCACTTAAATCCACCGTTGAGCGGGCCCACGATGGGGTCCCACCAAATGAGATTACCGTGGAGTTAGACTCGGTTGTAGAAGGGGAGCAGTGGGTAGAAGTCATCAACAAAACAAAGAAAAGGCAGAACATCACCCCCTCTCCTCAGCTCGAAATCAAAAAGAAACAACGAAAAGGAAAGTGCAAGCCAGTACCTTGCTTTAATTGCGGTGATTTGGACCATTATCGTAAAGATTGCACTAAGGAAGTTTGACGCCTCAAGTGTATGAAGTTGGGCACCTATCATATGAATGCATCAACGTTGTTGAAACCCATAACGACGAAGAACGCCCAGTGAGCAGAGGCAGATCGCCAGATAAACCCACCCTAATTCGACTTGCAAGATTCTGGACACACTCATGAACGAAGAGAAGTGGCTCCGACAGTGGTGCGCTGTGGCCAGAGTGAGGTCAGGGAGTCCATCGGAGTCCCACTTACTCTAAGCGCTAAATGCCAGGTGGCCTATGAGGGCACACAGAGATTGGGTCGCAAAGAAAATGTGTCACCTTCAGTTCTTGGTGTCCTTCCCGTTGCCGGAGAAGGTGGTCGAGGTCATAGGTATGGGGACAGTGGAATTTAGCCACTTCAAAATGGAATTCTTTGCATGGTCACCAAGTTTCGGAGCAGAGCTTCCCTAAGGCGACAAGTTCTGGATATGGATACATAACGTACCGCTCCATTTCTGGAAGAGGGAGGCCCTGTAAGAGATCATCGCCGACTTCGGTACGATCGAAGAGATCGACGAGAAAACTGTTCATCGATCCAAAATAGTTTCAGTAAGGATTCTTATCAGGAGCACTATCATCTCGTTGATGCCACGGTTTGCTAAGGTTTACTCATTCGACGAATCATATCTCATTCGATTCGTGCTCGACAAGCGAGCGGAGCCAGAGTCGGAGATCTCGGCCATCACTTCCCCCACTCCCCCCAGCTCTCAGAGACGGTCACTCGTACAAACAGGTTGTCTCACCCAAGTGGGGCTTGACCATAGATGGAGCTCATGAGGTAGAGCGAGCGCATAGGGAGCTCATTAAGGCTGTGAGAGGGAAGGAGCTGCGCCAGGAGCAGATGGTGGAGGGATCAGAATCTCTGATCAAAGTTGGTCGAGAATGAGATTTGACCAACAGATCCAACGGCCCAGATGCTCAGAAATCAGATATACACCCACTACCAGAATTGGGTAGTTTGGTAGACCCAGATCCGACCCATCGAAAAGAGGGTCAAAAGAAAGCTCAAAATGGAAGTCTACTTCTCGAAGTTGGTGGTGAGTTTAGGCGAGAGGAGCAGAGAGGGGAGGTAGGCCGTAGAAGAGCTACAAATGGCAAAAGCGTCTTGATAGGCGACATGCAAAATGACATGCAAAGTCGTATGCCGAAGGGGAAAAAGCTGATAGCTTTGGGACGAGAGAAAAGCTCGGAGACTAACATTTTGGGAAGAAAGATGTACATAGGAGGGAGTGCAGACAGAGTTTCAGACCCAAAAGGGTGCAACGCAAGGTTGAAGGAAGGAGCACAGGGAAAGGGGAAGGCTCAGAGTGGAAAGAAACATGGAAAGGATAGCAGCGACCTCAACGAAGAGAGAAACAGAAATGTCTTCATTTCTATCGCTCGACCCTTCGATTTCAACGCCCAATACCTCGACCTCTCCTCCAGCCAGCCTGTTAGCGCCACGTGGAGCCTCTTCTGACGAAAGAGTCAGAGTCATGAACCAGATGAGCCCCAGGAACAACTTATCGTATCCTGCCCCCGACTCAGAGCGAATGAGAGCTCAGAGTGGGGAAAGGCATGGGTCTGATGTTTCTTTAAACAAAGTTCATGGGCTTTCAAAGCCACTTGGGCTCTCCGATGGAGATCATGGGCCTCTTTTATTTATAGTAATGAGATGGATGATGGGCCTTGTTGTTTTGTAGGGGGGAAATTCAACAAGGAGATTTCAAATGGGCCCAGAGAGGGGTCTAGCTCAAAAGGCAGAGAACTACAACTTATTGTTTCCAAAGAGGGATCCTGATGCACAAGCCCATATAAGATTATCCCCGTCTCACCTCCTGGAGTAGACGAAGAAGATCGAGATGATAGACTTAATCTCGATGATGACTGATTATTCAGAGGGAGAGTCGCTTGACTCTGAGGGACTAGCGGAAGACCTTGCAGGTATCTTATCAGAGTTTGTTCTCTTGACTTTTCCTCCTTCACAGCCTTTGGAGCCAGCCTACACTCCGAGCGATCCAGGATTCAGGGTTCAGAAAGTCGCTAAAAGGGCTATTGAGGAGTCCTTAGATGACTACCTAGAGATTGCTGCAGCCGCTAAGTCGACTAAGACAAGCTTCGGAGGTTCAGGCTCTTTCCTAGCTTCTATTTTTAATTTCATGACTGATACTGAGATATTCTATCTAGCCGAAACCTGTGGTCTTGCGGTTAGCGACATTGAGAGGAACGCCCTCCTCCTTAATCAAATTAGAGGATGGGAGACCAATAGGGTTAGTCTTAATTTGAACTCGACATCCAAAACGAGTCATGATCCCTCCCATAGCCGCAGTTAATGGAGGCCATATTCTGGAACGTTAGAGGCCTCAGTAGGCGGGGCAAGCGAGAAATGGTTAAGAAAGTCATAGCTAGGTAAAAGGCTAACATTGTGGGTCTCCAAGAGACCAAACTTTCTCACATGTCTAGACTTAGCAGAGTAGGGGAAAATCGGGTCTCAGAATGGAGAATATCCCTATCAGTTGGGGCGTCTGGGGGCATCGCCCCCCCAACCTCTATTGTTGTCTAGACGAGCTCCACTGGCAATTTTCTTTGTCGGTATTACTATAGCGAAAATCCAACCAGTGGACTAAATCGATTACGGTGGTCTATGGACCGCATACTTCTGCCTTTAGAATGACATTCTGGATGGAACTAAGAGCGATCCATGCACAATAGCCACACCCTTGGTTGGGAAGGGGGTGATTTTAACATCACTAGATTTGCCTCAGAACACAGAGGCAAAGGATCCAGTGACCCCGACAGGGAAGCGTTTAATGAGATCATCACAGACCTGGAGTTGGTTGACATTCCCATCTCTGATAGGCTCTTCACCTGGTCGAACATGCAAGCGGTGCCCATTCTAGCTAAGTTAGATAGGATCTTGGTCTCTACGGACTGGGAGACCAAATTTCCGTTGTTATCAGCTAAATCACTTCCTAAACCAACCTCAGATCATGTGCCTATTTTCTTATCTTCCGGGGAAGATCAACCTAGAAAGCCGTCACAGTTTCGGTTCGAGAAAACATGGTTAGAAATTCAAGGCTTTCACCACATGGTCAACGAGAGTTGGTCTCGCCCAACCATCGCCCAACCAGGGGTGGTGAGGCATCCGCTATATGGTGTGAAAGAACTAGAAGACTCAAGGGCATGCTCAGAAAATGGAACCGGACCAGAAGGAATCCCTTCTTGAAGGAATTGGGGAACTTGAGAAGACTGAAGAAACTAGGCGTCCGATACAGGAAGAGCGAAATCGATTGCTTCAATTCAGACAGGAAATTAACCAACTCTACAGGATTGAGGAAATCAAATGGCAACAACAATCCATAATTTTGTGGCTCAAAGTGGGAGACACGAATACTGCATTCTTCCACCGAGTTGCCAGTGCCCGGCGGTAGATCTAACCTCATCCACTCGGATTTCGGAAGGGTACAAGGCGGCATTGCTATTAAGCTAGCTTTCCAGTCATATTTCAAGCGCCTCTTTGGGCACAAAGCAGACTTCAGAGTCTCTCTCCAACACGATTTCTGGCAAGACCAAGCAGGCAATTCTGATCCTAGGCTGCAATCCCTCGAAGCACCCTTCACCGAGAAGGAGGTCTAGAAGGCAATCCAACAACTGGGAAAAGATAAAACTTCAGGCCTAGATGGTTTCTCGATACTATTCTATCAGATATTCTGAGAGGAAATCAAAGGTGACTTGCTGAAGGTGTTCGCAGACTTCTACGAGCATAAACTCAAATTAGGGAGATTCAACTCTGCGGAAGTGGTGCTGATTCCTAAGAAAGAAGATTCCCTACGAGTTGGAGACTTCCGCCCCATAAGCCTCCTTAATTGCTCTGTAAAGATCATTACCAAGACTCTCGCTAATAGACTAAGAAAGGTAATGGATGGCCTCATTAATCAAGACGAGACGGGATTCATCAAAGAACGATGTATTCAAAACAGTATAGCAACGACTGAGGAGACTATCCATCAATGCCACACTTCGAATTCTAAGAGTCATCTCCTGAAGCTGGATTTCGAGAAAGCCTATGACTGTTGAATGGGACTGTTTGTTGGAAGCGCTGGCGGGTAGAAGTTTTGGGGATAGATGGATCAGATGGATCCATACTTGTCTTACCACAAGCAGAATGACTATTTTGGTAAATGGGGTATCAGGCCACTGTAACTCCCGTTCCCGTAAACACTTACTTTCCAAATATTTTTAGTATTTTAATCATTTATAAATTTATTTTGTGTTAAATTCGTTTTGAGATTTTCTATTTAAATATTTTCCAATCGAAAATTTTATTATTTCGAGTAATGGTGTATTTTAAACTTTTTTTATAATCTTAATTTATCGGTTAATTATATTTGACCCCAAATCATGTATATTATTATTATTGGGGTATTTTAATAAAGTTGTTAAACCCGAATATTATTTTATTGTACGGTTTTATTATTATTATGATTATAATTACTAATTGTTTTTTCTTGATTTCTTTAATTAAAAATTCATCTATCAAAATATTTTATTTTTATACCGATCTGATTTTCTTGGCCAGTTCCATTTATTTTAAGCCCAATTCTTATTATTTCAATTGTGTTATTTATTTATTTAATTGGGTTGATATTTTTGTTCATGAACTATTTTTTTTTTCTTTTATTGGGTTATCTATTTTGTGGATTTTATTTATTTGAATTGTTGGTATTTTTATTTGAATCGTGTTGATCTTGATCTATCTCCTAATTGAATCCAAAAACCCAATTTGATTTGTTCTTGACCCAAAATTGCTTTTATTGGACCCTAAACCATTAACCCAGTACCCTAATTGTACCCTATAAATACAACTCTACTGTAAACCCTAATTTCTGCACACAAATCGAAACCTAGCCGCCTATTCTCTCTCCTCTCTCCTCTTTCTCTCTCCCCAAACTGAACCCAAATCCCTTTTACTGTACACCCATCTTCCCCGGCCAACTCCGGCCATCCCTCGTCGCCCTATTCCTCCAGTCGACGTCGACACCCCCCCTTCGTCGTCCCTCCTCCCGTCGACCAGCCCAACACCACCATACAAGCCCCCGATCCTCCCCTTCATCTTCCTCGACATTACCAACAAAACCCCCAAACCCATCTTCTGTTCTTCTTCCGATCAGCTCCTCCCCCACCTCCGACGAATCCCAACCGTTGCCGCCCTCCTATCCCCTCGACGGCCAACCAATGCAGAACCCCAAACTTTGATTCCTCTTTCCTCTTCTATTCGACCACCGATCAGAACCCAAACCCCATACCCCTGTACTCCCCTTGTCCCGATCAATGACCACCACTTTGGCGACGCCGCCAACGCCGCCCCGCCTGCGACGTGACGCTGCCTGACCCCTTGCCCTTTTTTTGCTGTTGTGGCTACTGTCTCTTTTGTTGTGGTTGCTTCTCTTTCTTGTGCTATTGGGTTCTTTTTGTGCACGTATATTGCACGTGCTGTCTTGGGATCGTGCTAGTTTGCGAGTTCGCTGCTTTGGGATCCTTATTCCGTTATTCGTGGTATTCATTTTTACCATCTAACAGGCAAGTCACCGTCCTCTTGAATTGCTAATTGTATTAAATTCAAGTTTTATTAAAATTCTTGCAAGTAGATCTATTTGTTATCGTATTACCCTTTGTTATCTCTTTCGTTGGGTTTATTGTGGGTTTACACGAGCTAACCCCAATATTCTTGATATCGTGCCAATTTGACTCTAAAGTTTGGATCTTTAATGAATGCATATAGAATTGTTAATAGGGTAATTCATACAAGTCACAATACAAATAAATTATTGTAGAGACAATCGTTAGGTTGTATATCGTGTGATTGTTTGATGATTGATTGATGTTAGATTTATATATGTGTGTGTTCTAAGTTTTAGTTATCATATTTGGACACCTATCATGCTAGTTACACAATTTATTGACTATAGAATCGATACCCGGCATGTTTAATTTATTTTATTTTCAAGGAAAATACCCTAAGAACTGTGCATGCATGTACCTGAATTTTGATCGCTGTTTTCGAACCAGTAAATGACCTTAAAATAAAATATTTTCTGAATATGAAATGTAGCCCCGAGTGTCTAGTTGCCGATAACATCCAGAATTTTTGAATTCCGATTTTTATAGCAAAAGTTATTTCCGTTTTACTACAGCTGTGTTTTTACTTTCAGATTTTCAGATTCTCGAATCTTTCATGTTCAAACATTAAAAAGACTGATCAAATGATAGAATTTTGCTATGAAAATTTTCCGATTGTTTCCTAACATATTTAGGAGTTTAGATTATATTTTTATTGAATTTAATATTGAGTTTTTGCTGATTCAAAAATTAAAATAACACGAGACCGAATTTCTGCCTGGACATAAAACCTGAAAAGAAACACGTGTTTGACCTAGTTACTGTTGTCGGAATTTAAACTTTAAGTATGCGTTGGAACCGTATGGAAGTCTAGTTTCCAGATTTTCTGACAGATTTAACTTTTGATTTTTGAGTCAGCAGGAAACTACATTTCTATACAGACTGCGCGTGCTGTCCAGAATTTTAGAATTCTCTTTTTAATGAATTAATAATTCTTATGTTGTACTATTGCATGAATTAATGAATGTATGTTGCACTGCATGTTCCCAATGAGTTATTGTCCACTACAACAAATATGACATTTGATAGCATTCATAAAATGCTATAGTAGACCTACGATAGCGTTTGTAAAACGCTATCGAAAGGCCCGCTATAATAAATATACAGCGTTTTGCCGAAACGCTATAGTTTCTATAGCGTTTTGTAAAATGCTATAGAATCTATAGCGTTCGGCAAACGCTATAGTTTCTATAGTATAGCGTTTTGTTAAAACGCTATAAAGTTTATAGCGTTTCGGCAACGCTATCGTTAGACAATCCAGTAATAGAATCAAACATACATTACATTTTTAAAACACTATCGTTTTGATATTTGTGGTTTTTTACAGCATTTTAGGAACGCTATTTCGTTTTAACTGTATACAAAAAAAAAAATCTACGGATACAAATAAAAATCGATTTATCGAAAATGTCAATACACCATTATAACTATAAAAGTTTCGCAAATTTGTGTACAAATATATAAAAACATACCAACATAGAAATATGTACACAATAAACTGATACAAAACTTCATCCAATAAACGAAAAAACTGACGACAAAAAATTCTTGAGAACCAACTTTTCTTACTGATCTTGTTTTCAAGTTTTATTGTAACTGTTATAATTTCCTCCAGTATCTCTTCAATCCTTTTTAATTCTTGGTCTTCCCTGCTTACATAAAAATATCCATATCTAAAAACATTGTCGTACAAAATATCTCTAGAATCACCCAACTAGCATCTTTAAGCTCTTGAATTAAGAGTGAATCTCCAAGTCAATGAGTCATTGTCAGGATGGTAAAGAAACTGAAGGATTGCAATGGTATCTTATACGAGTCAACCATATCCAAATTGAACTCCGGCACTCAGTTATAGACAAAATAGTGAACTCGATATTCTGACGAGCATATTTCTTGTTTTTCTGGTATCAGCCGACTTGATAGGTGTCTTATATATATAGTCTAAACATTTCCTGCAATTAGGAAAATAGTAAACATTCAGTAATCCATCGAAATCCAATACCTCTTAGTTCTGGTACTTTTGTCCACAAAACAAAGGAAACCTTGCATTAAATTCAGTAATAGTATGAAGGATGATCAAGAAGATATAAAGATTTTCAGGGGTTCCTAATATTAGGTAACATATTCAATGTTCAACTTCTAAGTAGTATACTACTGAACATGTGGACAGCGAGGAACCTCCAAGGATTTGGCAAAAACCTCATATTTGACAAATATAAGAAGCAGCCTTGAAAAAAACTATATATGCATAATTACTAGGTGTAAATAAATTAGTTGCATGTACAAATCTTTTATAAATTAGTTGCATGTACAAAATCTTTTATTAGTTGGATGCATCCATCAAGATGTAAATAAAAAAAAGACTTTAATTCAAAAGAAGCCATACACAAACCATGTTATAGAGACGGCACAGTACAAAAATATTTATCAAATTAACTACAATCACCTTTAATAAGATCGGGCACCAAAATAATATGAAATGATTCACTTTAGATGCATGTAAAAAAAATTACAATTTGAAGAGTAAAACTTGCGCAAACACTTCCAGAAAGATGATAATTTTCATGTCAGAGCTTCTTTGAGTATCGCATGCTTGAAAGGTTGTTTCTTTTAACTTCTATGTGAAATGTGCATGTATATTTGCAATAGTAATGAAATGCATGATGTAATTTCGGTAGGGAGCTTCTCCAAATATGGCATCAATGAAACAACTCAAAAGCATTTATCCTATTAACATTTTGGATACTGTAAATAGTTTCTGAGATAACAAAAGTTTAGTACAAAGTAGATAAAAGAAATAACTAGTATATAATATACATCACTGTGCATGCCTATGAAGGACCATTACAGGAATGGTTAAAACACGCATCAGTAAAGATTTGACACTCATCCGAGAACATTATAACGTGTCACACTTACAATAATGATTTCACTCTTCACCCTCAAAACAGTCAGGAATGTATCTGGTGATTGCTACGACAATTACGTTAGGATTTGGATATCGGATAGTAGCCAGCAAAACACAATATGTTTAACAAACATTTTTAACAGAGTAAACATTCAAAGTCATGCAATCGCAAAAATTAAATTATACTATACAACGTTTGGCTAGCCAGGTCACCAACACAAGAATCACGATGAAAAATTACATCAAGGCATATGAGATCCTTCAAATTTTATATATTGTTTGAAAATGTTTATGGTTCCAACTACAACATACAAGAGAACTTTACAGATCATATATGACTATGATGCCATCAACACTGGATCACAAGCAAAAAGAAACAGTTAAATTACTTAATCAAATTATCATAAAAACTTTACGATGATACATCAACGTAATAGCGGGGCAGACCAAGTAAAACTACTCTAGAAGTGTCACACGATAAAAGGGATTCTTACAAACTTAGTCATACATTGAGTTGGAAGTGAGCCATCAACTTTAGAAAAATTCATATATTACATTATTTATTTTAGTGACAAAATGAAATAACCAACATTACATGAAAACATTTCAACTTGGCATCTTACAAGACATAAGGTTTGTTATAGATCGGGTTATCTAATTCATTTGGGTACAACATAACCCTATCCAAACTCTTCGGATTTATTCAGCTAAATAAGGTGAATAAGTCCAATAGGTTTTATTTACTGGGAATCCAATTGGGCACTCTTGCATGTTTTTGGTAACAAACAAAATAGTAGTGTTCATCTAATTTGTTTTAATTTGTTATGCTTCGACATTCTAAGCACTCTTTCCTCTTCCTAATTCCTAAGAGCAAAATGAGATCAGGAGAATATTTGCATACGATTGTCATATTCTTTAAAAATCTTGCTATCCTATTGCAATAAATATACCAATCCAAACAGACAAACGAAAAAACAAAATAAATAAATCCATAAATATTCAAATCCAATTAATCTTTTTAGAAGTAATGTACCTAGTTAGAATCCAACATCTTGATGTGATCGGTCGGCCATGCAATTGCAAGTCCCATAACCTCATCTAGAGTATCTACACCACCACCTCGCCTAAACAACGGTGCTGAAGGTTGTCTTACTTCATCCACCCAAACTTTGGAAGCATTTTACCCAAGGGGTACACAGTGCACTACCACCTCAGGGTCATTTGTCACCCATCGCCCAATAGCAACCACTTCACTCGGTGCCTCCCAGTTTAACAATTCACACTTTCTACTTCTACGATTATTGCTGCCATTGAGTGACTAACATGAAAACATATAAAAAAAAGTTATTTCAAGTGTTATATATATATATATATATATTAAAAGTACTAAAGCTGTATTGGGTTACCTGTGGGGTATCAGTTGCATTAGTAGTTGATAATGGATCATTGTTACACAATTTTGAGCGCTTATCCTCATCCTCATCCTCCTCGTCACTATCATCGTCATTATCGTTTTCACCATCAAAATCCACATTATCATCACTATCGCTATGATCTTCTTCATCATCTTCACTATCCTCTTCATCTTGAGCATCACTATCTTCTTCCTCCATATCGTCATCACTATCTTCCTCCTCCAGATCATCCTCACTATCATCTTCTTGTTGAACCATACTCTGTAAAATAACAAACTGAATTATAAATCTATTATGTTTAATCTAATCAACATTCAAATGAAAAATCAATATTCTTACCTTCTTATTTTTCTTATGTTTCTTATGTTTTGAGTAAGAAGAGTTTTTACACTTTGTTTGCTTTTTAAGTAGAGCTGTCAACTCCTTCACTGTTTCAGCAAGTGAATCCACCCTTCCTCTGAGCTCAACTACTTCGGCAGAGATTGCAATCGAGGCACTTAATTTAGATTGGTTGGCTCCAGCTCCCATCGAGGATAAACGTCCTTGTCGTTCAGGCTTGTTAAATACCCTTGAATATGCGTCACCTTCATAACCCGGGCCTACGTGGGATGTCTCGGGTGGCGAAGAAGCTAGTTCTTCTTTCACCTTTTTCTGAAAATAAAAAAACTCAAAATTAATATGAACATATGATTGAACAATAAGAATCTGTATTTAACTAATAGTAAACTATGTGATAAAACAATTTTAGAACCATACTATAAGATCAACATCATCTGGCTTTCCTGCTTCACCGTTCTTTTTTGTATATGCTCGATACCAACAACGAAGCCTAACTTTATCTTGACAAATGGAACCCTCTTCTTTCTATATAGCAAACAGATACAATCAACACAAACATCAAAATTATAAACAACACATTTAATAAATATAATGAAAAAAATTTATAATTAACTTACTACTATTTCAGATTGTATCCGAGCAAATCCCTTTCGACTACCACGGTAAGGGATAGTTTGTTTACTTCTCATTTCCTTGAACTTTTCACTTTTTGCCTACAATACAAATTGTACTCTAATATAATTAATTTTATATAAAAGATAAGATATAGCAAGTTAAACAGAATAGTATACATAGTTTTTACCTTGAATTTTGGGTTGTTTCTTGATTTTACAAATTCATCCCACTCTCTTTGACTTTTGTAAATCGGTTTCTTGTTTAAGCTTGCCCCCAATTTTGCTTTGCGTGCCCTGGCAGATCTTCCCATCGCTTGTAGGGTGTAAATTTTTGCTTCTCTATCACGTCCATTGAATGTGAACTTTTGCTGAAGTAATAGTGTATATATAAATTATTATCATAAAAATAAGCACAAAGAATTAAATGAAGTTAACCTTTTGAAGCATTGTGCCTTTGAATCTGAGCTTCATAATCACAATAAACACAAAATGTACTTATACATTAATCCTCAATTGTCCACAGGATTCTGAGCTTGCTGATGTTATCCCTGTGGTAAAAAATTCAATAGGAGCTTGCTGATGTTATCCCTTTACTAAGACACTTTGGTACTATTATATGTTGTCTCACTATCTGTGTTTTGTTTGTTGATTAGGAAACAAGAATGGACTCCTCCTGCCACATACCACCAATGACCAAGGTAAATTCATCTAAAATGGGATGAAATATAATTTTTTTATAGCAAAGTGTTATCATTTTGGTTGTTCAGTTCACTGAAAGATTATTAGTGTGATTTTTATAGTTATAGTGAAACATATTGTCAATTTAGTGGTCACAACATTATAGCTTAGGCTTGTACCCGTTTAATTTGTAGACTGGAAGGATACTTGTAAGAAGTGACAGAGGAGAAAGAGATTTCTCCACTCCCTTTGCAGGCTTTGAGAACAACAGGTAAGTTACAGGTCCAATAAGAACTGGAACTGTATCAACTCCAAGCTGAACCAGATTGATAACATAAAGGAATGAGGAAATGCAGTTGAATAAAACAAACATACTTTTAGCTAATTAATAAAACAATACAGATGATTTAGTCTATTTAATTCGGAAAAGGAAAAATCAATAAACAGTAACCCATGAAGACATGAATACAGATATTCTGCAATCACAGATGCAATGGGATAAGTGTGATATCAAATCTGATGCATGATAAATATAAATTTCTATTGGGATATTGTAAAAGATGTTTTATATTTAAGTAGTTATGTACTAGGCACCACCTGATAACATTGAGCAAGAAAAAGAAAGATTTTTTTTTGGGGGGGGGGGGTGTACTTTAGAGAGTTCTAATCTGCTGATTTAAAAACATATCATTGTCTCATTGTGATTGTGAGAGAAATCAATTATTATTCTTAGTTTCTTAGAAAGAAAAAACATCTAACTATCCGCTCTAAACTGGTATATTAGCTACCAAAATTAGATAAAGAACTTGAAGAATAATGAGATAGAACTTTACAAGTACAGGTAAAAGTTCACCAAATAATGGTGCCAAATAAATTATCATCAGAATACTCAATAACCTTCTGTTATAAATTGCCATAAGCACATAGAATTCTTACATATTACTATCCACCTATAAATATAGTATCCAACTAGTTATATATCTACACAAAGTTGGAGTCTGCATGAGTCCATTTTATGTGTATGATGCAGAACTTCAAGTAGAAATAATTGATGTAATGGACTGTGCCATATCACTTACAAGCTGATCAAAACTGGTATCAAAATTTGAATATTAACCATACTTGAACATTGTCTGTAGACATCCATTAAACCGTAACTGTAGCGCCCCGAATTTCTAAATACGAAACTTTAGAAAATACGTGGCACTTTCCCAGCGATCCACTTCAATGTAACAACATACATAGCCAAAAACTCAATTCATTTTATTCCAAATCTTTATTACAAATAATCTTTAACATTGCAGCGGAAATACAAACACTTTAAATTACAACAATTCCTTTTTCAAAACTCTTCTTACAACAATT
This sequence comes from Hemerocallis citrina, assembly GCA_017893485.1. Taxonomy (NCBI): domain Eukaryota; kingdom Viridiplantae; phylum Streptophyta; class Magnoliopsida; order Asparagales; family Asphodelaceae; genus Hemerocallis; species Hemerocallis citrina. The sequence continues at coordinate 292,762,278 of CM030362.1, forward strand.
TACACAAGGCTCTATTATAATACTCATAATCTCTATAGCTAACCCAAGCATCCAAGCCTCCAATTCTAAGCAACCTGCAACATGCGAGGCTAGAGTTGAACCCTAACCCCCAAAACTACGGGGTCAGCCATAAATGGTGTGAGTGATATAAACAACAAACATAAACAAAACAACTAAACATAAGCAACATGTACTGAACAAAAATACATAAACCGAACATGTAATCTGAAACAAGAACGATAGGCCAGTACATGAGTGAAGCCGAGTCAAGAAACAATACCAACGATCAAGTATCAATCAATCAATCTCTCTCAAAATATGTACAGCTTAACTGTACGGTACAGTCGACTGTCTTATGAACCAGTCGACTGTTCTGAATAAACAGTAATCCTCACAACTCAGAATATGCCCAACTGTCAACAATTCTCAGTACCACAATGTATGTCCAACAATCGATCGCCAATAATGCCATAGATCGGATAACAATATATCCATATACAAGACCAAAGATAATATAGATCGAATACGAACCCGGTATGCCAAGACACCGACGAACATATCCATCTACAAACAAACTAAGAAGGTATAGATCGAATACGAACCCGGTATGCCAAGACACCGACGAACATATCCATCTACAAACAAACTAAGAAGGTATAGATCGAATACGAACCCGGTATGCCAAGACACCGACGAACATATCCATCTACAAACAAACTAAGAAGGTATAGATCGAATACGAACCCGGTATGCCAAGACACCGACGAACATATCCATCTACAAACAAACTAAGAAGGTATAGATCGAATACGAACCCGGCATGCCATGACACCGACGAACATATCCATCTACAAACAACTAAAGATAACAAGAACCCTCAAGATCACGAAAACTCATCATAACCAGTCGACTTATGTTATAGTAAGTCGACTGCCCCGAGAACCAATATCCAAGATTATAACAAGTGCAGTAAGTCGACTCGATATTCCATCAGTCGACTTACCCGAAACAATTACCAATAATTTTCTCAAGAACAATCCAAGTGCTAACAGTCGACTTAACAAATCATCGGTCGACTATCCCAACGAGAAACTCAATACTTTACAAACAAAATACTCAGCAGACCAGTCGACTGAATAGGGTCTCAGTCGACTGTCCCGAGCAAATCCTCAAAAGACTGAATGTACAAGAGTAGAGTCGTACCAGTCGACTGATACATATTCCCAGTCGACTGTCGGCCTACAGATCTCACAAATTAGGTTTGAAATCAATAATCAATACTGGAGCCTATCTCACTACCAAATCTCTTCCTCAACTCCAATCTAATCCGATCCGTAATCTCAAGATCCAGGGATTCATCCATCCAATTTCTTATTTTCATAATCATAATCAAATCTTAACATGTTTCAAGTAATCAAGAATAGTCAATCGAGATCTACTAATCTATCATGGATCTCACATGTATATTACGAATAACAACCATGGCATCAATTTCATACAAAATACGAAAATATCAAACAAAACAGCATGCAAATCATTCACATAAACAAAACAAGTCTATATCACTCACCTTTTAGAATCAAGAAGAATCCACAAAAAGCCTTCCTTTGCTAGATCCAAGAACTTCTTCTCCAATCACCAAGAAAATAGTAATATATTAAATCTGGAGTTGTGCAGCGAATGACGGCTGCACACCCTCTTTTATACAGGCCGGGATTGAAGAAATTAGGGTTTTGAAGTACTTTTGCAAAATAGTCCCTTTTCCAATTTATTACTTCACATATATAACCTTCCTTAGTCAAAATAGGTTAAATAAATCAAAACTAAATAAAATCCTTTTACCACAAAGTTTTCCAACAATCCAGCACGGTCCAGAGATAAGAAAATCCCGGATTTACACTCAGGGTGGCGATTTTGCACAAAAGCCCTCCCTTTTGTAATATTTGCAAATACCTCATAAAATATTTATAAAAATCTAGAAAAATCAGAAATAATATCTAGTAATACATATTCTATTTCCAATAAAAATATTTGACTTTTACCTTCCAGAAAAACCTTTGCACAAAGATCCAACATAAATCCTACATTTGCAAAAACACCCTTTTTGTTTAAATCTTCGCCAAATCGACTTTAAATAAATTTCAAATATATTTAAATTCAAATGATGACCATGGAGAACCAAAATATCAGTAAAAACGAATTTTCATAGTTTATTTAAGATCCAAACGACTTTTTACATAAAAGCCCCTCTCTTTCGAGATATTTGTAAAAATAGTTTCTTTATTCAGAAAAATCCCAAAATTTAGAATACACTCCATAATAAGTATGAAAACTTATTAAAAATATCAAATTGTATATTTACACCAAAATTATTTGCACGTGTTCCGCACGTGTTCCAAAGATAAATCTTTTAGAAAATATCAATTGGTTCCTCAAAATTCATTTAAATCCATTTTCAAATAATTAAAATAATATTTGAAAATACGGGGTTCTACAGTAACACCAACACTTGATGAAATTCAAAAGGATATCAAACTAAAGGGAAAGGGAACATGAAAAAGGTGTGTGCACTAAGAAATGAATTTATGTGCGGCATTCACATTGAATTGACCTCATCACACACCATGTATTAAACATAAAAGGGGAAAGTAGTGTGGAAGCTGAAGCAAAGAGGGGAGAGTGAAGGATCAAATCAGCATGATATACCACCTTAATCAAACTTATTTTCATACTTAAAAATTTTAAGATACTGAAGTGCCAAAACTAGTACAGAAACTGAAAGACAAACATTGACACCAAAACTCTAATAATGGCCTAAAATCATAAATAACCAAGTTCTCAAACCATGGCATGACGCTATATATATATCTTACCTTTATTGCCTGCCAATAAAATTCTTTAGTCTCATCAGATATCTTTCTCCAGTCATCATATTTCAGCGGCACCATCTGACGTGCTAAAACGCCTACAAAAGAAGATAGTTTTTTTGAGTTTTCCCCAACAGGTTGACCGAGATCATTTAACGTCACTTCCAACTTTTGTCTGCTGACAGCCGATAAATTACTACAAGTTGTGTGTCCGCGAGTCCTGATCGTGCCTTCTGACTGTTGTGCTTGTTTCGATGTTTCTTCTCTCAATTCATTTAGAGTCGCATCGCCAATGACATTAGAGTCTACATGTTCTGATATACGGATCACATCATTTGATGCCTTCTCTTTCAGTTTTATTCTTTACTTTTGTTTTTCCTTTTCCTTAACATTTTCCCTTCTCTTTTTCTTTCCCTTCTCCTTTCTCATTTTCTTTTCCTCATCCCTCCTTTTCCTTTTACCTCCTTGTTTTGAGCACTACAAATGATCAAAACAAGAACATGATTGTGAATAATACATAATAAATATGTTATTGTATACGTGGATAAATGGTTGATAATAGTTTTTACCTCTTCTCGAGCCATGTTTGAAAGAAAGACACCTCACTTAAATAGACAGCCAAAAATAGGGAAAAAATGAACATGTTAGAAAGATTCATCATCATAATTAGAAATTTCAACATGCAAATTATCACTAACAAAAATATAAAATTATTGAAGTAAACGAGTGGTCAGAGAAATTGTGGCAGAATCAATTATAATAAGTTTCACTATGAAGTTATGATAAAAAATATAAATAGTTGTGCAACAAAACAATATGAAAAATTACACATAGATACCCTCACAATTCTTTCTTACATACTCATTATCCTCATCATCAGTATTCTTATCAAGTAAGGATACATCTAATGGTCTTGAATAAACACTCTCATTATCCAAATCCAACTCATTAATACCTCTTGGTGGCGCCTTTAGAACAACATACCAATTAGATGAATCACTTTCCTTAGAATAAAACACTTGTTTTGCTTGTGATGCTAGAATAAATGGGTCATTTTTAAATTGTTGTTGTCCTTGGTGCAGGTTAACCATAGTAAAACCTTCATCAATTTTGACTCCAGTTTTCGGATTAGCCCAATGACCAAATAAAACAGGAATCTGAAAAGTAAAATAGTCCAGTAAAATAATATCTTTGATCACTCCATAATAAACAACTGGTTTGATCTTTTGGTGCTTATCCTTCGAGCTCGATCTGCTAACAGTTGTTGCCTCATATTGTAGAACCCCGTATTTTCAAATATTATTTTAATTATTTGAAAATGAATTTAAATGAGTTTTGAGGATTTAATTGATATTTTCCTAGAAGGTTTATCTTTTGTACACGTGCAAAACACGTGCAAATGACTTTTGAGATGTTTAAAAAATTAAGATTTCTTTATGAAAAATCATTATTTATTATTTTGGAATTATGTAGTATTTTTCCGGATTTTTCTGAATTTAATTAGTACTATTTGCAAATTTTAAGAAAAGAAAGACCTTTTTGTAAAATTGACATTTTTAAGGGCTAAAGTGCAAAATTGGCATTCTGGACGTTTTAAACAGTATTGGTTAAGATTTAGAAGTATATTTTCTATTAAATCCTAATTTTAATGAATTTAGATGAATTTCCAAGAGTAGATATATATATATATATATATATATATATATATATATATATATATATATATGTATAATTGCATTTTGAAGGGATTATTTTGTAAATATATTCCTAAACCCTAATACTTGATCCCGGCCTATATAAGAGAGTTTGCAGCCGTCATTCGCTGAACAACTCAGATCTTATTATATTCTCATTCTTTTGGTGATTGAGGAAGAAGCTTTTGGATCTAGCAAAGGAAGGCTTTTGTGGATTCTTCTTGATTCTAAAAAGTGAGTGATATGGACTTGTTTGTTTATGTGTATGTTGCATGCTGTTTTGTTTGATATTTTCGTATTTTGTATGAAATCGATGCCATGGTTGTTATTCGTAATATACATGTGAAAATCCACGAAAGATTAGTAGATCTCGATTGACAATTCTTGATTGCTTGAAACATGTTAAAGATTTGATTATGCTTATGAAAATAAGAGATTGGATGGATGAACCTCTGGACCTTGTGATCACGAATTGGATTAGATTTGAGTTGAGGAAGAGATTTGGTGTTGAGATAGACTCCAGTCTTGATTTTCGTATTCAGACCTAATTTATGAAATCTGTAGGCCGACAGTCGACTGGTATACGATTCAGTCGACTGGTACGACTCTACTTTTGTACATTTAGAATTTTTGAGGATTCGTTCGGGACAGTCGACTGAGACCCTATTCAGTCGACTGGTCTGCTGAATATTTTGTTTGTAAAGTATTGAGTTTCTCGTTTGGATAGTCGACTGATGATTTGTTAAGTCGACTGATTAGCACTTGGATTGTTTCTTGAAAATTATTGGTAATTGTTTCGGGTAAGTCGACTGATGGTTGGTTAAGTCGACTTACTGCACTTGTTAAAATCTTGGATATTGGTTCTCGGGGCAGTCGACTTACTATTGAATAGGTCGACCGGTGCTGATGAGTTTTCATGATCTTAAGGATTCTTGTTATCTTTAGTTTGTTTGTAGATGGATAAGTTCGTCGGTGTCGTGGCATACCGGGTCCGTATTCGATCTATACCCTCTTAGTTTGTTTGTAGATGGACAAGTTCGTCGGTGTCGTGGCATACCGGGTTCGTATTCGATCTATACCCTCTTAGTCTGTTTGTAGATGGATAAGTTCGTCGGTGTCGTGGCATACCGGGTTCGTATTCGATCTATACCCTCTTAGTTTGTTTGTAGATGGATAAGTTCGTCGGTGTCGTGGCATACCGGGTTCGTATTCGATCTATACCCTCTTTAGTTTGTTTGTAGATGGATATGTTCGTCGGTGTAATTGCATACCGGGTACGTATTCGATCTATATTATCTTTAGTTTTTATAGATGGACATATTGTTATCCAATCTATGGCATTATTGGTGATTGATTGTTGGACATACATTGTGGTACTGAGATTTGTTGACAGTTGGGCATATTCTGAGATGTGAGGAATTATTGTTTGTTCAGATCAGTCGACTGGTTCCTAAGACAGTCGACTGTATCGTACAGTTGAACTGTACATATTTCGAGAGAGATTGATTGATGGGTACTTGATCGTTGGTATTGATTCTCGACTTGGTTCACTCATGTACTGGCCTATCGTTCTTGTTTCAGATTACATGTTCAGTTTATGTATTTTTGTTCAGTACATGTTGCTTATGTTTAGTTGTTTTGTTTATGTTTGTTGTTTATATCACTCACACCATTTATGGCTGACCCCGTAGTTTTGGGGGTTAGGGTTCAACTCTAGCCTCATGTGATGCAGGTTGCTTAAAGTTGGAGGCTTGGATTAGCTTTGGATTTTAGAGAGTGATATAATAGAGCCTTGGGTAAATTTGTAAAGAAAAAGGGTTGTAACAGTTAAATGTATTTTAAGGTGTTTTGTATTTCCGCTGCCATTGTAAAAGAATGTTGTAATAAGAATTTGGAATAAAATGATTTGAGTTTTTGGCTATGTATGTTGTTACATTGAAGTGGATCGCTGGGAAAGTGCCACGTATTTTCTAAAGTTTCGTATTTAGAAATTCGGGGCGCTACACATATGAAACCCCACTTTTTTGAGTTGACTTGAATGCATCTTTTATGTGAAAGCGATAGTCATTCACAACAAACCCAGAATAAGAGAGAGCATGCACAGATGGACCTTGTGCAAGCCCTCTTAACGTTCTGGATATGTTATGACTGGGCATACCATGAGTCTGCCCGTGAATTTGTTCATAATCAATGATACACTATTAGAATTATAGGCAGTAATATATAATAAGAAAAAAATTCAAGGATTATATATATAATTAGACATTTTCTTTTAACCAGTCTGAGAATTCTTCTGAATGTCTATCTTGAAGTAAAGTATCATTTTTGACCAGACGTTTGTCCAAACGCTTCAACTCCTTCAAGTGTATCCTAAAATAATTAACAATGGTTACATGCTCTTATGTAAAAACATTATCATTGAAAATTACTTTTCGTACTACACTTACTCTAAATATGGCTCAACCTCGGCCATATTAAACAGTACACATCGATGAGCACTTTGTAGCCTTTGATAATCCAAAGTGATCGATGTTCCTTTGGAAATTGGCCAACCTTCAAGTATCGCATCATTCTCGAAATTTTGATTTCTATTTGGACGATTATCCATATCAGCCACTTGACTCATGCATTTACTGAAAAACTGCATGCACTCATCTAATAAATAGCATTGTTCTATACAACCTTCAGGTCGTGCCAAATTTCTAACATATCCTTTGAATGTCTTCATTTGTCTACAGAAAATAAAATTAATATTTTATGATAAAAACTACATTGTACAAATAGAATTACAAAAAAATCAATTTGTTACCTTTCAAAGGGATACATCCATCTTTGTTGAATTGGGCCACATAATCGGGCTTCTCGCCCCAAATGAATTGTCAAATGAATCATAATATCGAAAAAAGCAGGAACAAAAAATCTTTCAAACATGCACAAAGTCTCAACAACATCTGCCTCCAGTTTTAACATTTCCTCCGGGTCAATGACCTTTTGACATAATGCATTGAAAAACGCACATAGTCGAAATATTGCATTTCTAGGCCCTTTTGGGAGAAGACCTCTTAATGCAACAGGCAATAATTGTTGCATTAACACATGATGATCATGAGACTTGAGGCCAATAATTTTACACTCGTCCACTGATATACAATTTCCAATATTTGAACTATAACCATCAGGTACCTTAAGGTCAAATAACCGTTTACAAAACAGTTGTTGTTCCTTTTTCGAAAGAGTGTGTGGCGCAGGTGGCAGATAAGTTCTCTTTCCATTTTCCCGTTTTGGATGCAAGCCATGTCTAATTCCTATGTCTTCCAAATCCATACGTGAATTTATCCCATCCTTTGTCTTTCCCTTCACATTCAGCAAAGTACTAATAATGCTATCACACACATTCTTTTCAATGTGCATTACATCCAAATTATGATGCAGTACTAAATGCTGAAATTGAACAAAAAGAAAACAATTGAGATATATAAGAAACGTAATGTTAACTAATTGCCAAAAAAATATGAAAAACTAGATAATAAGATAAATAAAGTTGGTTATATATATTACCTCCCAGTAAGGCAAGTCAAAAAATATTGACTTTTTCTTCCAAATCTGTACAGATTGCAACTTTCTCTTATTTTTCTTTGACCCCTTTCCAAAATCATTTTCAATATTTTTAATCTCATTCAAAATTCTTGATCCGACCATTAATCTAGGTGGCTCCTCAAGCTCTTGTTTCCCATCAAACCAACTTCTTTTGAACCGTAATGTATGTTTTGGTCCAAGAAACCGCCTATGGTTCAGGTAAACATTTTTTTTACTATGTTTCAACCATTTAGAACAAGTATTAGTACCACATATGGGGCATGCTAGTTTTCCCTTTGGAGTACATCCAGCCAGGTTACCATAAGCTGGAAAGTCATTTATTGTCCACATCAAGATTGCTTTCAAGTTGAAAAATGTTTTGGTGAAAGCATCATATGTTTGTACATCCACATCAAATAAAACCTGCAAGTCATCTATCAGTGGTTGTAAATAAATATCTATGTCATTTCCTGGTTGATGTGGCCCTGAAATCAACAATGATAACATAATATGTTCCTTTCTCATGCATAACCCTGGTGGAAGATTATATATTACCAGCATCACAGGCCAACAACTATGTGAGGAGCCACAGAAGGGATTAAACCCATCTGCAGCCAGACCAAGTCTAAGGTTGCGCGGCTCGGCAGCAAAAGATGGCCATTTATTATCAATTGTTTTCCAAGCCAAAGAGTCAACAGGGTGCCTAATTTTATCATCTTCACTTTTAAGATTGTGATGCCACCGTAAATTTTCAGCAAGTTCTGATGTTTGGAACATTCTTCTAAACCTTGGAATCATTGGAAAATACCTCAAAATCTTAACTGGCACTCCAGTAAGAATCTTCTCAGTCCGACGATCCTTCTTCCACCGTGACTCATGGCACTTCCTACATTCATCATCATCTTTGAACTCACCTCTAAATAGGCAACAATCGTTGACGCATGAATGTATGATTTCACAATCAAGTTTAAATGACTTAATTAATTGCTGTGCAGCTCGTGCGGATTCTGGAATTGTATTTTCATCAGGTAACATATCATGTAATATCTCCAAAAGATGATTAAAGCATTTGTTAGAAACACCATACATGGATTTATGCTTATATAGAATAATTGTTGCTGATAGCCTACTGTATTTAGTGCAACCAGGATATAAAGGAATATTAGCATCCTTCAACATATTTGTTAAGTCATCCTCTCCCTCTTTACCATTAGATTCATGAATACCCTCATTATCAACATATGCATCTTCAATTATTCTATCTGGCAATATAGATTCCTTAGTAGAACTCTTCGCATTCAATCCTTCCCCATGCCAAATCCAATTTGTGTAAGTCATATCCATTCCACGCTTGAGCAAATGAAGTAAAAGCATATCCTCATTTCCACGACAGAAATTTTGGCAATCTCTGCATGGACATATAATCCAGTTTGGGTCCTCAGCAGTTGACTTCGCAATTTCCACAAACTGATGAACTGCCACTTTATATGCTGTTTTATTTCTATAAATTATAAAATAGTGATCATAAAAGCATGTAATATCTTAATATCTATTATATATTAAAATATTAATTTGGGTAAGATTTCATTACTTGTTAAGATGAACCCAATCTTTATTCATTGTGATGACACACCAGCTCCTCTGACCTTGAAGAGATGACAACTGAGGAGAAATTAACAAGATAACACCAACAATACACACATCAACAACGTGGATCAAACTTTAATTGATACGATTTTAAAAATATGTTTTTTAAATATGTCATAGCCATTCACTTTTGAACATTGTCATGCAATATGGTCAAACTTTTGAACATACTTAATTTGATCAGGATTGCCACAGAATGTAACATATGAGATGGCCCATCCTGCTAACTTATTGATACAGAACTCAGCAGTAAAGGGACTATTACACTTATTCAATTCTTGAAAACCCATCGAACCTGTTAACTGTTATAATTTCCAACTTAGATCCGCACTTTCATGTTGGTAAAATTAACCCATTAAAATTCTTGGAAATTCTCTATTTAGGGTTGGTTTTACATCAAAAACCTAAAAAATACGATTGTTTCCAAAAGAAGTTCAGTATTACTTTAATACCTCATAAGAAAATCTACCACCACTTCCTTGGACTCTGGGATTTTTTGGAGGATTGCTGCTTTGTTGCATGAGCTTAAACAGCATGGCCAATACTATATAATTTCCTGCCACTAAGTGACGTTCTGGAATACATGGAAGCCATATTTATTCAGTTACAGTAACATACATAACTTAGTTACCACCAAATTAGTGAATGTTTTTATTTTGTCATGCCAATTTTTTTCTCTTTTCTGGATAACTCTTCTAGCTCCAGATAACTCTTCTAGCTCCAGATATGCATTACCCTATTGTGTTTACGTATAAGAAAGACCATTATTTCGTTACAATGGGGAAGAAGAGAAAGGAGAATACGAAGAAAAAAGACACATACTTGTAAACATTTGTTTCTACTTGTATAATTAAGGTTCGAATTAGCAGATGCCAGAATCTTGTCTTCTAAAGAAAATACATGTCAGATGGTGGTGGTTGAGAACATGCCAGTAAATTCAGAAATGTCATGCTCATATATGTTCATAGATATGTCCCGAGTTTGATATCTGTTATTTTCAAGACATGGCTATAATCTACCTCAATATAACTGAGACTGAAGGTAATTTGTATCCGCAATAAATATTATTCTCCAATTTTACAATGAACACTTTTTCTTCGGTTGTTACACTTGTTCACAATCTAGAGAAGATCAAGGGTTGTCCTTGACGACCTTTATGGAAAATACTCATATAAATTGCATTCCCCAGATTAATGATGCAAGGATACTCAAGAAAATGTCATGCATCAGTCAAATTTCACATAACAAAATTAACATGTCATTTTTGAGACTTATTGGAATTCCTTCATATCAACAATAAATTCATAAGATGAGTGAAGCTTGGACATTTCTAGCTATTATGTTAGATAAATGTCTCATAAATGTTACCTAATTTTATTTTGAGTGTTGTTGCGTCGTGACTTACCATGTGTATATTGTGCCTTTTAAACACCCAGATTTTCCTAATTCCTATATATGCTCTTTCTAGAATATTTTCTTTATGATCAGAAGCTTGCTCTGCATCTTAACAACAATGAGAAAAAATATTCTCATCCTTCTATGGTTCACAACATTTTCAAATAGGGGGTTTGAGCAAAAAATCCCAAATGTGGTTGCGAGAGAAACCAATGGGGCTCACAAATATTCAAACAAGGACAATTGAAGAAATGAATTAAATCTCCATTCGTTTCTTCTATCACATGGGTCAAAAAAGAAAATTAAAATCAGTATAGAGTAAAGCAAACACAAAATCATGAATATCCCTAAAATGTGCAGATGAGAACTTGTTTGTATGAATGGAGAAATATTGATGAATAACAGTTAGTATAAAAACAGCCAATAGAAATACAGAATGCGTCTACTATCAAGTACATCAACAAGCTACTTAATGTCTTGATCCATTTAAAAATTTCTTGACATACACTTTCTAAATTACTCCCCTTGAGAACCTTCGGACATTTAACATTAGTTATATACTGAAATGAAAATATGTCGTATGAAGGTAATGCAACTAAACTTTAATTGTTCAATTCTTCAGGTACTTTTATGTTTTGTAATTTATTACTTATTTTGGTCCACGGCTATGTTGGTTTAGTACCCAATTTCAATCACAAATATGCCTTGACATGTTCTGACAGCGGCCATGACCATACATATATATACATTGTATTATGTATAGATTGCATACAGTAATGGGGGACTCTTTGTTAAAACACTATATATATGGTTGGTGGTGAGGCTGTCAAGTACATGCTGATTTACGGTTGACCTGACTTGGTGGTTGTGGCACTTCACCTGAGCCAATAGAAGTATCCTACTTCTTTTCTTTGCCAATATATAAGCAAAATTGCAGTTCTGATGTATTATGTCTTTTACCTATGGTTGTGTAATTTGGTGGTTATTTTCATTTTCCTGGCTGTTCTAATTGGGTATATTTACCTCTGAATTTTAATGATTTTGGTTGTTTGAGAAAGTGACCATTTACCTAATCACCCTGAGGGTAGAACTGAGTACAAAGTTTGAATGTTTTAATGTCACTTTGCTTCACAATTATTTTATATTTTATTTAATGACTTTCTGATAGCAGGAAGCATGCAATAATTCAATTATTTGTCCGTTTCCATGTAATGTTCTCCATTTATTGTTTATCCAATTGTATTTAAGAAACATCACTTGAGTAAATATATATATGAAAAATTGGATTTTCTTTCTACAGTAAGTTTTATATGTTTATTGTTACCGCTGATTTCGGTGTGGGGGTAAACAGATGAATTTGTGGATTCGCGAGAAACCTGAATAGCAGATCCGAACCTGTTCGCCGGAGTTGGGCCGCTGACTCCCGCCGAATACCTGCAAGGAAAGTGCGAGACACCGGGTTTGATCCCGGCGACGCACCCTCCGACGCTCTTGTCAGTAACCAGTGATATGATTAAGAAAGAGCTTTTTATTGAAAAGTATTGATTAACCTGTAACAGTGGTTGGTGGGGGGTATTTATAGTCGCCGTTGGGGTCAGATTAGGAATGTGATTCCTGTGATCTGATAAGGCATCAAATCCTCGTAATCAGATTAGGAATGTAATCCCTTAATTCCCGGTGAGAGCAAATCAGGCCTGTTGATTTGGTCAAATCAGTAACCCTGATTTTCCTCTTGCTGATCTGGGTTTGTCTTGGGTCGGGACCCGTACCCAGTTGGAGTGGATCCGTTCGCGGGTTATTGGATCTGTGAGAAGGAGACCCAGTACCCGCTTCGGACCCGCTAGTAGGTGAAATTACCGTTTTACCCCTGAGCTTTGAGATTCGCGTCCGATGTGAACGGTCCCGATTTAATCCTATTTTTAGCCATATCACGAGCCCCCCACTCCTAAAGACTGAGTGTAATCAGCCGTTGAGGAGTAGTTTAACTGTTCTAATGGCGTACGGGATTTTATCGGTGTTCTTAAGGGAGCTTGGAATCTTGCTCGGGGTGTAACAGTGTTATTATGGGCTTGTAAAATGCCCAAAAATATTCTCAGAATTTTCTGGATTTTTGGTGATTTTTCCAGATTTTTCTGAATTTTTTCTCATTTTTTTGAATTTTTTATTCATTTTCCGAATTAAATAATTAATTATCGAAAATATTAAATAATTATTCTAATTAAATAATTATATTTTTCAGAATTTAAAATAATTTTTCTGAATTTATAATTATTTTTAGAATTTTTATTTAATTTTTTCCGATTTTTTAAATATTTTTTCGGATTTTTTAAATAAAAAAACAATTAAATAAATAAATTAATTAAATTAAATAATACCTGACACGTGGCGCGTTCTGCGCCATCGGATCCTGGCACGAATCTCGAGGAGGTGCGCTTTTCGAAAAAACATTATCTTGTCGTTTAGCGCGCGTGGCGCGATCTGGATCGTCCATCACCAGAAGTGCGAATTTCTGGAAGATCCAACGGCCGTAGTCGTTCGGCTGGATTTTTTCTCCAATTGCAGGATCGGGAAGGGGGTTGCTCGGCAGCCGTCCGAGAGGTAACTTCGCCCAACTACGTGGCGCCACGTGGCACCAATATATATTTTTTATATTATTTTTTTTTGTCTTTTTCCTCTTCTTCTCTCTTTCCGCTGCTCCTTCTTTCTTCTTCTTCGTTGCTTTGTTCTTCGTTCTGTTTCCTTCTCCTTCGTTGCTCGTCATCACCCCTCCGACGTCGCCTTCGTGGGAGACGAAGTTGAGGGGAGCGGCGACGGTGGAACCCTGGCGAGGCGTACGTAGTTCGTCTAGAGCTTGGTGAGTACTCCGAGCTTGGCGACGGAGGACCTCGGCGAGAGAGAGGGTCTCAGCGACGGGATGAGTTTGCGAACGAGGAGGCAAGCTCGGCGACTGAGTGCAGCTCGGTGGCACAGCTTGAAGAGAGGGAGAGAGAGCTCGGGAAGATGAGCTCGGAGGCGGCGGATGTGGAGCTCGGCCGCGAAGGTCATGGAGGCGAGCTCGCTGTTAGAGCTCGGCATGGCGATTGTGTCGCTCGACGACACAGCTTGAAGAGAGGGACTCGAGCTCGGCCATGGAGCTCGACGAAGGACTGTGGGGAGCCTGAAGTTGGGTTCGGAGCTTGGAGCTCGGGATTAGCGCTCGGTGAGGGAAACGCTTCGAGCTTGGCTAACTCGTGAGGGGGGAAGCTCGACGAGGTTGGAGGAGCTCGGCAGCAGAAGTCGAGCTGACGATGGTGAAGGTGTTGGAGCTTCGGCGAGAACGGAGGTGAGGAGGTGCTGCTCGGAGATGAGGGAGAAGCTTGTAGAGGAGTTCGGTTTGTCGGCTTCGGCGGAGGGGAGCTCGGCATGTAGTTGCGGGTTCAAACCATCTTGAAGATGAGCTTCAGGTTTTGTTCTCTTGGTTTTGGCGGGAACGAGCGGAAGAAGAAGGTGAAGTGGGTTCGGGTTTGGGATCCTAACGGGTCCGAACCCGACCCGTTCTACCCTTAAATTTTATTTTTTTTTTTCCTTTTTTTTTTCTTCCTCGCTGTTTCTTGTTCGGCGAATCCGAGCGCGGATTTTGAGGTGCATTCTTTGGCCATTTTGCAGCTCGGTAGGGCAGTAGCTCGGATTGGAGATCCGAACTATGTGGCTTGATCTGAGCCGTTGGATGGTGGCACAAATCTCGAGACGGACTCAGTTTCCAAGAAAACACTATCTTATCGTTTAGCGACGCTGGCAAGATCTGGGCCGTTGGATGATGGCACGAATCTCGAGACGGCTCAGTTCCCAAGAAAACGTTATCTTGTCGTTTAGCGTCGCTGGCAAGATCTGGGCCGTCTGATCGAGATCTTACACGAATGTTGAGGAGAAAGTGTGTTTTCTCCGTTTACAGGATCGGGAAGGCACTTGCTCGGCAGCCGACCGGGCTCTTTGATGTTGGGGCTCGGACGGGTAGAGCTCGGATGGGAGTGGCTCGGCTCGGCTCGTGCGAGTGGCTCGGATGGGAAGAGCTCGGATGGGAAGAGCTCGGATGGGAGTGGCTCGGCTCGGCTTGTGCGAGTGGCTCGGCTCGGATTTCCGAGCTATTCGGCGCAGCTGCATTGAGGTCCACTTTCCCGGTGCTACGGTGGTCCGATCGGGGCGTGCGACCCCTCGTTTCGAAGCTAGTTCGAAGATCTACAACTTCTCTTTAGGAGTGGGATGAAGATTCACCCTCCTTCATGGTCAAAATAGCCCCACAAGATGCTTGTCTTCATGAAGTTGATAAGTACTTTGGTTTTGGGGATTTTGGAAGAGGAGCTCCGCTCCTTGGGGCGGAGAAGATGTGCCAGGAAGACCCTTGTGCTTGGAAGACCCTTGGGTTAGGAAGACCCTTGGGCTAGGAAGACCCTTGTAAGGTGTGCTAGGAAGACCCTTGGGGCGAAGAAGAGGCGCGAGTGGGTCGGATCGCTAGTCGCTCGGCTAGGAATACTGAGCGACGTGGAGCGATCTGAGCCGCTGGATCTCAGCGCGGATCTCGAGGCGGGCACAGTTTCCAAGAAAACACTATCTTGTCGTTTAGCGACGCTGGCAAGATCTGGGCCGTTGGATGATGGCACGAATCTCGAGACGGCTCAGTTCCCAAGAAAACGTTATCTTGTCGTTTAGCGTCGCTGGCAAGATCTGGAACGTCTGATCGAGATCTTACACGAATGTTGAGGAGAAAGTGTGTTTTCTCCGTTTACAGGATCGGGAAGGCACTTGCTCGGCAGCCGACCGGGCTCTTTGATGTTGGGGCTCGGATGGGAAGAGCTCGGCTCTGGAAGAGAGCTATTTGTGAGACGAGTGTGAGGAGGGACCCTATGAGAGGGTTGAGCTCCAAACTCGTTGAGAAGAGGTCCGCTTCGGGGGCGAGCGGAGCAAAGAGCTCGGCTCTGGAAGAGAGCTATTTGTGAGACAAGTGTAAGGAGGAACTCTAGGAGAGAGTTGTGCTCCAAACTTGCTGAGAAGAGGTCCGCTTCGGGGGCGAGCGGAGGGAAGAGCTCAGCTCTGGAAGAGAGCTATTTGTGAGACAAGTGTAAGGAGGAACTCTAGGAGAGAGTTGTGCTCCAAACTTGCTGAGAAGAGGTCCGCTTCGGGGGCGAGCGGAGGGAAGAGCTCGGCTCTGGAAGAGAGCTATTTGTGAGACGAGTGAGAGGAGGAACTCTAGGAGAGAGGCGTGCTCCAAACTTGCTGAGAAGAGGTCCGCTTCGGGGGCGAGCGGAGGGAAGAGCTCGGCTCTGGAAGAGAGCCATTTGTGAGACGAGTGTGAGGAGCAACTCTAGGGGAGAGCTGTAGCTCCGAACTCGTCGAGAAGAGGTCCGCTTCGGGGGCGAGCGGAGGGAAGAGCTCGGTTCTGGAAGAGAGCCATTTGTGAGATGAGTTTGAAGAGCAACTCTTGGAGTGAGCTGTAGTTCCGAACTCGTCGAGAAGAGGTCCGCTTCGGGGGCAAGCGGAGGGAATAGCTCGGTTCTGGAAGAGAGCCATTTGTGAGATGAGTTTGAAGAGCAACTCTTGGAGTGAGCTGTAGTTCCGAACTCGTCGAGAAGCGGTCCCTTCGAGGGCGAGCGGAGCAAAGAGCTTGGCTCTGGAAGAGAGCTATTTGTGAGACAAGTGTAAGGAGGAACTCTAGGAGAGAGTTGTGCTCCAAACTTGCTGAGAAGAGGTCCGCTTCGGGGGCGAGCGGAGGGAAGAGCTCGGCTCTGGAAGGGAGCTATTTGTGAGACAAGTGTAAGGAGGAACTCTAGGAGAGAGTTGTGCTCCAAACTTGCTGAGAAGAGGTCCGCTTCGGGGGCGAGCGGAGGGAAGAGCTCGGCTCTGGAAGAGAGCTATTTGTGAGACAAGTGTAAGGAGGAACTCTAGGAGAGAGTTGTGCTCCAAACTTGCTGAGAAGAGGTCCGCTTCGGGGGCGAGCGGAGGGAAGAGCTCGGCTCTGGAAGAGAGCTATTTGTGAGACGAGTGTGAGGAGGAACTCTAGGAGAGAGTTGTGCTCCAAACTTGCTGAGAAGAGGTCCGCTTCGGGGGCGAGCGGAGGGAAGAGCTCGGTTCTGGAAGAGAGCCATTTGTGAGATGAGTTTGAAGAGCAACTCTTGGAGTGAGCTGTAGTTCCGAACTCGTCGAGAAGCGGTCCCTTTGAGGGCGAGCGGAGCAAAGAGCTCGGCTCTGGAAGAGAGCTATTTGTGAGACAAGTTTAAGGAGGAACTCTAGGAAAGAGTTGTGCTCCAAACTTGCTGAGAAGAGGTCCGCTTCGGGGGCGAGCGGAGGGAAGAGCTCGGCTCTGGAAGAGAGCTATTTGTGAGACAAGTGTAAGGAGGAACTCTAGGAGAGAGTTGTGCTCCAAACTTGCTGAGAAGAGGTCCGCTTCGGGGGCGAGCGGAGGGAAGAGCTCAGCTCTGGAAGAGAGCTATTTGTGAGACAAGTGTAAGGAGGAACTCTAGGGGAGAGTTGTAGCTCCGAACTCGCTGCTTATGTGAGAGAATCAACGGTTGTGGGAGCAATTCCGAATGGCGAACCACTTCTAACCTGCTGAAGAGCAAGTTATTTGAAGCAGAATCGAGCCAAGTGTTGGACTCCGAACCATCGGTAGAGGTAGTCAACGGTTGTGGGAGCAATTCCGAATGGCGAATCACTTCTAACCTGCTGAAGAGCAAGTTATTTGAAGCAGAATCGAGCCAAGTGTTGGACTCCGAACCATCGGTAGAGGTAGTCAACGGTTGTGGGAGCAATTCCGAATGGCAAACCCCTTCTAACCCGCTGAAGAGCAGGTTACTGGAAGAGGAATCGAGCCAAGTGTTGGACTCCGAACTCGTTGGGAAGAGCTTAGTAAGTTGCAGGAGCAGCCATGTAGAAGAGGCTGGGCTCCGAACTCACCCTTCAGCGAGTCACGACTCGGAGAGGTAGAGATGAAGCAAGAGCAACAATTTCCAATGAAAAAATGTAAAGTTTTATTGAAATAAACTAAGTGGCTGCTTCAATATGGCGAGCCCTTATTACATGCTATTGACCGAATTACAGGCATCGGCCTTATTAAAAATCAAGATCCTGCTTCTATGATAAGGTGAAGACCACTTGGAAAGAGCCGGGAGGTTCTGAGTCTTAGAGCTCGGCGGGGCCTTCGGCTCGTTCATTGGCTCCTCAGGGAGGAAGCTTGGCCCCCTCTTTCTGGACGAACTTGGTCAGGTGCCCCCGCCGTATGAGTTCTTCGATCTCTTCCTTCAGAGCCCGACAATCTTCCGTGTCGTGGCCGTGGTCCCTGTGAAAGCGGCACCACTTATCCTTGTCCCTCTTCTTGCCAGGAGTATTCATTCTAGGGGGAGCACGGAGTAGCCCTTCCTTGTCCACTTCCATGAGAACTTCTGATATATTGGCAACGAGGGGGGTGAACTTCTCAAACCGAGGAGTCGGGCGGCGCTGGCCATTGCCGTCCTTCTGAAGCTTCTTAGCCTCTTCTTCTTTTGTCAGCTTTCGTTTCATCCCTGAGGTAGACCCTCCGAAGCACGGAAGGTAGGCGGCCTCTTCAGCACGAATGTACTTGTTACACCTGAGAAGGAGGTCGGCAAAGTTCCGTGGAGGCTTCTTAGCAAGAGAGGAGCGGAGGCTAGAATTGAAGACGTTGGATTGGAAGGCGGCTGTTGCGACGGATTGGTCGAGGGAGGCTATGGACCTGACCTCCGCAGTGAACCTCTTCACATAGTCTCTCAACTTCTCTCCCTTCTCCTGGCAGAGCTGGAGTAATGAGAGGCTGGTCTTCTCTGTGTGTCTACAACTCATGAAGTGGGTGATGAAGAGGGTCTCGAATTGCTCGAAGGAGAAGAGGGAAGAGGGAGCAAGGCGGGAGTACCATTCCCTAGCCGACCCCTTCAGGGTGGCGGGAAAGGTCTTGCAAAGCAAGGCGTCCGAAGCCTGGTGGATGAGCATGAGGGTCTTGAAGCTTTCGATGTGATCCACGGGGTCCGACTCCCCCGAGTAAGTTTCGAACTTCGGGGGTTCGAATCCCCTCGGGATGGGAGCCTCCATGATGGTTCGGGAGAACGGGGGTCTGCTCGGACGGATGGTTCTGCTGTTCGACCCCTCCCCCTCGTCCATCCGACCGATTCGCCTCTCCACCTCATGGAGACGGCGGTATAGGGCATCGTCCCTCCCGCGATAGTCGGACGAGTCTCTGGACTCGTCTTCGTAGGAGGGAGAGCCGGGGCTACGACGATGGTCGTCCCGGGAGCGGCGAGGGTTAAGATCATGCTGATGGTGGTTAGGAGCCGGCGGAGGAGAGGCGGACCTACGGCGAGGACTGGGAACCCGTTGGGGCGAAGGAACCCTTTGGGCCTCATTGTTGTTGGGTCGGAGGTTAAGAGCCTGTTGTACCATTGCCTGGAGTTGTTGGAACTCGGCGCGAGTGATGGGCGCCTCATTGTTCCTCGACTGATGCCGACCGGTAGGAGAGTGGCGCCTCCTCCTGTAATGCCCGGGTGACTCTCTTCTTCCCCTTCGGACAGGAGACCTTCTATAATCTCGGTGGTGAGGGGACCGCTCACCCGGACGTTGTTGGCGGGAGGCTCCCTCTCGGGCCCGCTTCTCGTCCAGACGGTGGCGTAGGTCCTCTTCCTTCTTCTGATTTTGGGGATTGTGAGAGGCCATGGAATCTGTAGAGGTGTTGTGTATGGAGACGCGGTCCTGATTGAGCGGTTGCTTCATACGAGAGCCCCCCGCACCGGCATTCTGAGGACCGGTGGGAACCCTGGGGGGTTGCTGATTCTGAAGAGGTGGCTGATCTTGAAGAGGGTCCTCCACTTGAAGCGGGGGTTGTCCCTGCTGCAGAGCGGGTTGGATGGGGACTACCTCTTGCTGATCAGCGGGGTTGGGTCCACGGTTGGACCCCCTAGATCTGACCTTTCTGGGAGGCATGGCTGGAGAAGAGCTAGTCGACGAGGAAGGGGCGGAGGCTATTCGTATGGTTTTCCCACAGACGGTGCCAATCTGTTACCGCTGATTTCGGTGTGGGGGTAAACAGATGAATTTGTGGATTCGCGAGAAACCTGAATAGCATATCCGAACCTGTTCGCCGGAGTTGGGCCGCTGACTCCCGCCGAATACCTGCAAGGAAAGTGCGAGACACCGGGTTTGATCCCGGCGACGCACCCTCCGACGCTCTTATCAGTAACCAGTGATATGATTAAGAAAGAGCTTTTTATTGAAAAGTATTGATTAACCTGTAACAGTGGTTGGTGGGGGGTATTTATAGTCGCCGTTGGGGTCAGATTAGGAATGTGATTCCTGTGATCTGATAAGGCATCAAATCCTCGTAATCAGATTAGGAATGTAATCCCTTAATTCCCGGTGAGAGCAAATCAGGCCTGTTGATTTGGTCAAATCAGTAACCCTGATTTTCCTCTTGCTGATCTGGGTTTGTCTTGGGTCGGGACCCGTACCCAGTTGGAGTGGATCCGTTCGCGGGTTATTGGATCTGTGAGAAGGAGACCCAGTACCCGCTTCGGACCCGCTAGTAGGTGAAATTACCGTTTTACCCCTGAGCTTTGAGATTCGCGTCCGATGTGAACGGTCCCGATTTAATCCTATTTTTAGCCATATCATTTATAATTACGAACAGTTGACCTTTACAATTATAGTCATGGTCCTTGAGCCTCACCTTAAGTCTTTACATTACTTAACAGATTAATCAGAAGGAAGTAAGAGGACATTAATGTAGTGGATTTTCAATGTCGTGTTTTTACACTAGCCGAAATCCCTGATCAGGACAATGTCAATAGCTCTTTTGGTATAACAAAATTTTCAGATAGATTTGTACAAAAATAACTAAATCAATGGTCAAACGATATACATTCTCCAATGTCACAGAGATATACAAACACACATTGAACATCAACAGTAAAAAGACCTATATACCATAAATATATGAAGAACAAATACATAACGTAATAATAATAATAATAATAATAATAATAATAATAATAATAATAATAATAATAATAATAATAATAATAATAATAATAAGTAATAAGCCATTATATGCTCCTTGATGTCTAATGACGCCCACTAATTTAATTTAATTTATACGAGATATGCGCATTACAAGAAATATCTATCAAATCAGGATCATCTCATCACCATCAAGAATCAGGAAGCATCTTACTTGCACGAATGATGTTAAACAAAAGAGAAAAGCTTGAAGAAACAATTATCAACTTAATAAGAAGCTACCAGATCGCAGATCTAAATTCCAAACTCTAAAATCTCACCAACTTCATCAAATCACAACTCAAACTCTGAGATCAGAACCCAAAACCACAGTAAATCAAAACTCACAGCAAGTATAAAGTATAAACAAAATTACCTGGAATCGACTAACGTGGGAGATAGCGGGGAGGAGAAGGGGGTGATCCGGTACCGTGACGACGTGGTGGGACTTCGGGGGCGGGGAGGAGAAGATGGTGTTCGGCGACGGCGTGTCTGGCTTCGGAGGGCGGGGAGGAGGATAGGGCGTTGGGCGAGGCGGGTAGGGCAACGGGGAGGAAGATAGGGCGATTCGGGAGGCGCTAAGGGTTAAAAAACTGAGGATTTGGGAGGCGCGGTGAATTGAAATTAGGGTTAGATTTCAGCGGGTCGGGAATTATGGAGGCGCGAAGGAATAGAAATCAGGGGGAGAGGCGCAGATGAATAGAAATTAGGGATAAATTTCGTGAAGGGGATGTTTTCGAAACGGGAGAGTAGTTAAAAGGGTTTTGATAGATTTAGATTTTTTATTTAGATTTTTTTTTTTTTTGCCCATATCTATTTTGTTTAATTATAGATATAATAGCGTTTCTAAAATGTTGTAAATAATATAGCATTTTGAAAACGCTTTCATAACTAAGGGTAAATTTCAAAATTAATCAAAGACAGCATTTTCTTTAAAAATGCTATTATTGATCACTTTCAATAGCATTAACATTTAAATGCTATAATAAGTCTGCTGTAGAAAGCCCTATATGTTGTAGTGGTCACTATCCTAACCATCCTATCCATGTTATCAACCTATTGTTTTCCATTGATACTATCGTTCATCTCATGTCTTAGTTGCATATTGTATTGTTGCATTAATGAAATAATTAACAAGCCGGGGTTTAAGAGATTGACTGCAGTAGTTGATGACATAGTGACTGTACACTGAAGTGTGGGCCTTGTTTTCCAAAATATTGTGTGTTGACAAAAGTTATTGTTATCGGTTTATTGTTGGACTACTGATACAGTATCCCCAATTGACCGTGTATTGTTTTTATTGAGCCAACCCTTGAGCAGCAATGCTGCAAATACTGTTATTATAACATGTACATGATCTATAGAATCTTCCACTTAAGTCTAAAACGAAATTGATTGTATGCATCGAACCTGTGGTACGGCACACATGGGACACAGTAGTACGTGCTTTAGTTAAGAGTTAAAATGATTAATAGACATAAGGATTAATACATCACCAACATTGCATATTGTTCATCATTGTTCTTATTGATATCGAATATTGGCTAAGTGTTATTAATATTGACCATTGATTATTGTTACCGATTATTGAACCATTGTTTATAGCCAATTGCATCGATTATCATGATTTTTGTCCCATGTTATTGATCCATATTGATCCATTGATTCATTGTTATACCGTTATTCCATTATTCTCTGCTTTCTCTACTTGCTGTTCTTGACTTGCTCTAAGGACAATTATTTTTCTCTCTTTAGATGAAATATTTACAGGTAATGAAGAAGAAATGCCTGCTGGAGTTGGAGAACAAACATTTTGAAGATTTCTGCTTTTAATTTGCATATCGTTTTAAATGACTTAATGTATTGAGAACTTGTCTTTATTTTTAGATTGGATTATTATTGTTTTAGGCTTATGTCCCGGATTTCAGTATTGTTTCCAGACGTTAGATTATTATTATTGTATTTGGATATTTATATTGCTTCATTCCAAGTATTTTTGTTCATGAGATCATTATTATTGTCTGCGCAATTATTCTGTATTGTTTTTGTTGTTGAGTTAATCGGATAAACAGCTTATGGGTGACGTTAGTCATTCGCTGGGCTTTTGTCATGTGCTCGTATTCCTTATTTTTGGGAAGCGGGGCATGATAGCCACCCATTCTCCTACAAACGGGGGCTCAGACAAGGAGATCCGCTCTCACCACTTCTATTTACCATTGTGACTGACGTTCTAAGATCCATGATGACTAAGTGCAGTAGAGCAGGTTGGATCGTACCAGTGGCCAAGGGAGTCAACCGTCAAGGGTGCTCTATACTCCAATATGCAGACGATACTCTTTTATTTGGCAATGGCAACCTAGGGAAAACTACCGTCTTCAAAGGAATTCTGTATTGCTTTGAAGTTTGGTCTGGCCTCAGGGTTAATTTCCACAAAAGTGCTTTCATTCCCATCGCCCTGACTCCAGAAGAGGCACTTGAACATGCCACAATACTCAATTGCTCCACCGAGAGTTTCCCCATTCAGTTATTGGATTTCCGCTAAAATCCGGGAAACTCAAAAAGGCAGACTGGCTACCCATTATTGACCGGGTTGAGAAACGGCTAGCAGACTGGAAAGGCAAAGCCTTATCTTTGGGAGGGAGAGTCACGCTTATTAATGCAGTCCTCTCAAATCTTCCTATCTATTATCTCTCCTTCTTTGAAATGCCGCGATGGGTAATCCAGAGAATCGATCGGACTCGGAAACGTTTCTCATGGAAAGGGGCAGACCAGAACCGAGGAGGATATCACCTCATTAGATGGGAGAAGGCGTGCATGAAAAAGATATATGGAGGCCTAGGTATAATTGATCTTCTCAGCTTAGACTAACGGAACTTCAGGCCGACATCACCATTACTGGAATTGGTTGCTCTCAGGGTCCCGATTAGAAATCCTGGGGATTAGAGAAGAACGGCAAGTTCACGGTTCGCTCCATGTACAACCGCATCCATTTTAGGGGATGTATTCCAAAGTGGTCAGCCGTCATCTGGAGAACGAAAGCCCCGCTAAAGATCAAAACTTTCTTATGGTTGGTATTAAATGATGCGATCCTGATTAGGAAAAACCTAGCTAAGCGCCAACTGAGTGTGGACGCTCAATGCGGGTTCTGCCACGCTGCCCTGGAGACTAGAGACCATCTTTTACTACAGTGTCCTAGGAGCAAAGCGGTGCTCATAGAGGTACTCAGCGCCCTAGGGACAACTCAATATCCTAGTACATACGAGGACCTGTGGGTAGGTCCTAAGTTCGCGTCGGAGAGGGGTTCTATAAGAGAAGTGTGGTATATCGCTATCGCCGCAATGACCTGGGTTCTTTGGCTAAACAGAAACAATCTTTACTTTCGCAGAACTTGCAATAGTATTTCTGACAATTTGACTCACATTATGCATTTCATTTTGGGCTACTGTGGCAGCAGCAGGTCCCAGGGAAAGAATTGCGAGCGTATTCCAGGTTCAGGAGTTTGATGATGAGAAAATCGAGATCGGGCTGACGATCGATTGATAGCCAGAACGGTCTACTATGATCATAGATACCCACCACCTCAGGGTTTGTTGAGGGGGATATGATGTATTTCTTTGCGGCTACTCTATGTTTCTTTTGTTCCAACCACCATGTTCCGGGTGGAGTTTATGTACTTTTGTTTTGATTGTAGGACTTTGTAAAGGGCTCAGTACTCTGAATTTATTTTATTAATCCATTATTAATGAAACTGGGTGGCCAGATTTCACATTTTCTTTTAAAAAAAAAACATAAATAACATGTTTAGAACCGACAGAGGTCACTTCAAAAAATTAGAAAGTTACCCGCCAAACTTTTAAAAATCGGAAAGTTACCTGCCAAACTGTAGAAATCTTTTAAGAAATTAAGGATTGCATATTAGGTAGCAGAGCTTTGAGATTGTGTATAAAATAAAGGAGACCTAAAGGATGCATCTAAAAATGCATAAAATGAAGACAGAGAGAATAGGGTCAACGCTAGTTGGATTTGAATAAATATATCTACACATATATTTAAGACCAAGATCTCTTCTTGTCTACTCGTCCTACTCATCAAGAAGCTTATGAAGTGTATATAACTAGTTAATATAAGGCTAAATTTTAAAAAAAAAATACCTTTGAACCATACATTTGAACCATACAGAGAAAAACTTTTTGTAACGTAGAAAACCACACTCAACTATGGTTGCAAAAAATATCTCTGAAGTATATTTTCAAAAAAACCACATCTAAGTTTTCTGCCGTTATTAGATAACCTCATTTATATCTTTGCAAGTTGGTCCAGAAAATATCATGCATATTTTTCATTATTGTCAAAAAACCTCACTCAACTTTTCTAAGAAAGCTCACGCCGTTGGAGTGAATTTTTTACAACTATACTTGAGTATGATTTTCTTTATAAAAAAGAGTTCACTGAGATTTTTTTTGTATAAAGAGAATAGTTCAAATGAGTTTTTTCAGATTTACCCTTAATATGATTAATATAATTGATGAAAGATGGGGAAATTAATTAAGAAAGGTAAGCATCAAAGTGAGACCAAAAATAATAATAATGAGTGCCTTTGTCTCAAGGGGATAATAATAATAATAAATAATAATAATTTTGGGCTTATCCAGTGACGGGGGCACCATCTGTAAGTCACCGATGCCAATTAGGGTTATGGGCGGCTGCTTGTATTATTTAATGTCCTAATCACAAGTGATTATGATCTATGATAACTCATATGCAATGGTTAAGTACTAGACTCTCCGAATTTTTAGGGTTGTGCACTGGATCAGGTTTTTTATTTGAGTAGATACAATTATAGGATGATCAGAACTGTTCATGAGATTATGCAGAGCATATATCATTTTTCAGGTTTTTAAGTGGTTACATGGTGAACAATTTTTTCAATGATAACAAAAAAAAATGATTGAATAATTAAAAAATAAAATTATTCACGAATACACATTGAATGCATTGAATTTCTGGTAGTAGATCCATAATTAGGACTGTTCATACGTTGGTTAAAACCGATTACCGAACCGAACCGAACCGAAATTTACCAATTTGGTTCGGTTTTTTTGTTTTCGGTTCGGTTTTTGGTTGGCTTCTAAATAAACCGAACCGAACAAAAAACCGAACTTTCTTTGTACCAAAATAAATTATACCCCTAGGATCCATCTCAAACTAAGCTGCTATGCAAGTGCACTTCAAAAGCTCCATCTCAAATCATAAGATTAGAAAAGTAAAGCAAAATAATCAACTCAAGGCTTAAAAAATTGATTAAGTCACCTTAGCTCCATTGGGAATAATTTCACGCAGCTCCTTTACACGGTTTTGAATCATTTACCGTTCTTTCGGCCTTTGTCGGGGGTTCTCTCCAGGTCTGGATCTCTTTCTACTTACTTTACCCACTTCAGCAACCTTTTCCGCAGAATGATTATCACAGTTCAGTTTCTAACCATTTTCAATCCACAGGTTAATTTGAGATTTATAGCCTTCACTTCTTTCAATGGTACACGAAGACTTAACTGAACTAGAAGCTGCTGGCTCACACTTTGTTAAAGCCTCCCAACCATTGTTGATCAAACTGGTTTGAAGTGAAGAACTATTGTACTAAAAATTTCGGTTAGTTCGGTTAGTAACCGAACCGAACCGATAAAATTCGGTTCGGTTCAAACCAAATTTTATCAATTTCGGTTCGGATTTTATCGATTTCGGTTTCAAATATCGGTTGGGTTCGGTTATTTTTGGTTCGGTTCGGTTCGGTTTCGTACCGATGAACAGCCCTATCTATAATCCTAAAGATTTTTTTGATTGTTCCAGAAGAAATGAAACATAAGATACGGTAGAACTAGGACAGTTATTATATGAGGTCTACCCAATGCTAGATGCAGAAGCGCATAATATATCGATATGAACTCTATGAGCTACCCCGTAGTAAAACGGTGAAGCGTGTGGTTTATTACATACACAAGTGATTAGGATCTACGATAACTCATAAGTGATGGTCAAGTACTTGCTCCCATTCATGATCGATTCCCATTGCGCCTTCTTCTTCAAGTCGTCATTACAATGGTTGCCTCTCTGCCATGTCCATCCTCGGGAAAGCCTTTTCGCCATAAGCTCGTTTTCGACAATGAAAATAATTACATCCTCAAAACACTTGACGCTCGTTGCAGTTTCGCATCAGCTTCCAATGGGCTCAACAACTCAACGTTGATGCACAACATCACTAAGAACTCACATGGTGTTTGATTAACCGCATTGTGCGAACCAATCGACACTGATACTGCCTTTTTTGCATAAGTAGTGAATGGTGTGCGATCGGAGCTCCGCAGAGCGGCTTAGGATATCTCGATCTATCATATCCCTAGTTGTAATCACAACTTAAAAGTGCATATGACTGCAATGCTGTTTGTTTTTGGGGGTGGCTGCAACAGATGTGAGTTCTCTCAATTTATAAAGTGGAAGTCGCGATACTGGCTATACGCCCGACCCTCGACTTAAGGAGCGGCTTAGGAGCAGGCAGGAGTAAGGTAGAGGTCGAATGCTATGCTTGGATCTGGAGGCTCGGCTCGGTCTCGTGTACCTGCACTTGGCCTAGGAACACCGGGGTTGATCCCGGTGGGAGGCCCTCTGACGGTCTAGTTAGTTATTGAAGAGTAACAGTAGCTAGGGTTTTTATAGGGGAAAGATTAATTACCTGGTGAAGGGGGAGAGGGCCTGGTATTTATAGGCAGGCACAAACGGGTCTGGACCCGTTTGCCGGTGGGCCTGACGTGGCAGAAGCCCATGGGGCTTAGGGCTGATCTGATGATTAGGGGTAAGCGGTTTTTGAGGGGATCCTGTGGCCCAAGAGATGCCATGTCATCTGACCCATATCAGGAGCCCCCCACTCCTGGAAGGCTGGATAATTCTACCGTGTAGGAGTGGTCTTTGCCTCTGTAGGAAGAGCGGAGTGGTGTGTAAGGTGAAGAACGGTATCTGTATCTTCCTAGAGAGGCCAGCAGGGTAGGAAGAAGGGGATCCTCTCTTGGAGCCACGAGGGGTGTCAAGTGCCAAGGAGTAAGAGCTCTCTTTGCTGAGCGTCGAGGGTCGGGAGGCGAGCCCCCTCACTAGTTGGAAAAGCAAGGGGACGTCGAGATCTGAGGAGAAGGAGCTCGCTTTGCCGAGCGTCGAGGGTTGGGAGACGAGCCCCCTCACTTATTGGAAAAGCAAGGGGTGTCGAGTGCCGAGGAGTAGGAGCTCGCATTGCCGAGCGTCGAGGGTCGGAAGGCGAGCCTCTTCACTTGTTGGAAAAGCAAGGGGACATCGAGATCTGAGGAGTAGGAGCTCGCTTTGCCTAGCGTCGATGGTCGGGAGACGAGCCCCCTCACTTGTTGGAAAAGTAAGGGGCGTCGAGATCAGAGGAGTAGGAGCTCACTTTGCCGTGTGTCGAGGGTCAAGAGACGCGCCCCTCACTTTGTTGGAAAAGAAAGGGGACTTCGAGATCTGAGGAGTAGGAGCTCGCGTTGCCGAGCTTCGAGGGTCAGGATACGAGCCCCTCACTTTGTTGGAAAAGTAAGGGGACGTCGAAATCTGAGGAGTAGGAGCTTTCTCTGCCGAGAGTCTAGGGTCGGGAGACGAGCCCCTCACTTGTTGGAAAAGCTTTTGTGGCTCGCGATGTCATCCGAGCACTGAGCCTTAAACTTGATGAAGAAGTTTTTATGGTTCGCAGTGCCATCCGAGCGCCGAGTTTGAGACTTGATGAAGAAGTTTTTTTGGCTCGCGGTTCCATCTGAGTGCCGAGCTTCAATCTTGATGAAGAAGTTTTTGTGGCTCGTGGTTTCATCCGAGCGCCGAGCTTCAAACTTGATGAAGAAGTTTTTGTGGCTCGTGGTGCTATTCGTGCGCCGAGCCTCAAACTTGATGAAGAAATTTTTGTGGCTTGTGGGGCCATCCGATCGCCAAGCCTGAGACTTGATGAAGACGTATTTGTGGCTCGCGGTGTAATCTGAGCACCGAGCTTCAAACTTGATGAAGAAGTTTTTGTGGCTCGCGGTGCCATTCGAACACCAAGCCTGTGACTTAATGAAGAAATTTTTGTGGTTCGCGGTGTCATCCGAGCGCCGAGCTTCAAATTTGATGAAGAAGTTTTTGTGCCTCGCAGTGCCATCCTAGCGCCGAGCCTCAAACTTGATGAAGAAGTTTTTATGGCTCGAGGGGCCATCCGAGCGTCGATCCTGAGACTTGGTGAAGAAGTTTTTATGGCTCGCGGTGTCATCCGAGCGCCGAGCTTCAAACTTGATGAAGAAGTTTTTGTGGCTTGCGGTGCCATCCGAGCGCCGAGCCTCAAACTTGATGAAGAAGTTTTTGTGGCTTGCGGTGCCATCTGAACGCCGAGCCTGAGACTTGATGAAGAAGTTTTTGTGGCTCATGGTGCCATCCGAGCGTCGAGCCTAAGACTTGATGAAGAATTTTTTGTGGCTTGCGGTGCCATCCGAGCGCCGAGCCCCAGACTTGTTGGAAAAGCTTGGGGTAGTACTCGAGTATTTGGCCGCGCATTCCGAACTGTTGTGCCGGTCGATAATGCTGGGGTAAAAGGGTAATTTTGTGCCCCAGGCTGACGTCACAGGCCCAAGAATCGAAGCAATCCAGATCCTAGTGGCTGTTGGATCTTGATCATTAAAATCCAATGGTTAGATTTTTTTTCGAAAATCGAGGAGTCTGTTCCTCTGTTATAAATCTCCCTCCCCTCTTTCATTTTCTCACTTTGTGTTTTTCTCTAAGAACAAGAATTTCCCCAACAGCCGTAGATGACCTTTTTATGGTGACCTTCCCGTAGTTCGATACTTCCAGGTTAGTATTTTTTATTTGTAATGTTGCGCGCACAGTCCGGCTCCAAGGCAAGCTCTTCAGGTTGTTCTGAGGAGGATGGTGAGTCAGCCTCGACATCTTGGTCTCTGGGCAACCTTGGAATCAAGGAGGAGGTTCAGTCAGACTTAGGATCAGATGGCGATCGTGTCGTAGTTTATGTCGTGCAACCTTTACGATCCCGTAGGTTAGGTAAGGAGCCTGTGGAGGAGGGTGAGCATGAAGAAGGAGACCCCGAGGGAGAGGGGATTGTTGAGGAGGGGGAGCACGAGGAAGGAGACCCCGAGGGGGAAGAGTGTGGTGTGGAGGACGATCAGGAGGAGCCCAAACAGGGGACCGAGGGAGGCGATGGTCAGGGAGACGAGGAAGGAGGAACCGCGGGGGAGGCAGCTGAGAAGGAGGATGATCTTCCGCCTCTGCTCCCATTAGCGACCCCATCTCCAGAGAAGAAGCTTCGCCCTCATAGGAGAAAGAGAAGGTGGATTCGTCCTGATAGCCCACCCATGCTAGACAAATATGGTCCTGGACCGGGGTTAGAGTTTCCCCCTTGTGTCCCATAGAAACCTGGGGTCGATTAGGATGTACCCTGACGACGTGGAGGGCCTTTTTGCCTTCACCTCCTTGCTGCGGGACGAGGGTTGGCCTATGATTAAGATGGACCGCATTCAGTACGTCTTAAGGGCGCACTATCTGAATATCCTGAGGGCGGTCTACTTCATCCTGAAGAAGTTCGAATTTCTGATTTCGAACCCTGGAATCCGTCCGACCACAGCTCTAAAGTCGAGGTACTGTATTTTTTCCGAGGATACCTTTATCTCGGGGTTGAGGCTGCCACTGCACCCATTCATCGTGAGGGTTTTGAAGTGGGGGGGGGGGGGGGAGGGTGAGTCCGATGCAGTACGGCCCCAACTCGTGGAAATACCTGGTTTGCTTCATTCTAAAGTACAAGGAGAAGGGGATCAAGTCAAGGCTTACGTATTTTCCGTTCCATCCTAAGGATGAGCTCGCTCAGAGATGTGGATTCAGATGGCCTCGCTGCACGATCATCATAAGAACGAGCTGGCGCACTTCTGGTCTAAGGCCCAGGTGGAGGCTGAGAAGGCACAGACCGCCATGGCGGAGATGGAGATCACCATGGCTGGTACTCTAATCCTGGCCCGGGACGAGGCCTACGCCAAGGTGAAGGAGCACTTCCAGCAGGTCCATCCGGACATTCGGGTTGACCACCTCCACTACAATTGGCAACCAGAGCATCCGCTCATGCCCTTTGGCAAGGAGGAGATGGGGGACCCTCACCAAAAGGAGGTCGGGGGCAACCCGACTGACGAAGAGGTGTCGTCCCCCCCTCAAACATAGTTTTGGATTTTCTCTTTTGATTTTGTATTTGCCTTACGTGGACTGGCCACCGCCTTTTGTAATACAAATTTTTTTTGGATTTATAAAAGAAGATTTTTGGCCAATGCTCAATGACTTGTGCTTTTTCGCCTCTTTTGTGACCTTCTATTTTTCTCGTCTTCTTGATAGATGCATGAGGCCCTCGGCACCGGCCTTGGTTTTGCTGAGGTCTCCTGGCTCCGAGCTGTGCTGGGGTCCACAGAGAGTGTTCTGGCTCGCCATCGTAAGCAGGCTCGGGATCGAGAGGCCGCGTGAATTATTTTATGAATAAGTCCAAGGAGCTCAGCCTAGAGGTTGCTCGCCTGAAGAAGGCCATAGCCGATTGGGACTGGTGGGTAGTCGAGACGAACTGGTAAATCTCGGATGCCTCCATCGGGCGACTGGCTTCAGAGTCCTTTCTTCGTGAGGCTGTTGTAGAGAATGAGTTGGAGATTCAAAGGCTGAAGCTCATGCTAGGCACCGGTCCGCTCGAGGAGGCGAGCAATTCCGTATTGGGACCTTCTCTGACTTTTTACCCGCAGAGCTCCGTTGCCGGGGCATCCTCGCTGGCCGGACCGGCGGAGCATGCGGAGGATCCCGTGGGAAGCACCAAGTTTGAGTTTTAAGCCGACCGATGTGCGATTTGTAAAATCTTCATTGTATTGTGTGGCCGTTTCTGGCGCTCCATGAGTAATAAAACTAAGATTTCTTTACTTTGATAATTTGTTAAGTGAGACCGGTAGGGGCGTAACTTAAGATCCTCGCCGAGTATGGCTTTTCTTGAGGTTGCCGATGAGGTGGGGGCTATGCTCGGGAGCCGAACCGCTACTCCTCGCAGGTAGCATTTAATAAGGGACGTTTCATATTTCGATAAAAATTAATGGAGATGCTTCATCTTCCGCCGTTTGGACTTTCCGATGTCATAAATGCGCCTTTACGGGGGGCTATATAGTGTTCACCCCCCCTCAACACTTTTTTCACCAAGAAATTTCGGTGACTTATCTGCCACCTATTGGCAATTCGGGGTTTTGGCTCCGAGGGTCGTTAACCCCGAGCTGTCAGTGGGTGAGAGGTGGGTCGATCCTGGAGGTGAGATTCGGGTGCCTGCCGAAGTCGGGCACCCACAAGTTGGAAGTCTTGGCCGATAGTCCCGGATATGTGGCTTTCCTGCCATCCTCTAGCATTTTTGAGTAGACAGCTCTGAGGACAGTTTACCTGGAGTTGCTAGCGGGTGAGAGGTGTGCCGACCAAGGTTCGGGGGCTCGGGGAGATTTTTGGACGAGAGTACTAGGTCGGTGGCTCCCTTGCCACCCTCGGACAATTCGTGGTTTCGGCTCTGAGGGTCGTTAACCCCGAGTTGTCCGCAGGTGAGAAGTGGGTCAATCAACAGTTCGGGGCTCGGGGCGTTTGCCGAAGGCGAGCGCTCTAAATCTTTAATGAAAACTTTTGGGTTGGGTGTGGCCGAAGGTCATTGCCGAGCATAAAAGGTTGCATAGCTTGGAAAATCCAAGGCCCTGCTTAAGGTCGAT
This sequence comes from Hemerocallis citrina, assembly GCA_017893485.1. NCBI lineage: Eukaryota > Viridiplantae > Streptophyta > Magnoliopsida > Asparagales > Asphodelaceae > Hemerocallis > Hemerocallis citrina. The sequence goes on from CM030362.1 coordinate 292,795,263, forward strand.
GCCAAACCCCAATACCTTAGAGAAATTGTTATGAGTGTGGCTGGAGGTTATCGCCGAGCGTAAAAGTCGCATGGCTTGAAGAAGCCAAGGCCCTGCTCGAGGTTGATGCCGAGCCCCCATATATGTTCTCGAGTAGATAACACGAATGTAGCTGGAGGTCATCGCTGAGCGCATAGGTCGCAGTCCTTGAAAAAGCCCAGGCCCTGCTTGAGGTCGATGCTGAGCCCCCATACCTTAGAGAAGCTGTTATGAGTGTGGCTGGAGGTCATCGTCAAGCGTAAATATCGCATGGCTTGAAGAAGCCAAGGCCTTGCTCGAGGTCGGTGCCGAGCCCCCATACATGTCCTTGGGTAGATAGTACGAGTGTAGCTGGAGGTCATTGCCGAGCGTATGAGTCGCATGGCTTGAAAAAGTCAAGGTCCTGCTTGAGGTCGATGCCGAGCCCCCATACCTTAGAGAAGCTATTATGAGTGTGGCTGGAGGTCATCGCCGAGCGTAAAGATCGCATGGCTTGAAGTAGCCAAGGTCTTGCTCGAGGTCGATGCCGAGCCCCCATACATGTTCTTGGGTAAATACTACCGGTGTAGCTGGAGATCATCGCCGAGTGCATAGGCGTAGTGCTTGAAGAAGCCCAGGCCCTGCTCGAGGTCGATGCTGAGCCACAATACCTTAGAGAAGTTGTTACAAGTGTGGCTGGAGGTCATCACCGAGCGTAAAGGTCGCATGGCTTGAAGAAGCCAAGGCCGTGCTCAAGGTCGGTGTCGATCCCCCATACATGTTCTCGGGTAGATAGTACGAGTGTAGCTGGAGGTCATCGTCGAGCACATAGGTCGCAGTGCTTGAAGAAGCCCAGGCCCTGCTCGAGATCGATGCCGAGCCCCCATACCTTAGGAGTGACTTTTTATGGTTCTTGGTGACATCCGAGCGCCGAGCCCCAAGCTTGTAAGAAAAGCTTTTTGTGGCTCGCGGTTCCGTTCGTGTTCCGAGCTCCAAGCTTGTAAGAGGAGCTTTTTGTGGCTCGCGGTTCCATCCGAGCGCCGAGCTCCAAGCTTGCAAGATAAGCTTTTTGTGGCTTGCGGTTCCATCCGAACGCCGAGCCCCAAGCTTGTAAGAGAAGCTTTTTGTGGCTCGCGGTTCCATCCGAATGCCGAGCCCAAAACTTGTTTTAAGAGAGCTGGCACGAGGCCAAAGCTTGTTTTAAGAAAGCTGGCACGATTACATCATATTGATTTTACAAAACAAGGCACGGCATGCCGATTACTTCTTATAATTTACATGGGTGTCTGCAAAGGCTAATTCTCCCCTTCGAGGAATTTGATAAGGTGCTCTGCATTCCAGGGTCTTTTGACAGCCTTGCTCTCCGGGTCGGTGAGGCTGTACATGCCCGGGCGTACAACCTCAGAAACTTTGTACGGACCTTTCCAGTTTGGAGCCAGCTTCCTCTTTTGGTCGGGGTTAGATACAGCCAGCTTTCGGAGGATGAGGTCCCCTAGCTTGATGTCGGTGAGACGCACCCTTTTATTGTAGAACCTCTCGATTCTCTGCTGGTATAAGTTCCTTCTGATGGCGGATTTTTCCCTGACCTAGTCTATGCGCAGGGTTTTTTGCTTCATCAAAGGCCATGATTCGGGGCGATGGGAGCCCGATCTCGAGGGGAATTACTGCCTCCGCGCCTTAATTTAGATTGAATGGTGACTCTCCCGTGGGGATTCTCTTCATTATCCGATGGGCCCAGAGAACGCTCAACAACTCGTCGACCCATAACCCCTTGGAAGAATTATCAAGTCGTTTCTTGAGACCATCAAGGATCTGGCGGTTCGCATTTTCGGCCTGACCGTTTGACTGTGGGTGGTATACTGAAGAGAAGCATTGCTGGATCCCGAGATCCTCGCAGAACTTTCGGAAATTCTTACCCGCGAACTGAGTCCCATTATTTGTGAAGAGTATGTGCGGAATTCCGTACCGGCAGACGATGTGCTTCTAGAAGAATTACTGGGTCTGCTGCTCAGTGATCGTGGTCAGGGACTCAGTCTCGATCCACTTCGTAAAGTAGTCGATTGCAACTATCAGAAACTTCCTTTGGCCCATTACCTTCGAAAATGGGCCTACCAGGTCCATCCGTCACATAGCAAAGGGGGTCGGACTGGCCAAAGAGCGGTGGTTTGCTTGGGGAACCCTTCTCACCGAGGAGAATCTTTGACAACGGCCACACATTTTTGACCAGGGCCAGGACATCTTGCAGCATCGTGGGCCAGTAATACCCGTGGTTCAGAGCCTTTCGGGCAAGCGACCGGCTCCCCATATGGCACCCGCCGATTCTTTCGTGGAGCTCCTTGAGAGCGTACTTGGCGTCGTCAGGGGCTAAGCAACGGAGGTAGGGTCTTCCGTCCGTCGTGGTCTACAAGCATTTGAAGAGGGTTTCGTTGATCATGGCGGACCTCTCTGAGCGAACCCTGATCCGCCTTGCCTCGGCTCGGTCTTCGAGGAGCTTTCCTTTGATTAGAAACTTTCGGATGGGAGTGGTCCAATTGTCAGGATGAGCTCCGTCGTCTATACAGAGGGTCTCGGGGAGGTCGATACTCAGTTTTAGAAGTACTTCAATCAGAACGGTGCGGTCGAGACCTTCGAAGGACGAGGAGGCTAACTTTGACAGGGCATCGGCCTGGGCATTCTGCTTTCTCGGGATCCTTAAGACTGCGGACTCGTCAAAGGATGCCAAGAGCCGCCGACCATGGTCAAGTACTGGATCATCCGAACGTTACGGGCCTTGTACTCTCCGGTGATCTGATTGATCACGAGCTGAGAGTCGCTGAAGGGCCTGATCTGTCTGGCGCCTGCCTAGTGCTCCAGGGTGAGCCCGAAAATCATATCTTCATATTCGGCCTCGTTGTTGGAGGCTGGAAAGTTAAGGCAGAGGGAATATTGGAGAAGGAAGTTGCCAGGTCCTCGCAAAATGATGCCCGCATCACTCCCTGCTTCGCAGGAAGAGCCGTCGATGTAAACTTCCCACGCCTGGTTGGCCTCCCCACTTTCGGGTTGCTTGGAGATATGCATTTCGTGATGAACTTGGCGAGGGCATGTCCCTTAATTGTTGTTCTTGGTTGATAGCCGATGTCGTATTGACTGAGCTCGATTGACCACTTGACCAGTCAGCCGGAGCTCTCGGGGCTTGTAGAGTACGGCCTTCAGAGGCTGTTCGTGAGGACATAAATTGAGTGTGCCTGGAAATAGGGGCGGAGCTTCCGCGCGGCCATCAGGGCATAGACCACCTTCACCATTTTCGCATACCTGGTCTCGGACGAGAGCACGACTTTGCTCACATAGTACAACGGTTTTTGGACTCCGTCCTCTTTCCGAACGAGAACAGCACTGAGCACGCTTTTTGAGGCCGACAGGTAAAGCCAGAGAGGCTCGCCCGGCTCGGGTTTGCTAAGTAGCGGAGGATTGGTGAGGTACTCTTTCAATTGGGCGAACGCCTCCTGCTGCTGAGTACCCCATTCCAAACCTCCGATTCCACAAAAGAGCTTTGAAGAACGGGAGGAACTTCTCTCCAGACTGGAGAGGAAACGGCCGATGGCCGCCAGTCTTTCTGTAAGCCGCTGGAATTCTTTGATGTTTTTAGGACGGGCTATGTCTATTATGGCCTGAATCTTCTCGAAGTTTGCCTCGATGCCGCGCTGGCTGACGTCGAACCCGAGGAATTTTCCTGAGGAGATGCCGAACTGTAATACCCCAGATTTGCAGCGAACAGTCGATTGGTCGATTGTTCAGTCGACGGGTAACACTGTTTACACGGGATTTGAGAATAAGATTGAGAAATTTAGTCCCACCTGGGAGGTGCACAAAAATTAATTTGAGTATAAATATAATTAGCCAATGATCAAGAGTCACCTAATTGGTTAACCACCTTTTGAGAGGCAACCTGTGGTGGGCAGTTGTACTACATAGTATCTAATTTGTCTTCTAAAAATATAAAAATTGTTTGAGTATTGGGGCGGGGCGTTACAAATGGTATTAGAACCGACTTTCGACACCGGGTGTAGTAGAGGTCAGGATGATCTGCGGTGTTGAGAGTCATTGATCTCCGGGGTCGGGTATATTCTGCGGTATTGAGAGTCACAGGTAGTGATTGATAGCCGGGTATCCGATTTGCGGTGTTGAGAGTGATTGATCTCCAGGATCTACTATACTACATCGGCTAGAAAGGGCGGATCCTACACTAGATGTGTACCCTGTACTCAGCGAGGACACTGATTTCTAAGGTAGGGTGTATGTAATACCCCAGATTTGCAGCGAACAGTCGACTGGTAACACTGTTTACACAGGATTTGAGAATGAGATTGAGAAATTCAGTCCCACATGGGAGGTGCACAAAAATTAATTTGAGTATAAATATAATTAGCCAATGATCAAGAGTTACCTAATTGGTTAACCACCTTTTGAGAGGCAGCCTGTGGTGGGCAGTTGTACTACATAGTATCTAATTTGTCTTCTAAAAATATAAAAATCGTCTGAGTATTAGGGCGGGGCATTACACGAACGCACACTTCTCCGGATTGCAACTCATATTATGGGTCCGAAGGACGCCAAAGGCTTCTTCCAGGTCGGCGACGTGGTCCTATCCCCGCTGGCTTTTGACGAGTATGTCGTCGATGTACACCTCCATGTTGCGACCGATCTGGTCCTTGAAGACTCGGTTGACGAGCCTCTGATATGTAGCACCGAAATTCTTTAGCCCGAAGGGCATAACCCGGTAACAATAAAGACCTTGGTCGGTGACGAAGGACGTATTAGGGGGGAACATTCGGATCTGATTGTAGCCTGAGAAGGTGTCCATGAAGGACAGGAGCTCGTGACCGGACGTTGCATCGATCAGAGCATCGATGCTGAGGAGAGGGAATGGATCTTTGGGGCACGCCTTGTTGAGGTCAGTAAATTCTATGCAGATTCTCCAACTCCAGCATTGAGGGAGGAGACCAACCTTGTCTCTGTGGTGAACCTCCGGACGAACTGTCGGAGTGACTCCCCTTCTTTCTGTCGGAGGTCCGGTAGGAATGTGCTCGTCTTCTCGGCCTTCTTGCTGGTCACAAAGTGGGACAGAAAATTGGCCTTCAGCTGGTCAAACGAGTAGATCAAACCGGGGACGAGCTTAGAGCACCATTCCCGAGCTGGACCCCGGAGGGTGGCGGGAAAGGCACGGCATAGGAGGGGATCCGAAGCGTTGTGAATCACCATGAGGGTCTTGAAACCCTTCATGTGATTAGCAGGATCACCATCGCCGTCATAGGTCTCGAACTGGGAAGGTCAGAAATTCCGGGGTATTTCTGCTTACAGGATTGCGGCAGAGAAAGGAGGTCCGGTCGGCTTACGACCCTGAGTCCACCTCGAGCCGCCCTCGCCAAAGTGGTCGAGGCGGTTCTCAATTTCTTATAGGTGTCGCAGGACGTCCTTGTCATGTTCCGACGGGCCGGTTAGGCTTCTAGATGCGCTGGCTCCGGCATCCGGCCGTGAGTGAGAGCGGTGGAGTGTCTCGTTGACAGTGGTCCTTAAGATAGCCTCCAGGATCCTGTTTCGGAAGTCTTGGAACTCACGGCGGGTGACTGGAGCTCGTCCGGCTGGGTCGCGTCGGGGTGGAGGCCTCCAGTCGGCACGATTGAGCTCCGACTCCCGCTCTCGGGATGGATGCCTGGGATGGTTCGGGGCCAAGTTGGAAGCGGCCCCTTCCCTGGTTCGGCTGGCTTGTCGGTTCTGGATGACCCGACGACGGTCGGTTGCGACCAAGCGAGAGGCACCCGGCCCGGGTACGCCATTGACCCTGGGATGGTTGGATCCATAAGTGTCGGCGAGGACATCCTGGGGAGGAGCGTCCGGACGTCGTGCGGAGGTGACAGCTCTTCTGACCTTGGGTGCCATATGAGCTCAGATTGAAGGGATGACGTTAATGACCGGGATGGACTGAGGTCCGTACCGAGGTTTCCCACAGACGGTGCCAACCTAATGCTATTTGTTTTTGGGGGTGGCTGCAACAGGTGTGAGTTCTCTCAATTTATAAAGTGGAAGTCGCGATACTGGCTATACGCCCGACCCTCGACTGAGGGAGCAGCTCGGGAGCAGGCAGGAATGTGGTAGCATTCGATTGCTCAGCTCGGATCTGGAGGCTCGGCTCGGTCTCGTGTACCTGCACCCGGCCTAGGAATATCGGGGTTGATCCCGGTGGCAGGCCCTCCGACGATCTAGTTAGTTACTGAAGAGTAACAGTAGCTAGGGTTTTTAGAGGGGAAAGATTGATTACCTAGTGAAGGGGGAGAGGGCTTGGTATTTATAGGCAGGCACAAACGGGTCTGGACCCGTTTGGGCCGGGTCGGGACCCATTTTCCCGTGGGCCTGATGTGGCAGAAGCTCATGGGGCTTAGGGTTGATATGATGATCAGGGGTGAGCGGTTTTTTGAGGAAATTTTGTAGCCCAGGAGAGGCCACGTCATTTGACCCATATCAGTACGTGAGGTTGATATCTAAGAGCATCTGTAGTCGCTTGCTAAATATGCATAATATGCATATTTGGCCAAAAATAGCGCTGCAGTCGTTGGCCAAATATGCATAATATACATAATTCGCTACAGGAGATTGCTATAAATGAGAGAGGAAATGAGAAATATGCATATATAAGAGACGGCACTATAAGTGCCGTCGCACCATTTTTTTTATATAAAATTGTCGGACTGCACTTCAAGTGCCGTCGCACAAAAAAAAATTATTTTTTTAATGGTCGGACGGCACTTCAAGTGCCGTCCCACCAAAAAAAATTTAATTTCGTAATTAAAAAAACCAAAAAGACCCCTCTCGGACGGCACTTGAAGTGCTGTCCCTCCACTCAGTATAGTTTTTTGCAAATTTTTTATTTTTTTTTTGTAATGTGTTTGTAATGTTTTTGTAATTTTTGTAATTTTTTTGTAATTTTTATAATTTTTTTGTAATTTTTTTTGCACTTCGAATCTATTTTTTTTTCTCCGACGGCACTTCAAGTGCCGTCGCACCTATTATTATTATTATTATTTTTTGCTCCGACGGAGCTTCATATGACGTCCCACCATTTTTTATTGTTTTTTATTTTTTTCCCTCTCCGACGGAACATGAAGGACCGTCCCTTATTATTTTAATATAAAAAGACAAAATATAGTATTTGACGAATGCAGCGAAACGATCGATTACTATTTCTATTTATTCATGTATGTATATTTTATTCCTCAACAACTGTGGATGCTCTAAGAAGATGCTTTTTGAATCATTCTTAAAACTCATATTGGAAGAAACACACCTGAATGAAGAAAAAAATATTTGAAGGAAATTATATATATAGCTAGTTTTGATGGTGATAGATTTTCTCTCATTTTCTTTGAAGATTATAGGATCAAATCATTATCATACATTCAATCATTTCTTTGCGAGACAGCCGTTTATTTTAATTATATATACGTACGTACAATCAAAGTCGCAAGATTTTCTTCTATCACGGTTTCTACTTTTTTTTAAGAATCTTGTATTGTGAATTGCAATTGCATACGGTATATTTATTTACTATATGTCATATAGATTGTTATGAAGATAAAGCTGGATATTTTATGTAACAATTATTGTGCTATATGTTCGATCATTTCTTCGTTTATGAAAAAGTATCTATTTAGATGTCATGTGATCATTTTGTTGAGGTTACTTGTCCTTAAATTTTTGCCTCTTAATTCATTGTCAAAGAATATTTATTGATTTTAGGTTACTTATTCTTTAATTTCATTTTCAACTCCCTTAGATAAAGGTAATTATATAGGAACAACAACTATAATGCCTTTATCATCAAGTTTTCTTATCTCTACTTTCTAGTTTCTACATCTAGATCTCTTATGTCAAAACTGGGAAACTCCTAAGAGCTTGTTTGTTTGTTTGTTTATTATATATAGTGTGTTTTATATTGACCTCCCTAGCTTATGGACTAATGCAACTAATATCTTTCTCATAACTTGAAAGAGGAAGCGAAAGAACTAAGAGTATAAGTGCTAAAATAATCGAACCGTACGCTTGAGTTAAAATTTATTTTTGTAGGAGTTTCTTCCAAGAATTTGCTATGTTATCAATTTCATATATGTTCCTTCCTTGGACTTTTACAATTGTTTTCTATGCACCGTCGATCTGACTAAATTCTTTCTATCAATATCATGATTTTCTGTTTATCTTCTCGACCTAAATTATCATTATCTTCTTGTATCGCCTTTGCTAATTGCCATTAGGGTTCGGGAAGGAAAAGACACGAAATCAAAGCATAATATGTTTTAACATAAATAACATGTAACCACTATGAGCATGTCTAAATATAATGGTAACACAACGGCACGTGTAACAATTATCGTAAAAAGTCCCACATTTTCTTCATCTAAATTTTGAAATTCAATCATATCAACATTCAAAAGCGAACATTCTCACAGAAACTTCGAATTTGCGAGTAATGGCTAACCATCTCCTCCTCCTCGCCTGAACTGCCTCTTTCACCATGCCCTTTCCATCGCCATGCCTCCAAAGCTCCACCTCCCTTCTCTTCCCCTCTTCTGCTCTTTGGTGGTCGTCTTCTTCTTCAAGAACGGCAACAAATGCAACAGTGTAGCACGTCGACTGTATCTTCCACTTTGCCATTCCCAACTCTCTTCTCACTTACCTCTCCTCCACCATGCTAACCGAGCTCGAGTTGAGTGGGTGCGGGCCCAATGAGAGGGCACGCCACCCCCTCCACACCCCCACCTCTCACCCCCTTCCTCTGTCCCTGTTCCACCCCTCCTTTACGTCGCCCCCCCCCCCCCCCCCCCACCTCCCGCAACTACCATTGCAGCGACTGACACAATATCCCCCAACTCCACCGACAACCGGCTAAGCCCTATAAGGGAGATTCATCGAGACCCAGACATGCACTTTCCCCAATGCGTGCACACCGAAGTGCACATCAGCGACAGGAGGGGAAATGTAATCATCACCATCAAGAGTGGATCCCCAGGGGACGGGCCTTTAGAGGGGGTCCTCCTACTGGCCCGTATGGGCATAAAAGAACCCCCCTTGGTCCAGCGTCACTCTCACAGGGATGGGTTTGTTCAGAGGGATTACGATCATCGCCGACAAGATCAAGATAGATATCCATCACAGAAACATGCACCAACAAAAAAAGAACGAGAGCTACGCCAGTACATCAGAGAGGAGTTACCACCAGAAACACCGAAGAACTTCTCATCACTCCCCTCCCACCCCCAGCAAGGCATCTATCACACCACCACAAACCTGAACAGAACCTCAACCCCCAGCCTCCTCCACCCTCTCAACCGCAGGCTAAAGCTCCACTTAAATCCACCGTTGAGCAGGCCCACGATGGGGTCCCACCAAATGAGATTACCGTGGACTTAGACGCTGTTGTAGAAGGGGAGCAGTGGGTAGAAGTCATCAACAAAACAAAGAAAAGGCAGAACATCACCCCCTCTCCTCAGCTCGAAATCAAAAAGAAACAACGAAAAGGAAAGTGCAAGCCAGTACCTTGCTTTAATTGCGGTGATTTGGACCATTATCGTAAAGATTGCACTAAGGAAGTTCGACGCCTCAAGTGTATGAAGTTGGGGCACCTATCATATGAATGCACCAACGTTGTTGAAACCCATAACGACGAAGAACGCCCAGTGAGCAGAGGCAGATCGCCAGATAACCCCACCCTAATTCGACTTGCAAGAGTCTGGACACACTCAAGAACGAAGAGAAGTGGCTCCGACAGTGGTGCGCTGTGGCCAGAGTGAGGTCAGAGAGTCCATCGAAGTCCCACTTACTCCAAGCGCTAAATGCTAGGTGGCCTATGAGGGCACACAGAGATTGGGTCGCAAAGAAAATGTGTCACCTTCAGTTCTTGGTGTCCTTCCCGTCGCCGGAGAAGGTGGTCGAGGTCACAGGTATGGGGACAGTGGACTTTAGCCACTTCAAAATGGAATTCTTTGCTTGGTCACCAAGTTTCGGAGCAGAGCTTCCCCAAGGCGACAAGTTCTGGATATGGATACATAACGTGCCACTCCATTTCTGGAAGAGGGATGCCCTGCAAGAGATCATCGTCGACTTCAGTACGATCGAAAAGATCCACGAGAAAATTGTCCATCGATCCGAAATAGTGTCAGCAAGGATTCTTATCAGGAGCGTTGTCATCTCATTGATGCCACAGTTTGCTAAGGTTTACTTATTCGACGAATCATATCTCATTCGATTCGTGCTCGACAAGCGAGCGGAGCCAGAGTCGGAGATCTCGGCCATCACTTCCCCCACTCCCCCCAGCTCTCAGAGACGGTCGCTCGTACAAACTGGTTGTCTCACCCAAGTGGGAATTGACCATAGATGGAGCTCATGAGGTAGAGCGAGCGCATAGGGAGCTCATCAAGGCGGCGAGAGGGAAGGAGCTGCGCCAGGAGCAGATGGTGGAGGGATCAGAATCCCCGATCAAAGTTGGTCGAGAATGAGGTTCAACCAACAGATCCAATGGTCCAGATGCTCGGAAATTAGATCTACACCCACTACTAGATTTGGGTAGTTTGGTAGACCCAGATCCGACCCATCGAAAAGAAGGTCAAAAGAAAGCTCAAAATGGAAGTCTACTTCTCGAAGTTGGTGGTGAGGTTAGGCGAGAGGAGCAGAGAGGGGAGGTAGGCCGTAAAAGAGCTACAAATGGCAAAAGCGTCTTGATAGGAGACATGCAAAATGACATGCAAAGTTGTACGCCGAAGGGGAAAAAGCTGGTAGCTTTGGGACGAGAGAAAAGCTCGGAGACTAACATTTTGGGGAAGAAAGATGTACATAGGAGGGAGTGCAGACAAAGTTTCAGACCCAAAAGGGTGCAACGCAAGGTTGAAGGAAGGAGCACAGGGAAAGGGGAAGGCTCAGAGTGGAAAGAAACAGGGAAAGGATAGCAGCGACCTCAACGAAGAGGGAAACAAAATGTCTTCATTTCTATCGCTCGACCCTTCGATTTCAACGCCCAATACCTCAACCTCTCCGCCAGCCAGCCTGTTAGCACCACATGGATCCTCTTCTGACGAAAGAGTCAGAGTCATGAACCAGATGAGTCCCAGGAACAACTTATCATATCCTACCCCCGACTCAGAGCGAATGAGAGCTCAGAGTGGGGAAAGGCATGGGTCTGATGTTTCTTTAAACAAAGTTCATGGGCTTTCGAAGCCACTTGGGCTCTTCGATGGAGATCATGGGCCTTTTTTATTTATAGTAATGAGATGGATGATGGGCCTTGTTGTTTTGTAGGGGAAAAATTCAACAAGGAGATTTCAAATGGGCCCAGAGAGGGGTCTAGCTCAAAAGGCAGAGAACTACAACTTATTGTTTCCAAAGAGGGATCCCAATGCACAAGCCCATCTAAGATTATCCCCATCTCACCTCCTGGAGTAGACGAAGAAGATCGAGATGATAGACTTAATCTCGATGATGACTGATTTTTCAGAGGGAGAGTCACTTGACTCTGAGGGACTAGCGAAAGACATTGCGGGTATCTTACCGGAGTTTGTTCCTTTGACTTTTCCTCCTTCATAGCCTTTGGAGCCAGCCTACTCTCCGAGCGATCCAGGATTCAGGGTTCAGAAAGTCGCTAAAAGGGCTATTGAGGAGTCCTTAGATGACTACCTAGAGATTACTGCAGCCGCTAAGTCGACTAAGACAAGCTTCGGAGGTTCAGGCTCTTTCCTAGCTTCTATTTTTAATTTCATGACTGATACTGAGATTTTCTATCTAGCCGAAACCTGTGGTCTTGCGGTTAGCGACATTGAGAGGAACGGCCCTCCTCAATCAAATTAGAGGATGGGAGACCAATACGGGTTAGTCTTAATTTGAACTCGACATCCAAAACGAGTCACGATCCCTCCCATAGCCGCAGTTAATGGAGGCCCTATTCTGGAACGTTAGAGGCATCGGTAGGCGGGGCAAGCGAGAAATAGTTAAGGAAGTCATAGCCAGGTCAAAGGCTAACATTGTGGATCTCCAAGAGACCAAATTTTCTCACATGTCTAGACTTAGCAGAGTAGAGGGAAATCAGGTCTCAGAATGGAGAATGTCCCTATCAGTTGGGGCGTCTGGGGGCATCGCCCTAGGTTTTAACCCCAACCTCTATTGTTGTCTAGACGAGCTCCACGGGCAATTTTCTTTGTCGGTATTACTACAGCGAAATTCCAACCAATGGACTAAATTGATTACGGTGTTCTATAGACCGCATACTTCTGCCTTTAGAATGACATTCTGGATGGAACTAAGAGCGATCCAAGCACAATAGCCACACCCTTGGGTGGTGGGGGGTAATTTTAACATCACTAGATTTGCCTCAAAACACAGAGGCAGAGGATCCAGTGACCCCGACAGGGAAGCGTTTAATGAGGTCATCACGGACCTGGAGTTGGTTGACATTCCCATCTCTGATAGGCTCTTCACCTGGTCGAACATGCAAATGGCGCCCATTCTAGCTAAGTTAGATAGGATATTGGTCCCTACGGACTGGGAGACCAAATTTCCATTGTTATCGGCTAAATCACACCCTAAACCAACCTCAGATCATGTGCATATTTTCTTATCTTCTGGGGAAGATCAACCAAGAAAGCCGTTAAAGTTTCGGTTCGAGAAAACATGGTTAAAAATTCAAGGCTTTCACCACATGGTCAACGAGAGTTGGTCTCGCCCAACCATTGCCCAACCAGGGGTGGCGAGGCATCCGCTATATGGTGTGAAAGAACTAGAAGACTCAGGGGCATGCTCAGACAATGGAACCGAACCAGATTCGCGCTGATTTGGAGAGCAAAGGAATCCCTTCTTGAAGGAATTGAGGAACTTATGAAGACTGAAGAAACTAGGCATCTGATACAGGAAGAGCAAAATCGATTGCTTCAATTCAGACAAGAAATTGACCAACTCTACAGGATTGAGGAAATCAAATGGCAATAACAATCCAGAAATTCATGGCTCAAAGTGGAAGACGCGAATACTGCATTCTTCCACCGAGTTGCCAGTGCCCGGCGTAGATCTAACCTCATCCACTCGGATTCCAGGAATGGTACAAGGCGGCGTTGCTATTAAGCTAGCTTTTCAGTCACATTTCAAGCACCTCTTTGGGCACAAAGCGGACTTCAGAGTTCCTCTCCAACACGATTTCTGGCAAGACCAAGCAGGCAATTCTGATCCTAGGCTGCACTCCCTCGAAGCACCCTTCACTGAGAAGGAGGTCTAGAAGGCAATCCAACAACTGGGAAAAGATAAAGCTTCAGGCCCAGATGGTTTCTCGATACTATTCTATCAGATATTCTGGGAGGAAATCAAAGGTGACTTGCTAAAGGTGTTCGCAGACTTCTACGAGCATAAACTCAAATTAGGGAGATTCAACTCTGCGGAAGTGGTGCTGATTTCTAAGAAAGAAGACCCCCGACGTGTTGGAGACTTCCGCCCCATAACCCTCCTTAATTGCTCTGTAAAGATCATTACCAAGACTCTCGCTAACAGACTAAGAAAGGTAATGGATGGCCTCATTAATCAAGACGAGACGAGATTCATCAAAGGACGATGTATTCAGGACAGTATAGCAACGGCTGAGGAGACTATCCATCAATGCCACACTTCGAATTCTAAGAGTTACCTCCTGAAGTTGGATTTCGAGAAAGCCTATGACTGTTGAATGGGACTGTTTGTTGGAAGCACTGGCGGGTAGAAGTTTTGGGGATAGATGGATCAGATGGATCCATACTTGTCTTACCACAAGCAGAACGACTATTTTGGTAAATGGGGTATCAGGCCACTGTAACCCCCGTTCCCGTAAATACTTACTTTCCAAATATTTTTAGTATTTTAATCATTTATAAACTTATTTTGTGTTAAATTCGTTTTGAGATTTTCTATTTAAATATTTTCCAATCAAAAATTTTATTATTTCGAGTAATGGTGTATTTTAAACTTGTTTTATAATCTTAATTTATCGGTTAATTATATTTGAGCCCAAATCATGTATATTATTATTATTGGAGTATTTTAATAAAGTTGTTAAACCCGAATATTATTTTATTGTACGGTTTTATTATTATTATGATTATAATTACTAATTGTTATTTCTTGATTTCTTTAATTAAAAATTCATCTATCGAAATATTTTATTTTTATACCGATCTGATTTTCTTGGCGAGTTCCATTTATTTTAAGCCCAATTCTTATTATTTCAATTGTGTTATTTATTTATTTAATTGGGTTGATATTTTTGTTCATGAACTATTTTTTTTCTTTTATTGGGTTCTCTATTTTGTGGATTTTATTTATTTGAATTGTGGGTATTTTTATTTGAATCGTGTTGATCTTGATCTATCTCCTAATTGAATCCAAAAACCCAATTTGATTTGTTCTTGACCCAAAATTACTTTTATTGGACCCTAAACCATTAACCCAGTACCCTAATTGTACCCTATAAATACAACTCTACTGTAAACCCTAATTTCTGCACACAAATCGAAACCTAGCCGCCTATTCTCTCTCCTCTCTCCTCTTTCTCTCTCCCCAAACTGAACCCAAATCCCTTTTACTGTACACCCATCTTCCCCGGCCAACTCCGGCCATCCCTCGTCGCCCTATTCCTCCAGTCGACGTCGACACCCCCCCTTCGTCGTCCCTCCTCCCGTCGACCAGCCCAGCACCACCATACAAGCCCCCGATCCTCCCCTTCATCTTCCTCGACATTACCAACAAAACCCCCAAACCCATCTTTTGTTCTTCTTCCGATCAGCTCCTCCCCCACCTCCGATGACTCCCAACCGTCGCTGCCCTCCTATCCCCTCGACGGCCAACCAATGCAGAACCCCAAACTCGATTCCTCTTTCCTCTTCTATTCGACCACCGATCAGAACCCAAACCCCAAACCCCTGTACTCCCCCTTGTCCCGATCGACGACCACCACTTTGGCGACGCCGCCAGCGCCGCCCCGCCTGCGACGCGATGCGCCCGACCCCTTGCCCTTTTGCTGCTGTTGTGGCTACTGTCTCTTTTGTTGTGGTTGCTTCTCTTTCTTTTGCTATTGGGTTCTTTTAGTGCACGTATATTGCACGTGCTGTCTTGGGATCGTGCTAGTTTGCGAGTTCGCTGCTTCGGGATCCTTATTCCGTTATTCGTGGTATTCGTTTTCACCAGTCTAACAGGCAAGTCACCGTCCTCTTGAATTGCTAATTGTATCAAATTCAAGTTTTATTGAAATTCTTGCAAGTAGATCTCTTTGTTATCGTATTACCCTTTGTTATCTCTTTCGTTGGGTTTATTGTGGGTTTACACGAGCTAACCCCAATATTCTTGACATCGTGCCAATTTGACTCTAAAGTTTGGATCTTTAATGAATGCATATAGAATTGTTAATAGGGTAATTCATACAAGTCACAATACAAATAAATTATTGTAGAGACAATCGTTAGGTTGTATGTTGTGTGATTGTTTGATGATTGATTGATGTTAGACTTATATATGTGTGTGTTCTAAGTTTTATTTATCATATTTGGACACCTATCATGCTAGTTACACAATTTATTGACTATAGAATCGATACTCGACATGTTTAATTTATTTTATTTTTAAGGAAAATACCCTAAGAACTGTGCATGCATGTACCTGAATTTTGATTGCTGTTTTCGAACCAGTAAATGACCTTAAAATAAAATATTTTCTGAATATGAAATGTATCCCCAAGTGTCTAGTTGCCGATAACATCCAGAATTTTTGAATTCCGATTTTTGTAGCAAAAGTTATGCCCGTTTTACTACAGCTGCGTTTTTACTTTCAGATTTTCAGATTCTCGAATCTTTCATTTTCAAACATTAAAAAGACTGATCAAATGATAGAATTTTGCTATGAAAATTTTCAGATTGTTTTTTAACATATTTAGGAGTTTAGATTATATTTTTACTGAATTTAATATTGAGTTTTTGTTGATTCAAAAATTAAAATAACACAAGACCGAATTTCTGCCTAGACATAAAACCTGAAAAGAAACACGTGTTTGACCTAGTTACTGTTGTCGGAATTTGAACTTTAAGTATGTGTTAGAACCGTATGGAAGTCTAGTTTCCAGATTTTCTGACGGATTCAACTTTCGATTTTTGAGTCAGCGGGAAACTGCATTTCTATACAGAGTGCGCGTGCTGTCCAGAATTTTAGAATTCTCTTTTTAATGAATTAATAATTCTTATGTTGTACTATTGCATGAATTAATGAATGTATGTTGCACTGCATGTTCCCAATGAGTTATTGTCACTATTCTAACCGTCCTATCCATGTTATCAACCTATTGTTTTCCATTGATACTATCGTTCATCTCATGTCTTAGTTGCATATTGTATTGTTGCATTAATGAAATAATTAACAAGCTGGGGTTTAAGAGATTGACTGCAGTAGTTGATGACATAGTGACTGTACACTGAATTGTGGGCCTTGTTTCCCAAAATATTGTGTGTTGGCAGAAGTTATTGTTATCGGTTTATTGTTGGACTACTGACACAGTATCCCCAATTGACCGTGTATTGTTTTTATTGAGCCAACCAGTGAGCAGCAATGCTGCAAATACTGTTATTGTACCGTGTACATGATCTATAGAATCTTCCACTTAAGTCTAAAACGAAATTGATTGTATGCATCGAACCTGTGGTACGGCACACATGGGACACAGTAGTACGTGCATTAGTTAAGAGTTAAAATGATTAATAGACATAAGGATTAACACATCACCAACATTGCATATTGTTCATCATTGTTCTTATTGATATCGAATATTGGCTAATTGTTATTAATATTGACCATTGATTATTGTTACCGATTATTGAACCATTGTTTATAGCCAATTGCATCGATTATCATGATTTTTGTCCCATGTTATTGATCCATATTGATCCATTGATTCATTGTTATACCGTTATTCCATTATTCTCTGCTTTCTCTACTTGCTGTCCTTGACTTGCTCTAAGGACAATTATTTTTCTCTTTTTAGATGAAATATTTACAGGTAATGAAGAAGAAATGCCTGCTGGAGTTGGAGAACAAATATTTTGAAGATTTCTGCTTTTAATTTGCATATCGTTTTAAATGACTTAATGTATTGAGAACATGTCTTTATTTTTGGATTGGATTATTATTGTTTAGGCTTATGTCCCGGATTTTAGTATTGTTTCCAGACGTTGGATTATTATTATTGTATTTGGATATTTATATTGCTTCATTCCAAATATTTTTGTTCATGAGATCATTATTATTGTCTGCACAATTGTTCTGTATTGTTTTTGTTGTTGAGTTAATCGGATAAACAGCTTATGGGTGACGTTAGTCATTCGCTGGGCTTTTGTCATGTGCTCGTATTCCGTATTTTTGGGAAGCGGGGCATGATAGCCACCCATTCTCCTACAAACGGGGGCTCAGACAAGGAGATCCGCTCTCACCACTTCTATTTACCATTGTGACAGACGTTCTAAGATCCATGATGACTAAGTGCAGTAGAGCAGGTTGGATCGTACCAGTGGCCAAGGGAGTCAACCGTCAAGGGTGCTCTATACTCCAATATGCAGACGATACTCTTTTATTTGGCAATGGCAACCTAGGGAAAACTACCGTCTTCAAAGGAATCTTGTATTGCTTTGAAGTTTGGTCTGGCCTCAGGGTTAATTTCCACAAAAGTGCTCTCATTCCCATCGTCCTGACTCCAGAAGAGGCACTTGAACATGCCACAATCCTCAATTGCTCCACCGAGAGTTTCCCCATTCAGTTATTGGATTTTTGCTAAAACCTGGGAAACTCAAGAAGGCAGACTGGCTACCCATTATTGACCGGGTTGAGAAACGGCTAGCAGACTGGAAAGGCAAAGCCCTATCTTTGGGAGGGAGAGTCACGCTTATTAATGTAGTCCTCTCAAATCTTCCTATCTATTATCTCTCCTTCTTTGAAATACCACTACAAAAGAAAAGGTCTTTGCCGGCGTTTTTTTGAACATTTACCGGCGTTTATAAACGCCGCTGTAGATACCACCGGCGTTTTATAAATCGCCGGTGCAAGTGCCGCTGAATCGAGCGTCGCTATAGCTTAGAAACATTCACCGGCGTTTTTTACGGCCGCCGGTATATGTTAAAACTACACCGGCGGTCGTAAAAATGCCGGTGAATGTCTGGTTTCATTTGGAAGCACCGTTTTCGCCATGACCTACACCGGCGTTTCAAAAACGCCGGTATATACTTCCAATTTTTTGCTGAAAACTACACCGGCGCTTGTAAAAACGCCGGTGTAGCTATATTTTTTTTTTAAAAAAAAATTTTTTTTTTTAAAATTAAAAAAAAAAAAAAAAACCTTCGACACTCTTTACTAATCAAAACCAATTGCAAAACTAAAAGTGACCCATTATAATATATATGAATGAAACATATATTTTTCACAGTGAACCCAATTGTTGTACATATCCAGAGGATTTTGGCATACAGCTATAGCATCCTCAGTTCACAGTGAACCCATTTTGGTCAAAAAAACATGCCAAGATGACAATCAGATGCATGAAATAAGCTTCATTAACAGTAAAAGAAGATGAGGATGCTAGCAGCATACTTAGTTTGTAAGTGAACCCATTTTTTGTTAAAAAATCATGCCAAAGATGGCAATCAGCTTCATTAACAGTATCTGAAAATGAAAATATCCATTATCTGAGCATATATGTTGCTGTACTAATTCTTTAGCCCAACTAAATCTAAAACCCAATTGTTATACATATCTGGAGGATTTTGGCATACGTACCTATAGCATCCTCAGTTCACAGTGAACCCATTTTGGTCAAAAAAACATGCCAAGCTGACAATCAGATGCATGAAATAAGCTTCATTAACAGTAAAAGAAGATGAGGATGCTAGCAGCATACTTAGTTTGGAAGTGAACCCATTTTTTGTTAAAAAATCATGCCAAAGATGGCAATCAGCTTCATTAACAGTATCTGAGAATGAAAATTTCCATTATCTGAGCATATATGTTGCTCTACTAATTCTTTAGCCCAACTAAATCTAAAACCCAATTGTTGTACATATCTGGAGGATTTTGGCATACGTACCTATAGCATCCTCAGTTCACAGTGAACCCATTTTGGTCAAAAAAACATGCCAAGATGACAATCAGATGCATGAAATAAGCTTCATTAACAGTAAAAGAAGATGAGGATGCTAGCAGCATACTTAGTTTGTAAGTGAACCCATTTTTTGTTAAAAAATCATGCCAAAGATGGCAATCAGCTTCATTAACAATATCTGAAAATGAAAATATCCATTATCTGAGCATATATGTTGCTGTACTAATTCTTTAGCCCAACTAAATCTAAAACCCAATTGTTGTACATATCTGGAGGATTTTGGCATACGTACCTATAGCATCCTCAGTTCACAGTGAACCCATTTTGGTCAAAAAAACATGCCAAGCTGACAATCAGATGCATGAAATAAGCTTCATTAACAGTAAAAGAAGATGAGGATGCTAGCAGCATACTTAGTTTGGA
This sequence comes from Hemerocallis citrina, assembly GCA_017893485.1. Taxonomy (NCBI): domain Eukaryota; kingdom Viridiplantae; phylum Streptophyta; class Magnoliopsida; order Asparagales; family Asphodelaceae; genus Hemerocallis; species Hemerocallis citrina. Next base: position 292,814,842 of record CM030362.1, read on the forward strand.
AGTGAACCCATTTTTTGTTAAAAAATCATGCCAAAGATGGCAATCAGCTTCATTAACAATATCTGAGAATGAAAATTTTCATTATCTGAGCATATATGTTGCTCTACTAATTCTGAAGGACTCAATTCGGCGCAAACATCACCAGTAGATGTTTGCGCCGAATTGAGTCCTTCAGAAGTTGTTGTAGAGCCTGTATTCATATATAAATGAAATAAGAAGATTCAAAGTAAAAGTAATCATGATTATATCTACATCTATAAAATAGATAAGGGTTTGTTATATATAACTATACATAAACTTATTACCTATTTCTTGGAATATATCCAATTCAGTCTGATTTTGAAGAGGCAAACCGTCCATGATACCAAACCGCCCATAATCATCCATGCAAGAAAGAAAGTAAACCAGGAGTCAATGCAACAAATACATCAAGAAGAGGTGCACGAATACATGCAAATAAGGACATGGAAACTCTACAAATGCTGCGTTCCGGGGTCATTCGAATATAAATTCTTCATACTACAGTTCAAAATTTCTAAAACCATAACTAATTCCTACTTCCAAATTAAACAAACTAAAGAACTTAATTCCTAATCCAAAAAGAAAAATATAAGTAATCAAACTCTAACAAAAAGAAAAATATAAGTAATCACATGCACACTTAGAATATCAATTTTTTAAATATCATTCTGAAATCAACCTTCTCTCCCAATACTGTTAATTTAAGTAATTGCAATTTCCACATAAAACCCCAAAATTGTCAATAGATGAATGTCCCACAAAAAGTTTAACATTTGTCTATTTCTTTTGCCTCAATGCCCCATATAAACCTAACGAGAATGTAAACCATTCTGACATGTTCATCAACAAAAGAATTGCACATACCTTGATCAAAATTCAAAAGAATGGTGTGGAATCTACTGACCCTCACTAATTAAGAAAAATGTCACATCTCCAAGGTTCTTTGTAGCAAGGTCAATAAAACTTCTGCGCCTTTTGGAATTTTTTGATGCATATAAGTTGGTTTAGCTATCAATCAGAAGCTGAAGCAGTTTTTGCACCATACTTTGAGAAAACACCACTTTCTACTACTTCAGTGAAAATGAACAGTATATCTAATGCTAAGTTTGCTTACAAGTGCAGTCGTGCAGCTCATGGTCTTCAGTAAAATGGGAGCCATCAACAAATCCAGTTACTGCACTGAGTATCTGACTCCAAGGCCATTGCATGTCAAGATCAAGCCTTCATAACGCTTGAGGTAATCCTGAAAAGCAATTTAAAGTGTCAGGGATAATCACCAAGAGAAACTGAGGCTCTTGAAAAGAACCGTTGCAATGTCGCCTATAATTGCATCAAAACTTATTGTGTCATGTTTTCTTCCCACACGAGAAAATAAGTTGGAAAGACAGGAGAAAATACAAACTAGAGAATGATATACTGTAATTACTTTTGTAATGAAAATCTAGCTTGATGATATCTTTATAGCATATTGCATGAATATTAACTCAAAAATAAAGTAGACTGTTATTAGTATTAATGCTGAAGTATTAAAATGTCTGCTTCAGAAATGGCCTCAATTTTGCAACTCTTCTATGCAACTATTGTTAATTTGAAAAAAAAATTTATCCATGTGCACGAGAAATAACTCAAATCATATATGTGACTCAACGTTGAAACCCCGAGTTTTCCATCTATATTTACATACATCCATCACATCTTCTACGGAATAAGCTCTACAAAACCATACAAACTTCATCTGGAAACTGCATATAATCACACCAAATATTACCAACTTCTCCAATTCATGAAGTTGAATGTAATACTTGTGCATTTTACCCTCAAATGTGCCGATTAAACACAACCCGCTAAATTTTATCTCTATATATGGGTACCCTCATCTAACTAACGTATCAACAATATCTCTATGTATAAGCACTCTCCTTAGCTTATGTATTAACATCCAAGGCTGTGAAGCCAGTATCATGCCACCTCACATTTCTTTTCATAAATCAAGGACTCAGACTCAAAACATTAATTCAGTAAAAATTAAACCCTAAAATCGAAACTGAATTGAACCCTAAAATCCTACAACTAACAAATCAATTCAGTAAAAATTGAACCCTAATCAATTCAGTAAAATTTTCCCAAAACAAAATTAACAAGATTAACCCTACAACTAACAAATCCCAAAACAAAATATAGTATATGTCAAGTAATGAATCGTGGCTATTATCCGTCTAAACTAAATACTTAACTTGAAATTTGGAATTGTTAGCAACTTTCCAGGGATAGGTCCAGAGAATAGATTATTCTCTATATTCCTGTTACATGCCAAGGATCACAGTCAGATGAAGAGAAGAGACGAAAAAAAAACCTTTCAAAATAAAATAGCATAATTTCACACATATTGATCAACAGCATGAGATGTTAAGAGTATATATATATAATTTACAAGTCAATAAGGGGAAGATCTTGCAAAACGTCGAGGAACCCTGATAGCCGATTATTTCCCACATGCCTGTAAAATGAAATACTCAATACACATGATGCTAAAGATACTTGTAATTGATTAGAACAAAGATACTTCCAATTGATTAGAATCGTAAATTTAAAGAACGCTCACAGCGTATTCAGAGATGATAAATTTCCCATTGATGGTGGCAATTGGCCGCTCAAATTGTTAAAAGAAAGATCCCTATGCACCAGAGAAATAATATATTAATCAAGAAACATAAAAAAATAGGGCAATTTTTTTTGAGAAGATAAATAAAAATGACCTACAAGTTGATGAGTCCAGTGAGAGACTCGAAAGCATCAGGCAGTTCTCCTTCTAAAAGGTTGTTGTTAACTGACCTGAAGAAAGATGAGCAAAAAAAAGATTCATAAAATTAGTATAGTGTCACCTAATTAATAAAGCAAATGTTTGGATGGAAGATTACACTATGGACTTACATGTCAGATAATAGTGTCAAATTTGACAAAGAACTTGGAATGGTCCCTGTGAATAGGTTTTGCCGAAAGAAAACTGTCTCAAAAAGAAAACTCCAATTAAAATCAATTCAGTAAAAATTGAACCCTAATCAATTCATTAAAATTTTCCCAAAACAAAATTAACAAAATTAACCCTACAACTAACAAATCCCAAAACAAAATTAACCCTAAAACCATAAAATTAACATTAAATTTGTTTACACCAGATTACAAGATCGTCGACGGTGGGAGACAGCGGAGGACTGCGGGGAACGACAGCGGGGGAGGGAGACAGTAGGGGACGGCGAGGGACGATGGCGGGGGAGGGAGACAGCAATGGCGACGGCGGGGGAGGGAGACAGCAACGGCGAGGGACGCCGGCGGTGGGGATGGCGAGGGACGACGGCGGGAGAGAGAGAGAGAGAGAGAGATGGAACCGTGAACAAATAGGAGAGGCGGGAGAGTGCGGGAGGGGGGAAATTTGGGGGAAATAGGAGAGGGGCGTGGGGGAAATAGGAGAGGCGGGAGAGTGCGGGAGGGGGGAAATTTGGTACATTTTTTAACTTAGGGTTTGGGGGAAATTTATCCTAAACCCTATACCGGCGTTTTAACTAAAAAACGCCGGTGAATGAGAGAATATTCACAGGCATTTTTTATTAAAACGCCGGTGAATATGGACTTCCCCGGCGTTTTAATAAAAAACGCCGGTGAATATTATAATTCCCCGGCGTTTTTTGTAGGCCGCCGACGTATAACCATCCATTTTGATGCCCCATTCCTGGTCTCTTCCTACCCCGGCATTTCTGGTAAAACGCCGGGGAATATACGCCGGTAAATCCATCTTGTGTTGTAGTGTACCGCGATGGGTAATCCAGAGAATCGATCGGACTCGGAAACGTTTCTCATGGAAAGGGGCAGACCAGAACCGAGGAGGATATCATCTCATTAGATGGGAGAAGGCCTGCATGAAAAAGATATATGGAGGCCTAGGTATAACTGATCTTCTCAGCTTAGACTAACGGAACTTCAGGCCGACATCACCAATGCTGGAATTGGTTGCTCTCAGGGTCCCGATTAGAAATCCTGGGGATTAGAGAAGAACGGCATGTTCACGGTTCATTCCATGTACAACCGCATCCATTTTAGAGGATGTATTCCAAAGTGGTCAGCCGTCATCTGGAGAACGAAAGCTCCGCTAAAGATCAAAGCTTTCTTATGGTTGGTATTAAATGATGCGATCCTGATTAGGGAAAACCTAGATAAGCACCAACTGAGTGTGGATGCTCAATGCGGGTTCTGCCACGCTGCCCTGGAGACTAGAGACCATCTTTTACTACAGTGTCCTAGGAGCAAAGCGGTGCTCATAGAGGTACTCAGCACCCTAGGGACAACTCAATATCCTAGTACATACGAGGACCTGTGGGTAGGTCCTAAGTTCGCGTCGGAGAGAGGTTCTTTGAGAGAAGCGTGGTATATCGCTGTCGCCGCAATGACCTGGGTTCTTTGGCTAAACAGAAACAATCTTTACTTTCGCAGAACTTGCAATAGTATTTCTGGCAATTTGACTCACATTATGCATTTCATTTTGGGCTACTGTGGCAGCAGCAGGTCCCAGGGAAAGAATTGCGAGCGTATTCCAGGTTCAGGAGTTTGATGATGAGAAAATCGAGATCGGGCCTACGATCGATTGATAGCCAGAACGGCCTACTATGATCATAGATACCCACCACCTCAGGGTTTGTTGAGGGGGTTATGATGTATTTCTTTGTGGCTACTCTATGTTTCTTTTGTTCCAACCACCATGTTCCGGATGGAGTTTATGTACTTTTATTTTGATTGTAGGATTTTGTAATGAGCTCGGTACTCTGAATTTATTTTATTAATCCATTATTAATAAAACAGGGTGGTCATATTCCGCATTTTCTTTATAAAAAAAAAAACATAAATAACATGTTTAGAACCGACAGAGGTCACTTTTAAAAATCAGAAAGTTACCCGCCAAACTTTTAAAAATCGGAAAGTTACCTGCCAAACTGAAGAAATCTTTTAAGAACCTTATTAGGTAGCAGAGCCTTGAGGTTGTGTATAAAATAAAGGAGACCTAAAGGATGCATCTAAAAAAGCATAAAATGAAGACAGAGAGAATGGAGTCAACGCTAGTTGGATTTGAATAAATATATCTACACATATATTTAAGACCAATATCTCTTCTTGTCTACTCGGCCTACTCATCAAGCAGCTTATGAAGTGGATATAACTAGTTAATATAAGGCTAAATTTTAAAAAAAATAATTTTGAACTTCCTTGAACTTTTTTTTTATAACGTAGAAAATCACACTTAACTATGGTTGTAAAAAATCTCTTTGAAGTATATTTTTAAAAAAACGACATCTAAATTTTCTGCCTTTATTAGATAACCTCATTTATATCTTTGCAAGTTGGTCCAGAAAATATCATACATATTTTTTATTATTGTCAAAAAACCTCACTCATCTTTTTTAAAAAAGCTCACGTCGTCGGAGTGAATTTTTTACAACTATACTTGAGTGTGATATTCTGTGTAATAAAGAGTTCACTGAGATTTTTTTTGTATAAAGAGAATAGTTCAAATGAGTTTTTTCAGATTTACCCTTAATATAATTAATATAATTGATGAAAGATGGGGAAATTAATTAAGAAAGGTAAGCATCAAAGTGAGACAAAAAATCTCTACTATTTTAATGGGAGAGTTGGGGTTGTAAACAAACAAAATCTAATTTTGTAACTGAGTAAACACGTGCAATATACAGCAAACTAAATCCACCAAACATATCCGTGTGTGCACGTGCAGCACCTAAAAAAGAGATATCTTAGCAAATGCCCCAATTAAAATGTAAAAATTAGCATATACCTCCACTATTTTTAAAAACTAAGAAATACTCCTATTTCTAATATTATAATGGGAAAAGACCTTAGTGTCATTTATAAATGTTTTGTCAATCTACCAACCCGTACAATACACGTGCATAACTATTATAAAGGAGGTTCTAAGTTCAAATCCAAATTATGTCTAAATTTTTATTTTAAAAAACTATATTTATTAAAACGTGCATTGCACGTGCAAATTATTAGTAATAATAATGAGTGCCTTTGTTTCAAGGGTGTAATAATAATAATAAATAATAATAATTTTGGGCTTATCCAGTGACGGGGGCACCATCTGTAAGTCACCGATGCCAATTAGGGTTATGGGCGGCTGCTTGTATTATTTAATGTCCTAATCACAAGTGATTATGATCTATGATAAGTTGAAAACTCATATGCAATGGTTAAGTACCAGACTCTCCGAAATTTTAGGGTTGTGCACTGGATCAGGTTTTTTATTTGAGTAGATACAATTATAGGATGATCAGAACTGTTCATGAGATTATGCAGAGCATATATCATTTTCCAGGTTTTTAAGTGGTTACATAGTGAACAATTTTTTCAATGATATGACATGTTGGAACTTTAACACAGGAAAGAGAACTTGATAAAATAAAATGAATGAATAATTGAAAAATAAAATTATTCACAAATACACATTGAATGCATTGAATTTCTGGTAGTAGATCCATAATTAGGGCTGTTCATACGTTTGTTAAAACCGATTACCGAATCGAACCGAACCGAAATTTACCAATTTGGTTCGGTTTTTCGGTTTTCGGTTCGATTTTGATCCAAACCGAAGTTTTTTTAGAGAGTTCGGTTCGGTTTTTGGTTGGCTTCTAAATAAACCGAACCGAACAAAAAATCGAACTTTTTTTGGACCAAAATAAATTATACCCCTAGGATCCATCTCAAACTAAGCTGCTATGCAAGTGCACTTCAAAAGCTCCATCTCAAATTATAAGATTAGAAAAGTAAAGCAAAATAATCAACTCAAGGCTTCAAAAATTGATTAAGTCACCTTAGCTCCATTGGGAATAATTTCACGCAGCTCCTTTACACGATTTTGAATCATTTACCGATCTTTCGGCCTTTGTCGGGGGTTCTCTCCAGGTCTGGATCTCTTTCTACTTACTTTACCCACTTCAGCAACCTTTTCCGCAGAATGATTATCACAGTTCAGTTTCTGACCATTTTCAATCCACACGTTAATTCGAGACTTATAGCCTTCACTTCTTTCAATGGTACACGAAGACTTAACTGAACTAGAAGCTACTGGCTCACACTTTGTTGAAACCTCCCAACCATTGTTGATCAAACTGGTTTGAAGTGAAGAACCATTGTACTAAAAATTTCGGTTAGTTCGGTTATTAACCGAACCGAACGGATAAAATTCGGTTTGGTTCAAACCAAATTTTATCAATTTCGGTTCGGATTTTATCGATTTCGGTTTCAAATATTGGTTCGGTTCGGTTTCGCACCGATGAACAACCCTATCCATAATCCTAAAGATTTTTTTGATTGTTCCAGAAGAAATGAAACACAAGATACGGTAGAACTAGGACAGTTATTGTATGAGGTCTACCCAATGCTAGATGCAGAAGTGCATAATAGATCGATATGAACTCTATGAGCTACCCCGTAGTAAAACGGTGAAGCGTGTGGTTTTTTACATACACAAGTGATTAGGATCTACGATAACTCATAAGTGATGGTCAAGTACTTGCTCCCATTCATGATCGATTCTCATTGCGCCTTCTCCTTCAAGTCGTCATTACAATGGCTGCCTCTCTGCCATGTCCATCCTCGGGAAAGCCTTTTCGCCATAAGCTCGTTTTCGACAATGGAAATAATTACATCCTCAAAACACTTGACGCTCGTTGCAGTTTCGCATCAGCTTCCAATGGGCTCAACAACTCAATGTTGATGCACAACATCACTGAGAACTCACATGGTGTTTGATTAACTGCATTGTGCGAACCAATCGACACTGATACTGCCTTTTTTGCGTAAGTAGTGAATGGTGTGCGATCGGAGCTCCGCAAAGCGGCTTAAGATATCTCGATCTATCATATCCCTGGTTGTAATCACAACTTAAAAGTGCATATGACTGTAATGTTGTTTGTTTTTGGGGGTGGCTGCAACAGATGTGAGTTCTCTCAATTTGTAAAGTGGAAGTCACGATACTGGCTATACGCCCGACCCACGACTTAGGGAGCGGCTCGGGAGCAGGCGGGAGTGAGGTAACGGTCGAATGCTCGGCTCGGATCTGGAAGCTCGGCTCGGTCTCGTGTACCTGCACTTGGCCTAGGAACACCGGGGTTGATCCCGGTGGGAGGCCCTCTGACGGTCTAGTTAGTTATGGAAGAGTAACAGTAGCTAGGGTTTTTAGAGGGGAAAGATTGATTACATGGTGAAGGGGGAGAGGGCCTGGTATTTATAGACAGGCACAAACGGGTCTGGACCCGTTTGACGGTGGGCCTGACATGGCAGAAGCCCATGGGGCTTAGGGCTGATCTGATGATCAGGGGTGAGCGATTTTTGAGGGGATCCTGTGGCCCAGGAGATGCCACGTCATCTGACCCATATCAGGAGCCTCCCACTCCTGGAAGGCTGGATAATTCCGCCGTGTAGGAGTGGTCTTTGCCTCTGTAGGAAGAGCGGAGTGGTGTGTACGGTGAAGAACGGGATCCGTATCTTCCTGGAGAAGCCAGCGGGGTAGGAAGAAGGAGATCCTCTCTTGGAGCCACGAGGGGTGTCGAGTGCCGAGGAGTAGGAGCTCGCTTTGCCGAGCGTCGAGGGTCGGGAGGCGAGCCCCCTCACTTGTTGGAAAAGCAAGGGGACGTCGAGATCTGAGGAGAAGGAGCTCGCTTTGCCGAGCATCGAGGGTTGGGAGACGAGCCCCCTCACTTATTGGAAAAGGAAGGGGTGTCGAGTGGCGAGGAGTAGGAGCTCGCATTGCTGAGCATCGAGGGTCGGGAGGCGAGCCTCTTCACTTGTTGGAAAAGCAAGGGGACGTCGAGATCTGAGGAGTAGGAGCTCGCTTTGTCGAGCATCGATGGTCGGGAGACGAGCCCCTTCACTTGTTGGAAAAGCAAGGGGCGTCGAGATCAGAGGAGTAGGAGCTCATTTTGCCGAGCGTCGAGGGTCGAGAGACGAGCCCCTCACTTTGTTGGAAAATCAAGGGGACTTCGTGATCTGAGGAGTAGGAGCTCGCGTTGCTGAGCTTTGAGGGTCAGGATACGAGCCCCTCACTTTGTTGGAAAAGTAAGGGGATGTCGAAATCTGAGGAGTAGGAGCTCTCTCTGCCGAGAGTCTAGGGTCGGGAGACGAGCCCTTCACTTGTTGGAAAAGCTTTTGTGGCTCGCGATGTCATCCGAGCACCGAGCCTCAAACTTGATGAAGAAGTTTTTATGGTTCGCGGTGCCATCCGAGCGCCGAGTTTGAGACTTGATGAAGAAGTTTTTTGGCTCGCGGTTCCATCTAAGTGCCGAGCTTCAATCTTGATGAAGAAGTTTTTGTGGCTTGTGGTGTCATCCGAGCGCCGAGCTTCAAACTTGATGAAAAAGTTTTTGTGGCTCGCAGTGTTAATCGAGCGTCGAGCCTCAAACTTGATGAAGAAGTTTTTGTAGCTCGCGGGGCCATCCGATCGCTGAGCCTGAGACTTGATGAAGAAGTTTTTGTGGCTCGCGGTGTAATCTGAGCGCCGAGCTTCAAACTTGATGAAAAAGTTTTTGTGGCTCGCGGTGCCATTCGAACACCGAGCCTGAGACTTAATGAAGAAGTTTTTGTGGCTCGCGATGTGATCCGAGCGCCGAGCTTCAAACTTGATGAAGAAATTTTTGTGGCTCACAGTGCCATCCTAGCGCCGAGCCTCAAACTTGATGAAGAAGTTTTTATGGCTCGCGAGGCCATCTGAGCGTCGAGCCTGAGACTTGATGAAGAATTTTTTGTGGCTCGCGGTGTCATCCGAGCGCCGAGCTTCAAACTTGATGAAGAAGTTTTTGTGGCTTGCGGTGCCATCCGAGCGCCTAGCCTCAAACTTGATGAAGAAGTTTTTGTGGCTCACGGTGCCATCCGAATGCCGAGCCTGAGACTTGATGAAGAATTTTTTGTGGCTCACGGTGCCATCCGAGCATCGAGCCTAAGACTTGATGAAAAAGTTTTTGTGGCTTGCGGTGCCATACGAGCGCCGAGCTCCGTACTTGTTGGAAAAGCTTGGGGTAGTACTCGAGTATTTGGCCATGCGTTCCGAACTGTTGTGCCGGTTGATAATGCTGGGGTAAAATGGTAATTTTGTGCCCCATGCTGACGTCACAGGCCTAAGAATCGAAGCAATCCAGATCCTAGTGGCCGTTGGATCTTGATCATTAAGATCCAATGGTTAGATCTTTTTGCGAAAATCGAGGAGTCTGTTCCTCTGTTATAAATCTCCCTCCTCTCTTTCATTTTCTCACTTTGCGTTTTTCTCTAAGAACAAGAATTTCCCCAACAGCCGTAGATGACCTTTTTATGGTGGCCTTCCCATAGTTCGATACTTCCAGGTTAGTATTTTTGATTTGTAATGTTGCGCGCACAGTCCGGCTCCGAGGCAAGCTATTCAGGTTGTTCTGAGGAGGAAGGTGAGTCAGCCTCGACATCTTGGTCTCTGGGCGACCTTGGAATCAAGGAGGAGGTTCAGTCAGACTTAGGATCAGATGGCGAGCACGAGGAGGGTGAGCACGAAGAAGGAGACCCCAAGGGAGAGGGGATTGTTGAGGAGGGGGAGCACGAGGAAGGAGACCCCGAGGGGGAAGAGCTTGGTGTGGAGGACGATCAGGGGGAGCCCAAACAGGGGACCGAGGGAGGCGATGGTCGGGGAGACGAGGAAGGAGGAACCGCGGGGGAGGCAGCCAAGGAGGAGGATGATCTTCCGCCTCTGCCCCCATTAGCGACCCCATCTCCGGAGAAGAAGCTTCACCCTCGTAGGAGAAAGAGAAGGTGGATTCGTCCTGATAGCCCGCCCACGCTAGACAAATATGGTCCTGAATCGGGGTTCGAGTTTTGTAGCGCCCCGAATTTCTAATATGAGAACTTAGAAAATACGTGGCACATTCCCAGCGATCCACTTCAATGTAACAATATGCATAGCCCAAAAACTCAAATCATTTTATTCCAAATTCTTATTACAACATTCTTTTACAATTGCAGCGGAAATACAAAACACCTTAAAATACATTTAACTGTTACAACCCTTTTTCTTTACAAATTTACCCAAGGCCCTATTATATCACTCTCTAAAATCCAAAGCTAATCCAAGCCTCCAACTCTAAGCAACCTGCATCACATGAGGCTAGAGTTGAACCCTAATCCCCAAAACTACGGGGTCAGCCATAAATGGTGTGAGTGATATAAACAACAAACATAAACAAAACAACTAAACATAAGCAACATGTACTGAACAAAAATACATAAACTGAACATGTAATCTGAAACAAGAACGATAGGCCAGTACATGAGTGAAGCCGAGTCAAGAAACAATACCAACGATCAAGTATCAATCAATCAATCTCTCTCAAAATATGTACAGCTTAACTGTACGGTACAGTCGACTGTCTTATGAACCAGTCGACTGTTCTGAACAAACAGTAATCCTCACAACTCAGAATATGTCCAACTGTCAACAATTCTCAGTACCACAATGTAAGTCCAACAATCGATCACCAATAATGCCATAGATCGGATAACAATATATCCATCTACAAGTCCAAAGATAATATAGATCGAATACGAACCCGGTATGCCAAGACACCGACGAACATATCCATCTACAAACAAACTAAGAAGGTATAGATCGAATACGAACCCGGTATGCCAAGACACCGACGAACATATCCATCTACAAACAAACTAAGAAGGTATAGATCGAATACGAACCCGGTATGCTAAGACACCGACGAACATATCCATCTACAAACAAACTAAGAAGGTATAGATCGAATACGAACCCGATATGCCAAGACACCGACGAACATATCCATCTACAAACAAACTAAGAAGGTATAGATCGAATACGAACCCGGTATGCCAAGACACCGACGAATATATTCATCTACAAACAAACTAAAGACTGAAAGAATACTCAAGATTATGAAAACTCATCAGAACCAGTCGACTTATGCGACAGTAAGTCGACTGCCCCGAGAACCAATATCCAAGATTATAACAAGTGCAGTAAGTCGACTAAAGAAAACCATCAGTCGACTTACCCGAGACAATTATCAATAATTCTCAAGAAACATTCCAAGTGCTAACAGTATAAGATGACTTATAAAAACATAAGTTGACTTATCAACAATATAAGATGACTTATAGAAATCATAAGTAGACTTATCAAAACATAAGATGACTTATAATAATCATAAGTAGACTTATCAAAACATAAGATGACTTATAAAAACATAAGTTGACTTATCAACAATATAAGATGACTTATAGAAATCATAAGTAGACTTATCAAAACATAAGATGACTTATAATAATCATAAGTAGACTTATCAAAACATAAGATGACTTATAAAAATCATAAGTAGACTTACCAGATCATAAGTCGACTTATAGAAAACATAAGTCGACTTAAAGGAGACATAAGTCGACTCATAAGAACATAAGTCGACTTATAAAAACATAAGTCGACTTACCCGAGAGAAATTCTACGATAACTTTGAAAAATAAATTCTAAGTGTACCAGTCGACTGAGAAGGGTCTAAGTCGACTGTCCAGAATGGATTTTCGAGAAAAACTAAAGATACAGCAGCTGGGTCGTACCAGTCGACTGAATAGTAGACCAGTCGACTGTCGGCCTACAGTTTTCATAAATTAGGTCTGTATGCGAAAACAAGTCTGATGTTCTTCTAAAGATTCATTGCTTTGGAAATTAACTTATATTTAGTTAAAAGTGACAATCTCAAGATGATCTGCATCATAGTTACAATACTAAATTCTCATGTTCTCAATTCTTGAATCTCCCAATAGGGTTTCTCAATACTCGATTCTTTCACCATCAATAACCAAGATCTGTTTATAAACCCCAGATCCAGATGTGCATACATCCGATCAAAACCATACTTAAATCTTAACACGTTTCAAGCAATCAATAGTTGTCAATCGAGATCTACTAATCTTTCATGGATTTCACATGCATATTTCGAATAACTACCATGGCATCGATTTCATACAAGATACGAAAACATCAAACAAAACAGCATGCAATCATACACATAAACAAAACAAGTTCATATCACTCACCTTTAGAAGCAAGAAGAATCCACAAAAGCCTTCCTTTGCTAGATCCAAACTCCTTCTCCAATCACCAAGAAAATAATATAATAAAATCTGAGTTATGCAGCGAATGACGGCTGCAACTCTCTTTATATAGGCCGGGAATTAGGTTCTAGGGTTTCCAAATACATTTGCAAAACAATCCCTTCAAAATACAATTTTATATATATCTATCTACTCTTGGAAACTCATCCAAAATTCATTAAAATTAGGATTTAATAGAAAATATACTTCTAAATCTTAACCAATACTGTTTAAAACGTCCAGAATGCCAATTTTGCACTTTAGCCCTTAAAAATGTCAATTTTACAAAAAGGTCCTTCTTTTCTTAAAATTTGCAAATAGTACTAATTAAATTCAAAAAAATCCAGAAAAATACTACATAATTCCAAAATAATAAATAATGATTTTTCATAAAGAAATCTTAATTTTTCAAACATCTCAAAAGTCATTTGCACGTGTTTTGCACGTGTACAAAAGATAAACCTTCTAGGAAAATATCAATTAAATCCTCAAAACTCATTTAAATTCATTTTCAAATAATTAAAATAATATTTGAAAATACGGGGTTCTACAAGTTTCTCCCCGTGTCCCGTAGAAACCCGGGATCGATCAGGATGTACCTTGACGACGTGGAGGGCCTTTTTGCCTTCACCTCCTTACTGCTGGACGAGGGTAGGCCTATGATTAAAGATGGACTGCATTCAGTACGTCTTAAGGGCGAACTATCTGAATATCCTAAGGGCGGTCTACTTCATCCTGAAGAAGTTTGAATTTCTGATTTCGAACCCTGGAATCCGTCCGACCACAGCTCTAGAGTCGAGCTACTGTATTTTTTTCCGAGGATACCTTTATCTCGGGGTTGAGGCTGCCGCTGCACCCATTCATCGTGAGGGTTTTGAAGTGGGGGGGGGGGTTGGGGTGAGTCCGATGCAGTATGGCCCTAACTCGTGGAAATACCAGGTTTGCTTCATTCTGAAGTGCAAGGAGAAGGTGATCAAGTCGAGGCTTACGTATTTCCGTGCCATCCTAAGGATGAGCTCGCTCAGAGATGTGGAGTCAGATGGCCTCGCTGCACGATCATCATAAGAACGAGCTGGCGCACTTTTGGTCTAAGGCCCAGGCGGAGGCTGAGAAGGCGCAGACCGCCATGGCGGAGATGGAGATCACCATGGCGGGTACTCTGATCCTGGCCCAAGACGAGGCCTACACCAAGGTGAAGGAGCACTTCCAGCAGGTCCATCCGGACATTCGGGTCGACCACCTCCACTATAATTGGCAACATCCGCTCATGCCCTGTGGCGAGGAGGAGATGGGGGACCCTCACCAAAAGGAGGTTGGGGGCGACCCGGCTGACGAAGAGGTGTCGTCCCCCCCCCTCAAACATAGTTTTGGATTTTCTCTTTCGATTTCGTATTTGCCTTACGTGGACTGGCCACTGCCTTTTGTAATACAATTTTTTTTGGATTTATAAAAGAAGATTTTTGGCCAATGCTCAATGACTTGTGCTTTTTCGCCACTTTTGTGACTTGTTGTTTTTCCCGTCTTCTTGATAGACGCATGAGGCCCTCGGCACCGACCTTAGTTTTGCCGAGGTCTCCTGGCTCCGAACTGAGCTGGGGTCCACAGAGAGTGTTTTGGCTCGCCATCGTAAGCAGGCTCGGGATCGAGAGGCCACGGTGAATTATTTTATGAATAAGTCCAAGGAGCTCAGCCTAGAGGTCGCTCGCCTGAAGAAGGCCATAGCTGATTGGGACTGGTGGGTAGTCGAGACGAACTGGTAAATCTCGGATGCCTCCATCGGGCGACCGGCTTCAGAGTCCTTTCTTCGTGAGGCTGTTGTAGAGAATGAGTTGGAGATTCAAAGGCTGAAGCTCATGCTAGGCACCGGTCCGCTCGAGGAGGTGAGCAATTCCGTATTGGGACCTTCTCTGACTTTTTACCTGGAAACAGCCAGGCCCGCCGACGTGCAGAGCTCCGTTGCCGGGGCATCCTCGCTGGCCGGATCGGTGGAGCATGCGGAGGATCTCGTAGGAAGCACCGAGTTTGAGTTTTTAGCCGATCGATGTGCGATTTGTAAAATCTTCATTGTATTGTGTGGCCGTTTCTGGCGCTCCATGAGTAATAAAACTAAGATTTCTTTACTTTGATAATTTGTTAAGCGAGACCGGTAGGGGCGTAGCTTGAGACCCTCGCCGAGTATGGCTTTGCTTGAGGTTGCCGACGAGGTGAGGGCTATGCTCGGGAGCCAAACCGCTACTCCTCGCAGGTAGCATTTAATAAGGGACGTTTCATATTCCGATAAAAATTAATGGAGACGCTTCATCTTCCGCCGTTTGGACTTTCTGATGTCATAAATGCGCCTCTCCGGGGAGCTATATAGTCTTCACCCCCCTCATCACTTTTTTCACCAAGAAATTCCGATGACTTATCTGCCACCCGCTGGCAATTTGGAGTTTTGGCTCCAAGGGTCGTTAACCCTGAGCTGTCAGTGGGTGAGAGGTGGGTCGATCCCGGAGGTGAGATTCGGGTGCCTGCCGAAGGCGGGAGCCCACAAGTTGGAATTGTTGGCCGATAGTCCCGGATCTGTGGCTCTCTTGCCATCCTCTAGCATTTTTGAGTAGACAGCTCTGAGGACAGTTTACCTGGAGTTGCAAGCGGGTGAAAGGTTTGCCGACCAAGGTCCGGAGGCTCGGGGAGTTTTTTGGGTGAGAGTACTAGGTCGGTGGCTCCCTTGCCACCCTCGGACAATTCGAGATTTTGGCTCTGAGGGTCGTTAACCCCGAGTTGTCCGCGGGTGAGAGGTGAGTCAATCAACAGTCCGGGGCTCGGGGCGTTTGCCGAAGGCGAGCGCCCTAAATCTTTAATGAAAACTTTTGGATTGGGTGTGGCCGAAGGTCATTGCTGAGCGTAAAAGGTCGCATAGCTTGAAAAATCCAAGGCCCTGCTTAAGGTCGATGCCGAGCCCCAATACCTTAGAGAAACTGTTATGAGTGTGGCTGGAGGTCATCACCGAACGTAAAAGTCGCATGGCTTGAAGAAGCCAAGGCCCTGCTCGAGGTCTATGCCGAGCCCCCATACATGTTCTCGGGTAGATAACATGAATGTAGCGGGAGGTCATCGCCGAGCGCATAGGTCGCAGTCCTTGAAAAAGCCCAAGCCCTGCTTGAGGTCGATGCTGAGCCCCCATACCTTAGAGAAGCTGTTATGAGTGTGGTTGGAGGTCATCATCGAGCGTAAAGGTCGCGTGGCTTGAAGAAGTCGAGGCCTTGCTCGAGGTCGGTGCCGAGTCCCCATACATGTCCTCGGGTAGATAGTACGAGTGTAGCTGGAGGTCATCACCGAGCGTATGAGTCGCATGGCTTGAAAAAGTCAAGGCCCTGCTTGAGGTTGATGCCGAGCCCCCATACCTTAGAGAAGCTGTTATGGGTGTGGCTGGAGGTCATCGCCGAGCGTAAAGGTCACATGGCTTGAAGTAGCCGAGGTCTTGCTCGAGGTCGATGCTGAGCCCCCATACATGTTCTTAGGTAAATAGTACCGGTGTAGCTGGAGATCATCGCCGAGCGCATAGGCGCAGTGCTTGAAGAAGCCCAGGCCCTGCTCGAGGTCGATGCCGAGCCCCCATACCTTAGAGAAGCTATTACGAGTGTGGCTAGAGGTCATCGCCGAGCGTAAAGGTCGCATGGTTTGAAGAAGCCAAGGCCTTGCTCGAGGTCGGTGTCGAGCCCCCATACATGTTCTCGGGTAGATAGTACGAGTGTAGCTGGAGGTCATCGCCGAGCACATAGGTCGCAGTGCTTGAAGAAGCCCAGACCCTGCTCGAGGTCGATGCCGAGCCCCCATACCTTAGGAGTGACTTTTTATGGTTCTTGGTGACATCCGAGCGCCGAGCCCCAAGCTTATAAGAAAAGCTTTTTGTGGCTCACGGTTCCGGTCGAGTTCCGAGCTCCAAGCTTGTAAGAGGAGCTTTTTGTGGCTCGTGGTTCCATCCGAGCGCCGAGCCCCAAGCTTGCAAGAGAAGCTTTTTGTGGCTCGCGGTTCCATCCGAATGTCAAGCCCAAAACTTGTTTTAAGAGATCTAGCACGAGGCCAAAGCTTGTTTTAAGAAAGCTGGCATGATTACATCATATTGATTTTACAAAACAAGGCACGCCGTGCCGATTACATCTTATAATTTACATGGGTGTCTGCAAAGGCTAATTATCCCCTTCGAGGAATTTGATAAGGTGCTCTGCATTCTAGGGTCTTTTGACAGCCTTGCCCTCCGGGTCGATGAGGCTGTACATGCCCGGGCGTTCAACCTCAGAAACTTTGTACGGGCCTTTCCAGTTTGGAGCCAGCTTCCTCTTTTGGTCGGGGTTAGATACAGCCATCTTTTGGAGGATGAGGTCCCCTAGCTTGATGTCGGTGCGACGCACCCTTTTATTGTAGAACCTCTCGATCCTCTACTGGTATAAGTTCCATCTGATGGCAGATTTTTTCTTGACCTAGTTTATGAGGTCCAGATCGGCACGTAGTTCCGCAGAGTTTTTTGCTTCTTCAAAGGCCATGATTCGGGGTGATGGGAGCCTGATTTCGAGGGGAATTACTGCCTTCGTGCCGTAATTTAGATTGAATGGTGACTTTCCCGTGGGGATTCTCTTTGTCGTTCGATGGGCCCAGAGAATGCTCGGCAACTCGTCGACCCATAACCCCTTGGAAGAATTATCAAGTTGTTTCTTGAGACCATCAAGGATCTAGCGGTTCGCGTCAGATGGAAGTGGTCCAATCGTCAGGCTGAGCTTCGTCGTCTATACAGAGGGTCTCGGGGAGGTCGATACTCAGTTTCAGAAGTACTTCGATCAGAATGGTGCGGTCGAGACCTTCGAAGGACGAGGAGGCTAACTTTGATAGGGCATCGTCCTTGGTATTCTGCTCTCTCGGGATCCTTAAGACTGCGGACTCGTCAAAGGATGCCAAGAGTCGCCGACCATGGTCAAGTACTGGATCATGCGAACGCCACGGGACTTGTACTCTCCAGTGTTCTGATTGGCCACGAGCAGAGAGTCGCTGAAGGGCATGATCTGTCTGGCACCTACCTAGTGTGCCAGGGTGAGCCAGAAAATCATAGCTTCATATTCGGCCTCGTTGTTGGAGGCTAGAAAGTTGAGGCGGAGGGAATATTGGGGAAGGAAGTTGTCAGGTCCTCTCAAAATGATGCTCGCATCTCTCCCTGCTTTGCAGGAAGAGCCGTCGACGTAAACTTCCCACGTCTGGTTGGCCTCCCCACTTTCGGGTTGCTCAGAGATGGTGCATTTCGTGATGAACTTGGCGAGGGCCTATCCCTTGATTGCTGTTCTTGGTTGATAGCCGATGTCGTATTGACTGAGCTCGATTGACCACTTGACCAGTCAGCCGGAGCTTTCGGGGCTTGTGGAGTACGGCCTTCAGAGGCTGGTCCGTGAGGACCTGAATTGAGTGTGCCTAGAAATAGGGGTGGAGCTTCCGTGCGGCCATCAGGGCATAGGCCACCTTCTTCATTTTTGCATACCTGGTCTCGGACGAGAGCAGGACTTTGCTCACATAGTACGGCGACTTCTGGACTCCGTCCTCTTCCCAAACGAGAACAGCACTGAGCACGCTTTCCGAGGCCGACAGGTAAAGCCAGAGAGGCTCACCCGGCTCGGGTTTGCTAAGGAGCGAAGGATTGGCGAGGTACTCTTTCAATTGGGCAAACGCCTTCTGCTGCTGAGTACCCCATTCCAAACTCCGATTCTGCGCAGAGCTTTGAAGAACGGGAGGGACTTCTCTCCAGACTGGAGAGGAAACGACGGATGGCCGCCAGTCTTTCGGTAAGCCGCTGGACTTCTTTGATGTTTCTAGGACGGGCCATGTCTATTATGGCTTGAATCTTCTCGGAGTTTACCTCGATGCCGAGCTGGCTGACGTCGAATTTGAGGAATTTTCCTGAGGAGATGCCGAACGCACACTTCTCCGGATTGCACCTCATATTATGGGTCCGAAGGATGCCAAAGGCTTCTTCCAGGTCAGCGACGTGGTCCTGTCCCCGCTGGCTTTTGACGAGTATGTCGTCGATGTACACCTCCATGTTGCAACTGATCTGGTCCTTGAAGATTCGGTTGACGAGCCTCTGATATGTAGCACCGACATTCTTTAGCCCGAAGGGCATAACTCGGTAACAATAAAGACCTTGGTCGGTGATGAAGGACGTCTTGGCTATATTAGGGGGGAACATTCGGATATGGTTGTAGCCTGAGAAGGCATCCATGAAGGATAGGAGCTCGTGACCCGATATTGCATCGATCAGAGCATCGATGCTGAGGAGAGGGAACGGATCTTTGGGGCACGCCTTGTTGAGGTCGGTAAAGTCTATGCAGATCTTCCAGCTCCAGCGTCGAGGGAGGAGACCAACCTTGTCTCTGTGGTGAACCTCCGGACGAACTGTCGGAGTGACTTCCCTTCTTTCTGTCGGAGGTCCAGTAGGGATGCACTCATCTTCTCGGCTTTCCTGCTAGTCATAATGTGGGACAGAAAATTGGCCTCCAGCTGGTCGAACGAGTAGATCAAACAGGGGACGAGCTTAGAGAACCATTTCCGAGCCGGACCCCGGAGGGTGGCAGGGAAGGCACGGCATAGGAGGGGATCTGAAGCATTTTGAATCACCATGAGGGTCTTGAAACCCTTCATGTGATTAGCAGGATCACCTTTGCCGTCGTAGGTCTCGAACTGGGGAGGTCGGAAATTTCGGGGAATTTCTGCTTACAGGATTGCGGCGGAGAAAGGAGGCCGGGTCGGCCTATGACCCTGAGTCGACCTCGAGCTGCCCTCGCCAAAGTGGTCGAGGCGGTTCTCAATTCCTTGTAGGCATCGCAGGATGTCCTCGTCATGTTCTGACAGGCCGATTAGGCTTCTAGACGCGCTGGCTCCGGCATCCGGCCGTGAGTGATAGCGGTGGAGTGTCTCGTTGACAGGGGTCCCTAAGATGGCCTCCAGGATCTCGTTTCGGAAGTCTTGGAACTCACGACGGGTGACTGGAGCTCTTCTGGCCGGGTCGCATTGGGGTGGAGGCCTCCAGTCGGCACGACTGAGCTCCAGCTCCCGCTCTCGGGATGGATGCCTCGGATGGTTTGGGGTCGAGTTGGAAGCGGCCCCTCCCCTGGTTCGGTTGTCTTGTCGGTTCTGGATGACCCGACGATGGTCCGTTGCGACCAAGCGAGAGGCGCCCAGCCCGGGTACGCCATTGACCCTGGGATGGTTGGATCCATAAGTGTCGGCGAGGACATCCTGGGGAGGAACATCCGGACGTCGTGCGGAGGTGACAGCTCTTCTGACCTTGGGTGACATATGAGCTTAGATTGAAGGGATGGCATTAATGGCCGGGATGGACTGAGGTCTGTACCAAGGTTTCCCACAGACGGCACCAACCTAATACTATTTGTTTTTGGGGGTGGCTGCAACAGGTGTGAGTTCTCTCAATTTATAAAGTGGAAGTCGCGGTACTGGATATACGCCAGACCCTCGACTGAGGGAGCGGCTCGGGAGCAGGCAGGAATGTGGTAGCGGTCGAATGCTCGGCTCGGATATGGAGGTTCGGCTCGGTCTCATGTACCTGCACCCGGACTGGGAATACCGAGGTTGATCCCGGTGGTAGGCCCTCCGATGGTCTAGTTAGTTACTGAAGAGTAACAGTAGCTAGGGTTTTTAGAGGGGAAAGATTGATTACCTAGTGAACGGGGAGAGGGCCTGGTATTTATAGGCAGGCACAAACGGGTCGGGACCCGTTCTCCCGTGGGCCTGACGTGGCAGAAGCTCATGGGGCTTAGGGTTGATATGATGATCAGGGGTGAGCGGTTTTTGAGGAAATTTTGTGGCCCAGGAGAGGCCACGTCATTTGACCCATATCAGTACGTGGGGTTGATATTTAAGAGCATCTGTAGTTGTTTGCTAAATATGCATAATATGCATATTTGGCCAAAAATAGCACTGCAGTCGTTGGCCAAATATGCATAATATGCATAATTCGCTACAGGAGATTGCTATAAATGAGAGAGAAAATGCGAAATATGCATATATGAGAGACGGCACTATAAGTGCCGTCGCACAAAAAAAATTATTTTTTTAATGGTCGGACGGCACTTGAAGTGCCGTCCCACCAAAAAAAAAATTAATTTCGTAATTTAAAAAAAACCAAAAAGACCTCACTTCTCGAATGGCACTTGAAGTGTCGTCCCTCCACTCAGTGTAGTTTTTTGCAAATTTTTGAATTTTTTTTGTAATTTTTTGTTATGTTTTTGTAATTTTTACAACTTTTTGGTAATTTTTATTTTTTGCACTTCGAATCCATTTTTTTTCCTCCGACGGCACTTCAAGTGCCGTCGCACCTATTACTTTTGTTTTTTGTTTTTTTTGTTTTTTGTTTTTTTTTCACTTCGACGGAGCTTCATATGACGTCTCACCATTTTTTATTGTTTTTTTTTTCCTCTCCGACGGAACATGAAAAATCGTTTCTTATTATTTTAATATAAAAAGGTAAAGAAGTAGTATTTGACGACTGTAGCAAAACGATCGAAGCTATTTCTATTTAGTCATATATGTATATTTTATCTCTCAACGACCGTGGATGCTCTAAGAAGATGCTTTTTGAATAATTCTTAAAGTTCATGTGGGAAGAAACACACCTGAATTCTTAAAGCTCATATTTTAGCTAGTTTTGATGGTGATTCTTTGAAGATTATAGGATCAAATCATTATCATACATTCAATCATTTCTTTGCAAGACAGCCGTTTATTTTAATTATATATACGTACGTACAATCAAAGTCGCAAGATTTTCTTCTATCTCGGTTTCTAAAAAAAGAATCTTGTATTGTGAATTGCAATTGCATACGGTATATTTATTTACTATATGTCATATCGATTGTTATGAAGATAAAGCTGGATATTTTATGTAACAATTATTGTGCTATATGTTTGATCATTTCTTCGTTTATGAAAAAGTAATCTATTTAGATGTCATGTGATCATTTTGTTGAGGTTACTTGTCCTTAAATTTTCGCCTCTTAATTCATTGTCAAAGAATATTTATTGATTTTAGGTTACTTATTCTTTAATTTCATTTTCAACTCCTTTAGATAAAGGTAATTATATAGGAACAACAACTATAATGCCTTTATCATCAAGTTTTCTTATATATACTTTCTAGTTTCTACATCTAGATCTCTTATGTCAAAACTGGGAAACTCCTAAGAGCTTGTTTGTTTGTTTGTTTATTATATATAGTGCGTTTTATATTGACCTCCCTAGCTTATGGACTAATGCAACTAATATCTTTCTCATAACTTGAAAGAGGAAGCGAAAGAACTAAGAGTATAAGTGCTAAAATAATCGAACCACCGTACGCTTGAGTTAAAATTTATTTTTGTAGGAATTTCTTCCAAGAATTTGCTATGTTATCAATTTCATATATGTTCCTTCCTTGGACTTTTACAATTGTTTTCTATGCACCGTCGATCTGACTAAATTCTTTCTATCAATATCATGATTTTCTGTTTATCTTCTCGACCTAAATTATCATTATCTTCTTGTATCGCCTTTGCTAATTGCCATTAGGGTTCGGGAAGGAAAAGACACGAAATCAAAGCATAATATGTTTTAACATAAATAACATGTAACCACTATGAGCATGTCTAAATATAATGGTAACACAACGGCACGTGTAACAATTATCATAAAAAGTCCCACATTTCCTTCATCTAAATTTTGAAATGCAATTATATCAACATTCAAAAGCGTACATTCTCACAGAAACTTCGAATTTGCGAGTAATGGCTGACCATCTCCTCCTCCTCGCCTGAACTGCCTCTTTCACCATGCCCTCTCCATCGCCATGCCTCCAAAGCTCCACCTCCCTTCTCTTCCCCTCTTCTGCTCTCTGGTGGTCGTCTTCTTCTTCAAGAACGGCAACAAATGCAACAGTGTAGCACGTCGACTGTATCTTCAATTCTGCCATTCCCAACTCTCTTCTCACTTACCTCTCCTCCACCATGCTAACCGAGCTCGAGTTGAGTGGGTGCGGGCCCAATGAGAGGGCACGCCACCCCCTCCACACCCCCACCTCTCACCCCCTTCCTCTGTCCCTGTTCCACCCCCCCTCCTTTACGTCGCCCCCCCCCATCTCCCGCAACTACCATTGCAGTGACTGACACAATATCCCCCCAACTCCCCCGACAACGGGCTAAGCCCTATAAGGGAGATTCATCGAGACTCAGACATGCACTTTCCCCAATGCGTGCACACCGAAGTGCACATCAGCGACAGGAGGGGAAAGGCAATCATCACCATCAAGAGTGGATCCCCAGGGGACGAGCCTATAGAGGGGGTCCTCCTACTGGCCCGTATGGGCATAAAAGAACCCCCCTTGGTCCAGTGTCACTCTCACAGGGATGGGTTTGTTCAGAGGGATTACGATCATCGCCGACAGATCAAGACAGATATCCATCACAGAAACATGTACCAACAAAAAAAGAACGAGAGCGACGCCAGTACATCAGAGGGGAGTTACCACCATAAACACCAAAGAACTTCTCATCACTCCCCCCCCACCCCCCCAGCAAGGCATCTATCACACCACCACAAACCTGAACAGAACCTCAACCCCCAGCCTCCTCCACCCCTCAACCGCAGGCTAAAGCTCCACTTAAATCCATCGTTGAGCGGGCCCACGATGGGGTCCCACCAAATGAGATTACCGTGGAGTTAGACTCGGTTGTAGAAGGGGAGCAGTGGGTAGAAGTCATCAACAAAACAAAGAAAAGGCAGAACATCACCCCCTCTCCTCAGCTCGAAATCAAAAAGAAACAACGAAAAGGAAAGTGACGACCAGTACCTTGCTTTAATTGCGGTGATTTGGACCATTATCGTAAAGATTACACTAAGGAAGTTCGACGCCTCAAGTGTATGAAGTTGGGGCACCTATCATATGAATGCACCAACGTTGTTGAAACCCATAATGACGAAGAACGCCCAGTGAGCAAAGGCAGATTGCCAGATAACCCCACCCTAATTCGACTTGCAAGAGTCTGGACACACTCATGAACGAAGAGAAGTGGCTCCGACAGTGGTGCGCTGTGGCCAGAGTGAGGTCAGGGAGTCCATTGGAGTCCCACTTACTCCAAGCGCTAAATGCCAGGTGGCCTATGAGGGCACACAGAGATAGGATCGCAAAGAAAATGTGTCACCTTCAGTTCTTGGTGTCCTTCCCATCGCCGGAGAAGGTGGTCGAGGTCATAGGTATGGGGACAGTGGAATTTAGCCACTTCAAAATGGAATTCTTTGCATGGTCACCAAGTTTCGGAGCGGAGCTTCCCCTAGGCGACAATTTCTGGATATGGATACATAACGTACCGCTCCATTTCTGGAAGAGGGAGGCCCTGTAAGAGATCATCGCCAACTTTGGTATGATCGAAGAGATCGACGAGAAAACTGTTCATCGATCCGAAATAGTGTCAGTAAGGATTCTTATCAGGATTGCTGTCATCTCGTTGATGCCACGGTTTGCTAAGGTTTACTCATTTGACGAATCATATCTCATTCGATTCGTGCTCGACAAATGAGCGGAGCCAGAGTCAGAGATCTCGGCCATCACTTCCCCCACTCCCCCCAGCTCTCAGAGACGGTCACTCGTACAAACAGGTTGTCTCACCCAAGTGGGACTTGACCATAGATGGAGCTCATGAGGTAGAGCGAGCGCATAGGGAGCTCATTAAGGCTGTAAGAGGGAAGGAGCTACGCCAGGAGCATATGGTGGAGGGATCAGAATCTCCAATCAAAGTTGGTCGAGAATGAGATTTGACCAACAGATTCAACGGCCCAGATGCTCGGAAATCAGAAATACACTACCAGAATTGGGTAGTTTGGTAGACCCAGATCCGACCCATCGAAAAGAGGGTCAAAAGAAGGCTCAAAATGGAAGTCTACTTCTCAAAGCTGGTGGTGAGGTTAGGCGAGAAGAGCAGAGAGGGGAGGTAGGCCGTAAAAAAGCTACAAATGGCAAAAGCGTCTTGATAGGCGACATGCAAAATGACATGCAAAGTCGTATGCTGAAGGGGAAAAAGCTGGTAGCTTTGGGACGAGAGAAAAGCTCAAAGACTAACATTTTGGGAAGAAAGATGTACATAGGAGGGAGTGCAGACAGAGTTTCAGACCCAAAAGGGTGCAACGCAAGGTTGAAGGAAGGAGCACAGGGAAAGGGGAAGGCTCAGAGTGGAGAGAAACAGGGAAAGGATAGCAGCGACCTCAACGAAGAGGGAAACGAAATGTCTTCATTTCTATCGCTCGACCCTTCGATTTCAATGCCCAATACCTCGACCTCTCCGCCAGCCAGCCTGTTAGCGACACGTGGAGCCTCTTCTGACGAAAGAGTCAGAGTCATGAACCAGATGAGCCCCAGGAACAACTTATCGTATCCTGCCCCCGACTGTAATACCCTGAATTTTCATTTAATGAAAAATTATTTATTTTGCATGTAGTGTGCATGTGCAATATTTTTGGTAATTATTTTCATTAAGATGAGTATACATATTTAAATTTTTACTTTTAATTATTTTTATATAAAGCCTTCTTTTAATTAGACAAAAAGCCTTTCCTTTTTAAAAGCCCAAAGTTAATTTAATTTAGTATTTTTATAATTATTATTTTGGCCCAAAAACTAAAGCCCATGAACTATTTTAATCTTAAATACAACTTTTAATGTAGAATACAAATTAAAGATTATTTTTATGAAAATTTAATGTACAAATTTTTGGCGACCAAGTGGCATGCACGTGCATTGCACGTACACGTGCAATATGCACAAAGCATGCATGGCCGGTTTTTGCCTTGGAGGGAAATCAAAATTTGAGTGGGATCATGGTGGTGGTGGTTACTTGATTATGGGTGGTTAGTATAACTACTCCTTAAATCTTAACCATTTGTTCCTAACTCCTACTTCAATCTTAGCGATCCATTCTCCTTAATTTTTAGTATAAATACCCCCCTCCCCCCCCCCCCCCCCCCCCCCTCCCCCCCCATGGCTAGTTATTCTTGTGCAAATTATTTTCTCCAAGTCTATAGTCTAAAATACTATATCTAGTAGTTTATTTAGTGAGTTAAAAGATTGAGAGATTGTGTGGGTTTGTGCATCAATCAAGAAGGAGAGAAGGCTGGCATTCATCCATAGGAGAGCTCTCGGTTTGTGGTGTGCTTGGAGGCTCGTGTGCGCGCGTCAAGGAGGAGGAGCACTCTTGTTGCAAGGACATTCGTTTAGGAGATTACTAGTTGTACTTTCTTCAATAAGGTGGGTAAATTTTCCATGTTTCTAATTAGAAATACATGTTAGATTTGAATGAAAAAAAAATGATGCATGAAAAAGATTAATAAGAGTACACATTTAATTGGAAAAATGATCCATGAATTGTTTGAATTGTGGATGTGCAATTGTATGTGGCTCCATTAGTAAAATCTAAATTTGTGTGTGAATTAATTTTAGCCATGAATTGTTGAAGGAAGTTTCATTATCTACATCACAAATTATATACAAAAAGTTAGTAGATGGACAATGCTACTTTGTGTGTTAAAATGAATCTTTGCGTTAGTCTGAAATGAATGAATGAAAATATAGATTCGTATGGTTGGTAAATGATTAAAATCAGAGGATTGATATGAAGTTTGCTAATAAAGGGATTAGTGATATTAATTGTTAAGAAATGTCGAAAGAGAAAAATTGTGGTAGTGATAATTTAGAATTCGAAGAAATTGTGTGAAAAACATGTTTCAATTATTGAGAAAATTATTTTCTATATACTGGGGTATAATTGATGATAGTATTAGTCAATCTGGAAATTTACAGAAAATTTTATAAAAACAAAATGAAATGAGAGCATGTTGAATATCGAAATGTTTTAAATATCAGAGAGAATTGATTAAATGAATTTTGAGTTGCATTATCGACAACCTGAGCGCGTAGCTCAAGTGGTCGGGATGGCTTTAATCACTACAGTGGGTTCGGGTCTCGTGAGTGACGGGTTCGAATCTCCTTAGTAACATACTTTTGCATTTTTTGGAAAAATTAAAGTACGTAGCCGAGAGCATTTAAGGCTCTCAGCCATCTTTATACTGCCTAGCACTTTCGGCCTAGTGGTTTGTGCTTTCGGTTGGGTTCTCGGTGGTTCTGGGTTCGAATCTTGGCTTCGACAAGTTTGAAAAACATATTTTTTTTGAGTGTTTTGGTGATCAAAAAATTATAGAAAAAATATGATTATTCTTCTAAAAATATGTGGGACTTATGAAAAATGATTGGGAATTATTTGAATAAAATAAAATATGATTTGGAAAAAAAAAGTGTAATTAGAACCATGGTTGTACATTTACATTTTTGCGGAAATTATGTATTGCAAAAAGAACTTGAAATGAAGGATTAGAAAATTAATATAGCAAAGAAAGGAATTATAGTATGTGGTGGATGTGAACTACTCTCATTTGAGAATAGTATGAAAAATATGAAATGTGAATATTCATTTTTGTGATACGACTTCAATGTGAAATTGATATTTGATGAGGTATAAAAAATTCCATGTATGATTATGGACTTATGAATAAATTTAGAAATCATGCTATTGAAAAGGAAATCTGTTATGATTATGAATTTATGAGTTGGAAATGCTCAATTTTGGAAATTGTGAATTGGAATTGAAACAAAAGAGTAGCTAAGTCTCCCCCGGCATTTAGAAAGAAATGAAATAAAATTTGAAATGAAAGACCAAGGTTGGTCATGTTTGAACGAATAAATAAGTCCGGTTTAGTGGAGAGGCTAACTCTAGAGCTTTGATTTTGTTCATGATTCTGATAAAAACTAAGGATTAGTACATAGTGGAGACGTGATGAAAGTAGGAGAAAAACATGAGTATAAGGGCCATTGGATTGGCGGTGTGAGAGTATTCACAGGCTGTCTTCACGATGAATCGTGACATGACGTGGATACTGCTCCAGAGTACCGTCCCGGTGGCGACGCTTGTGGGATGTTTGGTGACTGCAAGAGGATCGTGTGCCATGAAGAAGGCTGAATTGCCACAGGCTGTCTTCACGGTGCGTCATGACATGACGTGGGATTCCCCTCCAGGTTTTCTGTACACGTGCTTGTACTCATAGATCATCTAGGATACCTACCGTAATTACAGTAGTGGATTAAGTCATGGCGAGGGATTGAACCCTACAAAATGAAGAACGATTCTCGGACCTATGTAGTATGGAATGCATAGAATCCGAACAAGTGTGCATTAGTGTCATGTAACAT
The DNA here is from genome assembly GCA_017893485.1 of Hemerocallis citrina. Lineage (NCBI taxonomy): Eukaryota > Viridiplantae > Streptophyta > Magnoliopsida > Asparagales > Asphodelaceae > Hemerocallis > Hemerocallis citrina. Next base: position 292,843,367 of record CM030362.1, read on the forward strand.
AAATAACTGCATTAAGGACTAAGTGCACAATCACAACATGACATCAATAGGGTAGTCCCTTTAGTTTGAAATGTGACAAGTTTGTGTTTGCTAAATGTGAAAAATTAGTTATACTATTTCCGGTATAGAGAGGATGGCCGTGTATAATGTTCGTCGGTTGAATAAACTGACGTACCCACAGTTTTATATGCAGGTAAGTGACATGATAAAGATTAAAGAGGAACAGATGCTTAAAGATTATTCAAGTTGTTGTACATTTATTTAAATGTCGTGATTTTACTTCTGCTGTGCAATGTAAAGTGTAATGTTTTACTTGTAACTCTGATGTAAAGTGAAAAGTTCAAATTTCCTTGTAAAATTGTACTAAATGGAGTGGAAAGATCCTGTAGAACTCTCGAATTCAGTTGTATTTGGGATTCGGGGCGTTACACCGACTCAGAGCGAATGAGAGCTCAGAGTGGGGAAAGGCATGGGTCTGATGTTTCTTTAAACAAAGTTCATGGGCTTTCAAAGCCACTTGGGCTCTCCGATGGAGATCATAGGCCTCTTTTATTTATAGTAATGAGATGGATGATGGGCCTTGTTGTTTTGTAGGGGGAAAATTCAACAAGGAGATTTCAAATGGGCCCAGAGAGGGGTCTAGATCAAAAGGCAGAGAACTACAACTTATTGTTTCCAAAGAGGGATCCCGATGCACAAGCCCATATAAGATAATCCCCGTCTCACCTCATGGAGTAGACGAAGAAGATCGAGATGATAGACTTAATGAGGGACTAGCGGAAGACCTTGCAGGTATCTTACCAGAGTTTGTTCCCTTGACTTTTCCTCCTTCACAGCCTTTGGAGCCAGCCTACACTCCGAGTGATCCAGGATTCAGGGTTCAGAAAGTCGCTAAAAGGGCTATTGAGGAGTCCTTAGATGACTACCTAGAGATTGCTGCAGCCGCTAAGTCGACTAAGACAAGTTTCGGAGGTTCAGGATCTTTCCTAGCTTCTATTTTTAATTTCATGACTGATACTGAGATTTTCTATCTAGCCGAAACCTGTGGTCTTGCGGTTAGCGACATTGAGAGGAACGCCCTCCTCAATCAAATTAAAGGATGGGAGACCAATAGGGTTAGTCTTAATTTGAACTCGACATCCAAAACAACTCATGATCCCTCCCATAGCTGCAGTTAATGGAGGCCCTATTCTGGAACGTTAGAGGCCTCGGTGGCGGGGCAAATGAGAAATGGTTAAGAAAGTCATAGCCAGGTCAAAGGCTAACATTGTGGGTCTCCAAGAGACCAAACTTTCTCACATGTCTAGACTTAGCAGAGTAGGGGGAAATCGGGTCTCAGAATGGAGAATGTCCCTATCAGTTGGGGCGTCTAGGGGCATCGCCCTAGGTTTTAACCCCAACCTCTATTGTTGTCTAGACGAGCTCCACGGGTAATTTTCTTTGTCGGTATTACTACAGTGAAAATCCAACTAGTGGACTAAATTGATTACGGTGTTCTATAGACCGCATACTTCTGCTTTTAGAACGACATTCTGGATGGAACTAAGAGCGATCCAAGCACAATGGCCACACCCTTGGGTGGTGGGGGGTGATTTTAACATCACTAGATTTGCCTCAAAACACAGAGGCAGAGGATCCAGTGACCCCGACAGGGAAGCGTTTAATGAGGTCATCACGGACCTGGAGTTGGTTGACATTCCCATCTCTGATAGGCTCTTCACCTGGTCGAACATGCAAGCGGCGCCTATTCTAGCTAAGTTAGATAGGATCTTGGTCTCTACGGACTGGGAGACCAAATTTCTATTGTTATCGGCTAAATCACACCCTAAACCAACCTCAGATCATGTGCCTATTTTCTTATCTTCCGGGGAAGATCAACCCAGAAAGCTGTTAAAGTTTCGGTTCGAGAAAACATGGTTAGAGATTCAAGGCTTTCACCACATGGTCAACGAGAGTTGGTCTCGCCCAACCATTGCCCAACCAGGGGTGGCGAGGCATCCGCTATATGGTGTGAAAGAACTAGAAGACTCAGGGGCATGCTCAGAAAATGGAACCGAACCAGATTCACGCTGATTTGGAGAGCAAATGAATCCCTTCTTGAAGGAATTGAGGAACTTAAGAAGACTGAAGAAACTAGGCATCTGATACAGGAAGAGCAAAATCGATTGCTTCAATTCAGACAAGAAATTGACCAACTCTACAGGATTGAGGAAATCAAATGGCAACAACAATCCAGAATTTTGTGGCTCAAAGTGGGAGACGCGAATACTGCATTCTTCCACTGAGTTGCCAGTGCCCGGCGCAGATCTAACCTCATCCACTCGGATTCCGAAATGGTACAAGGCAGCGTTGCTATTAAGCTAGCTTTCCAGTCACATTTCAAGCGCCTCTTTGGGCACAAAGCGGACTTCAGAGTCCCTCTCCAACACGATTTCTAGCAAGACCAAGCAGGCAATTCTGATCCTAGGCTGCAATCCCTCGAAGCACCCTTCACTGAGAAGGAGGTCTAGAAGGCAATCCAACAACTGGAAAAAGATAAAGCTTCAGGCCCAGATGGTTTCTCGATACTATTCTATCAGATATTTTGGGAGGAAATCAAAGGTGACTTGCTGAAGGTGTTCGCAGACTTCTACGAGCATAAACTCAAATTAGAGAGATTCAACTCTGCGGAAGTGGTGCTGATTCCTAAGAAAGAAGACTCCTGACGAGTTGGAGACTTCCGCCCCATAAGCCTCCTTAATTGCTCTGTAAAGATTATTACCAAGACTCTCGCTAACAGACTAAGAAAGGTAATGGATGGCCTCATCAATCAAGACGAGACGGGATTCATCAAAGGACGATGTATTCAGGACAGTATAGCAACGGCCGAGGAGACTATCCATCAATGCCACACTTCGAATTCTAAGAGTTACCTTCTGAAGCTGGATTTCGAGAAAGCCTATGACTGTTGAATGGGACAGTTTGTTGGAAGCGCTGGCGGGTAGAAGTTTTGGGGATAGATGGATCAGATGGATCCATAATTGTTTTACCAAAAGCAGAACGGCTATTTTGGTAAATGGGGTATCAGGCCACTGTAACCCCCGTTCCCGTAAATACTTACTTTCCAAATATTTTCAGTATTTTAATCATTTATAAATTTATTTTGTGTTAAATTCGTTTTGAGATTTTCTATTTAAATATTTTCCAATCGAAAATTTTATTATTTCGAGTAATGGTGTATTTTAAACTTGTATGATAATCTTAATTTATCGGTTAATTATATTTGAGCCCAAATCATGTATATTATTATTATTGGAGTATTTTAATAAAGTTATTAAACCCGAATATTATTTTATTGTACGGTTTTATTATTATTGTGATTATAATTACTAATTTTTATTTCTTGATTTCTTTAATTAAAAATTCATCTATCGAAATATTTTATTTTTATACCGATCTGATTTTCTTGGCGAGTTCCATTTATTTTAAGCTCAATTCTTATTATTTCAATTGTGTTATTTATTTATTTAATTGGGTTGATATTTTTCTTTATGAACTATTTTTTTTCTTCTTTTATTGGGTTATCTATTTTGTGGATTTTATTTATTTGAATTGTGGGTATTTTTATTTGAATCGTGTTGATCTTGATCTATCTCCTAATTGAATCCAAAAACCCAATTTGATTTGTTCTTGACCCAAAACTGCTTTTATTGGACCCTAAACCATTAACCCAGTACCCTAATTGTACCCTATAAATACAACTCTACTGTAAACCCTAATTTCTGCACACAAATCGAAACATAGCCGCCTATTCTCTCTCCTCTCTCCTCTTTCTCTCTCCCCAAACTGAACCCAAATCCCTTTTACTGTACACCCATCTTTCCCGGCCAACTCCGGCCATCCCTCGTCGCCCTACTCCTCCAGTCGACGTCGACACCCCCCCTTCGTCGTCCCTCCTCCCGTCGACCAGCCCAGCACCACCATACAAGCCCCCGATCCTCCCCTTCATCTTCCTCGACATTACCAACAAAACCCCCAAACCCATATTCTGTTCTTCTTCCGATCAGCTCCTCCCCCGCCTCCGACGACTCCCAACCGTCGCCGCCCTCCTATCCCCTCGACGGCCAACCAATGCAGAACCCCAAACTCTGATTCCTTTTTCCTCTTCTATTCGACCACCGATCAGAACCCAAACCCCAAACCCCTGTACTCCCCCTTGTCCCGATCGACGACCACCACTTTGGCGATGCTGCCAGTGCTGCCCCGCCTGCAACGCGACGCCGTCCGACCCCTTGCCCTTTTTCTGCTGTTGTGGCTACTGTCTCTTTTGTTGTGGTTGCTTCTCTTTCTTGTGCTATTGGGTTCTTTTAGTGCACGTATATTGCACGTGCTGTCTTGGGATCGTGCTAGTTTGCGAGTTCGCTGCTTCGGGATCCTTATTCCGTTATTCGTGGTATTCATTTTCACCGTCTAACAGGCAAGTCACCGTCCTCTTGAATTGCTAATTGTATCAAATTCAAGTTTTATTGAAATTCTTGCAAGTAGATCTCTTTGTTATCGTATTACCCTTTGTTATCTCTTTCGTTGGGTTTATTGTGGGTTTACACGAGATAATCCCAATATTCATGACATCGTGCCAATTTGACTCTAAAATTTGGATCTTTAATGAATGCATATAGAATTGTTAATAGGATAATTCATACAAGTCACAACACAAATAAATTATTTTAGAGACAATCGTTAGGTTATATGTCGTGTGATTGTTTGATGATTGATTGATGTTAGACTTATATATGTGTGTATTCTAAGTTTTATTTATCATATTTGGATACCTATCATGCTAGTTACAAAATTTATTGACTATAGAATCGATACCCGACATGTTTAATTTATTTTATTTTCAAGGAAAATACCCTAAGAACTGTGCATGCATGTACCTGAATTTTGATCGCTGTTTTCGAACCAGTAAATGACCTTAAAATAAAATATTTTCTGAATATGAAATGTATCCCCAAGTGTCTAGTTGCTGATAACATCTAGAATTTTTGAATTCCGATTTTTGTAGCAAAAGTTATGCCCGTTTTACTACAGCTGTGTTTTTACTTTTAGATTTTCAGATTCTCGAATCTTTCATGTTCAAACATTAAAAAGACTGATCAAATGATAGAATTTTGCCATGAAAATTTTTAGATTGTTTCCTAACATATTTAGGAGTTTAGATTATATTTTTACTGAATTTAATATTGAGTTTTTGCTGATTCAAAAATTAAAATAATACGAGACCAAATTTATGCCTGGACATAAAACCTGAAAAGAAACACGTGTTTGACCTAGTTACTGTTGTCGGAATTTAAACTTTAAGTATGCGTTGGAACCGTATGGAAGTCTAGTTTCCAGATTTTCTGACGGATTCAACTTTCGGTTTTTGAGTCAGCGGAAAACTGCATTTCTATACAGACTGCGCGTGCTGTCTAGAATTTTAGAATTCTCTTTTTAATGAATTAATAATTCTTATGTTGTACTATTGCATGAATTAATGAATGTATGTTGCACTGCATGTTCCCAATGAGTTATTGCCACTATCCTAACCATCCTATTCATGTTATCAACCTATTGTTTTCCATTGATACTATCGTTCATCTCATGTCTTAATTGCATATTGTATTGTTGCATTAATGAAATAATTAACAAGCCGGGGTTTAAGAAATTGACTGCAGTAGTTGATGACATAGTGACTGTACACTGAAGTGCGGGCCTTGTTTTCCAAAATATTGTGTGTTGGCAAAAGTTATTGTTATCGGTTTATTGTTGGACTACTGATACAGTATCCCCAATTGACCGTGTATTGTTTTTATTGAGCCAACCATTGAGCAGCAATGCTGCAAATACTGTTATTGTACCATGTACATGATTTATAGAATCTTCCACTTAAGTCTAAAATGAAATTGATTGTATGCATCGAACCTGTGGTACGGCATACAGGGGTCACAGTAGTACGTGCATTAGTTAAGAGTTAAAATGATTAATAGACATAAGGATTAACACATCACCAACATTGCATATTGTTCATCATTGTTCTTATTGATATCGAATATTGGCTAAGTGTTATTAATATTGACCATTGATTATTGTTACCGATTATTGAACCATTGTTTATAGCCAATTGCATCGATTATCATGATTTTTGTCCCATGTTATTGATCCATATTGATCCATTGATTCATTGTTATACCGTTATTCCATTATTCTCTGCTTTCTCTACTTGCTGTCCTTGACTTGCTCTAAGGACAATTATTTTTCTCTCTTTAGATGAAATATTTACAGGTAATGAAGAAGAAATGCCTGCTGGAGTTGGAGAACAAACATTTTGAAGATTTCTACTTTTAATTTGCATATCGTTTTAAATGACTTAATGTATTGAGAACTTGTCTTTATTTTTAGATTGGATTATTATTGTTTTAGGCTTATGTCCCGAATTTTAGTATTGTTTCCAGATATTGGATTATTATTATTGTATTTGGATATTTATATTGCTTCATTCAAAGTATTTTTGTTCATGAGATCATTATTATTGTCTGCGCAATTGTTCTGTATTGTTTTTGTTGTTGAGTTAATCGGATAAACAGCTTATGGGTGACGTTAGTCATTCGCTGGGCTTTTGTCATGTGCTCGTATTCCTTATTTTTGGGAAGCGGGGCATGATAGCCACCCATTCTCCTACAAACGGGGGCTCAGACAAGGAGATCCGCTCTCACCACTTCTATTTACCATTGTGACAGACGTTCTAAGATCCATGATGACTAAGTGCAGTAGAGCAGGTTGGATCGTACCAGTGGCCAAGGGAGTCAACCGTCAAGGGTGCTCTATACTCTAATATGCAGACGATACTCTTTTATTTGGCAATGGCAACCTAGGGAAAACTACCGTCTTCAAAGGAATTCTGTATTGCTTTGAAGTTTGGTCTGGCCTCAGGATTAATTTCCACAAAAGTGCTCTCATTCCCATCACCCTGACTCCAGAAGAGGCACTTGAACATGCCACAATCCTCAATTTCTCCACCGAGAGTTTCCCCATTCAGTACTTGGATTTTCGCTAAAACCCGAGAAACTCAAAAAGGCAGACTGGCTACCCATTATTGACCGGGTTGAGAAATGGCTAGCAGGCTGGAAAGGCAAAGCCTTATCTTTGGGAGGGAGAGTCACTTATTAATGCAGTCCTCTCAAATCTTCCTATTTATTATCTCTCCTTCTTTGAAATGCTGCGATGGGTAATCCAGGGAATCGATCAGACTCGGAAACGTTTCTCATGGAAAGGGGCAGACCAGGACCGAGGAGGATATCACCTCATTAGATGGGAGAAGGTGTGCATGAAAAAGATATATGGAGGCCTAGGTATAATTGATCTTTGATATATGAATCTGGCGCTACTGGGTAAATGGTGGGAAAAAGTGTTCCACCCTAATGGAGAAGGATGGCAACAATTTGTTCAGGGATATATGCATGGGAATGGAACAGGAGATCTGGGCTTCAGGATAAGCCATCGGGTTTCCTGGTGCTAGAAAGGCATCACTAAGGCATATGAATCCTTCAATAGCTGTGTGAAATTAGCTATCAGTAACGGCAAACTCACTAGATTCTGGTTGAATAAGTGGTGTTCTGATCATACACTTAGAACCCCGTTCCCCGATTTATTTGAGCAAGCGACACAACCAGACTGCACGGTGGCCGCAGCCTGAAAAAGCGGCACCTGGAAGCCACATTTCAATCAACCGCTTGACCTAAGTTCTCAGCTTAGACTAACGGAACTTCAGGCCAACATCACAAATGCTGGAATTGGTTTCTCTCAGGGTCCCGATAAGAAATCCTGGGGATTAGAGAAGAACGGCAAGTTCACGGTTCGCTCCATATACAACCGCATCCATTTTAGGGGATGTAATCCAAAGTGGTCAGCCGTCATCTGGAGAACGAAAGCCCCGCTAAAAATCAAAGCTTTCTTATGGTTGGTATTAAATGATGCGATCCTGATTAGGAAAAACCTAGCTAAGCGCCAAATGAGTGTGGACGCTCAATGCGGGTTCTGCCACGCTGCCCTGGAGACTAGAGACCATCTTTTACTACAGTGTCCTAGGAGCAAAGCGGTGCTCATAGAGGTACTCAGCGCCCTAGGGACAACTCAATATCCAAGTACATACGAGGACCTGTGGGTAGGTCCTAAGTTCGCGTCGGAGAGGGGTTCTATGAGAGAAGCGTGGTATATCTCTATCGCCGCAATGACCTGGGTTTTTTGGCTAAACAGAAACAATCTTTACTTTCGCAGAACTTGCAATAGTATTTCTGGCAATTTGACTCACATTATGCATTTCATTTTGGGCTACTGTGGCAGCCGTAGGTCCCAGGGAAAGAATTGCGAGCGTATTCCAGGTTCAGGAGTTTGATGATGATAAAATCGAGATCGGGCCGACGATCGATTGATAGCCAGCACGGCCTACTATGATCATAGATGCCCACCACCTCAGGGTTTGTTGAGGGGGATATGATGTATTTCTTTGCGACTACTCTATGTTTCTTTTGTTCCAACCACCATGTTCCGAGTGGAGTTTATGTACTTTTGTTTTGATTGTAGGACTTTGTAATGGGCTCAGTACTCTGAATTTATTTTATTAATCCATTATTAATGAAACAGGGTGGCCAAATTCCACATTTTCTTTAAAAAAAAAACATAAATAACATGTTTAGAACCGACAGAGGTCACTTTTAAAAATCAGGAAGTTAGAGCATCTGTAGTCGTTTGCCAAATATCAATAAAATGGATATTTGGCAAACGAACGCGCTGCACTTGTTTGCCAAATATCCATTTTATCGATAAATCGCTACAGTCGATTGCTATAAATGAGAATCGATATAGCATTTATCGATAAGTGAGGGACGACATTCGAATTGTCGTCCCACGAAACAAAATAATTTTTTATTCGTCGGACGGCACTTCAAGTGCCGTCCGTTTGAAAAAATTATAATTTTTTCGATTTTTTTAATGCCAAAAAGTAATTAAAAGAATCCATAAAAAAAACACCTCGGACGGCACTCGATGTGCCTTCTGTCACCTTCCTCATTTCCCGGACGGCACTTCATGTGCCGTCCGTCGAGTTTTCTTAAAAAAAAAAATTTTGCGTAGATGGACGATACCCATTTGATTCAACGGTTAAAAAAAGATATATATAATTCATTGTATATTTGACTTGGGGAAGAAGTTGAATTAGTGAAGAATTAGTGCTTCACTGTATAAAAAATATAATTAACTGTACAAAAAAAAAGGTTGAATCAGGTAAGAAGAAGATGAATTTGACTTGGGAAGATAACTTGAAGTGCATATGTTGGACGGCACTTCATGTGCCGTCCATGCTTCAAGTGCCGACTTTTTTTTATTTTTTATTTTTGGTTAACGGACAGCATTTTATATGCCGTCTGACGAATGTAGCCCGTTTTTTGGCGCTTGTCTCCTCCGACGGCACTTCATATGCCGTCACTTAATATTATATTATAGTTTGGTAAAAAATAACTTTGGACGAGTGCAGCATAATTAAAAATTCTATTTCTATTTATCCATATATGAATATTTTTACCGTAAACGACTACAGATGCTCTTACCCGCCAAACTTTTAAAAATCGGAAAGTTACCTGCCAAACTGTAGAAATCTTTTAAGAAATTTATTTAGGATTGCATATTAGGTAGCAGAGCTTTTGAGGTTGTGTATAAAATAAAGGAGACCTAAAGGATGCATCTAAAAAAGCATAAAATGAAGACAGAGAGAATGGGGTCAACGCTAGTTCGATTTGAATAAATATATCTACACATATATTTAAGACCAAGATCTCCTCTTGTCTACTCGTCCTACTCATCAAGCAGCTTACGAAGTGTATATAACTAGTTAATAATATAAGGCTAAATTTTTAAAAAAATACCTATGAAGCATACAGAGAAAATCTTTCCTGAACTTTTTGTAACGTAGAAAACCACACTCAACTATGGTTGCAAAAAATCTCTCTGAAGTATATTTTCAAAAAAAAACCCATCTAAGTTTTCTGTCTTTATTAGATAACCACATTTATATCTTTGCAAGTTGGTCCAGAAAATATCATGTATATTTTTCATTATTGTCGAAAAACCACACTCAACTTTTTAAAGAAAGTTCACGCCGTCGGAGTGAATTTTTTATTACTATACTTGAGTGTGATTTTCTGTGTAAAAAAAAGTTCACTGAGATTTTTTTATATAAAGAGAATAGTTCAAATGAGTTTTTTCAGATTTACCCTTAATATAATCTCTACTACTATAATGGGAGAACCCCTTAGTCAGTAACCGCGTCAGTAACCCAACCCGTGCAACGCACGGGTTGGGTTACTTTGGTAAATATTTTCGAAAGTGGTCCTGTTTGGTAAATATTTTCAAAAGGTGGATCAGTTTGAAAATTATTTTCTTTTTAATTATGGACTGACTTGGGACAATATTTTCGAACGTAGACCTGTTTTGTAAATATTTTCGAAAGTGGATCGGTTTGAAAATTATTTTCTTCTTACCCTTTTTCATGATCCTTCAATTTTTTCCACGTGCACGTGTATAATACTAGTTAATATAATTGATGAAAGATGGGGAAATTAATTAAGAAAGGTAAGCATCAAAGTGAGACCAAAAATAATAATAATGGGTGCCTTTGTCTCAAAGGGATAATAATAATAATCTATACTATTATTAAGCAAAGTCTCATTTTGGCGGTTTTTTACTATCATGCCCCCATAAACATAAAAGACTAAAAAAAATATAGGGTTAGTGTCGGAGGTCAAAAATGTAATTTGCATGTATTGGAAAAATAATTAACACATTGCATGCAAATATCAAAAAGAATAAATTAACACATCATGACTTCTTCGGTTTTGACAACAGCATGACTTGCATGCACAATTTATTCATAATAAAGTTTCCTCCTATCAAAGCCATTAGGTCTAACACATACATGCAAATATCAAAATGAATAAATTGTGCATGCCTGTCTGCATGCATGCATGCAACCTCTTCGATGACCTGCCCCTTTCTCAAAATCCTACATACCTTTAAATATTATGGCGTGCATCGCACGCTTGCAAATAGCTAGTAAATAATAATAATAACTTTGGGCTTATCCAGTGACGGGGGCACCATCTGTAAGTCACCGATGCCAATTAGGGTTATGGGCGGCTGCTTGTATTATTTAATTTCCTAATCACAAGTGATTATGATCTATGATAAGTTGATAACTCATATGCAATGGTTAAGTACTAGACTCTCCGAATTTTTAGGGTTGTGCACTGGATCAGGTTTTTTATTTGAGTAGATACAATTATAGGATGATCAGAACTGTTCATGAGACTATGCTGAACAAATTTTTCAATGATATGACATGTTGGAACTTTAACACAGAAAAGAGAACTTGATAAAATAAAATGAATGAATAATTGAAAAATAAAATTATTCACGAATACACATTGAATGCATTGAAATTCTTATAGTAGATTCATAATTAGGGCTGTTCATACGTTGGTTAAAATTGATTACCGAACCGAACCGAAATTTACCAATTTGGTTCGGTTTTTCGGTTTTCGGTTCGGTTTTTGGTTGGCTTCTAAATAAACCGAACCGAACAAAAAACCGAACTTTTTTTGGACCAAAATAAATTATACCCCTAGGATCCTTCTCAAACTAAGCTGCTATGCAAGTGCACTTCAAAAGTTCCATCTCAAATTATAAGATTAGAAAAGTAAAGCAAAATAATCAACTCAAGGCTTCAAAAATTGATTAAGTCACCTTAGCTCCATTGGGAATAATTTCACGCAGCTCCTTTACACGGTTTTGAATCATTTACCGATCTTTCGGCCTTTGTCGGGGGTTCTCTCCAGGTCTGGATCTCTTTCTACTTACTTTACCCACTTCAGCAACCTTTTCCGCAGAATGATTATCACAGTTCAGTTTCTGACCATTTTCAATCCACAGGTTAATTTGAGACTTATAGCCTTCACTTCTTTCAATGGTACACGAAGACTTAACTGAACTAGAAGCTGCTGGCTCACACTTTGTTGAAGCCTCCCAACCATTGTTGATCAAACTGGTTTGAAGTGAAGAACCATTGTACTAAAAATTTCGGTTAGTTCGGTTATTAACCGAACCGAACTGATAAAATTCGGTTCGGTTCAAACCAAATTTTATCAATTTCGGTTCGGATTTTATCGATTTCGGTTTCAAGTATCGGTTCGGTTCGGTTTCGCACTGATGAACAACCCTATCCATAATCCTAAAGATTTTTTTGATTGTTCCAGAAGAAATGAAACACAAGATACGGTAGAACTAGGACAGTTATTGTATGAGGTCTACCCAATGCTAGATGCAGAAGTGCATAATAGATCGATATGAACTCTATGAGCTACCCCGTAGTAAAACGGTGAAGCGTGTGGTTTTTTACATACACAAGTGATTAGGATCTACGATAACTCATAAGTGATGGTCAAGTACTTGCTCCCATTCATGATCGATTCTCATTGCGCCTTCTCCTTCAAGTCGTCATTACAATGGCTGCCTCTCTGCCATGTCCATCCTCGGGAAAGCCTTTTCGCCATAAGCTCGTTTTCGACAATGGAAATAATTACATCCTCAAAACACTTGACGCTCGTTGCAGTTTCGCATCAGCTTCCAATGGGCTCAACAACTCAATGTTGATGCACAACATCACTGAGAACTCACATGGTGTTTGATTAACTGCATTGTGCGAACCAATCGACACTGATACTGCCTTTTTTGCGTAAGTAGTGAATGGTGTGCGATCGGAGCTCCGCAAAGCGGCTTAAGATATCTCGATCTATCATATCCCTGGTTGTAATCACAACTTAAAAGTGCATATGACTGTAATGTTGTTTGTTTTTGGGGGTGGCTGCAACAGATGTGAGTTCTCTCAATTTGTAAAGTGGAAGTCACGATACTGGCTATACGCCCGACCCACGACTTAGGGAGCGGCTCGGGAGCAGGCGGGAGTGAGGTAACGGTCGAATGCTCGGCTCGGATCTGGAAGCTCGGCTCGGTCTCGTGTACCTGCACTTGGCCTAGGAACACCGGGGTTGATCCCGGTGGGAGGCCCTCTGACGGTCTAGTTAGTTATGGAAGAGTAACAGTAGCTAGGGTTTTTAGAGGGGAAAGATTGATTACATGGTGAAGGGGGAGAGGGCCTGGTATTTATAGACAGGCACAAACGGGTCTGGACCCGTTTGACGGTGGGCCTGACATGGCAGAAGCCCATGGGGCTTAGGGCTGATCTGATGATCAGGGGTGAGCGATTTTTGAGGGGATCCTGTGGCCCAGGAGATGCCACGTCATCTGACCCATATCAGGAGCCTCCCACTCCTGGAAGGCTGGATAATTCCGCCGTGTAGGAGTGGTCTTTGCCTCTGTAGGAAGAGCGGAGTGGTGTGTACGGTGAAGAACGGGATCCGTATCTTCCTGGAGAAGCCAGCGGGGTAGGAAGAAGGAGATCCTCTCTTGGAGCCACGAGGGGTGTCGAGTGCCGAGGAGTAGGAGCTCGCTTTGCCGAGCGTCGAGGGTCGGGAGGCGAGCCCCCTCACTTGTTGGAAAAGCAAGGGGACGTCGAGATCTGAGGAGAAGGAGCTCGCTTTGCCGAGCATCGAGGGTTGGGAGACGAGCCCCCTCACTTATTGGAAAAGGAAGGGGTGTCGAGTGGCGAGGAGTAGGAGCTCGCATTGCCGAGCGTCGAGGGTCGGGAGGCGAGCCTCTTCACTTGTTGGAAAAGCAAGGGGACGTCGAGATCTGAGGAGTAGGAGCTCGCTTTGTCGAGCATCGATGGTCGGGAGACGAGCCCCCTCACTTGTTGGAAAAGCAAGGGGCGTTGAGATCAGAGGAGTAGGAGCTCACTTTACCGAGCGTCGAGGGTCGAGAGACGAGCCCCTCACTTTGTTGGAAAAGCAAGGGGACTTCGAGATCTGAGGAGTAGGAGCTCGCGTTGCCGAGCTTCGAGGGTCAGGATACGAGCCCCTCACTTTGTTGGAAAAGTAAGGGGACGTCGAAATCTGAGGAGTAGGAGCTTTCTCTGCCGAGAGTCTAGGGTATGGAGACGAGCCCCTCACTTGTTGGAAAAGCTTTTGTGGCTCGCGATGTCATCCGAGCACCGAGCCTCAAACTTGATGAAGAAGTTTTTATGGTTCGCGGTGCCATCTGAGCACCAAGTTTGAGACTTGATGAAGAAGTTTTTTTGGCTCGCGGTTCCATCTGAGTGCCGAGCTTCAATCTTGATGAATAATTTTTTGTGGCTCGTGGTGTCATCCGAGCGCCGAGCTTCAAACTTGATGAAAAAGTTTTTGTGGCTCGCAGTGCTATTCGAGCGCCGAGCCTCAAACTTGATGAAGAAGTTTTTGTGGCTCGCGGTGCCATCCGAATGCCGAGCCTGAGACTTGATGAAGAAGTTTTTGTGGCTCACGGTGCCATCCGAGCGTCGAGCCTAAGACTTGATGAAAAAGTTTTTGTGGCTTGCGGTGCCATCCGAGCGCCGAGCCCCATACTTGTTGGAAAAGCTTGGGGTAGTACTCGAGTGTTTGGCCGCGCGTTCCGAACTATTGTGCCGGATGATAATGCTGGGGTAAAATGGTAATTTTGTGCCCCAGGCTGACGTCACAGGCCTAAGAATCGAAGCGATCCAGATCCTAGTGGCCATTGGATCTTGATCATTAAAATCCAATGGTTAGATCTTTTTGCGAAAATCGAGGAGTCTGTTCCTCTGTTATAAATCTCCCTCCGCTCTTTCATTTTCTCACTTTGCATTTTTCTCTAAGAACAAGAATTTCCCCAACAGCCGTAGATGACCTTTTTATGGTGGCCTTCCTGTAGTTCGATACTTCCAGGTTAGTATTTTTGATTTGTAATGTTGCGTGCACAGTCCGGCTCCGAGGCAAGCTCTTCAGGTTGTTCTGAGGAGGAAGGTGAGTCAGCCTCGACATCTTGGTCTCTGGGCGACCTTGGAATCAAGGAGGAGGTTCAGTCAGACTTAGGATCAGATGGCCAGCACGAGGAGGGTGAGCACAAAGAAGGAGACCCCAAGGGAGAGGGGATTGTTGAGGACAGGGAGCACGAGGAAGGAGACCCCGAGGGGGAAGAGCTTGGTGTGGAGGACGATCATTAGGAGCCCAAACAGGGGACCGAGGGAGGCGATGGTCGGGGAGATGAGGAAGGAGGAACCGCGGGGAGGAAGCCAAGGTGGAGGATGATCTTCCGCCTCTGCCCCCATTAGCGACCCCATCTCCGGAGAAGAAGCTTCGCCCTCGTAGGAGAAAAAGAAGGGTGATTCGTCCTGATAGCCCGCCCACGCTAGACAAATATGGTCCTGAACCAGGGTTCGAGTTTCCCCCCGTGTCCCGTAGAAACCCGGGGTCGATCAGTATATACCCTGACGACGTGGAGGGCCTTTTCACCTTCACCTCCTTGCTGCGGGACGAGGGTAGGCCTATGATTAAAATGGACCGCATTCAGTACGTCTTAAGGGCGAACTATCTGAATATCCTAAGGGCGGTCTACTTCATCCTGAAGAAGTTCGAATTTCTGATTTCGAACCCTGGAATCCGTCCGACCACAGCTCTAGAGTCGAGCTACGGTATTTTTTCCGAGGATACCTTTATCTCGGGGTTGAGGCTGCCGCTGCACCCATTCATCGTGAGGGTTTTGAAGTAGGGGGGGGTGAGTCCGATGCAGTATGGCCCCAACTCGTGGAAACACCTGGTTTGCTTCATTCTGAAGTGCAAGGAGAAGGGGATCAAGTTGAGACTTACGTATTTCCATGCCATCCTAAGGATGAGCTCGCTCAGAGATGTGGAGTCAGATGGCCTCGCTGCACGATCATCATAAGAACGAGCTGGCGTACTTCTGGTCTAAGGCCCAGGCTGAGGCTGAGAAGGCGCAGACCGCCATGGCGGAGATGGAGATGACCATGGCGGGTACTCTGATCCTGGCCCGGGACGAGGCCTACGCCAAGGTGAAGGAGCACTTCCAGCAGGTCCATCCGGAAATTCGGGTCGACCACCTCCACTATAATTGGCAACCAGAGCATCCGCTCATGCCCTGTGGCGAGGAGGAGATGGGGGACCCTCACCAAAAGGAGGTCGGGGGCGACCCAACTGACGAAGAGGTGTCATCCCCCCCCCCCCTCAAACATAGTTTTGGATTTTCTCTTTTGATTTTGTATTTGCCTTACGTGGACTGGCCACCGCCTTTTGTAATACAAATTTTTTTTGGATTTGTAAAAGAAGATTTTTGGCCAATGCTCAATGACTTGTGCTTTTTCGCCTCTTTTGTGACATGCTGTTTTTCCCGTCTTCTTGATAGACGCATGAGGCCCTCGGCACCGACCTTGGTTTTGCCGATGTCTCCTGGCTCCGAGCTGAGCTGGGGTCCACAGAGAGTGTTCTGGCTCGCCATCGTAAGCAGGCTCGGGATCGACAGGCCGCGGTGAATTATTTTATGAATAAGTCCAAGGAGCTCAGCCTAGAGGTCGCTCGCCTGAAGAAGGCCATAGCCGATTGGGACTGGTGGGTAGTCGAGACGAACTGGTAAATCTCGGATGCCTCCATCGGGTGACCAGCTTCAGAGTCCTTTCTTCGTGAGACTGTTGTAGAGAATGAGTTGGAGATTCAAAGGCTGAAGCTCATGCTAGGCATCGGTCCGCTCGAGGAGGCGAGCAATTCCGTATTGGGACCTTCTCTGACTTTTTACCTGGAAATAGCCAGGCCCGCCGACCTGCAGAGCTCCGTTGCCGGTGCTTCCTCGCTGGCCGGACCGGCGAAGCATGCGGAGGATCTCGTGGGAAGCACCGAGTTTGAGTTTTTAGCCGACCGATGTGCGATTTGTAAAATCTTCATTGTATTGTGTGGCCGTTTCTGGCGCTCCATGAGTAATAAAACTATGATTTCTTTACTTTGATAATTTGTTAAGCGAGACCGGTAGAGACGTAGCTTGAGACCCTCGCCGAGTATGGCTTTGCTTGAGGTTGCCGACGAGGTGGGGGCTATGCTCGGGAGCCGAACCGCTACTCCTTGCAGGTAGCATTTAATAAGGGACGTTTCATATTCCAATAAAAATTAATGGAGACGCTTCATCTTCCACCGTTTGGACTTTCTGATGTCATAAATGCGCCTCTCCGGGGGGCTATATAGTCTTCACCCCCCTCATCACTTTTTTCACCAAGAAATTCCGGTGACTTATCTGCCACCCGCTGACAATTCGGGGTTTTGGCTCCGAGGGTCGTTAACCCCGAGCTGTCAGTGGGTGAGAGGTGGGTCGATCCCGAAGGTGAGATTCGGGTGCCTGCCGAAGGCGAGCGCGCACAAGTTGGAATTGTTGGCCGTTAGTCCCGGATCTGTGGCTCTCCTGCCATCCTCTAGCATTTTTGAGTAGACAGCTCTGAGGACAGTTTACCCGGAGTTGCTAGCGGGTGAAAGGTGTGCCGACCAAGGTCTGGGGGCTCGGGGAGTTTTTTGGGCGAGAGTACTTGGTCGGTGGCTCCCTTGCCACCCTCAGAAAATTCGGGATTTCAGCTCTGAGGGTCGTTAACCCCGAGTTGTCCGCGGGTGAGAGGTGGGTCAATCAACAGTCCGGGGCTCGGGGCGTTTACCGAAGGCG
This sequence comes from Hemerocallis citrina, assembly GCA_017893485.1. Lineage (NCBI taxonomy): Eukaryota > Viridiplantae > Streptophyta > Magnoliopsida > Asparagales > Asphodelaceae > Hemerocallis > Hemerocallis citrina. The sequence goes on from CM030362.1 coordinate 292,861,040, forward strand.
AGCGCCCTAAATCTTTAATGAAAACTTTTGGTTTGGGTGTGGCCGAAGGTCATTGCTGAGCGTAAAAGGTCGCATAGCTTGAAAAATCCATGGCCCTGCTTAAGGTCGATGCCGAGCCCAATACCTTAGAGAAACTGTTATGAGTGTGGCTGGAGGTCATCACCGAGCGTAAAAGTCACATGGCTTGAAAAAGCCAAGACCCTGCTCGAGGTTGATGCCGAGCCCCCATACATGTTCTCGGGTAGATAACACGAGTGTAGCTGGAGGTCATCGCCGAGCGCACAGGTCACAGTCCTTGAAAAAGCCCAGGCCCTGCTTGAGGTCGATGCTGAGCCCCCATACCTTAGAGAAGCTGTGATGAGTGTGGTTGGTGGTCATCGTCGAGCGTAAAGATCGCGTGGCTTGAAGAAGCCAAGGCCTTGCTCGAGGTCGGTGCCGAGCCCCCATACATGTCCTCGGGTAGATAGTACGAGTGTAGCTGGAGGTCATCGCCGAGCGTATGAGTCGCATGTTTTGAAAAAGCCAAGGCCCTGCTTGAGGTCGATGCCGAGCCCCCATACCTTAGAGAAGCTGTTATGGGTGTGGCTGGAGGTCATCGCCGAGCGTAAAGGTCGCATGGCTTGAAGTAGCCGAGGTCTTGCTCGAGGTCGATGCCGAGCTCCCATACATGTTCTTGGGTAAATAGTACCGGTGTAGCTGGAGATCATCGCCGAGCGCATAGGCGTAGTGCTTGAAGAAGCCCAGGCCCTGCTCGAGGTCGATGCCGAGCTCCCATACCTTAGAGAAGCTATTACGGGTGTGGCTGGAGGTCATCACCGAGCGTAAAGGTCGCATGGCTTGAAGAAGCTAAGGCCTTGCTCGAGGTCGGTGTCGAGCCCCCATACATGTTCTTGGGTAGATTGTACGAGTGTAGCTGGAGGTCATCACCGAGCACATAGGTCGCAGTGCTTGAAGAAGCCTAGACCCTGCTCGAGGTCGATGCCGAGCCCCCATACCTTAGGAGTGACTTTTTATGGTTCTTGGTGACATCCGAGCGCCGAGCCCCGAGCTTGTAAGAAATGCTTTTTGTGGCTCGCGGTTCCGTTCGAGTTCCGAGCTCCAAGCTTGTAAGAGAAGCTTTTTGTGGCTCGCGGTTCCATCCGAGCGCCGAGCCCCAAGCTTGCAAGAGAAACTTTTTTTGGCTCGCGGTTCCATCCGAATGCCGAGCCCCAAGCTTGTAGGAGAAGCTTTTTGTGGCTCGCGGTTCCATCCGAATGCCGAGCCCAAAACTTGTTTTAAGAGATCTGGCACGAGGCCAAAGCTTGTTTTAAGAAAGCTGGCACGATTACATCATATTGATTTTACAAAACAAGGCACGGCGTGCCGATTACATCTTATAATTTACATGGGTGTCTGCAAAGGCTAATTGTCCCCTTCGAGAAATTTGATAAGGTGCTCTGCATTCCAGGGTCTTTTGACAGCCTTGCCCTCCGGATCGATGAGGCTGTACATGCCCGGGCGTACAACCTCAGAAACTTTGTACGGGCCTTTCCAGTTTGGAGCCAGCTTCCTCTTTTGGTCGGGGTTAGATACAGCCATCTTTTGGAGGATGAGGTCCCCTAGCTTGATGTCGGTGAGATGCACCCTTTTATTGTAGAACCTCTCGATCCTCTGCTGGTATAAGTTCCTTCTGATGGCGGATTTTTCCCTGACCTAGTCTATGAGGTCCAGATTGGCACGTAGTTGCGCAGAGTTTTTTGCTTCATCAAAGGCCATGATCCGGGGTGATGGGAGCCCGATCTCGAGTGGAATTACTGCCTCCGCGCCGTAATTTAGATTGAATGGTGACCCTCCCGTGGGGATTCTCTTCGTCGTCCGATGGGCCCAGAGAACGCTCGGCAACTCGTCGACCCATAACCCCTTGGAAGAATTATCAAGTCGTTTCTTGAGACCATCAAGGATCTAGCGGTTTGCGTTTTCGGCCTGACCGTTTGACTGCAGGTGGTATACTGAAGAGAAGCATTGCTGGATCCCGAGATCCTCGCAGAACTTTCGAAAATTCTTACCCGTGAACTGAGTCTCATTATTTGTGAAGAGTATGTGCGGAATTCCGAACTGGCAGACGATGTGCTTCCAGAAGAATTGCTGGGTCTGCTGCTCAGTGATCGTAGTCAGGGACTCGGCCTCGATTCACTTCGTGAAGTAGTCGATTGCTACTATCAGAAACTTTCTTTGGCCCATTACCTTCGAAAATGGACCTACCAGCTCCATCCCCCACATAGCAAAGGGGGTCGGACTGGCCAGAGAGCGGAGGTTTGCTTGGGGAACCCTTCTCACCGAGGAGAATCTTTGACAAGGGCCACACTTTTTGACCAGGGCCAGGACATCTTGCAGCATCGTGGGCCAGTAATACCCGTGGTTCAGAGCCTTTCGGGCAAGGGATCGGCTCCCCATATGGCACCTGCCGATTCTTTTGTGGAGCTCCTTGATAACGTACTTGGCTTCGTCAGGGGCTAAGCAACGGAGGTAGGGTCTTCCGTTCGTCGTGGTGTACAAGCGTTTGAAGAGGGTTTCACTGATCATGGCGAACCTCAATGAGCGGACCCTGATCCGCCTTGCCTCGGCTCGGTCTTCGAGGAGCTTTCCTTTGATTAGAAACTTTCGGATGGGAGTGGTCCAATCGTCAGGCTGAGCTCCGTCTTCTATACAGAGGGTCTCGGGGAGGTCGATACTCATTTTCAGAAGTACTTCGATCAGAACGGTGCGGTCGAAACCTTCGAAGGACGAGGAGGCTAACTTTGACAGGGCATCGGCCTGGGCATTCTGCTCTCTCGGGATCCTTACGACTGTGGACTCGTCAAAGGATGCCAAGAGCCGCCAACCATGGTCAAGTACTGGATCATCCGAACATCACGGGCCGTGTACTCTCCAGTGATCTGATTGACCACGAGCTGAGAGTCGCTGAAGGGCCTGATCTGTCTAGCGCCTGTCTAGTGCGCCAGAGTGAGCCCAAAAATCATAGCTTCATATTCGGCCTCGTTGTTGGAGGCTAGAAAGTTGAGGCGGAGGGAATATTGGAGAAGGAAGTTGTCAGGTCCTCGCAAAATGATGCCCACATCACTCCCTGCTTCGCAGGAAGAGCCATCGACGTAAACTTCCCACGTCTGGTTGGCCTCTCCGCTTTCGGGTTGCTCGGAGATGGTGCATTTCGTGATGAACTTGGCGAGGGCCTATCCCTTAATTGCTGTTCTTGGTTGATAGCGGATGTCGTATTGACTGAGCTCGATTGACCACTTGACCAGTCAGCCGAAGCTCTCGGGACTTGTGGAGTACGACCTTCAGAGGCTGGTCCGTGAGGACCTGAATTGAGTGTGCCTGGAAATAGGGGTGGAGCTTCCGTGCGGCCATCAGGGCATAGGCCACCTTCTCCATTTTTGCATACCTGGTCTCGGACGAGAGCAGGACTTTGCTCACATAGTACGGCGACTTCTGGACTCTGTCCTCTTCCCAAACGAGAACAGCACTGAGCACGCTTTCCGAGGCCGACAGGTAAAGCCAGAGAGGCTCTCCCGGCTCAGGTTTGCTAAGGAGCGAAGGATTGGTGAGGTACTCTTTCAATTGGGCGAACGCCTTCTGCTGCTGAGTACCCCATTCCAAACCTCCGATTCCGGGCAGAGCTTTGAAGAACGGGAGGGACTTCTCTCTAGACTGGAGAGGAAACGACCGATGGCCGCCAGTCTTTCTGTCGCCGCTGGACTTCTTTGATGTTTCTAGGACGGGCCATGTCTATTATGGCTTGAATCTTCTCGGAGTTTGCCTCGATGCCGCGCTGGCTGACGTCGAACCCGAGGAATTTTCCTGAGGAGACACCGAACGCACACTTCTCCGGATTGCACCTCATATTATGGGTACGAAGGATGCCAAAGGCTTCTTCCAGGTCGGCGACGTGGTCCTGTCCCCGCTGTCTTTTGACGAGTATGTCGTCGATGTACACTTCCATGTTGCGATCGATCTGGTCCTTGAAGACTCGGTTGACGAGCCTCTGATATGTAGCACCGACATTCTTTAGCCCGAAGGGCATAACCCGGTAACAATAAAGACTTTGGTCGTTGACGAAGGACGTCTTGGCTATATTAGGGGGGAACATTCGGATCTGGTTGTAGCCTGAGAAGGCGTCCATGAAGGACAGGAGCTCGTGACCCGACGTTGCATCGATCAGAGCATCGATGCTGAGGAGAGGGAACGGAATCTTTGGGGCACGCCTTGTTGAGGTCAGTAAAGTCTATGCAGATCCTCTAGCTCCAGCATCGAGGGAGGAGACCAACCTTGTCTCTGTGGTGAACCTCCGGACGAACTCTCGGAGTGACTCCCCTTCTTTCTGTCGGAGGTCCAGTAGGGATGCGCTCGTCTTCTCAGCCTTCCTGCTAGTCACAAAGTGGGACAGAAAATTGGCCTCCAGCTGGTCGAACGAGTAGATCAAACCGGGGACGAGCTTAGAGAACCATTCTCGAGCCGGACCCCGGAGGGTGGCGGGGAAGGCACGGCATAGGAGGAGATCCGAAGCATTGTGAATCACCATGAGGGTCCTGAAACCCTTCATGTGATTAGCAGGATGACCCTTGCTGTCATAGGTCTCAAACTGGGGAGGTTGGAAATTCCGGGGTATTTCTGCTTACAGGATTGCGGCGGAGAAAGGAGGTCGGGACGGCCTATGATCCTAAGTCGACCTCGAGCCGCCCTCGCCAAAGTGGTCGAGGCGGTTCTCAATTTCTTGTAGGCGTCGCAGGATGTCCTCGTCATGTTCTGACGGGTCGGTTAGGCTTCTAGATGCGCTGGCTCCGGGCATCCGGCCGTGAGTGAGAGCGGTGGAGTGTCTCATTTACATGGGTCCCTAAGATGGCCTCCAGGATCTTGTTTCGGAAGTCTTGGAACTCACGGCGGGTGACTGGAGCTCTTCCGACCGGGTCGCGTTGGGGTGGAGGCTTCCAGTCGTCACGACTGAGCTTCGGCTCCCGCTCTTAGGATGGATGCCTCGGATGGTTCGGGGTCGAGTTGGAAGCGGCCCCTCCCCTGGTTCGGCTGGCTTGTCGGTTCTGGATGACCCGACAAAGGTCGGTTGCGACCAAGCGAGAGGCGCCCGGCCCGGGTACGCCATTGACCCTGGGATGGTTGGATCCATAAGTGTCGGCGAGGACGTCCTGGGGAGGAGCGTCCGGATGTCGTGCGGAGGTGACAGCTCTTCTGACCTTAGGTGCCATATGAGCTCAGATTGAAGGGATGGCGTTAATGGCCGGGATGGACTGAGGTCCGTACCGAGGTTTCCCACAGACAGCGCCAACCTAATGCTGTTTGTTTTTGGGGGTGGCTGCAACAGGTGTGAGTTCTCTCAATTTATAAAGTGGAAGTCGCGGTACTGGATATACGCCCGACCCTCGACTGAGGGAGCGGCTCGGGAGCAGGCAGGAATGTGGTAGCGGTCGAATGCTCGGCTCGGATCTGGAGGCTCGGCTCGGTCTCATGTACCTGCACCCGGCCTAGGAATACCGAGGGTTGATCCCGGTGGCAGGCCCTCCGACGTTCTCGTTAGTTACTGAAGAGTAACAGTAGTTAGGGTTTTTAGAGGGGAAAGATTGATTACCTAGTGAAGGGGGAGAGGGCCTGGTATTTATAGGCAGGCACAAACGGGTCGGGACCCGTTTTCCCGTGGGCTTGACGTGGCAGAAGCTCATGGGGCTTAGGGTTGATATGATGATCAGGGGTGAGCGGCTTTTGAGGAAATTTTGTAGCCCAGGAGAGGCCACGTCATTTGACCCATATCAGTACGTGAGGTTGATATCTAAGAGCATCTGTAGTCGCTTGCTAAATATGCATAATATGCATATTTGGCCAAAAATAGCGCTGCAGTCGTTGGCCAAATATGCATAATATGCATAATTCGCTACAGGAGATTGCTATAAATGAGAGAGGAAATGAGAAATATGCATATATGATAGACGGCACTATAAGTGCCGTCGCACCAAATTTTTTAAAAAAATTGTCGGACTGCACTTCAAGTGCCATCGCAAAAAAAAAAATTATCTTTTTAATGGTCGGACGGCACTTGAAGTGCCGTCCCACCAAAAAAAATTTAATTTCGTAATTAAAAAAACCAAAAAGACCCCAAAAAGATCCCACTTCTCGGACGGCACTTGAAGTGCCGTCCCTCCACTCAGTGTAGTTTTTTGCAAATTTTTGAATTTTTTTGTAATTTTTTGTAATGTTTTTGTAATTTTTGTAATTTTTTGTAATTTTTATAATTTTTTTGTAATTTTTTTTTGCACTTCGAATCTATTTTTTTTTCTCCGACGGCACTTCAAGTGTCGTCGCTCCTATTATTATTATTATTATTTTTACTCGACGGAGCTTCATATGACGTCCCACCATTTTTTATTGTTTTTTATTTTTTTCCCTCTCCGACGGAACATGAAGGACCGTCCCTTATTATTTTAATATAAAATGGTAAAATATAGTATTTGACGACTGCACCGAAACGATCGATTGCTATTTCTATTTATTCATATATGTATATTTTATTCCTCAACAACTGTGGATGCTCTAAGAAGATGCTTTTTGAATAATTCTTAAAGCTCATATTGGAAGAAACACACCAGAATGAAGAAAAAAATATTTGAAGGAAATTATATATATAGCTAGTTTTGATGGTGATAGATTTTCTCTCATTTTCTTTGCAGATTATAGGATCAAATCATTATCATATATTCAATCATTTCTTTGCAAGACAGCCGTTTATTTTAATTGTATATACGTACGTACAATCAAAGTCGCAAGATTTTCTTCTATCACGGTTTCTAATTTTTTTAAGAATCTTGTATTTTTAAGAATCTTGTATATTTATTTACTATTTGTCATATAGATTGTTATGAAGATAAAGCTGGATATTTTATGTAACAATTATTGTGCTATATTTTTTATCATTTCTTCGTTTATGAAAGAGTATCTATTTAGATGTCATGTGATCATTTTGTTGAGGTTACTTGTCCTTAAATTTTTGCCTCTTAATTCATTGTCAAAGAATATTTATTGATTTTAGGTTACTTATTCTTTAATTTCATTTTCAACTCCCTTAGATAAAGGTAATTATATAGGAACAACAACTATAATGCCTTTATCATCAAGTTTTCTTATATATACTTTCTAGTTTCTACATCTAGATCTCTTATGTCAAAACTGGGAAACTCCTAAGAGCTTGTTTGTTTGTTTGTTTATTATATATAGTGTGTTTTATATTGACCTCCCTAGCTTATGGACTAATGCAACTAATATCTTTCTCATAACTTGAAAGAGGAAGCGAAAGAACTAAGAGTATAAGTGCTAAAATAATCGAACCGTACGCTTGAGTTAAAATTTATTTTTGTAGGAGTTTCTTCCAAGAATTTGCTATGTTATCAATTTCATATATGTTCCTTCCTTGGACTTCTACAATTGTTTTCTATGCACCGTCGATCTGACTAAATTCTTTCTATCATTATCATGATTTTCTGTTTATCTTCTCGACCTAAATTATCATTATCTTCTTTTATCGCCTTTGCTAATTGCCATTAGGGTTCAGGAATGAAAAGACACGAAATCAAAGCATAATATGTTTTAACATAAATAACATGTTTAGAACAGACAGAGGTCACATTTAAAAATCCTGCCAAACTGTAGAAATCTTTTAAGAAATTTAGGATGGCTGGCATATTAGGTACCAAAGCTTTGAAGGTGTGTATAAAATAAAGGAGACCTAAAGGATGCTTCTAAAAAAAGGATGAAATGAAGACATAAAGAATGGGGTCAACGCTAGTTGGATTTGAATAAATATATCTACACATATATATATATATGTAAGACCAAGATCTCTTCATGTCTACTCATCAAGCAATTTATGAAGTGTATATAACTTAGTTAATATAAGGCTAAATTTAAATTAAAAAAAAAAACCTTTTGAACTATTTTCTTTCTGCAGAATATCTCCCTGAACTTTTTTTAACGTAGAAAACCACACTCAAGTATGGTTATAAAACATCTTTCTGAAATATATTTTCAAAAAACCACATCTAAGTTTTCTGCCATTATTAGATAACCTCATTGCCAGTTGGTCCAGAAAGTATCATGCATCTTTTTTATTATTGTCAAAAAATCTCACTCAACTTTAGAAGAAAGCTCACGCCGTCGGAGTGAATTTTTTACAACTATATTTGAGTGTGATTTTCTGTAAAAAAAAAGAGTTCAGTAAAATTTTTTATATAAAGAGAATAGTTCAAATGGGTTTTTTCATATTTACCCTCAATATAATTAATATAACTGAGGAAAGATGGGGAAATTAATTAAGAAATGTAAGCATCAAAGTGAGACAAAAAATAATAATAATTAGTGCCCTTGTCTCAAGGGTGTAATAATAATAATAATAATAATAATTTTGGGCTTATCCAGTGACGGGGGCACCATCTATAAGTCACCGATGCCAATTAGGGTTAGGGGCGGCTGCTTGTATTATTTAATGTCCTGATCACAAGTGATTATGATCTATGATAACTCATATGCAATGGTTAAGTACTAGACGCACTCTCCGAATTTTTAGGGTTGTGGACTGGATCAGGTTTTTTATTTGAGTAGATACAATTATAGGATGATCAGAACTGTTCATGAGATTATGCAGAGCATATATCATTTTTTCAGGTTTTTAAGTGGTTACATGGTGAACAATTTTTTAATGATATGATATGTTGGAACTGCGCCTTCTCCTTCTCCTTCAAGTCGTCATTACAATGGCTGCCTCTCTGCCATGTCCATTCTCGGGAAAGCCTTTTCACCATAAGCTCGTTTTCGACAATGAAAATAATTACATCCTCAAAACACTTGACACTCGTTGCAGTCTCGCATCAGCTTCCAATGGGCTCAACAACTCAACGTTGATGCACAACATCACTAAGAACTCACATGGTGTTTGTTTAACTGCATTGAGCCAACCAATCGACACTGATACTGCCTTTTTTTGCGTAAGTAGCGAATGGTGTGCGATCGGAGCTCCGCAAAGCGGCTTAGGATATCTCGATCTATCATATCCTTAGCTGTAATCACAACTTAAAAGTGCATATGACCTGAAGAGTTTGCTCATAGCCATAGCCTCCACCACATGAACCTAGTATGGGCTGGGCTTCCGTCTCTGAGAAACTGGGCCCTCTTTCACCATTATCTCTTCTTAAGCGAAACCTTACTAGTGGCGCTTGGGCTTTTTGTCAAAAAGCCGGTAAAGAAAAGTCATCAAGGTTGGGCCAAGTCCATGTCAACCTAAAGTTTCAAGTATGAAAATGTTGAGTTTGTGCATTTGATTCAACCTCGAAGACATGACAGTGGACTGCTTACATGATCAGTCGACTGTCCCGACTGATCATACGACCATCACATTTCATTGATATTTAATAAAGAGTTAATAAAACAAACTCAGTATAATGGACAATATACATCAAAAGAAATAATAAGACAGAAAATAAAATACACAACTTCCAACTAACATGGAAGGGTGGGTTCAATAACGGTAACATGAACGCAACGAGTAGACAAACATAACATAAGAGCTCCATGCAACAAAACCTTGGAGGGTGGGGACTCTAAACAGTGACGCTCAATCAAGAGTAGGTCTTATCTTCACCTCCTTCTCGTCATACTTCTCAACCCAGAACACGCTGGCGATCCTTCCCCTCAGTCCCGCTACAACAGCTGTGGTCCAAAAGAATTTCATTTTTAATCATATGAATAGTGCCATAAAGACTCCATCCAAAAAATATATATATAAGGAAACTTCATAACAAGTAAGGATACACAAAATAATTGGATGAAGAAGTCTAACAACTAATGACATCCTAGTCCAACACCCAAATAAATACACCAATACATAACTTTGGCCCAAAATGATATTAGATGCATAATATGAGTTAATATGCCAGAAATACTATTACCGGACCTATGAAAGTAAAGGTTATTTCTATTTAGTCAAAGAACTCAGTCCGTTGCTGCAATAGGGTTATACCATGCCTCTTTCATCACTCGTTACTCATAGCAGAATTTAGGACATATCCACAGGTCCTCGTATGTTGAGGGATACTCATTCGTACCTAGTGCCAATCAGAACCACTTTACTTCTATGGCACTTGATACTGGTAAAAATCGCAGCAAATCAGGGCCGTATGATTCCAACACAGATCCTAAAGCTTCTACATGCAGATTAGTCATAACAGACCTTTTTAACAGGTTCGGGCCTTCTCCAAGCTTCTCTACATGAACATGGGCCATATTTTGAAGCCCATTAAAAGTGACAGATTAGACTCGCTACGAGAGACACCCAGCCCATGAAGACTGTTAGTAACATCTTTTATCCCCAGACAAAAGAGCTTATCTTTTAACGGGGAGAATCAACAAGAGATAAGGAATTCATGTTAATCTAATGGATTCATCTTGATCCCCTAAGCTGATTCTCAGACCTATAAATAACCCCCCCCCCTCCTCAATCAGAAGGTAATCAACTGTTTCTTTCTCAAACTCTCTTTGGTTCTGACTTGAGCATCAAAAGGTCTGCTGCTGGGGCCACACCCAGTGTTTCAGGCTTTTTACAGGTCCATCAATAGTGACAGCAACTGTCGGATTCATATCACAGTGTTCAATCAACGATACAGATACACTCAGATGCTTTAATCACTTTTTACGGCAACAGTCAATGGTCAGATATTCAGTAGTTTCCATCAAATATAAACTCACTATCTGTTTGCTCCCATACCAAAATAAGCAGTAACAAATTTGCGTCGTCTGTAGGAAACTACACAGTTCAGACATACCGCCATGCCACCAAAACCAAGAGGGAGAGTGGTGGCCTCAATCCATCGCACAAACTCTTTACGTCAACCAGCTCTTCCCATGGAGGACCTAACTCCTCCTCGTTAACTGGATCTTCCCCATCAGCCTAGTCAAGTTCCCATCAACAGAGAGGCACCTTGTGGCTCCCGACAAAGCTGTCATGAATAGTACCCTCTGTACGACCGTGTCTCAGTCCATAATCCTTCCAGTGATTCAATGGCCTCCCAAGGTCCCCGAGGGTCAAAAGATCTCTGCCAAATCATCAGTGCCAAGTAATAAGGAATAGTTCTACAAATCTATTTGGATGGGGGTCATGTCCGAACTGAGGCCTCCTGCTCAGAATGTCAAGTTAACCGGAGAAACAACTCTCCCCGAAGATCGAGATAAAGATATTCCTCCTCTCACAGGGGGCGCACTGCAGAAAAAAGCCTGACTCATGAGAGTCGAAAGCATCTTGAAAGAAATAGAGAGAAAGAGATCCCAGTCACAAGGGTCGAATTGAAAAACTTCAAACTTGACATACTCCGAGCAATCCAAGGCAGTCAAAATCAGGGCCGACCCTCAAAAGAAGAAGTATCTGGCGATTCAACCGGATCGAAGGGAAAGGACGACCAAGTCCTTCACCGCATCCGAGAAGTAGATGATCACCTGGAACATATTAAAAATGAAGGGAACTACTCCAGTAGAGCTTACCGTCCCAGTCGGCCTCCATTCAACAATTTTCTCCGTGATGCACCAATTCTGAAGAACTTCAAAGCTACTCAACTTGAGTCATACAATGGTGAATCAGACTCGGTGGACCATATGGAGAGTTTGAAACTCTCATGATGGTACAATGCGACCGATGCCTCGTAGAACATTCTCTGCAACATTGAAAGGATCAGCAAGGGAATGGTACTCCCGCCTCTCTCCGGAGTCAATATTATTCTTCGTTCAATTTGAGGAACTCTTCATAGCGCACTTCGTTACTAGCCGCAAGGCTGAAAAAATAAGTGCCTCCCTGTTGGAATTGAAACAAAATGATAGAGAACTGCTGAAAGACTTTGTCAAGCGGTTCACAGCCGAAGCAAGGTCTATCTCTTCCTTAGACTCATCAGTGGCGGCTGCTGCCTTCCGTGACTACATCACTATCAAAGACCTAAAGGCCTCCCCCACGAAGAAGCCTCCTAAAGATTACACTGAGATCCTAGAAATGAGTGACAAATATATCAGAGTCGATGAAGCTCTTTATCCTCAAGGCAAGAACAATTCATCTTTTGGGAACAAACGAAAGAATACAAACTAGGAAGGACCCAGAAAATTTCAGAAAGACGACGTCGGTCAACGCCGTCCACCTCCAACACCATGCTTCGAAAAGTTCACTCCTCTCAATGCAAGTGTTTTAGCCATCCTCGTGAAAGTTGAGGACGGAATAATCTGCCCTCCGCCCAAGATGTCCAAAACTAGCAAGAGAAGAGACAGAAATAAGTGGTGTGCATTTCACAGAAATCATGGACACACTACTGAAAATTGTCGAGCCCTCAAAGAAGAACTTGAAGGCCTAATTCGTTGGGGCTATCTCTCTCAATTTTTCCAACAAAACAACAACGCCGAAATCCCTCCGGCACGGGAGGTAATAAGCGTCAAGAGAGGTCATCCGAATCACAAGACTCAAAAGATATGATCATTCTCCACTCCATTAATGGAGGCTCGATGGTGGGAGATTCCAACTCCTCCCGTAAAGCCTTCTTCAAGGAAGTCAACTCAGTACATAACATCCCACCTGCCAAGAGCACCGAGGTTCTGATATCTTTCTCCGACAAAGACTTAGAAGGTGTCCGAACACCTCACTACGATGCATTGGCCATAAACCTTTGCATGGTGAATCATAAGATACACTGCATCCTGGTAGACAATGACATCTCTGTAAACATTTCTTTTCATAAACACTTTCAATGGTCTGAAGGTCTCTCGAGACCGACTCAGGCCAGCCGGTTATACACTCCATAGATTTTCCGGTGTACCCGTTCAAGTAGAAGGAGTCGTCACACTCGATGTGACCGCAGGAAAAGCCCCCGCTATTCGAACGGAAGCACTGAATTTTGTTGTAGTCGATGTCAAAGCCGCATACAACGCATATTCGGCCGTCACAGCCTAGTGGCCTTTCATGCAATTGCTTCCGCCTACCACAACAGCAGGCGTAGGACAATTTGTAGGGAGCCAACATGCAGCACGATCATGCTACGTCGCTACAATGGGGGCTCGATTCTTCCCTTCGACGTCATAGAGCTACCGCCAAAAAGCAGTCACAGTAAATCCAAGCCTATGAACAAGCTTGAATCTACTGCACTATACAATCCCATCGAGAACTTCTAATCCTGCCAAATCATTTCCCACCAGGTCCAAGTTCATCCTCATCATAATGCTACGACATACTTGTATCCCCCGCCCGACATCACTCTGCTCATTCAATGGAAATGAATAGTCCTAATTAAACACATTGAGAAATCTGAGGATCTCTCATTCTCTATGAAAAACAATGGGAGGCTCGTTCCAAAACAGGTAAGTCCAGACAATGTCTGCCAAGTTGTTCGCCTAACGGCTCATCAACTTGAAGATCCAGAGGCAAGGAGATATCATCAGGGACTTGGAATGTAGAATATCTTATGAAGTGGAGTGAAGGCGTCTAATACGTCCTCTTGTAGTAGGAGATATCAACAAGGACTTGGAAAGTAGAACACCTTATGAAGTTGAACAAAGACGTCTAAAACGTCCTCTCTTAGTAGTAGTAGAAAAATTTCTCAATTTGTAATAAAGGCCAGATACTAGAGCAACCATTTAGTTTTACTTTTCAATAAAGACCGCTTTCACTACCGATCACTACATGTAATAACGGCCAGCCACTAGAGCATCTGCTTAGTTTTATTTTCCAATAAAATTTAGTATTAATTTTTCCAGAGTTATTTTACAACTCTATGTATGTATAATGAAATAAACGCCAAGCCTACTCCTAAAAATGGCACCAAAAACTCGTTAAAAACACCGTATAAGACGAGTTCGGAGTCCATACTCATGGCTCGAAGTTACTCTAGCAATTTGCAACTAAGCAAGTTCAGAGTTCACTTCGCCATTTGACATGCTCCTGCAACCTATTAATTCCTAAACTAACAAGTTCAGAATCCATACCCATGACTCAGAATTACTTTAGGAACCTACAATCAAGCACATTTGGAGTTCAACTCGCCATTCGATCTATTCTGAAAACTAGTTAAAATTCCTTAAAAACAGATTAGTTGTCCAAAATCATGGAATGCAGTTACTCCAATAAAATTTGCAAAAGCAAATTTGGAGTTCAACTCGCCACTCGATGTAACTCTCACAATTAGTTGGACGACCCATATAGTAAGTTTGAAAAAATTTTCTCCCTCAGAGTTGCTCCTACAATAGCTAAACACCCATACAACATGTTTGGAAAATAACTCTCCCTCAGAGTTGCTCCTACAACTAGAAAGGTACAAGACGGATAAGTTTTAAACTCCGTCAAACATTACGAACAACATTGACGGTTCATTAGCTGTACACAACAGATTTGATGCCTTATTATTTAGCTACAAAGAACCCAGTCGAAGTCTCACAAATCTCAATAAAAAGCTACACAATATAGGGATGCTCCGCCTAAGAGACACACAGTTCTTCACAGACACAAACCTCTTCACAGGACTCATGCCAGCTAACAGCTCTCCAGGGCCGTCTCAACTCTTGAAAATAAAATTCATGACAGTACTTCCTTAGGTGGGCAAGCTCCAAATCTTTCCTACCACCCTCACTCGAGCAAGCTCCTACTCTATCTCACGTGAAGCACCATGCAAACGGACGAGTCCCAACTCCATCAAGCACAACACATCACGAATGAGAGCAGCTCAACGTCCCAAAGAATTTGTTTGGTGTACACGACTACTTGTCAGCAAATAGAAGAACGGAATCACTTCAATTCAATATCAAGAAGACTCAGAACGAGCACTGCCAACAACTCGTTAAATCCATACAATGAGTTCAATGTCTGGCTCTCCACCCAAGGTCCATCAACAACTTGTTAGCTCCAAATGACGAGTTCTACGCCTTGCTCTTTGCTCAGGCTCCATCAACAAATCGTTGACTCCAAACAACTAGTTCAACGCCCGGCTCTCCGCCTATGCTCCATCAACAACTCGTTGACTCCAAAAACGAGTTCGGTTCTCCGCTCTTCGCTTAGGCTCCATCAACCCCTCAAATGATGAGTTTCATGCCTAGCTCTCCATTCAGGGTCCATCAACAACGAGTTAATTCCAAACAACGAGTTCAACGCACTACCCTCCGCTCCAAGCTCTAGCTACAACTCGTTGGCTCTAAAGAACGAGTTCAATGCCTTTGCTTTTCGATTGGGCTCCATCAATAACTTGTTGACTCCAAACAACGAGTTCAACGCTCTGCTCTCCACTCGAGGTCCGTTAACAACTCACTGACTCCAAACAATGAGTTTAACACTCTGCTCATTGGTCGAATCTTGCCAACAACCTCATAACTTCATGCAATAGGTTCACTACCTAACGCCAGGCCAGAGTTGACTCTACAAACTTGCTGGGATAAAACGGTAAGCTCTACACCAACTCAATCCCAGAGTTGACTCTACAAACTTGCCAGGATCAAACGACAAGTCTATGTTCAATGTCAGCCTAGAATCGTCTCTACAAAACTTGTTTGGCGCAAACAGCAAGTTGAAACGACGAACTCTGTATCATGGTTGTCTCTATGACTCGCTTGTACCAAACAGCGAGTTCAAATGATCAACTTAATCACAAAGTTCTCTATAAATTTGTTGGGATCAAATAACGAGTTCAAACTTCTGACTCCGCCTAAGAATTGTCTCTGCAGACTTGTTGGGAACAAACAACAAGTTTAACTTTCAACCCCAACTAGAGTTTCCCCTACAAACTTGTTGGGAACAAACAACAGTTTTAACATTTAACTCCGTCACAGAGTTGTCCCTCCAAACTTGTCGGGATCAAACGACAGATTCAACTTCGACTTCGACTAGAGTTGCCCCTACAAATTTGTTGGGAACAAACATATGGTTTAACATTCAACCCCAACGTAGAGTTGTCTCTCCAAATTTGTCGAGATCAAACGGCAGGTTCAACGTTCAACTCTGTCTTGGAATTGTCTCTCTAAACTTGTCGGGATCAAACGGCAGGTTCAATGTTCAACTCCGTCTGAGAGTTACCTCTCAAAACTTGTTGATCTCAAACAACATATTTAATCTTCAACTCCTTCTCAAAGTTCTCTTCAAACTTACTGGTTGCAAACGGAAAGTTCAAATGACCAATTCTGTCTCACGGTTGTCCCTATAAACTCGCTGGGATCAAGCAGCGAGTTCAACGTCAAACTCCGTCTCGAAGTTACCTCTACAAAACTTTCCTGGCGCAAACGGCAAGTTCAAATGTTCAATTCTGTCACGGAGGGCGCAAATAGCAAGTTCAAATGTTCAACTCCGTCACGGAGTTCTTTACAAACTTGTTCGGAACAACAACAAGTTTAACGACCAACTCAGCTATGAGTTTCCTCTATTGACTTGCTGGGATCAGACGACATGTTCAAACGTTCAACTTTGTCATAGAGTTATCTACAAACTTGTTGGGAACAAACAACAAGTTCAACGACTAACATAACTACGGGTTGCCTCTATTGACTTACTGGGATCAAACTGCAAGTTCGACGATCAACCCCATTTCTGAGTTGTCTATCAAAACTTTTTGGGTTCAAACAGAAAGTTTTACGATCAACTCCGTTTTCGAGTCGTCTCTCCAAACTTGTCGACTTCAAACGAAAAGTTCAATAATAAACTTTGTCTCAGAGTTGCCTCTACAAAACTTGTCTGGAACAAAAAATAAGTTCAAACGTTCAAAGAGTTGCTTCTACAAAACTTGTTGGACGCAAATGGCGAGTTCAACGTCAACTCCATCCTAGAGTTGCCTCTACAAAACATGTTGGGCGCAAACGGCAAGTTCAACTTTCAACCCCATCACAAAGTTGTCTCCAAACTTTCCAGGGTCAAACGGCAAGTTCTACATCAATTTCATCTCAGAGCTGTCCCTCCAAACTTGCTGAGATCAAACTGTAAGTCTACAGTTCGAATGCATTCCAAAGTCTGTCTCTACAATAGCTTCTCTAGGTCAGCTAATACATAAGATCCAACGATCAAAGCAATCTGTTCCTAGACTGACGGAACGCTCGTCCAACGATGAAATGCTCGATCAACAAAATAAGAGAACGACACAACGCTTGGTCGAAAAAAGAGTGGTTCACCAAAATGAGCCACGAGATGTTTGATCGACAAGTACAATAAGCAATGTCTCATCAAAAGAGCTTCAAAACTTGAAATCAACTCTGAGCACAATGTTGACATCGAAAAAAGCTCGACACAAAGCATCTAGGTGGGGGATGATCAAACCCTACAAAAACAATTGCCAACTCGACTTCAAGGCTCTAACTTGAAAATCAAAATCGACCAACTTAAATGAGTGAAGAAAGAGCAAAGTTCTAAGCAGTGAAGAAAAGTTCCAAACCATGAAGAAGGTGGCAACTTCACTTAAATAGTTGGTTTTCAGGTCCAAACCCACTTCACTTAATTGGCTTTCGGGTCCAAACCCAAACCTGCATCACATTAAAGATTTATATATGGTTTCGGGTCAGAGCCAAATGAAACATGAAACCCACAAAAACTCCAACAAACCCTTCTTAAAAAAAACCCAACTCAGAGCTCAACGGGGAGGGATCCTAGCTCGGCAATGTTCATGGATCGATGAAGCTCATTGGTCGATGAAGGTGGTAGCTCGACGAAGAATGGAGCTCGATGAAAACCTGAAGCTTGATGAGATTATAGCTCGACGACAAGTAGCCATAGCCCGTCCTCCATAGCTCGACGATGCCCACTCCATAGCTCGAACAAAACTAAGATGATCATAGCTCGATGAGGCCAACTTAGGGATGGAAAACGGGCCGGGTTGACCCGCGCGCTGCAACCCGGCCCGCATTATAGCGGTTCGGGTCCGGGTCCAACCCGTGGGCCTAAGCGGGTTGACCCGGGTTGCCTTATCTGCCAATTCAATGCACTCGACCCGGTCTGCTCAACTCGTCGAAATGCCAAACCCGCCTGCCAACCCGCGGGTCGAACGTTCGACCTGCGGGTTGGTAAAAAACAGCAGCAACGACTCTATTTTTAGCCGTTGATTTTGTTTTTTTTGGGTTTTTTATTTTTTCGACCTTACTCTCTTACACTCTTACACTCTCTACTACTACTACTCAATTCAATCTCATTTCGAACAAAATTTTCAATTTTTTAACAAAGAAGCAAGCAACATAGAAGCGAAAAATTCCAATCGTATCGAATTTAACTCTCAACTACGTCTACTTCAACTCCTCCAACAAAGAAGCTCTCTTTCTCTCTCTCTCTCAACGACTACCAGATGGTCCGGACTTCTACTTCTACTTTTATTTTCACTCTCATTCCTATATACGATTATCCGCGAAGTACGATATCCAAATTTCACGACCCTCTTATTGTCTTAATTTTTTTTTGTAGTTATAAGTTTTTGTATTAAATTTTTTTGTTGGTTTTTTGGTTTTCTCTCTCTCAACTCTCATACTGTTTTTAGATTGTATTTTTTAACATATACCTCCAACATTGTTTTTTATTATTTCACATACACTAGTACACCACTAGAAATCATTTTTTTTTTCACATACATTATTTACTATTACCAGGTCTAGATCACGAGGTAGCGGCCGTAGCCAAAGTGGACAAGAATCCACTGGCACTTCACGTCGGCCTCCAATAGTCCCACATGTAGAGCCCGACGAATATATACCAAATCTTATGGTAGGAATTTACGATACAAACGATGTAGAATAAGAAATGTATGATGTTGACACACAAACACAACAAACCGAACCCAGTAGTAGTAGAAAACTAGGGGGAAAACAGGTGATTGACACAGATTTTATGATTATATCCCCGATCCAGAAAATTCGGATGTAGGACGTAAGATTTGTAAATATTGTGACAAGAGTTACAAATGGAAGAAGAGTGAGGGAACGTCTACAATAAAAAGACACATTATGAATGTACACATAGACTTATTAAAAGACCTACAAGGCCAACAAAAAATCAACCCTAAGACTGGACAAATAGATAGCCAACCCTATGATCCCGAACTTGTTCGTCGGAAAATGGCCCGACTAGTTATTAAGGATGAGCTACATTTTTCCTATTCCGAGAGTAGGAATGTAGATTATTTCAACGAAAATGCACTAAAACCATATTTTAGAAGAATTCCTAGAAACACATTAAAATCCGATTATTTTAAACTTTATACCAAAATGAGAGATGGTTTAATTGCAATCTTGTATTCTTTAACTTGTAGGGTATCGTTAACTTCCGATTTGTGGGAAAGGTTGTAACGATATTCCGATGATGGTCTTAAGTTTTCATTGGATAAATAGTGATTGGATGATTTAAAAGAGAATCATCTCACTTGGGGTTTTACCGTATCCCTATAGTGGTTTAGTTATTGAACATCGTATTTTAGAAGTTTTTGATATTATTCATATTCGTGATAAAGTTTTATTATTAGTTTTGATAATGCATCTAACAACAATGCTTCATTTAGTACATCAAAAATACAATTAGATCCTCCATATATAGAAATTTTTCATATTAGATGTGTCATATTTTAAATTTATGTGTGCAAGATGCATTGAAAGTAGCCGATCCATATATAACTTCAATTAGAAATTATTTACATTTTATTGCCTTAAGTGGTTCTATACTTTAAGAATTTAAAAGATGGTGTAAATCTAGGGGAATACATTTTAGAAAATTTTCTAAATATGTTAAACACTGATATAACCCTACTTTCGATTTACTTAATGTTGTAACTCAATACAAAGATATTATAAATGATTTTTGTCTTGCAAAAACATGAATTTTTTTTAAATGACTCCTGAATCGTGGTATTTTTCCGAATCTTTATTACATTTTTTGGAACCTTTTAAAACCGCAAGTGTGGAGTTTTCTACATCTTATGATTCTACTTCTAGTAGTATTTTTTTTAATCATTACTATGCTGTAAACTTTTCAAGACATGATTTCGGGAGAATATATTAGTCATATTTTTGTTCCCGCTTATGAATTTTTTTTGAAGTATTTTAATCCTCCTCCTATATTATATTGTATTGCTACTGTTATGGATCCTCGTATCAAATTAGTGGGTACAAATAGTTTGATTGAAATATTTTTTACTTTAGTTGGAGAGGATTATGAACATAAATGTAATGAATTTGTAGCTAGCTTTGAAAAGATATTGAATAACTTGGATGATTATTATGATAGAACTTTTGCATCAAGTAGTACAACTAGTATAAGTGCTTCTTCTTCTTAGGTAAGGGTAACAGTATATTAGAAGATATCACTGCTAATTTACTTGCTCGTATTCAATAAAAAAACATAGGACTAATGCACATAATGAATTAAATTGGTATAATCAACAAGATAATGAGAGTTCTAGTAGTAAGATTGAAGTGCTAAAATGGTGGAAAGAACATGAAAATATTTTTCTTATTCTTTCACATATGGCTAGAGATCTAGTAACTCCTCCTGTCTCTACATCTGCTTCAGAAAGTGTTTTTTCTATAAGTAGCAGAGTTCTAACAGATCTCAGCAATCGCTTGAAACCGGATACGTTGGAGATGCTCGTCTGCACAGAAGATTGGATGAAGGCAGAAGACCGGACTCAAGGAAAAGCGGCATCTACTTCAACAAGTGGTAGCAGCTCGCTTGAAGTCCAACAACAAGATTAGTAAACAAAAAAACTTGTATTTGAATGTAAAAAACTTGTAAACAATTCATAGTAGTTGTAAATTTTCTTTTTAAGTCAAGTTGTAAAAAAAATTTATAAAATGTAAACTTGTACAAATTTCATACAAGTTGAAATGAATAATATATACAATTTTGTTTAATTCTTAATCTCTTAGACTCTAATACTTGTTGTACAATTTTTATTTATTTATTTTTTAAGTTTAAAAGAGATGAAAAAACTTGTATTTGAATGTATAAAACTTGTAAAAGTTTCATAGTAGTTGAAATGAATAATATATGCAATTTTTTAAGTGAATATTTAAGAAAAAAATTATTTAAAATCTAACCAGGCCAACTGTAACACTCTGCAAAATAAAATGAATTATTTTGCATTATTAAATAATATTAAATTGGTAAAGTTAACTATTTTGACTATTTTCTTGAAATTGCAATTTTGCACGTGCAAAGATAGAAAATTTTGAATTCTTAAAATTTTATAGTTAATTATTGGTTTTCCTCATTTATTTATGATATTTTAATTTTTCGGGTTTATGTAAATTAATTTGACTAATTTATGAATTTGTAAATTTTACACGTGCAAAACACGTGCAAATATTTTTTTGGGTACAAATCTCCAATTTTAAAATTCTTTATAAATTATCCTACTTATAATGGAGTATATCCTAAATTTTGTGATTTTTCTGAATAAAGAAACTATTTTTATGAATACTTTGAAAGAGATGGACTTTTATGTAAAAAGCCGATTGGATCTCAAACAAATAATGAAAATTCGTTTTTGCTACTTTTTGGGCTATCCAAGATCAGTATTAAAGATTAGATTTATTTATATTTGATTTGGTAAAGATTTAAATAAATATGGTATTTTTGCAAATATGGAATTTAAGTTGAACCGTGTGCAAATATTTTTCTTGGAAACTAAAATTCAGATTTTTTTTTGGAAAATCTAATATTTATTAGTAGGTATTATTTATTATATTTTTGGATTTTTTTATATTTATTTGATATATTTGCAAATATTACAAAGAGATGGACTTTTGTGCCAAATTACCACTTGGAGTACAAATCCGATTTTTTTTTAATTTCTGGGCTATGCTTGATGGTTGGATAACTCAGTAGTAAAGGGATTTGGATATATTTTAAATTCATTTAACTTATTTAACTACTTTATTAAATAAAGATTCATATATGTAAAGTAATAATTTGTTAAGGGATGTTTCCATATAACTTGTAAAACCCTAAAAACCCAGATTTCGGCCTATTATAGAGCCACTACAGCTGTCCCCCTCCTCTGCAAAAACAAAATATTATTTTACTATTAGTTTTCTTGGAATTTCGAAGTAAGGATCTTAGATTTCTTGCGAAAGGAAGGACTTTTCTTATTCTTTATTAATTCAGTTGATTTCTTCAATGAGGTGAGTAACATATGTTTGATTTCTTGTTGTTGTATGCATGTTGTCTGTGATGATTTGTCTATTATAAAGCATATTAGGGGATTGTATGATGATGGATGAATAAAGATTGACTCTTTTCATGAAAACTATGCTATTGATGATTAAAACCCTATATAGATGAATTGAGATTGTTAAGAACCTAATAGAAATCATGGATAGGTTGCTTTCTTTCATATGCTTACTGGTTTGATTGAGTATAATGAGTTGTATGATGTTGATGCATAAAAGTGAATAAAGTAGGTTCTTTACTGTATATGTATATACATGATTTGTTCTTGATGTTTGGGCAAATAAAACTTGACTAATACATGGGGTAATTGCTTGTAATCAAGGGGTAAACTAATGTAGTTAGTTGGGGTATGTGCATAACAAGTTGTAAGAGAGTTTTGAATAAAAAAGATCAATTCTTGAAGGGTTGAATTTGGTTTTATTTCGGGTCTGATTTGTATGCAGACCGAAGTGATTTTGTGAAGTTTTCAATTGGATCTTGATTGTTTTAATACTGAGATTGAAATTGAAACCCTATACTACTTATAATCAGTGATTTCTTGATGTTCTAATCAGTGCATATGCATATATATATATATACACATATGAATATATTTTACTGTTTTGAAGAGTTTTGTGAAAAATTACTCTTTTGTGATCTTGGTGTGATTTTGATTAGTTTTATAAACTTCTGTATGTTATACAAGTTGTATTTGATCATCTCAGGAATTTGGTCTTGCAAATTTAAGATTTTAGAAAGATTTATAGAAGTATCAGTAAAAAGGTGCACGAATATTAAAGTTGTCGAATTTTGAATTGTCGGTCGACTGTCAAGATTTTACACATAAACTGACAATCGACTGTGAAATATTCGATTTTGGGATTTTTCACGTCAGTCGATCTTTCACTTTTGAACTAAGTTCGACGGTCGACTGTTAGTGCTTTGACTGATTGTTTTGTTGAGTTTTCCTCGTTTTCCTTGAACAATTATTTCTTTGAACTTATGGATTATTGATCTACTGTTTTAGATGACGTTTTTGCTATAGATTACAGTATTTTACAAAGAGTTACATTTTGATTATAATAGAATTTAAATTGTATTTCTACAACTTTATAAAGTGAAATGTATATAGTTTTCGAAGAAACTGATGTTTTGTGATATTCTATGACTTCAAAATATGATTCTCAATTACTTGATGGATTTTACATCTTATTTTAATTCTGGAATTCATGAGTATATTAAATGAATTTGAATTTTGTTGATTAAAGAAGTTTTCTCGATATAAACATTTTGATGATGGAATTGAGAGTTTTATTGAAAGTTTTGGTGTTGATATTCGTTTTGTGAATCTCTAGGAGTTGAGTGGGAGTCCTGTGAACCAACAGATGAGAATTTTTGGATTTTGACCAGTTGGGTCTTGGGGTTGTTGTTTTGGAATTAAGTCCGGCGGAATACACTAACTCTAGAGAAGGGGGAATTCGTGTTTTAATAATAACAAACTTAAGGACATGCACTAGTGGAGATGTGATGAAACTTGGACAATGTAAGTATATGCTCTTGGGGTCCAGTCCAACGGATGCATTCTAGGACTTATGTGTTCTGTCTCGAGAGAACTATTAGTAAGTTCACGTGTCGAGGGTCTGCAGGCCTATTCTCAGAATATACAGGTACATTCGCATGTCGAGGGATGATGGGTCTATTCACAGGATGTTCCTGTGTACTTGCACATTAAGGGGCGACAGTGGGGTACACGTCAGGGAGGTGATTCTCCGGTTTTTGAGCTATTCTTACATGATGCTTGTGCGTTGAGTGTTGTGATACCTATTCGCGGAGTAATCTGGATCTTATTTCCATCACCATAGTAGGATTAGTTGCATAACAAGGGATCTAACCCTATAAGTGGAGAACGATAAGGGCTTGCACTGGACCTATGTAGTATGGAATGCGTAGAATCTGAAAAGTATGCATTAGAGAGTCATCATATTGCATTTATGTTTTCTTGACTTGGTTTTACGCATGTTTGTTTTCTGTTTTCCTACACTTGACACTTAACTTAGTTTCACTTGATGTTTTCATATTTTATTGTTATTTCATATTCCATTGTTATTACTGTTGACATATGTTGTTTATGACTTTATTCTTTATGTTTTATTTATATTGCATTTCTTTTGATGTCACTCACACTGTTATGGCTGACCCCTGTAGTTTTGGGGGTTAGAGTTATCTCTAGCCTCATATTTTACAGGCAGGTACCATTAGCTTGAGATTGAATGCATGTGATAGAATGATAATATGGCTTAGGCAAATTGTAAAAAAATGTGTTGTAAAAGAAAGAAAATGTAATTTAAAGTGTTAATTTTCCGTTGTGCTTTGTAAACAATTGATATAATAAAAAGTTTTAAATTTTCCTGTATTTGGTTGCTATGTTTATGATTACATTGAAGTTGATTCTGGAAATTGTGTTACGTATTTCTAATTTTATTTATTGGAAATTTGGGGCGCTACACCAACCCGTGACCTGGCCCGACCCGACACGGGTACAGCCCGAATGGGTTCGCAGGTTGGGCAGGTCGAAGTTTTCACTTTCCCCAGCCCGTCCTGGCCCGGTTAAACCCATGACCTGACCCAAACCCGCCCACTTTCTTCTTCAACCCACACGGGTCCGACCCGACCCAACCCGACCCGGCCCGGTCAATCCGAATGCCAACCCTACGCTAACTCCATAGCTCGATCAAAGCTAAGATGAACATATGATCATACCTCGACGACACCAACTCCATAGCTCGACCAAAGCTAAGATGGTCATAGCTCGACGACAGAGCATCTCCATAGCTCGACCGAACTTCAAAAATAGAGCCCCTCCATAACTCGAACGAACTTCAAAAATAGAGCCCCTCCATGGCTTGACAGCTCCAAAGCTCGACGAAATAGCTTCATAGGTCGACATAGCTCATAGGTCGACGAAGGTGGTAGCTCGACCAAAGATGACGCCACCATAGCTCGACTGAAGCTCGTCCCCCATAGCTCGACGAAGCTTGATTTGGTGATAGTTCAACGACTCTGTAGCACGACGGGAGACTGTAGCTCAACGTCAATGATGAGAAGCTCCGAACTTTTTGCCCTTGGTCACTAACCTGATAGCTTGACCAATCGATGCTCCATAGCTCGACCGTAGCACTAACCTCATATCTCGACCAATCGATGCTCCATAGCTCGGCCGTAGCGCTAACCTCATAGCTTGACCAAGATCGAAAGCCCATAGCTCGATGAAACCATCGGTCGAGCTAGGGTGTCTCCATGAGCAGTCGCTGGCCTTTGGATCACTCAGAAATTCGTGCTCGAGCACAATTGCTGAACCAGATGAAGTCAATCATTTATCCCCTTCTTCTTCAGATGCCAATCATCTGATCAAGTAGAAACACGCGCAAGCGGGTGATCGACGCTCCTAATTGCGCCACATCGCTCGATCTCTCCACAGTCACTCAAATCACTTAGAGTGTGAGCCTATATGTGATCACCAGCTCCGATCGTTTTAAAAAGCATGACCGAGTTTGATTATTCATAAAAAGTCACTTAAATTCATTTTTAATTTTTTAATTTTAATTTTAAAATTTTGGAATAATTATTTAAATTCGGGAAATCAAACAAAATTTCCAAAAAAAATTTAAAATTGGGTTTATTAATATAAAATTTCGAAAAAGTGGATTTAAAATTGGGAAAATTATTTTAAAAATTCAGAAAAATTGGGAAAATTCAAAAGTAAATAAAAAATTCTAGGAAAATATATGCCGCCTCTAGAAGCTTTTGACCATTCTAGTATCTCCAAACATCCTTGAAAGCTAAGATTGTATCTCAGAATTCAAAATAAGGCGAACTACTCTCCGAAAGCCAAGAAAATTGTCTTCCGGAGTGGGGGGCATATGATAATGGTAAAAATCGCAACATTTCAAAGCCGATTTCAGTACATATCCTAAAGCTTCTATAGGTAGATTAGTCATAACGATACCTTTTTCAGCTCCGGGCCTTCTCCAAGCTCCTCTACAAGAACATGAGCCACTTTTAAGCCCATTAAAAGTCACAGATTAGGCCCACTAGAAGAGACACCCAACTTATGAGGGCAGTTAATCAAATCACTTATCCCCAAATAAGAGAGCTTATCTCTTAAGGAGGAGAATCAACAGGAAATAAAGAATTCATGTTAATCTAATGGATTCAACTCGATCTCCTAAACTATTTCTCAGACCTATAAATACACTCTCCTCTCCTCAGTCAGAAGGTAATCAAAAGTTTCATTCCCAAACTCTCTTTCTCTCTCTGGTTCTGACTTGAGCATCGGAGGGTCTGTCTCCGGGGCCACCCCCGGTGTTTCAGGCTTTTTGCAGGTCTATCGGCTGTGAAAACAACCGTCGAATTCAAGTCACAGTGTTCAATCAACCATCCAGATTCACTCTTAGGAGCTATAACCACTTTTTGCGGCAATGATCAAATGTCAAATCTTTAGTACTTTCCATCAAATATAAACGGCTAAATTTAAAAAAACCCCACTGAAGTATTGGTCATTTAAAAAAACCCCACTAAACTTTTTTATTTTAATAAAACCGCACTCAACTACATTATCAAAAAACTCACATTGATGGAGTTAACTTCCGTTAGGGTTTATGTCACCTGCATTGCACAGATGCAATAGTTCAGTGAGGTTCTTTTAAACATATGATTAGTTAAGTGATGTTTTTTTAAACACAAATGAAAGATGAATGTGATTTTTGACATAAACCTTAACGGAAACCTAACTCTGTCAATGTGGGTTTTTTGATAACATAGTTGAGTGTGGTTTTTTTAAAATAAAAAAAGTTTAGTGGGTTTTTTTTAAAAAATGACCAATACTTCAGTGGGTTATTTTTTAACTATAGCCAAATATAAACTCACATCTGTTTTCTCCCACACCAAAATAAGCATGTAACTACCGTTTTTTGTAATTTTCCATTTTTTCCCTTTTGTAATATTTTTATTTGCAATTAAATAAAAACCCTATTTCTCCCTTGATTATTATTTTAATTAGATCTTGTTCATGAATTCTTCGTTCTTTTGATCGGGCTATTCTTGTTGATCCTATTATGTTTTTAATTGAACCCTAAAATCCAATTTGATGTGTTCTTGACCCAAAACCGCTTTTATTAAACCCTAAACCACTAACCCAATACCCTAATTGTACCCTATAAATACAACTCTAATGTAAACCCTAATTTTGGCACACAAATCGAAACCCTAGCTGTCTAATCTCTCTCCTCCGTTCTCTCTCTCCTGGTTGGAGTCTTTCTCGGCAAAAACCCCCCAAACCCACTTCCGACGTCTTCCCTGACCAGCTCCGGCCACCCCGTCGCCGCCTCCCATAGCCTATCAACCCGTCGATGCCAGCACAGCTACCCAGACCTCTCCCCGACCACCCCTTCTCTGTCCTCGACATTAACAAAGCATCGAACCCACTCCTTCCCTCTTTGTTTCGATCGACGATGCTGCTAGTGCCGCCCCCGTGCGCCTCCGCCGTCGACGTCGACCTCACCTCTGGTCACCAGCAACGCCGCCACCGCTGGGCCTGGTCGTTGTTGCTGCTGTCTCTTTGTTGGTTGCTGCAGTTGCTGAGTTCTCTTTGCTCTTGCTGTTTTGCTCTTGGTTCTATTGCACGTGCTTTTGGAATTGAACTAGTTCGTGAGTTCGTTGCTTCGAGATCCTTATCCCGTTATTCTTGGTTTTCATTTTCACCGCCTAACAGGAAAGTCACCTTCCTCTTAAATTATTAATTATATCAAATTCAAGTCTCATTGAAACTCTTGTAAGTAGATCTCTTTGTTATCGTATTATCCATTGTTCATTTCTTCGTTGGGTCTATTGAGGGTTTACACGAGCTAACTCCAATATTCTTGACATCGTGCCACTTTTGACTCTAAAGTTTGGATCTTTCATGAGTGCATATAGAATTGATAATAGGACATTCATATAGTCATCACACAAATAAATTATTGTAGAAATAATTGCTAGGTTGTCTGTTGTTTGATTCATTAATGAGCGATTGATGATAAATTAGTGTATGTGTGTGTGTTATAATTTTATTTATCATGTTTTGACACCCATCATGTTGATTACACAGTTTATTGACTAGAGAATCGATACCCATATAGTCTAATTAATTTATTTTCAAGAAAAATACCCCAAAACCCTGTATATGCTTGCTGACCTGAATATTGACCGCTGTTTTCGAACCAGTAAACGACCTTAAAATGAAATGCTTTCTGAATATGAATTGTAGCCTTATCTTTCTAGTTTGCAGAACATCTTGAATTTTTGAATTCTGAGTTTTGTAGCAAAAGTTATTCCCGTTTTACTACAACTGTGTTTTTACTTTCAGATTTTCAGATTCTCGTACCCTTCATGTTTAAACAGTAAAAAGGCTGATCAAATGATAAAATTTTAATCTAAAAATTTCCAGATTGTTTCTTAACATGTTTAGAAGTATAGAAATTATTTTTAATGAATTTAATATCGAGTTTTTGCTGATTCAAAAGTTAAAACAACAAGATGTTGAATTTCTGCCTGAACATAAAATCTGTAAAGAACTATGTGTTTGACCTAGCTACTGTTGTCAGAATTTGAACTTTAAATATGTGTTAAAACCGTGTGAAAGTCTAGTTTCCATACTTTCTGACGGATTCAACTTTCGATTTCTGAGTAGGCGGAAACTGCATTTTTGTACAGGCTGTGCTTGTTGTCCAGAATTTTAGATTCATCTTTTTAATGAATTAATTATTCCTATATCGTATATTGCATGAATTGATGTATGTATGTTGCATTGCATGATCCTAATGAGTTATTGTCATCATTCTAATTGTCCTATTTCATGTTATCACCCTATTTTTTCCCTATTGATACTATTGTTCACCTCTTGTTCCTTAATTGCATATTGTGTTGTTGCATTGATAAATAATTAACAAGCCGAAGTTTAAGGGATTGAATTTTAGTAGTGGACAATATAGGGAATGTACTCGGAGGAGGGTCTTTGTTTCCCTAAATAATGTTCTGGCTATTGTTTTATCGGTGATTGTGGTTATGGTCGTAACCCAATCTATCATGTATTGTATCATTGACAATGACCGTATCGTACACCGAAAGGTGAATAATGTTTATCGTTGAAGAGTACATGAACTATAGAATCTAACACTTGAGTCTAAACGAAATTGATTATATGCATCGAACCTGTAGTATGAGATGCAGTATTACATGCATTAGTTAGGATTAAAATGAATAATAGACATAAGGATGACAAATCACCGACATTACATATTATTCATCATTGTTCCTATTTGTACCCAATATTGTCTAAGTGTTATTTATATTAACCGTTGATTACTGTTACCGAATATTGAACCATTGTTATACCGTTGCATTGATTACCATGTTATTAATTCCTATTGATTCATTGATTCATTGTTCAACCGTTATTCCATTGTTCCCTGCTTTCTCTACTTACTGTCCATGGCTTGCTCTAAGAAAAAAAAATTTCTCCTCTTTTTAGATGAAATGTATACAGGTAATGAAGGAGAATTGCCTGCTGGAATTGGAGAACAAAGATTCTAAAGGCTTAATGCTTACTAGTTGCTTATTGCTTTAATAAACTTAATTTATTGGGACTTGTTATTGTTGTGGATTGGATTATTATTGTTTTGGGCTTATGTCTCGAATTTTATTATTGTTTCCAGACATTGGATTATTATTATTGTATTTGGTTATTTTTATTGCTTCATCCCAATTACTATTGTTCATGAAATTATTATTATTGCCTGTGCAATTGTTCTGTATTGTTTATATTGTTGAGTTGATCGGATAAATAGCTTATGGGTGACGTTAGTCATTCGCTGGGCCAATGTTACGTGCTCGTATTCCGTATTTTTGGGGAGCGGAGCATGACAAAGCAACAACAACACTCAAGAAAAAGGTGCTCTCTAGTCTCCAGATCCGCTGTGCAAAAAACCACAGGTGGTTACAATATTTTGTTACCATTTAACCAAGTTTTCTTTTGACAAGATAGCATTGTTGATTACCAACTAGAGGAAAACCGTAAATTTTAGGGGGGCTTTGGCATTACAAATCACGGTATACCACTTCAGTCTGCAACCTCTAGAATGTATCTGGTTATAGAGTGACCGCACTGAAAAGCTTCCATTCCAACTCCCAAGCTCCGATATGGACCTAGTGAGCATTTCACCCCATACTAAGTTATACGTGCTTGGAGCTCCTCCAGCCTGCATTGTGATGTTTGGTTGAAGCTAAGCCTGAAGGCAAGTCTCCACAACCTCCGTTTCCATGCCCTTACAACCGTATTGTGTGGTTGTATCGTTTGTTCATATAAGTCCTGGAATAATTCTTTATAAGGGTGTGCACCACATTATTTATCCCACCAGAATCTCGTTAAGAAACCAGCACCAATGAATGAAGTGACACAGCTGTTGAACGAATCATATGCTTTAGCAACCCCCTCCAAAATCAAGTCACTCTGGGAAGCAACCCGAAACCTAAGTTTCAAGTCCCCCTCCATTGCATGTAAACTTAAGTTTTGAGTCCCCCTCCCTTGCATGTAAACTTGAAGGAAGTCTTTCCACCCTTCATCGTTGGGATGAAACACTTCCCACCACCATTTTTCAAGGAGAGTCAAATTCATGTCTCGCGGGTCAATAATCCCGAGTCCTCCATGAATTTTATTCATGCATGTTTCTTCCCCATCTGATAAGGTGGTAGCATCCTATATCAGTATCGGTCTTTTTTCACATAAATTGCTTTCGCGTCCGATCTAAGCTGTGGATGACCCATCTTGGCATCTTAAAGAAGGATTTGTAGTATGTTGGCAAGTTGGAGAGTACTGAGTTGCTAAGGGTGACCCTCTCTCACAGGACTAATGATTTTCCTTTCCACCGTGCAAGCCTTTTTTCTACTCAGTCAATGATTAGGAACCTGCCCGACTTCTTCAATTTTTTTGGCCTTACTGGAAGACCAAGGTATTTGATAGTAAACCTATCAACTTTGCAGTTGAGGGTGAGCGTGTGTTCCTCTGCCTCTTCTACAGACATAGCGATAGGAATTAGAGCGCTCTTATGGAAGTTGAACCTAAGTCCGGACCATAAGTTGAAGCTATACAATGAACCTTTGAAAGTATCTTCCCAGACTACAAGCGTGATCCATCCTACCTGCCTACAGTTATCCATCACAGATTTGAGAATATCCGCCACTATAATGAATAACAGGGGCGACAGAGGGTCCCCTTGTCTAAACTCCCTTTTGCATGAGAACGATTGCCCTGCGGCACTGTTTACTACGATAGTTGTCCTACTAGTGGTAAGATAGTGGTGGATCCACCTGATCCATCTGTATCCAAAGCCATAACCCTTGAGCGCTTCCAATAAACACTCCCACTCCATTGTATCATAGACTTTCTTGAAATCCAACTTTAGCACAAAAAAAACTCTTCTTGTTGGAGATATGATATTGGTGAATGTCGTAGCCACACAATCCAAGATACACCGCCTTTTGATGAACCTGTCTACTCCCGGCTGATCAGCCTATCCATTACCTTACCTAATATGTTGGGAAGAATCTTAGTAATAATCTTGACTGAGCAATTAAGGAGACTAATGGGTAGGAAGGCTGCTACCTGCTTTGCTTTTTTTCTTTTTGGGGATGAGAGCTAGCACTGCATAGTTCAATCTGTCCAATTTCAGTTTGTGGTCATAGAATTCTTCCAGCACAGTTAGAAGGTCATCTTTGATATCCTCCCAGAAGATGTGATAGAACAAAATTGGAAACCCATACAGAAAATGTGATCGAACAAAATTGGAAACCCATACAGAAGATGTGATCAGAGACGATTTTGATCAACCCAAAATCGGGAAATTTCTAGTATTTTGAGAGAGCTTTTGTAAACCAGAAAAATCACTTTATAGCATTGTGAGGAGAGATCGATGAGTCTTGGGTTGAGCAAAATATTATTCTCCATTATTTTGAGGGAATGGTTGTTCTCCAACTATTCTCCTTGATAGTGGATCTTGCCATCCTAAATACTGTATTATATCTATTTGATATGGGTTAGATGATGTGGCCCCTCCTGGGCCATCAGATTCCCTCAGATCATGCTCTTCCCTGATCATCAGGTCAACAGAAGTCCAATGGGCTCCTGCTGCCTTAGGCCCACAGGCAAACAGGTCCGACCCAGCCAGTTAGGGTCCTAGACCCGTTAACTCCTGCCTATAAATACCAGACCCCCTCCTCACTTCACCAGGTAATCATACTCTCCTTACCTGAACCCTAGCTGCCCAGTCTCTTTTCAGTGACTGACTAGATCGTTGGAGGGCCTGTCGTCGAGACTTCTCCCGGTGTTTCTAGGAAGTGTGCAGGTACAGAAGACCGAGCCGAGCTACTGGATTCGATCCGAGCACCTGGCCTCTACCTCTCTGCTCCTACTCCCCAGGATCGGACCGACGCCACCACAGTTTCCTCTTCACAAATTACAAAAACTCACACCTGTTGCCCCTACACCCCAAAAACAAACAGCATCAGGTTGGCACCTTCTATGGAAACTTTGCTCATAGAACTGTCGCTAAATCGAGCCCAGTCAGGGACTGCACCTCGAGTTCGAGCCCTTCCATGGCCCCCAAAGCCAGAAGGGTCGTCACCTCGAGACAACATCCGGACCCCCCACATCACAGCCGCGCGGATGCCCAGGGCTCCAACCAACCTCAGGTCAACGGCGCGGGCCGACCCTCGAATGCGACTGATTTATGCCGCGTCATCTTAGATCGGCAGGCCAGTCGGACAAGGGGAGAGGCCGCTTCTAACTCGGTCTCGAACCAACGCCGACAGCCATCCCAAGGGCGTGATCCAGAACACAGTCACTTGCCCCGTGGACCTCTACCCCCGCAGGACCTGGTAGGGTGAGCCTCTGTCACGAAGGCCGAGTTCCAAAACTTCTGGGACGAGATCCTCCAAGCCATCAGAGGTGGCTAGGGCACCGAGGTCCGTAACAGTTCTGACCCACGGTCAGGAACAGGGGGCGGAGAATCCCACGGATCGGCCCGCCCCCAAGAACAGGCAGACGCCGTCCGTCGTTGTTTACAGGAGATTGAGAACCGCCTCGCCCACTCAGCGAGGGTGGATCGGTACCGGGTCGCGGTCATTGGCAGACTGGACCCCTTTTCTGTAACGCCCCGAATTCCAAATAAGACTGGATTCGATGTTCCACAGGATCTTTACACTTCACTTTGTACAATTTTACAAGGAAATTTGAACTTTTATAATACAACAGTCTTTTACATTTATTTACACAGTGGAAGGTAAAATGAAGTACAATAATGAAAAATTATACAATTGCAACATCTTTAACGTTTAAATAAATCAACAGCAGCATATCAACTTTATATCTTCATGAAAATCCAACTCCTGCATGTAAAACTGTAGGCACGTCAGTTGCTTACAACCAACGAAAATATTATACACAACCATCCTCTCTATGCCGAAAATATAACGATCTTAATACTTTAACAAACCACAACCTTGAATGCAAATAAATTGTTAAATGTAACTACTCTAAACATGTAAGTGTATGCAATGCCTTAATACCTAATACAGATATTTTATACTAAGATGACACTAATACATACTTGTTCGGATTCTATGCATCCCATACTACATAGGTCTGAGGGCAAGCATCTACGTACTCCACATTAAAGGGTTCGATCCCTCGCCATGAAAACTACCCAGTAATAAAAGCAAGGTTTAGACATTCCACGAGTACGGATCCCAGTCCGGGAGTACACCGCCCGACTGTTATAACAGACTCCTCATCGTGCGAACATCCCGCAAGTGGCCCATCTAGCCCCGGTATACGTATATACACTGGAGTACGACAAACTATCTGCCCGACTACGCATAGTCCCGATTTAAAATAAAAGCTCATCTCCATCGAAGCAACCTCAATCGCGGAGTACACCGCCCGAATGGGTCTATAGTCCCGAAGTACACCGCCTGACTATATAGAGTGTCCCCACTTATGTTTGCCCACATCTACTACATCTTCACTTAGTTCCTAGTTCTTAAGTTCAAGACATGAATAAATTATCGTATCTAGAGTTAGTTTTACCCCCTACCGGACTTAATCACATTTATCGCGATAGCACCATGACCATTAAAAATATAACTCAAATCTTTTAATTCAACAATGCGGTACCCTGGGTCGCACTAAATCTGTAACCCCTGTTTCCATTAATATTTATTTTTTTTCAAGTATTTTTCCGTATTTTAAATCCTCAGTAACTTATAACTATTCTTTCTTAATTAGTTATATAATTCAAATTATTTTATAAAACCCAATTGTTCATTAGAAGCCCAATTTCTTATTTTCATTAATATGAGCCCAATTGTTTATTAAGCCCAATATCATATTTGATTTATTTAAAATGTTTTAACCCCAAGCCCAATTGTTTAATTTAAGCCCAATTCTATAACTAATTTATTATATTATTTTTGAGCCCATAGACCAAGTCCAAACCCAAACCCAAACCCAAACCCAGTACTCATATATATTGTATAAGCACCATCCTATATGATTACATTCAATTCCCACAATATTAATCCACCCGTATAGACCCCCTCACATTCCCCACTTTTCTTATTCAGTAACCCCATAACCCCGCTCACAATAACTACACATTATTACATTTATTATAATATTATTTTATTTATACAACCCTTCCCTATCTTCTCTCTAACCATCCGTCTCTCTCTCGTTCTCTCTCTCTTCCTCACTGACTCTCTCTCTCCCTCGTCCGTTTCTTCTCCTTCTTTCTTCAAATACCCAACACAACCCCCCCCCCCCCTATTTCCCTGTTCTCTATCTCTTTCCCATCTTCTTCCTCCCGCTCTCTCACCCTCTCTGTTTCGAACCCACAACTCCATCTCCCTCCATCTCCACCAACAACCGCCTCGCCATCACCACCCCCCTCCGCATCGTCTTCAACCTCCAAACTCAACCCATCACCCAGTGTCACTCTCCTCTTGAAGCCTCCCTGCGTCGTTCCTCTGCACTCAACACCCATCGCCTGCCTTCGAGCGCTTCCCGCTCGACTCCTCCTCCTTGACCTCGACTTCGCCTCAGCCACCCCCGAAGTACTCACCTTGACCTCTATGCTGTCCCTGCAACCTCCGGGAACCCCACATCTTTATTATCAACACCTCCCGTCGACCTCGCCACTCCACCACGACCTTCAACTGCTCCTCATCAACTCTGCGAACCGCCGAAGCACCCTGCCCCACCTCGCCTCCTTCCCTCTGGCGCCTGCAGTGCCATTTCACCATTCCTCCATTGCCATCGAGTCGTCCTCCTCCTTCCTCCTCGTCGCCATTGTTAACCCTCGAGGCCTCCGCCTCCGCCGAAGAACCCAGTGTCGCGCCTCCGTCAACCCATCGCCTCGAGCACCACCCCGACGCTCGAGCACTCTCCTCCTCGTCTTCCTCCAGAGCTTCTGCCTGCACCCTGTCGCTCCTCGACCACCCTCGCCTTGCCGCCAACACCGCCAGTCCTCCTCCCAGCAGTCATCGCCCATTGCCAGTGCCGCCGAGTCCCTCCCCTGCCATTTCTCTCTTTCAGTCGAATTGAGGAAGAAAGAGAATTGTGATTGGTCACTCTTGGCGTTTGGTGTTTTGGCATAGGGATCCTTTTGTTGCTGTTCAGTGTTTGGGTGAGGTGTGGGATTGTTTTGTTGTTGTGTGTGTGTTGCTGTTTGGGAGTAGGATCCCATTTTGCTGTTCGGTGTTTGGGTGAGAGATCCAGTGTGTGTGGTTGCTATTTGTGAAGTGGAATTGGTGGCTGTTTGGTGTTGCACGTATAGCACACGTGCTTGCAATTTCTCCGTATTCGTGCTTCGCTGTCCGGGATTCTGATTCGTTATTCTAGTATTCGATATCACCGTCTTCGGTTATTAGGCAAGTATCCTCTTGTACAATCCGTTTGTTCTCGTACAAGCTTTCTTTGCAAAATACCGCAAGTACATTCCTTGACTATCCGTTACAAATTCTAATTCGTATTCATCGATTTGGGCTTAAAATCTGTTACTATACAAAATCTGTTGATCCCGTATTCCTACATGATCATATGCATTACATGAACACGATTAATACACACATATGTACTCTTACGACTATACATGATTATGTGCGTGATTGTTTTACCCGTGATAGCAGTTTAAATATGATATCTATTGTTGTTGATTAAAATTAATAAAAGTAAAAAGCCGGGGTATAAGGGGAAAGATCTAGTAGTGGGCAATATGGAAGAGCGTACTCGGACGGGAGCTCGTGGTTTCCCGATGCAAGTTGCAAGTTTGCACATTACAAGTTTACATGTTTCACGCTACAAGTTTACACTCTACATGTTTCACATTACAAGTTTGCACGTATCTCGAACAAGATACAATTGACATGTTTTTCCCGAGTACGTGACCAATAAAATCCACCACTAGGCCTAAACGTAACTGATTGCATGTAGCAACCATGTAGTAAAAGTATGGATGCATGAAGTGCTACCTAGATAGAATTAATAAAAGACATAAGACTAACACGTACACTTGCATGATCCAATTTCATGTACATGTTCATGCTGACTTGTTTACTTGATTACTTATTTACATGCCATTTATTTCATGCATGCCTGTTCATAATCATGTTTACATTTTGTACTCCTCATATTACATGATTCTTCGTTCCTTGCTCTTTTTCCTGCTTCTTGTTCTTGTTTTTGTACTTGTCCCATTAGCTTGTACCACTTGCAGCCCGTGACATGCATTAACGGGCATCTTCTTGTTTCTGCTTTTGTGATAATATACTTGCAGGCCCGAATGGAGAATTATCCGAAGGTATTGCTAATCAAGTATTTTAGTCTTGTTTATTTTCATGTTGCTTTAGTTCATGTTTTATTTCATGCTACTTTCTATTGTAATCCGGACATATTTGACCCGTAACTATATTTTTATTTCCAGCTGTTGGTTATGTTATGGAGTATGTCATATACTTTTGTTATCCTTTTGTGATTTTACTTGCCTGCGCGAGTTATTTTGTTATCTTGTTGTTGAGTTACCTGTACAGCTTATGAATGGTGTATTCGCATCATTCGCTGGGTCTCAGTCACGTGCTCGTATTTCCGTATTTTGGAAAGCAGGGCGTGACAAGATTTTTAGTGGTATTAAAGCTCAGGTTTGGCTAATGTGTTCGTTTGACTAATACATTAGACAGGCTTGACTCAGCCAGGTTAATTCAATAACATGTGCACCACGTTGATCACATGGATAATGAATAACCAACATAATATGGATACTCCACTTATTTGATTCCTCTTTGATTCTTTCATATTTAGTTCCTTCATTTCTTAGCTGTTTTGTCCCTTCCATTCATTCACATTCATTGATTCTTTATTGGGTATAATTTTGTTCGTTTGTAGCCATATTCTTTTGATTCCGGTGTCTTATTCTTTTCTTCCTGCTTGGTTCGTCGATTGGTGC
Source organism: Hemerocallis citrina (assembly GCA_017893485.1). NCBI lineage: Eukaryota > Viridiplantae > Streptophyta > Magnoliopsida > Asparagales > Asphodelaceae > Hemerocallis > Hemerocallis citrina. The sequence goes on from CM030362.1 coordinate 292,898,831, forward strand.
CATGTGGTCTACAATGGCATGTCTGCAGCTTAGAACGTCGCCATCAGAGCAGCGCAGCGGAAGCGTGATGGGCCCATAACCCACAGGTCCCAGAATTTTCTTATTGCTTTCCCTACCTTGCACTGCTTGCTTTCCTTTCATACATTTGCATTGTCTTCATTCATTGAATCTTTATTCGACATCATTCTAGATCACCCTATTCTTATCTATGATTTTCTTATTCTGGTGTTGCCACCCTTTTGACATTTTCTTTGAATCCCTTGTTTTGTTATCCCCCATAAGAGTTTGCTTTGCCTTGTCCTATGTACCGCCTATGCAAATTTCGAGGACGAAATTTTATTGTAAGGTGGGTAGGATTTGTAACCCTTGTTTTCATTAATATGTATTTTTTTCAAGTATTTTTCCGTATTTTAAATTCTTAGTATCTTGTAACTATTCTTTCTTAATTGGTTATATTATTCAAACAATTTTATAAAACCCAATTGTTTATTAGAAGCCCAATTTCTTATTTTCATTAATCTGAGCCCAACTGTTTATTAAGCCCAATATCATATTTGATTTATTTAAAATGTATTAACCCCAAGACCAATTGTTTAATTTAAGCCCAATTCTATAACTAATTTATTATATTATTTTTGAGCCCATAGACCAAGCCACTCCTCCACGACCTTTGACTGCTCCTCATCAACTCTGCGAACCACCGAAGCACCCTGCCCCGCCTTGCCTCCTTCCCTCTGGCGCCTGCAGTGCCGCTTCACCATTCCGCCATTGCCGTCGATTCGTCCTCCTCCTTCCTCCTCGTCGCCATTGCAGACCCCCGAGGCCTCCGCCTCCATCGAAGAACCCAGTGTCGCGCCTCCGTCAACCCATCGCCTCGAGCACCACCCCGACGCTCGAGCACTCTCCTCCTCGTCTTCCTCCAGAGCTTCTGCCTGCACCCCGTCGCTCCTCGACCACCCTCGCCTTGCCGCCTGCACCGCCAGTCCTCCTCGCAGTAGTAGTCGCCCAAGCACCGCGGAGTCCCTCTCCCGCCGTTTCTATCTCTCAATCGAATTGAGAAAGAAGGAGAATTGTGATTGGTCACTCTTGGCATTTGGTGTTTTGGCACCGGGATCCTTTTGTTGCTGTTCAGTGTTTGGGTGAGGTGTGGGAATTGTTTTGTTATTGTGTTTTTGTTGCTGTTTGGGAGTAGGATCCCATTTTGCTGTTCGGTGTTTGGGTGAGAGATCCAGTGTGTGTGGTTGCTATTTGTGAAGTAGAATTGGTTGCTGTTTGGTGTTGCACGTATAGCGCACGTGCTTGCAATTTCTCCGTATTCATGCTTCGCGGTCCGAGATTCTAATCCCGTTATTCTAGTATTCGATATCACCGTCTTCGGTTATCAGGCAAGTATTCTCTTGTACAATCTGTTTGTTCTCGTACAAGCTTTCTTTGCAAAATACCTGCAAGTACATTCCTTGACTATCCGTTACAAATTCTAATTCGTATTCATCGATTTGGGCTTGAAATCTGTTACAATACAAAATATGTTGATCCTGTATTCCTACATGATCATATGCATTGCATGAACACGATTAATACACACATATGTACTCTTAGGACTATACATGATTATGTGCATGATTGTTTTACCCGTGATAGCAGTTTAAATATGATATCTGTTATTATTGATTAAAATTAATAAATGTAACAAGCCGGGATATAAGGAGAAAGATCTAGTAGTGGGCAATATAGAAGTGCGTACTCGGACGGGAGCTCGTAGTTTCCCGATGCAAGTTGCAAGTTTGCGCATTACAAGTTTACATGTTTCACGCTACAAGTTTACACTCTACATGTTTCACGTTACAAGTTTGCACGTATCTCGAACAAGATACAATTGACATGTTTTTCCGAGTACGTGACCTATAAAATCCACCACTAGGCCTAAACGTAACTGAATGCATATAGCAACCATATAGTAAAAGTATGGATGCATAAAGTGCTACCTAGATAGAATTAATAAAAGACATAAGACTAACACGTACACTTGCATGATCTAATTTCATGTACATGTTCATGTTGACTTGTTTACTTGATTACTTGTTTACATGCCATTTATTTCATGCATGCTTGTTCATGATCATGTTTACATTTTGTACTCCTTCTATTACATGATTCTTTGTTGCCTTGCTCTTTTTCTTGCTTCTTGTTCTTGTTTTTGTACTTGTCCTATTAGCTTGTACCAGTTGCAGCCCGTGACAGGCATTAACAGGCATCTTCTTATTCCTGCTTTTGTGATAATGTACTTGCTGGCCCGAATGGAGAATTACCCAAAGGTATTGCTGATCAAGTGTTTTAGTCTTGTTTATTTTCATGTTGCTTTAGTTCATGTTTTATTTCATACTACTCTCTATTGTAATCCGGACATGTTTGACCCGTAACTATGTTTTTATTTCCAGCTGTTTGTTATGTTATGGACTATATCATGTACTTTTTTTATCCTTTTGTGATTTGTGATTTTTCTTGCCTGCATGGTTTGTTTGTTATCTTGTCGTTGAGTTACCTGTACAGCTTATGAATGGTGTATTCGCATTATTCGCTGGTCTCAGTCACGTGCTCGTATTTCCGTATTTTAGGAAGCGGGGCGTGACAAAAACTCTAGATCACAACCTTTCATGTACAAGAATCCACGGGTACTCATACCCTTCAACAATCATGTATTAAACTCAATTTATTCTTATCTTCAACTTATTCACAGATTAATCAATGTCTTATCTTAGCATCATTCATGATTCATTTATTCATTCACAATTCTTTCAAAAAGATCTACATGAACTCACAATAGATTTCAATCTCATTAACATCTTAATCACATATAACATCTTAACCACATCAAGTATTTCTTACTCAAAACAAGTATATGATCTCATCAAGAGAGCACATAACATGGTAAATATTTTTCTCTTCTTCTCAAAATAAAAGTCATATTCTCAAATAAATAATTTTGAATTCAATAACTGATTTTCTATCTCAATTCCCCTTTTAATTTATCAAAATATACATGAAAAATTATGAAACTATTTTTAATAAATGCTATATCATTTTATAGGAATATTAGATATTTTTCCCAAATTTTATTCACATTAAAACTCCTTCAAAATATTAAGAACATAAATAAAAAAAATAAAAAAAATTAAAAAGGACAGCAACCGGGTTTCGAACCCATGCCCAACAGCGAGCTACAGTAACCGACCCTAGGCGCCACCGAGAGCCACTAAGTCCAACTGTCCAAGTGGACTTTGTGTTATAAAGGCAGGCCGAATGTGATACATACTGTATTTCGGCTCTGAGGTTTATTTAGAAAAATCAAACAAGAATAAAAGTGGGGGTGCCAAGTTTCGAACCCAAAACCAACACCTAACCCGTGCTACAGTAACGGCACTGTGGTGCACCGACTAACCAATAAGTCCATGTGCGACTACTGATTATCGAGTAACACTGTTAGACTTTTGTTCAACCGTACTGTTATTCAATTATCTTCACAAAACTCGATTTTTCGTTCGATCCAATCTTTTATTAGACTGTAATTATCTCATTCATACTAAGTTTACTTTCAAACAGTAACTCGAGAATTTTTAATTGATATTTTAGAATTTATATCTAAATTTCAAATTATTTCCTCTCATTAATGAACATGAATTGCATTTCTTCAATTTAATCAAAAAGCAAATTGTATCTCTTACAACCAATTGAATGAATCTTTGTGTACCAATTTAACTTCACTAAAATTCATTTTTACTATGAGGGAAGTCTCAACAATTTTCATACAATTTTATATTAAGACATTTGCAAATTAACAAGCATATTTGTTCATGGCAATAACTCATTGTTTCATTGTCTCATTTCTAACTTGATATGGCTAAAATAGGGTTAAATCGGAACCGTCCAAATCAGGCACGAATCTTAAAGCTCGGGGGTAAAATGGTAATTTCACCTACAAACGGATCTGAAATGAGAACTGGGCCTTTTTCCAAAGGCCCAATAACCCATAAACGGGTCCATCTTACTGGACGCAGATTCCAACTCGCAAGAAGCCCAGTCCAGCTGGATAGGAGAATTAGGGTTTATGATTGACTTTAATCAACGGTCCTGATCACTTCTATCCATTCACTGGGAAGTAGGAATTTGATCTTATCCCGAAAGTGGTTCCTAAGGCAGCTATAAATACCCTCCCATCCCACACTGTTACCAGGTAATCAATCTTTTGCCAATCAAAGCTCTTTCATAATCTTTCTGATTACTGACTAGAGCGTCGGAGGGTGCGTCACCGGAATCAACCCCGGTGTCTCGCACTTTTGCAGGTCAACGGCGGGAGAATCTCGGTCAAACTCCGGTGATGGTGTTCAGGTTTGACTATTCAACTTCCCTCAAATCCACAAATCTATCTGTTTGCCCCCACACCGATTTCAGCGGCAACAGATTGGCGCAGTCTGTGGGAACCACGAATAGCAGTCCAACCTCTTCCATTGGTCAATACCATCTCCAGCCATGCCACCAAGGAAACTGAGATCTAGAGAGTCCAACTGTGGACCCACTCCTCCTCAACAACAACCGGGGGCTCCCCACCAACCCGTCCAACAATAGGAACAGCTCCCTCCTTAACCCGATCCGCCGCTGCAGCTGGGGCAGCCTCCTCTCCAAAATCTTCAATACCAGCAGACTCCACTCGGGCCCCAGAACGCCGGTATAGGGACTTCTCGTCCTCCCCCTCAGAAGCAACCTCTTCACTGCGACCATATCTCCGTGCATAACCCTTCAACCGACTCCATGGTATCCTATAACCCTCGGCCCTCAGAAGACCTCCGCAACGTCATCATCAACCGGCAGAAAGAAGAGGACCTTCGCCACCGTTTGGATGAAAGGCGGGCCCGTGAAGGAGTCTCCCGCTCAGAACGTCCAAATGCGCGATCTTCTCGCTGTCGCGACCACAGGAGGTCCCCTCTTCATAGGAGACAGAGGGAGTCCCATGAGTACCATCGAAGAAGGCATCACTCTCCCGCTGGTCGACAGCTCCAGAGGGACCAGAACGGACCTATCACCCGAGCAGAATTTCAAGAGTTCCAGGCAACAATCTTGCAGGCCTTCAATCTCCAGCCAAACAACAACAATAATGTTCAGAGGGTCCCCACTCCTCCACCGGTTCGGAGCCCTCGCCTTCGGTCCCTCAGTCCTCCTCAAGCTCCGAGCCACCGCCATCATATTCCTAGCCCTCACCAGTCTCTGAGCTACCGACGTCGTAGCCCACGCTCCCATTCGTACTAAGACGAGTCCAGAGGCTCACCAGGATATCGTCGAAGGGATGATACTGTCTACCGCCATCTCCACGAGATGGAGAGGCACCTCGGTCAACTCGATAGGGATGAGGAACTAAGAGGAAGGACCCTCCGACCAAGCAGACCTCCGTTTTCTCGAACCATCTTGGAGGCACCCGTTCCAGCAAACTTCAAGCCCCCATAGTTCTAGACATATACTGGGGAGTCAGATCCCATGGATCACATCGAGAGTTTCAAAACTCTCATGATGATCCATCTAGCCTCCGATGCCCTCCTATGCAAGACCTTCCCGGCCACTCTCACAGGGCCGGCTCGGGAATGGTACTCCCACCTCGTTCCATCCTCCATATTCTCTTTTGAACAGTTCGAGACCCTCTTCATAACCCACTTCGTGAGCAGCCGCCGCTCCGAAAAGACGAGTATTTCACTACTTTTCCTCAATCAGAAGAAGGGCGAGAAGTTGAGAGATTATGTCAAGCGGTTTACCACGAAGGCCAGGTCCATCGTATCCCTCGACCAATCGGTCGCTGCAGCCACCTTCCAGTCCAATGTCCTCAACTCCAACCTCTGGTCCTCCCTAGCCAAAAAAACCCCGCGGGATTTCTCCGACCTTCTTCTCAGAAGCGAGAAGTACATCCGTGCGGAGGAGGCTGAACATCGCCCCACATTCGAGGGATCCTCTACTGGAAATAAGAGGAAGGCCGCTGAAGATGAGGGAGCCAAAAAGCTCCAGAAGGACAACGGGGGTCAGCGTCGTCCACCTCCCAGATTTGAAAAGTTTACCCCTCTCAACGCTAATGTTTCAACTATTCTCATGGAGGTAGAGAAAGAAGGGATCCTACCTCCTGCCCCGAAGATGAATACTCAGGGAAGAAGAAGGACAAGGAGAAGTGGTGTCGCTACCACCGAGACCACGGCCACGATACCAATGACTGTCGGACCCTGAAGAATGAAATCGAAGCCCTTATTCAGAGAGGGCAGCTCTCCAAGTTTGTAAGAAAGGACCGGGTCGACCTTCCTCCACCCCCCAGGGGGGCTAACAAGTGCCCCGAGAGGCGTGACGAGACTCTCGAATTCGAAGAAGAACGCATCTTGCACCTCATCTACGGAGGTCCAATGGGAGGAACCTCTAACTTGTCTCGAAAGGCTTTCATCAGGGAAGTTAATTCGGTGTACAGCCTACCCCCTCCCAAAGGTCTTGGAGTCTCGGTTACTTTCTCGGATGAAGATCTAGAGGGTGTCCAAACCCCCCATTGTGATGCACTGGTGATTAATCTCCATATGACTAACTTCAAAGTGGAAAGAATTCTAGTGGATAACGGCAGTTCTGTCAACATCTTCTTCCTGGCAGCCTTTCGAGGGCTCAAATTATCGCGGGATAGGCTCAAGCCCGCCGGATACACTCTCCATGGGTTCACGGGAGTGCCAGTGACGATCGAAGGTGTTATAACCCTCGACGTAACCGCTGCCAAAACTCCTACTACCCGAACTGAGCCAATGGACTTCATGGTTGTCGATTTCCCAGTTGCTTACAATGTGATCCTAGGTCGACCTGGCCTAGCTGCTTTAGAAGCCATCCCATCAGCTTATCATCTGAAGATGAAATTCCCTACCAAGGCAGGTGTGGGGGAAGTAAGAGGAAGTCAGGAGATGGCCCACAAATGCTATATGACCTCGACCGGAGGACCCGTCCTTTCCTTCGAAACTCTTGAGATACCCCAAGGGAACACCCAGCATATATCCGAACCGGAAGACGAGCTGGAGGAAGTGCTCTTCTCGGAGCAAGATCCGACCCGCAAATTCTTCATCAGCAAAACCCTCCCCTCTGCCCTCTATTCCAATATAGTCCAGTGCATAAAGAAGAATCGGGACCTCTTCGCATGGTCAGTTACCGACATGCCAGGAATTTCCGAAGATCTCCTCGTCCACCACCTAAGTGTTGCTCCGGGGTCCAAACCGGTCTAACAGAAGATGCGTAAATTCGCCCCTGAGCGCCAGTAAGCTATAAAGGAAGAAGTGGAGAAGCTCCTCAAAGCCCGATTCATACAAGAGATCAACTATCCCGAGTGGCTCTCTAACGTTGTTATGGTTAAGAAGGCCAATGGAAGTTGGAGGATTTGCATCGACTTCACGGACTTGAACAAGGCATGCCCCAAGGATCCTTTTCCCACTCCCCAGCATCGACAGCCTTGATCGATGCCACTTCGGGCTATGAGCTTTTGAGCTTCTTGGATGCCTTCTCTGGATACAACCAAATCAGAATGTTCCCCCCGGATATCCCAAAGACGTCTTTCGTCACAGACGGTCGATAGCGATTCTGAGCCTCCCCAGAGCTTTTTCACACAACTTTGGGTGCTCGACGCTCGGCAGTGACCTCGAGCCACCCCCACAATTTTTACAGCAAGCTTGGGGCTCGACGGTCGGTAGCGATTCTGAGCCACCTACATAGCTTTCCCAACAAGGCAAGGAGGGCTCGGCATTCGACAGTGACCTCGAGCCACCCCAGAGCTTTTTTGGGGGCTCAACGGTCGGTGGCGATTCCGAGCCACCCCTTAGCTCTCGCAGACGAGCTTCTCGGCTCGGCGCTCGGTAGTGACCTCGAGCCACCCTAGAGCTTTTACAGCAAGCATGGGGCCCGACGGTCGGTAGCGATTCGAGCCTCTCCAGAGCTTTTCCAGAGCTTTTTCACACAACTTTGTGTGCTCGACGCTTGGTAGTGACCTCAAGCCACCCAGAGCTTTTTTAGGGGCTCGACGGTCGGTGGCAATTTTAAGCCACCCCTCAGCTCTCACAGAAGAGCTTATGGGCTCGACGCTCGGCAATGACCTCGAGCCACCCCAAAGCTTTTTGGGGGGTTCGACGGTCAGTGGCGATTCTGAGCCACTCCTTAGCTCTCACAGACGAGCTTCCGGGATCGACACCCGATAGCAAGCCTCGGCATCCGAGCTCATAAAGGCTCGACATTGGCGGTAGCCTCAAGCCACCCCCCCAGCTCACTAGAAGCTTCGGGGCTCGACGGCTCGGCAACAAACCCCGGCGTCCGAGCGTATAGGAGCTCGACGCTCGATGCTCGGCTCCCGACCCTTTGTTTTCGGCTCTCGATGCCCCTCATATCTCTGAGGGATCCCTTTCATCCTACCCTACTGGCCTCTCCAGGAAGATACAAACCACATTTGCCGTACACACCGCTCCGCTCTTCCTATAGCGACAAATCACTCCTCCACGGCTGGATTACCCAGCCCTCTAGGAGTGGGGGGGCTCCTGATATGGGTTAGATGACGTGGCCCCTCCTAGGCCATCAAATCCCTTTAGATCCCGCTCTTCCCTGATTATCAGGTCAACAGAAGTCCAACGGGCTCCTACCGCCTCAGGCCCACAGGAAAACGGGTCTGACACGGCCCGTTAGGGTTCCAGACCCGTTTACCGCTGCCTATAAATACCAAACCCCCTCCTCACTTCACTAGGTAATCAATCTCTCCCCACCTGAACCCTATCAGCCCAATCTCTTTTTAGTGACTGACTAGATCGTCGGAGGACCTGTCGCCGGAACTTCTCCTGGTGTTTCTAGACAGTGTGCAGATACAGAAGACCGAGCCGAGCTACTGGATCAGAGCCGAGCACCTGACCTCTACCTCTCTGCTCCTACTTCCGAGCCGGTCCTACTCCCCAGGATCGGGCCGACGCCAGTACCACAATTTTCTCTTCACAAATTACCAGAAATCATACCTGTTGTCCCCACATCCCCAAAAACAAACAGCATCATTATTTATTTTGATTTATCTTTTTTGTTAGTTTCTTGGTGAAACAGTTATCGCTAAATCGTCTGTGATTGTTTTAAAGGAGAAGTATCTTTCTTTTTTGCTTTAATCTCCCAACAGAAATAGAGGCAAATTTCCAATCAGTTTGTATTTCATCCATAAATAAACATAGAACCTGTTATATGAGTCATCCATCCCCCCTCTCTCATTTGAAACATGCAACCAACTCGATTTGCAGAAACCTGTTATAAGAAAAACAACAACAATCTTCCTTCCAAATTTTATAATCTGCATTTTCGTAGGGTTACAACTTACAACAGACCCGCGTAAATCATCGATTCATCCATTACTATGTACAAACTACAAACAATGATTTTGGACAACATGTCCCTTAAAAAGGTTCAAATTGCTAATGCTGCACCAATTCGGGTATAAGCTTGAGCAAGAACGAAAGCTCCCTCTGTGAAAACTTGGGCCTCCTTTCCTCGCCCCCTTCTTCTACCGCTCCGTTCACGTTGGTAAAATCAGAAACAGCTTCAGTGATTTCCTCTACAAGATCGACAATCACACCATTGACCCCCATCAAATGCTGCATGTACACTGCTTCCGGAACGTTGCTGCAAGCATTCACAAATATCCGTGCCAGATTTCAAATTGATGATACATGCAATGGAGTGCAATGCACATGTCATTAGATGGAAAAGTGCAAAGGGTTTTGCTTACTTGAGCTGGCCAAAAGTTAGGAGACCGAGATTGGAATCTTTGATTTTCGGTACCAGGGATGGATTCCTGAAAATGGCTCTCGATTCCGATACAATGCCTCGCAATCCGTTAACCAAGCAGTGCTTGATAGCCTCGTCCAAAGAGTTCCTCCTCACATCGGTGTAGATTTCTGACCCTCCATTAGTCAGGAAGTACACCTGTTCCATAGAAAGATCATTAGCTTAAGAAAACCGATCGACTTTGAAGTTTGAATTTGAAATTTCTACTTACAGGGTAAGCATTCTGCAGCTTCCCCATCAACTGCACTGCGTCGGGTTGGAAGCTTGAGAAGAGGACGGGTCTATCACCGGCATATTGAGAGACAACCTAATTGAAAACACCACAAACATTATTATGATCACGATCTGTTGTTCTTAGCGATTACTGAACAGTAACAAGAGAGAGAGAGAGAGAGAGAGAGATTGAACGAAAGATGATTCCGTACTTGCAAGATGACATGAAGAGTATGAGTAAGCTCGTCTTCCGGGTAGATAAGATGGTCGTCGAACTTGAGCTCAATGTTGAAACCCAAGTGTAACCCGACCTTTTCAAACGCTTCTTGTAATGTGCATGAAGGGGAGTCGGTCGCGATGTTCCAGTCGAAAACTTTCCCATCATTCAATTTTCTGAGAAGCGATTTCCCTGCTTTGTTAGATTCCTTCTGAGGGCCGTAGGAGAGGAACTCTTCTAGGGTTAGGTCGGTGACACACCTTTCGATGATATTACCCTGAAATTCGTAACAAAACAATGAACTCACATCAGTAGGATTAGATTTCGTTGTATTTTTATTTGTTAGTTGAGGTATATGAATTCCAGAACCCAACCGATTGGAATCTGAACTTCATAAACTTTTTTTTTAATTGTATTTTTTGTTAAATTTTTTAATGAAAGAGGCCAACTGGCCAAGCCCAGCCTTTTATGATAATAAAAAAAACAATGAACTCAGATCGGATTTCTTCTCTATAATCAAAATAAGAATGGATGCAATGATGAAGAAGCGAATCTTACATCTTCTTTGGTGAGGATGAAGTTGTCGTGGAAGATGATCGGACAGTCGTCCTTGGTCACCTACAAAAAAAATGGTCATCATGGTTATCTTCGAAGATCTTCTTCGTTCACTTAGATGGATTGAAAGAGAAAAAAAACTTGCAACAATAAACATATCAATATTTCGAATTTGAAATTGTTCTAAATAATGAATCAATAATTAGAGGCAAAAACCTTGTAGTGATATATCTAATTATGCAAAATTTACAACTAAAATAGGACCAATCGATAAGAAATTGTACAATTTGACACACCATGTCCCATAGATGCAATGTATCCAACACTGACACTGGCACAGTATTTAGATTTGTACAATAAAATCATGCATTATACCGTCTAATGGCACGTACATTAGACATACATCCAAATTTCTGAATTTATCTTGGTACGACAAAACATAAAACAAGAGGTCAGGTATTCGAATCTCACTTATATATAAAAAAAAAAGTCACATATTAATACAGAGATAAAATGTTGAATTAATTTTTTTTATGAGACACTTTTCGAAAATATTTGCAGAAAGAAGACAGTTGCCCAAGTATTTATGGGGATGGATTCAACAACTAAACTCGCCGTTCCCAACGGTGAGCTTAGTTGTTTCATCATCAACATTGGGAAACAACATATTTAGTGCTAATTTTAGTTCAAAATTTTCAAAAAAGACTCGCTGTTCCCAACGGCGAGGACATTTATACTAAACTTGCTGTTGGGAAGAGTGAGTTTAGTTCAAAATTTTCAAAGAAGACTCGCTGTTCTCAACGGCGAGGATATTTATACTAGACTCGCTATTGGGAATAGCAAGTCTAGTTAAAAAAAAATTGTATGGAGTTTTTTTTCGAAAATTCACTAAGTTTAACAAAATATTTCACTCACTGTAAAATTTTGTACATCCTCGTCATTCCCAACAGCGAGTCTAGTATAAATGTCCTCGCCATTGGGAACGAGTATTCTTTGAAAAAATTGAACTAAACTCGTTGTTCCCAACAGGGAGTCCAGTATAAATATCATTGCCGTTGGGAACAACAAGTCTTCTTTAAAAATTTTGAACTAAAAATTAGCACGAAATACGCTGTTTCCTAATGTCGGGACGGGAACGGCGAGTTTAGTGGTTGAGCCCATGAACGCAAATACTTGAACAACTGTCTTTTTTCTGTAAATATTTTTAAAAAATGTCTTATAAAAAAATTAATTCTAAAATGTTAGTGTAGGTTTTAATTATTTTATTAAAAAATTTATTAAAAAAACATAAAATAATTCTCCTTCTCTTAAAAGACATGACATCTCTCATCAGGAAGCTCACGTGACCCAACCATCTTCCTCAAAATTCGCGTAAAATATCAAAAAAATCCACAACTAAAAGAACACCCAAACTCCCGCATTTTTTTTGTTTTTGGTTCCTTATTCTTTGTTTTTTTTTTTCAGAATTAACCCTTTCACACGTAACTATTAAAAATAATTGTTTTTTGCAAACAACGAGATTAATTTTCTTTTTTTGTTTTTACGCCGTTTTATACCTGAACGTCGAACTCGACGAAATCGATCGGAAACTTTCCCGCCTCGACGAACGACGTAACGGAATTCTCCTTCACCGCCGTCATCCTGGGGTCCGCTGACGTCAGCAGGTTCATCCCCTTCCCCCTATGCCCCACCACGAGAAACTTCCCCTCGTCCTTCCACCCCCGCCGTCCGATCTCCTCAATCTTCGCCACGCCGACGCTAGAGATCGCGATCTCCGGCACCCGGTAGAGGCTCGGAAGCTCCGACACGTGTACCGCCTTCAACGCCATTAGAGACCTTCTAAGGTTTCGATATGGGGATTTTGGATGAGATCTGGGTTTAAAAGGAGGGAGGAAGGAGGAGGGGATATTCCAGAAAGGCGGGAAAGGTTGGAAGGTTTATGCGGGGAATATTCGCTTGAATCTTCTTCCAAAATGGGGAAGGTGAGAGGAATATTCCGTTACTTGTGCCGTTAGTGGGGAACGGCAGAGGTAATGGAGGGAGGGAGGGAGAACGGTATCATTAATGACGTCTTATATAATACATAAGATGCGCTGCCACGTCAGACTGCACGTGATGAAACGGTTCGTGAAAACCGCGTAAATGTTGAACTGTAATTAACAACAGCCGTCAATTATTTGACCATATTAAGAATCTTTTTTCCAAGGTTTGTTTTTTTTGTTTTTTTTTAGTTGAATGAAATTTGATTGTACATTTTTTTATTTTGCTATTTTTGAATAAGTTTTTGGAATTTATTTTTAGAATATTTATCAACACAACGGTGACTAGTTTATTTTTGGATGACATTTTCAGTCCTAACCGCTCATAGAAATTTAGGTATTGTTGAGTTAGAGCATTTGTAGCCGTTTAATCTCAATTTTTTTTTATTTGATATATGGGAATAGAAATTTTGTGTCTAAGCTATAGTCGTCTAACCCAAAAATTGGGTTTTGATTTTTTAAAATAAACGGAAGAAAAATAATGTCTCGTCCCAAAAAAAAAAATTATAAATGTGTCGGACGATGAATGAATTTTCGTCTTTCGATTTTTTAAAAAAACAACGGACAAGAAATCATTTCTCGTCCGAGGTTTTTTAAAACATTTTTTTTTAGTTCACAGACAAGGAATCATCCATCGTCTGTCCACTTCTCAATTAGTTAGGAGCTTAATTTAGTATTAATTAATTCTTAATTTAAACTTAATTAATATTAAATCTTAATTAGATCTCAATTAATCCTAATTTATATCCATAATAATTTTGATATGCTCCATTCCATAGAAATCCGTCAAATATTTTCATTTGGAAATTGACAGACAGGAAATGATTTCTTGTTTGATCAAAAAAAATTTAAAAAAAATTGATCAAACAAGAAATCATTTTTCGTCCGATAGATTAAAAAAAATTTGGAGTGACGAAAGATCATCTTTCGTTAGTCAAATTTTACAAAATGCTATGTCTCTTCACAAATATAGTCAATGACTATTCACCTAAAATTTAAATTTTGGATAAATAGTCAATGACTACTAAACAATTTCTTTCAAATTTTGTAAAATTTAGAAATAAAGTTAACGAACCGCAAATGCTTTTATAGGTATAGGTATTGGGCCATAACTTGTAAGTTAGTGGTTAGTATAAGTCCGATTTTAAAGTGTCTAGGTTGTCCGTTGTCCACAACACACAAATTCAGCTAACCGGTTATAACGGTAGAGATGCGTGTGCTATGATGTGCTAAAAGAGATATTTAGGAAGTAAAGGGTAAAAATAAAATATTGCTGTGAAGAAATATTAAAGGAAGAACATTAAAGGAAGTGTCTCTAGGACACAACATTATATCATCTCCTTATTAATGAAACAGGGTGGTCAGTAACCACCTTTTCCCTAAAAAAATAAAAAATATTATATCATCTCGAGCTCATACGCTAATAGTGCTTAGCCCATTGTACAATCTGATTGTATGTTGTATTATTTTTTGCTCTTATATATTTATAAAACTTTTTGTGAGGTAGGACTTATCCTATATTTTGTCAGTAATTTTTTTTAATTTATTAAAGTGATGTAGACCATACATTTTTAATGCTTAAAAATAAGGTGTAGTATTAGATCTTTTGGAGCAATAAAAGGACAACGTATGTTACTAATTGGGGCCTCATTCATTCTCTTATTATGTAACTAGAACAATCAGTTTATGATTTACTTCAAAATGCATGCATGCAGGCATATACCTAAAACTCAATAAATTTTCTACTGCTTAAAAATTGGGTCCGAGCCCATGCTCGAATTAAGTCCGAAAAATAGGTTCAGACCTAGACCTAAATTATTTGTGCTTGTTTTAATATATAACTTTCAGATAAAACAAAATTATATTAAGAATAACATACAAAAAAAAAATATTAATAATATGAATATATAGTTAAATTATATTTTCCTAAAATACAGCAATATGTATATGTTTGGTATGTGTCAGAAATATATAGTTAAAAATAGATAGGTTATAATTATTACCATATGCAATGCGAAGATCTTTATATCTTCCTTATGAGCATTCACAGTGGTTTACTATATTTTCATTCATTTTGTCATTTTTTAGCAAACTATGCGCTGTAGTGGTTTACCTTTTGGCCATTTTACTGAAGTAGAATGCTATATTTGATAAATAATTTGGCAAAATGCATATTATAGAGAATGAAACATGAAGTTTTTGTCCGTAATATTTCATATTATTTTTAATCAATCGGACGAAACATCAGATGAAATTAGATTTTTTTTTTTTTAAATTAAAAAAACCCCGGATAAACAAAGAAGATCACGAACGAAACATGATGTTTCGTCTGAAGGATTCTAGGTTCTTTTTTGCAAATTTTCATGGATTTTTGGGATTCTTTGGGGTTGGTTTGTATAGGATTTTGTAGGAAAGATGAGTGGTTGGTGTGTATAGGATTTTGTAGGAAATGATTGTATAGGATTTTGTATAGAATTTGATTCAGACGAAACATCCATTCAATTTTTCGTCAATTTTGCTATTTTTTAGCAATTCACCACTGCAGCGAATCATTCAAATTACTTGTCATAATTAATTCTCCACTTGTTTTATTCTTAAGAGCATCTATAGTCGTTGGCTAAAATACCAAATTTTTCAAAAAAAAAAAATTAGAAAAAAATGTGTTGTAGTTGTTAGCTATATACCCAAATTTTGGGTTTTAAGGGAACGGTGGTATGCTATATTTGGAAGAAGATATAGGAATTTGAAAAAAAAATAACCGACGAAAGATGATTTTTCGTCCGTTCGTCGCTTAATTTTTTTAATTTTAAATATCGAACGAGGAATCATTTCTTGTCCAATCGATAATTTGGCTCCAAAGCATCGGACGAAGATGATTCCCCATCCGTTATATATATATATATATATATAGTCCCCTTTCGTTGTGTTCTTATGCCCTTTGTCTACAAAGTTTCTACTAGTTTGTCGTCACTAGAATCATCGAAGCAGACCACGACGTTCGAATATCGTCGAGAGGTGGAGTGTCTCGAGGTAGGTGTAGTTCGTGCTGAGGGCAGTGCCTCCGTGTTAACACCTACTAGGGCATTCCCTTGAGGGGGCATGCTGATTGGAGAAAAAAAGAGAAAATTGATTTAACTAGTTGAAGAAGCCACAGAACAAGTTCGTTTGATGGTGGAAAATAAAAATAGTCTAGAAAAATTTGATCACACACTGTTGATATCACACATATACAATCCAAGGAGGAGATTGTTGGGATTGTATGTCTTGCATACTTGTAGTTTGATTGGTAGAAGAAGAGACAAAGCACGGAGGTCGAAGCGTTGAAGAGAGACGAAGTAGAAAACAAGGCAGCAAGGAATCAGGAACAAAGGCATGTCAAGTCGATTGCAACCCCTCAGAGTTGGATGCTATTGTGGTGCGGTCGATCCTACTTGGGTGCAGTCGACCTGACTGCGGCTGCAACAATATTTTGGGCCTAGGTCTTGGTGATCGTTTCAGCCCAATCTTCAAATCCAAGCCAAATCGTACGACTCCTATTGATGAGTGAAATTTATACATGAATTTATTACTCTTTTTACGCATTAAAGTTGTGAGTTCTCGTTTATTTCTTTAAAATTTATCTTATTTCTACTAAATTTTATTTATTTTTTGTTTTTGTAGGAATGAGGCCCATAAGTATAAAATGAGCATTTTTGGTGAAATCAAGAAGGAAAAAAATGGATAAAGATTTCAAAAATTCAAATTGATTCTATGTTAAGATTTCTGAAAAATTCGAGCACTCCAATGCGCATTTTTACAAATTGACCCATGGAAGAATTAATAGAAAATATTATGGTCAACTAGGGGGTGGAATGAAATTTTGTAATAAAAAAAAGACGAAATGTCACGCCCCACTTCTCATTATACAGAAACATGGGCACGCAACTGAGGCTCAGTGAATGATGGGTACATCATCCATACGCTATAACAATTTAACTCAATTATCTGAAAGATGACAATAACCACACATGCAATAAAGTATCACATAAACTTGAATAATCCATGAAGTGTCTCATACATAACATACATCTGGAAAGTAAACAACTTCGGGTCAACAAAGCCCGGAATACAAAGTTTACGGTAAATAAATAGAACTGAGAATAAAAACATAAAGCAAGTAAAAGCAGGGTGGAATCCATCTCCATTCTTCAGAACACCTGATCACTGATTCCTTCTGGCAATTCTTTTTCCACTCCTGTAAATTCTTCATCTCGAGTTGGGTAAGGAGAACACCCGTTAGAGCAAGTAACGGGCCACAAGTAGTACAAGCAAGTAGGTAACATGAACAGAAATATAGTAAGAACAGAAAATCATATGTACAGGAAACAAATCATATAACGAGGAACACAAACATGTAATCGAGCATCAGGAAACTTGTCTTATAAGAAAGAATCATGAAACTAGTAGACTGAAACATGTAACATGTAAACGAGAATCATGGAAACTTGTAAACAGGGATCATATAACTTGAAAATGCATGTGCTCAGTGTAAATCTTAAGTCTATTCATTTAATTAGCCATATCAAGTGCATGCAATCCTGCGTCCCATAGCACAAGTTCGAGTGCATACAATTATGTAATGTTTTGACTCTAGTGGTGAATGCTATACGTCATGTACTCGGGTCTTCTCATGAATATAAAACTTGGTTGGTAAACTTGGTCGGTAACTTGGTTGGTAAACATGGTCGGTAACTTGGTCGGTAAATGATATGGCTAAAAATGGGGTTAAATCGGAACCGTCCAGATTAGGCACGAATCTTGATGCTCGGAGGTAAAAGGGTAATTTCACATACACGTGGATCCAAGGCGGGTACTAAATCTCCTTCTCACAGATCCAATAGCTCGCGAACGGATCCACACCTATCGGGTACGGGTCCCGACCCAGGACGAACCCAAATCAACGAGAGACAAATCAGGATCCCTGATTTGGCCTAATCAACAACCCTGATTTGCTCCCACCGGGAATCAAGAAAAGATTTCCTAAACAGACTGAGGATTTTGCTCCCGGCTGTTACACAGGAAATCAAACCCTTAAATGGCTCCCCTGGCGACTATAAATACCACCCCTCTACCACCATTACCAGGTTAATCACTTCTTCACCACTTTTAAGCTCTTTCTTAATCTCTTCTGATTACTGACAAGAGCGTCGGAGGGTGCGTCGCCGGAATCAACCCCGGTGTCTCGCACTTCCTTGCAGGTTGCGCCAGGAGCAAGAAGGCTTGAGTCAACTGTTCAGGTTTTTCTCGGACTCACAAATTCTATCTGTTTACCCCCACACCGAAATCAACGGTAACAGATTGGCGCCGTCTGTGGGAAACAACCACACGAACAGCCTCAGCCCCTTCTCCGTCGTCCTCTCCAACCATGCCTCCAAAGAAGGTCAGATCAAGAGGGTCCAACTGCGGGAACAATCCCGCCGACCCTACTGAGGAAGCCCCTGCCAATCCTATTCCTCAGTCCGACCTCCCTCCGCCGGCCCAGCAGGGCCAACCTCCTCTTCCCAGGCAGCAACCCAACAATGGCCCTTCCGGCCATAACGGTCGGAAGCAGAAGCAGCCCCTCAACCCGGACCATGTCTCGGTCCATAATGGGTCCTCGGACTCGATGGCTTCTCATCATCCCGACCTCCGCAACACGCTCCTGAACCGCCAGAAGGACGATGACCTCCGCACCCACCTTGACGAGAGGCGGGCCCGAGAGGGAGCCTCCCGCCAGCGTCAGGGTGAGCGGTCTCCTCGTCGCCGAGACGGTAGGAGGTCCCCGGACCGCAAGGGCCGGGCAATGTCTCCCGAACGCAGGAGGAGGAGGCCGCATTCCCCCGTGGATCGGCATCCTCGGAGGAACAGTGACGCACCGATCACTCGTGCCGAGTTCCTACAATTCCAAGATACCGTTCTGCAGGCTCTCAACCTTCGGCAGAATGTCCAAAATGCTCAGAGGGCTCCGACGCCCCCGCAGGACCCCAGTCCTCGCCGCCGAACCCGAAGTCCTTCCCCGGCTCCCAGCCGCCAGCGGCAGCAATACAGTCCTCGCCGATCCCAGGACTACCGGCGCCGCAGTCCGCGCTCCCCCTCCTATGAAGAGGAGTCCGGAGGGTCATACGATTACCAGCGGAGGGACGACGCCCTCATCCGCTGTCTCCATGAGGTGGAAAGGCGTATCGGCCGCATGGACAGGGAGGAGGAGTCCCGATCAGGAAACGTCCGTCCCAGCCGACCCCCTTTCTCGCAGTCGATCATGGAGGCCCACATACCGAGGGGTTTCAAACCCCCGCAGTTTGAAACGTACTCAGGGGAATCCGACCCGGTCGATCAGGTCGAAAGCTTCAAGACCCTGATGCTGATCCATCAAGCTTCCGACGCCGTGCTCTGCAGGACCTTCCCTGCCACACTCAGGGGGTCGGCTCGGGAATGGTATTCCAGACTCGCCCCCTCCTCCATCTTCTCATTCGAGCAGTTTGAAACACTGTTCATAACTCACTTCGTGAGTAGCAGGCGAGCCGAGAAGACAAGTCTCTCCCTGCTGAACCTGCGGCAGGAAAGGGAAGAGAAGCTGTGGGACTATGTGAAAAGATTCACCGCAGAGGTTAGGTCTATCACCTCCTTAGACCAGTCAGTGGCGACTGTGGCGTTCCAGTCGAACGTTCTCAACGCCAACCTCCGATCGTCCCTAGCCAAGAAGCCCCCGCATGACTTCGCCGACCTCCTCCTGAGGTGCGAGAAGTACATCCGAGCAGAGGAGGCTGAAGCCCTTCCGAGCTTCGCGGGGCCCTCCACAGGGTCAAAGAGGAAGGCGACGGGGGAAGAGGGGTCCAAGAAGGCTCAGAAGGACAATGGCGGTCAGCGTCGCCCTCCCCCAGGTTCGAGAAGTTCACTCCCCTCACCACTAACGTCTCTACTATCCTAATGGAAGTGGAGAAGGAGGGGGTCATCCCTCCAGCTCTGAGGATGCACACCCTAGTGAAGAGGAGGAACAAAGATAAGTGGTGTCGCTACCACCGAGACCACGGCCACGACATGAACGACTGCCGGGCTTTGAGAGATGAGATTGAAGCCCTCATCCGGAGGGGGCAGTTGGCCAAATTCGTGAAGGCTAACGATCGGACGGATCTCAACTCTCCTCCACCTCGGGGGGCTAACAAGTGCTCCGAGCGGCGCGAGGAGACACACGAGTTCGAGGAGGAACGGATTCTGCACCTGATCCACGGAGGCCCCATGGGGGGCTCCTCTAATTCCTCACGGAAGGCCTTCGTCCGAGAGGTCAACTCGGTTCACAGTGCCCCTCCCCCCAAAGGTCTTGGCATCCTTGTGTCTTTCTCCGACGCAGACCTCGAAGGGGTCCGAACCCCACATTGCGACGCCCTCGTCATCGACCTCCGCATGGCCAACTTCAAGGTGCAGAGGATTTTAGTAGACAATGGGAGTTCGGTCAGTATCCTCTTCCTCTCGGCCTTCCGAGGCCTGTAGCTGTCCCGAGACCGTCTCAAGCCGGCCGGTTACACACTCCACGGGTTCATGGGGGTCCCGGTAACCGTCGAGGGGGTGATAACCCTAGTCGTTACCGCGGGAAGCACCCCTACTACCCGGACCGAGCCGATGGACTTCATGGTCGTCGACGTCCCGGCAGCGTACAATGTCATTCTAGGCCGACCCGGCCTAGCCACCTTGGAAGCTGTCCCCTCGGCGTACCATTTGAAAATGAAGTTCCCCACTCGATCAGGAGTAGGGGAAGTCAGGGGAAGCCAAGAAACAGCCCGGAAGTGCTACATGACTTCCACCGGGGGACCAGTGCTCTCGCTCGAGACACTAGAAATCCCCGAGCCGAAAGCTCGGCCAACGTCCGAGCCGGCGGACGAGTTAGAAGAAGTGCTCTTCTCGGACGAGGATCCGAGCTGGAAGTTTCTCATCAGTAAATCCTTGACGACCGCACTGTGCTCGGACCTGATTAAATGCATCCGGGATAATCGTGACCTGTTTGCATGGTCGGCCGCGGACATGCCCGGCATTTTCAAGGAGCTGCTCGTCCATCGCCTAAGTGTCGAACCGGGGTGCAAACCGGTTCAGCAGAAGAGGCGAAAGTTTGCTCCCGAGCGACAGCAGGCCATCAAAGAGGAGGTTGATAAACTTCTAAAGGCCAAGTTCATACAGGAGGTAAACTACCCCGAGTGGCTGTCGAATGTTGTAATGGTTAAGAAGTCCAATGGTTCGTGGAGGATATGCATTGACTTCACCGACCTGAACAAGGCGTGTCCGAAAGACCCATTCCCTCTCCCGAACATCGACACCCTTATTGACGCCACCTCGGGCCATGAGCTCCTCAGCTTCATGGATGCTTTCTCGGAGTACAATCAGATCCGAATGTTCCCTCTGGACATTCCGAAGACGTCCTTCATCACCGACCAGGGCCTCTACTGCTATCGGGTCATGCCGTTCGGCTTGAAGAACGCGGGCGCCACCTATCAGCGCCTCGTCAATAAGGTTTTCCAGAACCAGATAGGCCGGAATATGGAGGTGTACGTTGACGACATGCTCGTCAAGAGCGTCCGAGGCACAGATCACGTGGCCGACCTCCAGGAGGCCTTCGGCGTGTTGAGAAGGCACAGCATGCGGCTGAACCCGAACAAGTGTGCGTTCGGGGTCTCCTCGGGAAAATTTCTCGGCTTCATGGTAAGCCAACGAGGGATCGAAGCTAATCCCGAGAAGATTAAGGACATATTAGACATGGCCCCGCCTCGGAACATCAAGGAGGTGCAGAAGCTTACCGGTCGGCTCGCCGCTATCGGTCGGTTCCTCTCGAAGTCAGGGGAAAAGTGCCTCCCCTTCTTCGAAGCACTCAGGGGGGCTAAGGGTTTTGAATGGGGCCAGCCACAACAGGAGTCGTTCGACCAGCTGAAGGCCTACTTGGTGAACCCCCCTCTGCTCAGCAAACCGGTCCCGGGCGAGACTCTCTTCGTCTACTTGGCTGCTTCCGAGCAGACCTTGAGCGCTGTCTTGGTGAGAGAAGAGGACCGAACCCAAAGGCCGATCTACTACGTGAGCAAGGTGCTTCGGGACGCCGAGCTCCGCTATCCGAAGATAGAGAAGATGGCCTACGCCCTAGTCACGGCGGCGAGGAAGCTTCGGCCATACTTTCAGTCCCACTCGATCGTCGTCCTCACCGACCAACCCCTAAAGCAGATCCTCTACAAGCCTGAGACCTCGGGCCGGCTGATGAAGTGGTCCATAGAGCTGAGCCAGCATGACATCTCTTACCAGCCTCGGACGGCAATTAAGGCGCAGGCACTCGCCGACTTCATCGTAGAGTCCACTATTCCTGAGGTCGGCCACGTCCCGAATGAACCCCCCATTTGGACAGTCTTCGTGGACGGATCCTCATGTAATGAAGGAAGCGACGCCGACATCATTCTGAATGGCCCTGACGACTTCGTCCTCGAGTACGCGATCCACATGAACTTCAAGGCCTCGAACAACGAGGCAGAGTACGAAGCACTCATTGCTGGCCTCGGACTTGCACGAAGTGCTGGGGCGCAGTACCTCCGAATCCACAGCGATTCCCAGCTCGTCGTAAATCAGGTCTTGGGCAAATACGAGGCCCGAGACGAGCGGATGGCAAAGTACCTTGCTAAGGTTCGGGCCCTCATGGGCCGGTTCGAGGAGGCACTCATCCAGCGGGTCCCTCGTGAAGAGAACTCACAGGCCGATGCCCTCTCCAAATTGGCCTCGTCCTCACTGCAAGGTCTCGAATAGACCGTACTGATCGAAGTCCTCTCCAAGCCGAGCATCGAAGACGAGACCCCTGGCTCGGCGGAATCGTTGCCGGTCATGTTACAAGATAATTGGATGAAGCCTTTAGTGGAGTTCTTAAGGGACGGGCTCCTGCCCGAAGACCCCAAAGAGGCTCACCGAGTCAGAACCCGGGCCGAGCGGTATGTCTTGATCGAGGGCATCCTATACAAACGCTCTTTCTCTCAAATAGACGGCCGACCGTACCTAAGGTGCCTCTCTCCGGATCAGGCCGAATATGCCCTAAAAGAGCTCCACGAAGGCATCGGAGGGTCACACTCAGGGTTTAGGGCCTTGGCCCGGAAAGCTTTGAATTATGGGTACTTCTGGCCGACCCTCCTTCGAGACGCCGAGCGACACGTTCGGCAATGCAGCTCTTGTCAGAGACACTCCAGCATCCGACGCCTCCCTCAGGCCAACCTCGCCTCCCTATCAAGTCCCATCCCCTTCGCAATGTGGGGCATGGATTTACTAGGGCCCTTCCCTCCGGCTCCGGGTTAGTTCAGGTTTTTGGTCGTAGCCATCGACTACTTCTCGAAGTGGGTCGAGGCCGAGCCCCTTGCCACTATAACCGAGAACAAAGTGGTACAGTTCTTCTGGAAGAGCATCATATGCAGGTTCGGCGTCCCCCGTGTCCTCGTAACGGACAACGAGACTCAGTTCACTGGCGCGGCATTCCGAGCTCTGTGCGACGACCTTGCCATCCAGCAGCGCTTCTCGTCCGTTTCCCACCCTCAGTCGAACGGGCAGGCAGAAAATGCTAATCGGCAGATCCTCGCAGGTATCAAGAAAAGGCTGGACAAAAGCTCCAAGGCCTTATGGGTCGACCAACTCCCCAACGTCCTATGGAACTACCGCACGAGCAAGCGGACCCCCACAGGCGAGTCCCCTTTCAACCTCACCTATGGGTCCGAGGCCGTGATACCTCTCGAGGTCGGAATACCTTCCCCTCGGCTCACAGCCTATGACGAAGCACAAAATGCCAGAGACCTCAGAGCAGACTTAGACCTGATAGATGAACTGAGGAAAAGAGTGGCGATTCGGCAGCAGAGTTACCGAAGGAGGGTTGAACTGGCGTACAAAAAAAACGTCCGACCCGCCAACCTTAAGCAAGGAGATTTGGTCTTGAGAAAGCTAGCCATATCCTTCCCCAGTCAGAAGAGCAAGCTGGCTCCGAACTGGGAAGGGCCATACAGGATCACAAAAGTAGTTCGGCCTGGAACATATCGCCTTGAAGACCTAGAGGGCAGAGAGCTTCCGAGGACTTGGAATGCCGACCACCTCCTAAAATACCAAGAAAGCGCTCCGGCGCCGCTCTAAGTATCATAGGATATCGAGCCATTCCAGTGCTCCGACTTGTAACCTATTTTCATAAATTGTACTATGTAAAACGGTTCGCCGTCGATTATCAATAAAGAAAGCTCTTTCATGTTTGTGAATTCGCATGTTTCTCTCCTCTTATCGCCTGCTTTTAAAAATTGTGATTTCAACCAATGGTTCGGAGTCCACGTTCGGCACGACCTCACCTCCTCGGCTCGTCCCCGGACGAACCACGGGTAGACCGTCGTTCGGAACTGCTCCCACAACCGTTGAACTAAACCGATGGTTCGGAGTCCAACACTCGGCTCGACTTTACCTCCTCCGCTCGCCTCCGAGCGAGCCAGGGCTAGATCGCCGTTCGGAATTGCTCCCACAACCGTTGAACTAAACCGATGGTTCAGAGTCCAACACTCGGCTCGACTTTACCTCCTCGGCTCGCTTCCGAGCAAGCCAGGGGTAGATCGCCGTTCGGAATTGCTCCAACAATCGTTGAACTACACCGATGGTTCGGAGTCCAACTCTCGGCTCGACTTTACCTCCTCGGCTCGCTTCCGAGCAAGCCAGGGGTAGATCGCCGTTCGGAATTGGTCCAACAACCGTTGAACTACACCGATGGTTCGGAGTCCAACACTCGGCTCGACTTTACCTCCTCGGCTCGCTTCCGAGCAAGCCAGGGGTAGATCGCCGTTCGGAATTGCTTCCACAACCGTTGAACTACACAGATGGTTTGGAGTCCAACACTCGGCTCGACTTTACCTCCTCGGCTCGCTTCCGAGCGAGCCAGGGGTAGATCGCCGTTCGGAATTGCTTCTACAACCGTCGAGCTGCAACGATGGACCCAGAGTCCAGCACTTAGCTCCCAGTCCCCCCAAGCTTGCTTCGCGGCAAACTGGGAGAGGTCCACCCCTCTGCTCCATCAGTAGAGGGACACCGAAGCTACGTTCGGCCACATAATCCGAGCGCTCCTGCCTAATAGCCGAAGACCGAAGCCCTACGCCTTCGGTCGGCTACCGAGCAAGTGCCTTCCCGAGCTCGCAAACGGAGAAAAGTCACTTTCTCCTCAACTTTCGCGCCTGATCTCGATCAGACGGCTCAGATCTTGCCACCCGCGCTAAACGACAAGATAACGTTTTCTTGGGAACTGAGGCGCCTCGAGATTCGTGCCTACGTTCAATGGCTCAGATCTTGCCACCTACGCTAAACGACAAGATAGCGCTTTCTCGGGGACAGAGCCGCCTAGGAACTCGTGCCGTACCTTGTCAGAGTCACTAAACGACAAAATACCGTACATATAGGAACCCGTTCGGTTCAACGCTCTCGCCGACGGAACTAACACGCTCGGTTCAAAGACCTCGGCGCGACCAACACAGTTATAAGCAAGACAAAAGTGCAGAGCAATGAAAGATATTTTATTAAACAGCCAGGCTGTAATACGAAACACATCTTTTCCATGGTTACAAAGTGTTTGCAAACAAAATACACGCCACCGACCTACTATACTTGGCCCTCATATGGAAATATCCTCACTAGACTGTTCGGCCGACTGTTCGTCCTCCTCGGTTGGTAGCTCCCCTGCATCGTTTCGGAGCTTCGCTACCACAGTCTGCAAGTGTCGAATAACCGAGAGCAAATCATCCCGCTCGGCTATGATCTTCGACTGGTTGTGCCGAATACACTTGATCCGAAGAGCGTTGCTGAACGCGGTTTGCAAATCCTCGTCCCCTTCTGCAGGGCTCAACTCGACGATCCTATTCTCCAGACGTTGGATCTCTGCTTCCCGTAGGTCGAGGACGGACAAAAGGTGAGCCCGCTCACCCTCAGCTCGGCGTAACTCCAGCTCGACGCTTCTAGGACTCAGAGCCACCGTCCCAGAAGTGGCTTCGGATTCAGAGCCATCATCCAAGTCGTGGAGATCAGCATATGAATCGGCTGCCTCGAGCTGAAAAAAGGGGAAAACAAATAGCAAAATTTCAATGCACTGCCGAAGTCCAACACTTGAAAATTTTCTGAAGAAACTTTCAGATTTGCATTCATATATATATAGTGGCTCCACATACATCAAGACCGACTCTACTACAACGTTTTACAACAAGTTAGAGGGGATGAAAAACGACATGATCAGGGCCTCTTCGGAAGGGGAATGCTTCGGTTTAGGGAAACGCGGGGACGACGAGGCCTACCCTCCGAACTCGATCCTAAACCAACGAAGCGCAACCCCCCTTCGCTGCTGGCTCTAACTGCGGCGCCTGCCGAGGCCCCGCTCGACGAGACAGCCGCACTGCTCTGAGCGTCGGCTGGACTCCGCCCGGTCATAGGCGAGCGTGTCGCAAGTTCGTAAATCGTAATCCCCCTCTCGCTCTCTTCGTGAGTGCACGACGTACTGCGAACGTTAGCCCTCTCCGGCACAGGCTTGAGCGACGCGATCTCTTCCTCCAGTTCAATGCACCAGAAGAAGGTGAAGAAGGTGAGAAAGGCCGTGCAGGAGGAGGCCGCGCAGCACATGCTCCAGAACATGGAGGAAGCCTACGGTCGAGCCCTGCTCCACGTAGCCGCTAAGAACCCGGGCTTCGACACGTCCTCCTACTGCTTTTATGACCCCGTGGATGGGGAGGAGGGTGTTCCCGAGGGGTTGCTCGACCTCGAGGGAGAGACGGAAGTCGTCGAAGGCCCTGGGGAGACCGAGGTCGAGGGCGAGGAGGAGGACGACTCCGAGGAGGAGAGCGGGAGCGAAGGCGAAGGCGAGGGCGGTGGCGAGGACGAGACCGGGGGGTCGACGGACCCGAGCGGCAAAAAGGTCGACCCCTGACTCAGTTGTCTCTCTTTTTAGTCTTTTTTTCTTTTTTGTAAGCCTAACTGCGGACTGGCCACTGCTTTTGTAAAACTTTCTCCTCGGTTTTGAATGAAAACATTTTGTTTGGCCAAAATTTATTCAAGTGTTGAGCCTCGGATTTGCGTGTGACTAGTTGTAGATGTTTCCGTGTATTGTCCCATCGGATTTATCTCCGCTTTTCAGGTGAAGTTCGGTCCGATCACGGAGGTTGTATACCTTCGGAAGGAGCTGGCGAAAACGAAGGGTGAGCTCTCGAACAGCCGACAGAGTCGGTTTCTCCTGCTCGGAAAGCTGGAGGAGACAAAGGCAGCTGTGCGGAGGTATTGTCGCGAACTGTGGCAACTGCGGAGGTACCCCCAAGCTCCTTGTCCCAAAGGCGAAGTCGAGCGGCTCCGTAGAGAGCTCACAGCCGCCGAGCAGAAGAATGACGACCTTTTGGCTGAGGTCCAACACTTGGAATTAGCGGAGAAAGAACTCTCGGCGGAGGAAGAGAAGCTGACTTCCGAGCTGGAGAAGGCGTCGGCCGAGCGCAAGAGGTTATTGGTCGAAGTTGACAGGCTAAGAAGGATCACGATAGATAGGGGGATCGAGGTCACCCACTTCCGACAGCTCGCGACCGATGGTGCCAACGCCTCTGGCTCGTCAAGACCTTCTCGTTCGAAGAAGTTGGCAAAGGACGATGCTCTGAGAGACGGAATCATTGAACTGGAGGAAGAGATCGCGTTGCTCAAGCCTGTACCAGAGAGGGCTAACGTTCGCAGTACGTCGTGCACTCGCGAAGAGAGCGAGAGGGGGATTACGTTTTACGAACTTGCGACACGCTCGCCTATGACCAGGCGGAGTCCAGCCGACGCTCAGAGCAGTGCAGCCGTCTCGTCGAGCGGGGCCTCGGCCGGCGCCGTGGTTAGAGCCAGCAGCGAAGGGGAGTCGCGCTTCGTTGGTTTAAGGTCGAGCTCGGAGGGCAGGCCTCGTCGTCCTCGTGTTTCCCTAAACCGAAGCATTCCCCTTCCGAAGAGACTCTAATCATGTTGTTTTTCATCCCCTCTGACTTGTTGTAAAACGTTGTAGTAGAGTCGGTCTTGATGTATGTGAAGCCACTATATATATGAATGCAACTCTGAAAGTTTCTTCAGAATATTTCCAAGTGTTGGACTTCGGCAGTACATTGAAATTTTGCTATTTGTTTTCCCCTTTTTTCAGCTCGAGGCGGCCGATTCATACGCTGATCCCCACGGCTCGGATGATGACTCTGAATCTGAAGCCACTTCTGGGATGGCGGCTCTGAGTCCTAGGAGCGTCGAGCTGGAGTTACGCCGAGCTGAGGGTGAGCGGGCTCACCTTTTGTCCGTCCTCGACCTACGGGAAGCCGAGATCCAACCTCTGGAGAATAGGATCGTCGAGTTGAGCCCTGCAGAAGGGGACGAAGATTCGCAAACCGCGTTCAGCAATGCTCTTCGGGTCAAGTGCATTCGGCACAACCAGTCGAAGATTATAGCCGAGCGGGATGATTTGCTCTCGGAGATTCGACACTTGCAGACTGTGGTAGCGAAGCTCCGGAACGATGCAGGGGAGCTACCAGCCGAGGAGGACGAACAGTCGGCCGAACCATCTAGTGAGGATATTTCCATATGAGGGCCAAGTGTAGTAGGTCAGTGGTGTGTATTTTGTTTGCCAACACTTTGTAACCAATGAAAAGATGTGTTTTGTATTATGGCCTGGTTGTTTTTAATAAAATACCCTTCGTTGTTCCGCATATTTTTCTTGCTTATAACTGTGTTGGTCGCGCCGAGGTCCTTGAACCGAGCATGTTATTTCCGTCGGCGAGAGTGTTTGATCCGAACGGGTTCCCATGAGTACGGTATTTTGTCGTTTAGCGACTCTGACAAGGTACGGCGCGAAATCCTAGGCGGCTCTGTCCCCAATAAAGCGCTATCTTGTCGTTTAGCGCAGGTGGCGAGATCTGAGCCGTCGAACGTAGGCACGAATCTCAAGGCGGCTCAGTTCCCAAGAAAACGCTATCTTGTCGTTTAGCGTCGATGGTAAGATCTGAGCCGTCTGATCGGGATAACGCACGAAAGTTGAGGAGAAAGTGAGTTTTCTCCGTTTGCGAGCTCGGGAAGGCACTTGCTCGGTAGCCGACCGAAGGCGTAGGGCTTCGGTCTTCGGCTATTAGGCAGGAGCGCTCGGATTATGTGGCCGAACGTAGCTTCGGTGTCCCTCTACTGACGGAGCAGAAGGGTGGACCTCTCCCATTTTGCCGCGAAGCAAGCTTGGGGGGACTGGGAGCTAAGTGCTGGACTACGGGTCCATCGTTGCGGCTCGACGGTTGTAGGAGCAATTCCGAACGGCGATCTACCCCTGGCTTGCTCGGGAGCGAGTCGAGGAGGTAAAGTCGAGCCGAGTGTTGGACTCCAAACCATCGGTGTAGTTCAACAGTTGTGGGAGCAATTCCGAACGGCGATCTACCTCTGGCTTGCTCGGAAGCGAGCCGAGGAGGTAAAGTCGAGCCGAGTGTTGGACTCCGAACCATCGGTGTAGTTCAACGGTTGTGGGAGCAATTCCGAACGGCGATCTACCCCTGGCTTGCTCGGAAGCGAGCCGAGGAGGTAAAGTCGAGCCGAGTGTTGGACTCCGAACCATCGGTGTAGTTCAACGGTTGTTGGAGCAATTCCGAACGGCGATCTACCCCTGGCTTGCTCGGAAGCGAGCTGAGGAGGTAAAGTCGAGCCGAGTGTTGGACTCCGAACCATCGGTGTAGTTCAACGGTTGTTGGAGCAATTCCGAACGGCGATCTACCCCTGGCTTGCTCGGAAGCGAGCCGAGGAGGTAAAGTCGAGCCGAGTGTTGGACTCCGAACCATCGGTGTAGTTCAACGGTTGTGGGAGCAATTCCGAACGGCGATCTACCTCTGGCTTGCTCGGAAGCGAGCCGAGGAGGTAAAGTCGAGCCGAGTGTTGGACTCCGAACCATCGGTGTAGTTCAACGGTTGTTGGAGCAATTCCGAACGATGGTCTACCCCTGGTTCGTCCGGGGATGAGCCGAGGAGGTGAGGTCGTGCCGAACGTGGACTCCGAACCATTGGTTGAAATCACAATTTAAAAAGCAGGCGATAAGAGGGGAGAGAAACATGCGAATTTACAAACATGAAAGAGCTTTCTTTATTGATAATCGACGGCGAACCGTTTTACATAGTACAATTTATGAAAATAGGTTACAAGTCGGAGGACTGGAATGGCTCGATATTCTATGATACTTAGAGCGGCGTCGGAGCGCTTTCTTGGTATTTTAGAAGGTGGTCGGCATTCCAGGTCCTCGGAAGCTCTCTGCCCTCTAGGTCTTCAAGGCGATATGTTCCGGGCCGAACTACCTTTGTGATCCTGTACAGCCCTTCCCAGTTCGGAGCCAGCTTGCTCTTCTGACTGGGGAAGGATATGGCTAGCTTTCTCAAGACCAAATCTCCTTGCTTAAGGTTGGCGGGTCGGACCTTTTTGTTGTACGCCAGTTCAACCCTCCTTCGGTAACTCTGCTGCCGAATCGCCGCTCTTTCCCTCAGTTCATCTATCAGGTCTAAGTCTGCTCTGAGGTCTCTGGCATTCTGTGCTTCGTCATAGGCTGTCAGCCGAGGGGAAGGTATTCCGACATCGAGAGGTATCACGGCCTCGGACCCATAGGTGAGGTTGAAAGGGGACTCACCTGTGGGGGTCCGCTTGCTCGTGCGGTAGTTCCATAGGACGTTGGGGAGTTGGTCGACCCATAAGCCCTTGGAGCTTTTGTCCAGCCTTATCTTGATACCTGCGAGGATTTGCCGATTATCATTTTCTGCCTGCCCGTTCGACTGAGGGTGGAAAACGGACGAGAAGCGCTGCTGGATGGCAAGGTCGTCGCACAGAGCTCGGAATGCCGTGCCAGTGAACTGAGTCCCGTTGTCCGTTACGAGGACACGGGAGATGCCGAACCTGCATATGATGCTCTTCCAGAAGAACTGTACCACTTTGTTCTCGGTTATAGTGGCGAGGGGCTCGGCCTCGACCCACTTCGAGAAGTAGTTGATGGCTACGACCAAGAACCTGAACTGACCTGGAGCCGGAGGGAAGGGCCCTAGTAAATCCATGCCCCACATTGCGAAGGGGATGGGACTTGATAGGGAGGCGAGGTTGGCCTGAGGGAGGCGTCGGATGCTGGAGTGTCTCTGACAAGAGCTGCATTGCCGAACGTGTCGCTCGGCGTCTTGAAGGAGGGTCGGCCAGAAGTACCCATAATTCAAAGCTTTCCGGGCCAAGGCCCTAAACCCTGAGTGTACCCCTCCGATGCCTTCGTGGACCTTAGGTACGGTCGGCCGTCTATTTGAGAGAAAGAGCGTTTGTATAGGATGCCCTCGATCAAGACATACCGCTCGGCCCGAGTTCTGACTCGGCGAGCCTCTTTGGGGTCTTCGGGTAGGAGCCCGTCCCTTAAGAACTCCACTAAAGGCTTCATCCAATTATCTTGTAACATGACCGGCAATGACTCCGCCGAGCCAGGTGTCTCGTCTTCGATGCTCGGCTTAAAGAGGACTTCGATCAGTATGGTCTGTTCGAGACCTTGCAGGGAGGACGAGGCCAATTTGGAGAGGGCATCGGCCTGTGAGTTCTCTTCACGAGGGACCCACTGGATGAGTGCCTCCTCGAACCGGCCCATGAAGGCCCGAACCTTAGCAAGGTACTTCGCCATCCGCTCGTCTCGGGCCTCGTATTCGCCCAAGACCTGATTTACGACGAGCTGGGAATCGCTGTGGATTCGGAGGCGCTGCGCCCCAGCACTTCGTGCATGTCCGAGGCCAGCAATGAGTGCTTCATACTCCGCCTCGTTGTTCGAGGCCTTAAAGTTCATGCGGATCGCGTACTGGAGGACGAAGTCGTCAAGGCCATTGAGAATGATGCCGGCGCCGCTCCCTTCATTACAGGAGGATCCGTCCACAAAGACTGTCCAAATGGGGGGTCCATTCGGGACGTGGCCGACCTCAGGAATAGTGGACTCTACGATGAAGTCGGCGAGTGCCTGCGCCTTAATTGCTGTCCGAGGCTGGTAAGAGATGTCATGCTGGCTCAGCTCTATGGACCACTTCATCAGCCGGCCCGAGGTCTCAGGCTTGTAGAGGATCTGCTTTAGGGGTTGGTCGGTGAGGACGACGATCGAGTGGGACTGAAAGTATGGCCGAAGCTTCCTCGCCGCCGTGACTAGGGCGTAGGCCATCTTCTCTATCTTCGGATAGCGGAGCTCGGCGTCCCGAAGCACCTTGCTCACGTAGTAGATTGGCCTTTGGGTTCGGTCCTCTTCTCTCACCAAGACAGCGCTCAAGGTCTGCTCGGAAGCAGCCAAGTAGACGAAGAGAGTCTCGCCCGGGACCGGTTTGCTGAGCAGAGGGGGGTTCACCAAGTAGGCCTTCAGCTGGTCGAACGATTCCTGTTGTGGCTGGCCCCATTCAAAACCCTTAGCCCCCCTGAGTACTTTGAAGAAGGGGAGGCACTTTTCCCCTGACTTCGAGAGGAACCGACCGATAGCGGCGAGCCGACCGGTAAGCTTCTGTACCTCCTTGATGTTCCGAGGCGGGGCCATGTCTAATATGGCCTTAATCTTCTCGGGATTAGCTTCGATCCCTCGTTGGCTTACCATGAAGCCAAGGAATTTTTCCGAGGAGACCCCGAACGCACACTTGTTCGGGTTCAGGCGCATGCTGTGCCTTCTCAACACGTCGAAGGCCTCCCGGAGGTCGGCCACGTGGTCTGTGCCTCGGATGCTCTTGACGAGCATGTCGTCAACGTACACCTCCATATTCCGGCCTATCTGGTTCTGGAAAACCTTATTGACGAGGTGCTGATAGGTGGCGCCCGCGTTCTTCAAGCCGAACGGCATGACCCGATAGCAGTAGAGGCCCTGGTCGGTGATGAAGGACGTCTTCGGAATGTCCGGAGGGAACATTCGGATCTGATTGTACCCCAAGAAGGCGTCCATGAAGCTGAGGAGCTCATGGCCCGAGGTGGCGTCAATAAAGGTGTCGATGTTCGGGAGAGGGAATGGGTCTTTCGGACACGCCTTATTCAGGTCGGTGAAGTCAATGCATATCCTCCACGAGCCATTGGACTTCTTGACCATTACAACATTCGACAGCCACTCGGGGTAGTTTACCTCCTGTATGAACTTGGCCTTTAGAAGTTTATCAACCTCCTCCTTGATGGCCTGCTGTCGCTCGGGAGCAAATTTCCGTCTTTTCTGCTGGACCGGTTTGCACCCCGGCTCAACACTTAGACGGTGGACGAGCAGCTCCTCGGAAATGCCGGGCATGTCCGCGGCCGACCATGCAAACAAGTCACGGTTATCCCGGATGCATTTAATCAGGTCCGAGCACAGTGCGGTCGGCAAGGATTTGCTGATGAGGAACTTCCGGCTCGGATCCTCGTCCGAGAAGAGCACTTCTTCTAACTCGTCTGCTGGCTCGGACGTTGGCCGAGCTTTCGGCTCGGGGATTTCTAGTGTCTCGATCGAGAGCACTGGTCCCCCGGTGGAAGTCATGTAGCACTTCCGGGCTGTTTCTTGGCTTCCCCTGACTTCCCCTACTCCCGACCGAGTGGGGAACTTCATTTTCAAATGGTACACCGAGGGGACAGCTTCCAAGGCGGCTAGGCCGGGTCGGCCTAGAATGACATTATACGCCGCCGGGACGTCGACGACCATGAAGTCCATCGGCTCGGTCCGGGTAGTAGGGGTGCTTCCCGCGGTTACGTCTAGGGTTATCACTCCCTCACAGTTACCGGGACCCCCGTGAACCCGTGGAGCGTGTAACCGGCCGGCTTGAGACGGTCCCGGGACAGTTGCAGGCCTCGAAAGGCCGAGAGGAAGAGAATATTGACCGAACTCCCATTGTCTACTAAAATTCTCTGCACCTTGAAGTTGGCCATGCGGAGGTCGATGACGAGGGCATCACAGTGTGGGGTTCGGACCCCTTCGAGGTCGGCATCGGAGAAAGACACAGGGACGCCGAGACCTTTGGGGGGAGGGGCACTGTGAACCGAGTTGACCTCTCGGACGAAGGCCTTCCGCGAGGAATTAGAGGAGCCCCCCATGGGGCCTCCGTGGATCAGGTGCAGAATCCGTTCCTCCTCGAACTCGGGTGTCTCCTCGCGCCGCTCGGAGCGCTTGTTAGCCCCCCGAGGCGGAGGAGAGTTGCGATCCGTCCGATCGTTAGCCTTCACGAATTTGGCCAACTGTCCCCTCCGGATGAGGGCTTCAATCTCATCTCTCAAAGCCCAGCAGTCGTTCGTGTCGTGGCCGTGGTCTCGGTGGTAACGACACCACTTATCTTTATTCCTCCTCTTCGCTAGGGTGTGCATCCCCGGAGCTGGAGGGATGACCCCCTCCTTCTCCACTTCCATTAGGATAGTAGAGACGTTAGTGGTGAGGGGAGTGAACTTCTCGAACCTAGGGGGAGGGCGACGCTGACCGCCATTGTCCTTCTGAGCCTTCTTGGACCCCACTTCCCCTGTCGCCTTCCTCTTCGACCCTGTGGAGGGCCCCCCGAACCTCGGAAGGGCTTCAGCCTCCTCTCCTCGGATGTACTTCTCGCACCTCAGGAGGAGGTCGGCGAAGTCATGCGGGAGCTTCTTGGCTAGGGACGATCGGAGGTTGGCATTGAGAACGTTCGACTGGAACGCCACGATCGCCACTGACTGGTCTAAGGAGGCGATAGACCTAACCTCTGCGGTGAATCTCTTCACATAGTCCCGCAGCTTCTCTTCCCTTTCCTGCCGCAGGTTCAGCAGGGAGAGACTTGTCTTCTCGGCTCGCCTGCTACTCACGAAGTGAGTTATGAACAGTGTTTCAAACTGCTCGAATGAGAAGATGGAGGAGGGGGCGAGCCTGGAATACCATTCCCGAGCCGACCCCCTGAGGGTGGCAGGGAAGGTCCTGCAGAGCACGGCATCGAAAGCTTGATGGATCAGCATCAGGGTCTTGAAGCTTTCGACGTGATCGACCGGGTCGGATTCCCCTGAGTACGTTTCAAACTGCAGAGGTTTGAAACCCCTCGGTATGTGGGCCTCCATGATCGACCGCGAGAAAGGGGGTCGGCTGGGACGGACGGTTCCTGCTCGGGACTCCTCCTCCCTGTCCATGCGGCCGATACGCCTTTCCACCTCATGGAGACGGCGGATGAGGGCGTCGTCCCTCCGCTGGTAGTCGTATGATCCCCCGGACTCCTCTTCATAGGAGGGGGAGCGCGGGCTGCGGCGCCGGTAGTCCTGGGATCGGCGAGGACTGTATTGCTGCCGCTGGCGGCTGGGAGCCGGGGAAGGACTTCGGGTTCGGCCGCGAGGACTGGGGTCCCTCGGGGGCGTCGGAGCCCTCTGAGCATTTTGGACGTTCTGCCGAAGGTTGAGAGCCTGCAGAACGGTGTCTTGGAATTGTAGGAACTCGGCACGGGTGATGGGTGCGTCATTGTTCCTGCGATGATGCCGATCCGCGGGGGACTGTGGCCTCCTCCTTCGGCGCTCGGGAGATGCCGCTCGGCCTCTGCGGTCCGGAGACCTCCTACCATCTCGGCGACGAGGGGACCGCTCACCCTGATGCTGGCGGGAGGCTCCCTCTCGGGCCCGCCTCTCGTCAAGGTGGGTGCGGAGGTCGTCATCTTTCTGGCAGTTCAAGAGCGTGTTGCGGAGGTCGGGATGATGGGAAGCCATCGAATCCGAGGATCCGTTATGAACCGAAACATGGTCTTGATGGAGGGGCTGCTTCTGCTTCCGTCCGTTATGACCGGAAGGGCCATTGTTGGGTTGCTGCTTGGGATGAGGAGGTGGGACATGCTGGGCCGGTGGAGGAAGATCGGACTGTGGAATAGGGTTGACAGGGGCTTCCTCCGTAGGGTCGGCGGGATTGGCCACACGGTTCGACCCTCTAGATCTGACCTTCTTCGGAGGCATGGCTGCAGAGGACGACGGAGAAGAAGCTGAGGCTGTTCGTGTGGTTGTTCCCACAGACGGCGCCAGTCTGTTACCGCTAATTTCGGTGTGGGGGTAAACAGATAGAATTTGTGAGTCCGAGAAAAACCTGAACAGTTGACTCAAGCCTTCTTGCTCCTGGCGCAACCTGCAAGGAAGTGCGAGACACCGGGGTTGATTCCGGCGACGCACCCTCCGACGCTCTTGTTAGTAATCAGAAGAGATTAAGAAAGAGCTTAAAAGTGGTGAAGAAGTGATTAACCTGTAACAAAGGTAGGAGGGGTCGTATTTATAGTCGCCAGGGGAGTTGTTTAAGGGCCTGATTTCCTGTGTAACAGCCGTGAGTAAAATCCTCAGTCTGTTTAGGAAACTGATCCCTTGATTCTCGGTGAGAGCAAATCAGGCCCGTTGACTTGGTCAAATCAGTGGCCCTGATTTGTCTCTTGCTAGTCTAGGCTCGCTTCGGGTCGGGACCCGTGCCCAATTGGAGCGGACCCATTCGTGGGTTATTGGATCTGTGAGAAGGAGATTCAGAACCCGCTTTGGACCCGCTTGTATGTGAAATTACCTTTTTACCCCCGAGCTTCGAGATTCGTGTCCAATCTGGACGATTCCGATTTAACCCCATTTTTAGCCATATCATATATATATATATAAGTGTGTGTGTGCATATTTTTATAAGCAAAAGCATCAAAACTCATCAATTAAGAAGTAGTATAATGTTCAAAACAACCGCAGTATCAAACAAATCAAATCTCCATCGAAACTTCATAAAAATCACAAAACCACATTTCGTCTGAACACACACAGATCCGAATTTCCATTACTCAAATCCACTTCAAAACTTGATCTTTTAATTGAATAACCCTCTTTGTAATTCATTGAGCTCATGCACAATCATTCACAATAGTTTATCCATGAATATATGCAATTATAACAAGTATATAGTCAAGTTTTACTTTATCAAATCATCAAAACAGAGTATACATATGCTCTACAGTAAAGGTGAAGTTTTTATTCACTTTTGCATTAAACAACATACAATCTCATTATAGCCAATCAAAGTAGTAAGTATATGAAGGAAAACAACCTACTCATGATTTCTATTAAGTTCTTAACAATCTCAATTAATCAATTAGGGTTTTAAATCATCAATAGGCTAGTTTTAATGAAAAGATTTAATTTTTAATTCATCA
The DNA here is from genome assembly GCA_017893485.1 of Hemerocallis citrina. Lineage (NCBI taxonomy): Eukaryota > Viridiplantae > Streptophyta > Magnoliopsida > Asparagales > Asphodelaceae > Hemerocallis > Hemerocallis citrina. The sequence goes on from CM030362.1 coordinate 292,935,844, forward strand.
ATCCATCAAAATTCATTATATCTTCATACAATCCCTAACATGCTTTCTAATAGAGAAATCTTCACATACAACATGTATAGAACAATACAAAACAAACATATGTCACTCACCTTATTGAAGAATTAACCAAAGATAATAAAGAAAATAAGAAAATCCCACCTTTCGGAAGAAAACCAAGATCCTCGCTTTGAAAATCCAAGAAAATAATAACAAAAAATCCTTTTGTGTAGTGCAGCAAAGAGACAGCTGCACCACTCCTTATATTGGCCGGGAATAAGGCCTTTTTAGGGTTTGTGAATAGATTTGCAAAATATCTCTTTTGAATATATCTTTACATATATAAATCCTTATACTTGAAAATTAGATAAAACAAATTCAATTTGAATTTAAAAACAAAACCTACACTCCAAATCTGGCCGGCACTGTTGTAAAACCCAGAAAACAAAATTGTGCTTCTTGCTCTCTAAGTGGCAATTTTGCAAAAAGACCATTCTTTATCAAAACTTGCAAAATAAACCAAATTTATTGAAAAAAAGGTAAACTCTTTACCTCTGAATTGACTAGACATCAAACTCAGCTCGAAAATCCGAAAATCTGGAGTTTTCACTCCAAGTGGTAATTTTGCACAAAAGTGCATCTTTTTGTAATATTTGCAAATAGGTCAAATAAATATCAGAAAAATCCAAAAAATTCACAAATAATAACTAATAATAAATAATGGGTTTCCCAAAAATAATTTCTGACTTTGAACTTTCCAAGAAAATATTTGCACGTGTTTTGCATGTATAAAAAGATAAATTTCAGAAAATATTTATTAGATCACCAAAAATCATTTTAATTCATTTATTAATCTTAAAAGCATTATTTAAACATATGAGGTATTACATCACTCCCTCCATAGAATAGTTCTGTCCTCAGAACTACTACTAATAGGGTCCAAACAATATAAGTATAAGAAATGCAATCTCATAAATGGAAATATAGTTTAAGGAATACAATTACACAAGAGAATGTAATCTAATAAAAGAAATACAACTTAACTCAAAGAGTACAATCATACAAAAGAATACAATTATACAAAAAGCTCAGAAAAATTCTTCTGCATGCGATCCTCCAGCTCCCAAGTAGCCTCCTTGAACTGCTGGTTCCTCCACAAAACCTTCACCATAGGTATGACCTTATTCCTCAACACTTTCTCCCTACGATCAATAATTTTCACAGGCTGTTCCTTGTAACTCAAGTTCGCCTGTAGACCTTCAGGCACCTCTACTAACTGATGACTTTGATCTGGCACATACTTCCTCAACATCGACACATAGAACACATCATGTGCCTGTGCCAATTCCTCTGGAAGCTCCAACCTATATGCTATTTTACCAATCCGTCCTAAAATCCTGTATGGCCCAATGTACCTTGGCGCCAATTTGCCTCCCTTTCCAAACCTGATCACTCTTTTGTTCGGAGATACCTTTAGAAAAACTGCATCCCAAACATCAAACTCCAAGTCTCTTCATCGAGTGTCTGCATAACTCTTCTGCCGGCTTTGAGCCTCGACTAACCTCTTGCGAATCAACTCAATCTTCTTCGATGTTTGCTGCACAATCTCGAGCCTAAACATCTGCCTCTAGCCAACTTCATACCAACAAACAAGTATCCTACACTTCCTCCCATACAAAGCTTCATACGGAGCCATCCCGATACTTGCATGGTAACTGTTGTTATAAGCAAACTCAACCAATGCCAAGTACCTCTCCCAACTACCATCGAAATCCATAACTCCAGCCCTCAGCATATCCTGCAATACTCGATTCACCCTTTCAGTCTGACCATCAGTCTGTGGATGAAAAGTAGTACTGAAATCAGTTCTGGTACCCAAAGCTTCTTGCAAACTCTTCCGAAACCTCGAAGTGAACCTCACATCCCTGTCGAAAACATTCAACACAGGAACTCCATGAAGCCTCACAATCTCATCAACGTACAGCTCTGCCAATTTTCCCGACCAAGTGATCTTCATAGACAAAAAGTGAGCTGACTTGGTCAAACGATGCATAATAACCCAAATAGAATCATTTCCCTTTGCACTCCTCGGCAACCCTGTAATGAAATACATGCTTGTTACCGCTGATTTCGGTGTGGGGGTAAACAGATAGAATTTGTGAGTCCGAGAAAAACCTGAACAGTTGACTCAAGCCTTCTTGCTCCTGGCGCAACCTGCAAGGAAGTGCGAGACACCGGGGTTGATTCCGGCGATGCACCCTCCGACGCTCATGTCAGTAATCAAAAAAGATTAAGAAAGAGCTTAAAGTGGTGAAAAAGTGATTAACCTGGTCACAGTGGCAGAGGGGAAGTATTTATAGTCGCCAGGGGAGTCATTAGAGGCATGGTTCCCTATATAACTGCTAGGAGAAAAATCCTCACAATCTGTTTAGGAAACTAACCCCTTGATTCCCGGTGAGAGCAAATCAAGCCCGTTGACTTGGTCACATCAGTGGCCCTGATTTGTCTCTTGCGGGTCTGGGTTCGCTTTGGGTCGGGACTCGTGCCCAACTGGAGCGGACCCGTTCGTGGGTTATTGGGTCTGTGAGAAGGAGATCCAGTACCCGCTTTGGATCCGCTTGCATGTGAAATTACCTTTTTACCCCCGAGCTTCAAGATTCGTGCCCAATCTGGACGGTTCCGATTTAACCCCATTTTTAGCCATATCACGAGCCCCCCACTCCTAAAGACTGAGCGTGATCAGCCTTTGAGAAGTAGTTTGACTATTTTGGTGGCTAGCGGAGTTGTATCGGAGTCCATATGGAGGACTTAGAATTTCAAAAGGGGTAGTGAGGTAACTTTTTGATGTCATGTACTGTTTCCTAGCCATATCGAGTATCTGACGGCTCTTATTTATTTTTTCGGATTATTTACTTAATTTCGCGATGTGTTGACTAATCGTTCGGGGGCCTTAACAGTGCATTCTAGGCGATAATTGTCCGTTCAGGGGCTCAAAAATATACTCCCAAATTTTTAATTATTTTCTAGAATTTTTAGTTAATTTTCCCGAACTTTTAGCAATTTTTTCGCAATTTTTAAATAAATAAACGATTTAAATAAATAAAAAATGATTTTTGATACCGATTTATGGTGTGGTTCGATCTGAGCCGTTGATCATGGTCGAGCTCGAATTTCTGAGAGATCCATTGGCTGTTATCGCTCGGAAGCTTTTTTCTCTGTTTACGGGCTCGGAAAGGCACTAGCTCGGCCGCCGACCGAAGACAGGGGGTCTCGGCAGGTCGAGCGACGTGGCGCAATCTGAGCCGTCGGATGATGGTGTGAATCCCAAGAAAATGCTATCTTGTCTTTTAGTGCACACGGCACAATCTAGACCGTCCGTCATCAAGAGCACGAATTTTTGGGAGATCCAACGGTCGTAGTAGCTCGGTGTCTTTTTTCTCCGTTTGCGAGCTCGAAAAGGCACTTGCTCATCCACCGACCGGAGGGAGGGGGTCTCGGTGAATCCGAGCGACGTGGCGCAATCTGAGCCGTCGGATGGCGACGCGCATCTCGAGACGAGCACATTCTTCAAGAAAACACTATCTTGTCGTTTAGTGTCCTCGGCGAGATCTGGGCCGTCTGATCGAGATCAGGCACGATTTTTGAGGAGAAAGTGAGTTTTCTCCGTTTGCGGGCTCGGGAAGGTACTTGCTCGGCATCCGACCGAAGACAGGGGGTCTCGGCAAGATGGGCGACGTGGTGCGGACTGTCTCGAGATGATTCTGTTCCCAAGGACATTAATGGTGCCCCGGGGTTTGTGCGGCGTTCCACCTTCCCCAGGTCATTAAGGATAACTCCTTCAATTAATGCGTGGCGTCACAACTTCCGAGGGTCATAATGGTGAGACCTTGGAGGGGAGCTTATAAGTACTCCATTCCCTTGTTATTTCAATCGCAGCAAAGTAGAGTTTTAGACCTCGGTGGTGTCTGCCTCTGGCGGACGCCAGTCTTGTGAAGTCTTAACCTCGATAGGTTCGGAGGGGTGGTCACTCTACTGCCTTCTTCTTCTCACGTTCCTGACGGCCCCCATTGTGGGTGTCGGGGTCGGGGGAGAACGAGGCAGGAGTAGTGACGACTGTGATCCGAACCCGAGGTATGAGTCGCTCCGGGATGATGGGTGGTCATTCTTCCACAAGGTCTTCTGCCGACTCCGGTTGTCCCGAGGTGGGTGGCGGGGTCGGAGGAGATCATGGTGGAAGAGGTGACGATCCAAATTCGGGCCCGGGGGCCAAGTTTTCGGAAGGACGAGCAGTCGTTCTTCCACCATGATCTTCTCCGGACTCTGACTGCCCCGACATGGGTATCAGCGTCGGGGGAGATTATGGCTCGGACTTCCGGACCATCAGTGAGATTGAGGGAGAAGAAATAAAGGGCGTTCCGAGCTTGTTGTTTGCAACTGTGAAGGTTCTGTTGCCAGAGTCCTCTACCAGGCCGAACCTTCACAGTTACAATCAACTAGCTCGGGATGGCGCGCTTCTCCCGATCTCTGAGTGTTGATCTGCTTTCGACCGGGCCCCGTTGGTCGGCGGGAAGCCGACCGAGACATGGGGCCTGGGGGGCACGCCGAAGGCGGTGCCTTAAAACTTTGAATAAATTTTTTTTTTGGTTTCTTCAGACAGAGGTGGGGTATGGAGGAAGTGTAGGGCATCCGAGCAACCTGACGCAATCTGAACCGCTGGATGGCGGTTTCGCATCTCGAGACGGGCACATTTCTCAAGAAAACACTATCTTGTCGTTTAGTGTCCTCGGCGAGATCTGGGCCGTCTGATCGAGATCATGCACGAAAGTTGAGGAGAAAGTGCGTTTTCTCCGTTTGCAGGCTCGGAAAGGCCCTTGCTCGGAGACCGGCCGAAGTCTGTGCAATCTGGCTCGGATTGCGTGTAGCTCGGATTCAGATCCCATTGCGCCGAGCTAGTTGACTTGGTGAGGAAGGCAGTTGTGTTGGGCCTCCGCGACGTTTCGAGAGCAGCCCAAAAGTCGCGCTCTTTCGTATGGAAGTCCGAAGGACGTTCCATTTTACTATAAATCTTCACCCCCCCTTAGACCAAGTCTCATTTTTTACTTTTACTCTCTCTCTTCAGTTCTCACTTTGCCTTCGAAGTTTTCAGCTCTCTGGTGGCGGTGCTAGCTGTCGCGGTAGCGTTCCTTGTCTCCGGTGAACTTTCTGACCGTACCTATCACTTCAAGGTCAGTCTCTTTCTCTTCTCTTTTAGAAAAAATGGTTAAGATCACGGATGAGACCCCCGCCTCGGAGCAAGTCGTTGGCCGAGGGGATAAAGGGAAGGAGGTAGTGGAGCCGAGTGATCAGACCGTCGTACGTCCGGATAGAGAGGGCGAAGTGGCCGAGCTGCCTAAGGAGGTTGCGGCGGTGTCCCGGGAGGGCAAGGCCGTGGTCACGATCGTGGAAACGCCGAAGACGGCGGGAGCGTTCGGTCGGCAGCCCATTTCTCTGTCGAGCGTAGGAGGCGTACGGGACTACGCCGAGGACACCTTGGAGAGAGTGACCCAAGGCACGGCTAAATTGGTGGAAGAGAACGAGCCGAGGGAGCTGTCCGAGGTGGACCATACCATCTCGTCTCTTACCGAGACCGACCTTCGTCTGATCCGAGAGGGTTTCCGGATCCCTGCCGACTACGGACTGCTCCTCCCTGGGCCGGGTTTCCGAGCCAATACAAAGTCCTCGTCGGACGTGTGCGTCTTTCCGGTCAACTCCCTAATTGCCGGACTCCGTTTTCCTCTCCACCCGTTCGTTGTCGAGGTCTTGACATGGTACGGTTTGAGCCCCGCCCAGCTGATGCCGAACACATGGAGGCACGTCATGGCATTCGTCCTCCGATGCCAAGAGGTCGGCGCCAAGCCGAGTATGTTCCTCTTTCGGAGTCTCTACCGACCCTGTCAGCCAAGGCGAGACGAGCAAAGGTTCTATCTTTCGCCCCGGACAGGCGTGAAGCTGATCGAGAATCCGGACTCGATCAAACATTGGAAGGAGAAATACTTCCTCATCCGAGCCCCTGCGCCGTGGGTGATACCGACGGTTTGGGCAAAGGATGGTCTGCCCAAGAGGACCAAGAAGGAGGCGGCGCTGAGTGATGAGGAGGCGGCGACCCAGAAGAAGCTCCTCGCCCTGCCAGTGCTAAGTTGGAAGGAAATTACCGAGGAGGATCTGTTCCGAGGGGGTCTCAGTCCGATCGACCCTAGTATGCTTCTGGTATTTTTACTTTTTGCTTAGAGTTCATGAAAATTTTTCTAAGTTTTTTCCTTCGGTTTGTGCAGAGACGATGAAGCTGGACTACAAGGCTCTGATGGCGAAGGGCAGGTCGGAACAGGAGGCGAAGAAGAAGAGGCCTTCGGCGGGGCCTCAGGACAACCGAGCCTCGAAGAAGCCTTTGGTCGAGAAGGCTGCCGACCAACCGAAGGTCGCGGTCCTCGAGCAGGGGGAGATCAGGGTCCTCGACTCTCCTGCCTCGGGTGCGCCGACACCGCCCCCGAAGGGGGATGCTCCCGGTTCGTCGAGCGGTGCGTTCGGCGTGAATGAGGTGTTATCCCTCCAGGTTCCGTCCCTCACTGCCGAGGCGGAGAAGATCTTGACCGAGCGTCATAAGCAGATCTTCATTCCTGACTGGCAGGTGATGAACGTCGACGGTTTCTTGGGCGACGACAACATCTGCATGGAAGTGGTGAGGCACCTGCCAACCCCAAAGGATCGAGCGACCCTGAAGGCCGGGCTAGCAGGGGACGCCGTGATGCAGATTGCTCGGAATACTATGTCGGTAAGTAGGCCGAGCTCTCCCTTATGAAAATTTCTTTCTTAGAATTTTTCCAAGTCCTTGGGTTCGGATTCTAATGTGCTGTCCTTTTTCAGACCCTCTGCCACTTCAATTTCCTACTCGAGGAGTTTGCGAGCAAGGAGCAGGAGAACGAACGGGAGAGGGCGGAGCGCGTCAAGGCCACGCAGCTGCTCGATGCCGAGCAGCTCCTCTCGGCGAAGAGGGGTGCTGAAGAGAAGGGGCTGGAGCAGCAGCTGGCCGACTCCATTCAGCTGTCGAAGGATGCAGCAACCAAGCTTGAGGCAAAGGAGAAGGAGGTTGCCGAGCTGAAGGAGGCGCTGGCCAATGCTCGGTCGGAAGCAGAGAAGGCTCGAAAGAGGGCCGAGAAAATCATGGCCAAGCACCAGAAGAAGGTGAAGAAGGTGAGGAAGGCCGTACAGGAGGAGGCTGCGCAGCACATGCTCCAGAACATGGAGGATGCCTACGGTCGAGTCCTGCTCCACGTGGTCGCTAAGAACCCGGGCTTCGACACGTCCTCCTACCATTTTTACGACCCCGTGGAAGGGGAGGAGGGGGTTCCCGAGGGGTTGCTCGACCCTGAGGGAGAGACGGAACCCGTCGAAGGCCCGGGGGAGACCGAGGCCGAGGGTGAGGAGGAGGAGGACTCCGAGGAGGAGAGTGGGAGCGAAGGCGGAGGCGAGGGCGATGGCGAGGACAAGACCGGGGGGTCGACAGACCCGAGCGGCAAGAAGGTCGACCCCTGACTTGGTTGTCTCTCTTGTTTAGTCTCTTTTTTTTTGTAAGCCTAACTGCGGACTGGCCACTGCTTTTGTAAAACTTTCTCCTCGGTTTTGAATGAAAAAGTTTTGTTTGGCCAAAATTTGTCCAAGTGTTGAGTCTCGGATTTGCGTGTGACTAGTTGTAGATGCTTCCGTGTATTGTCCCATCGGATTTATCTCCGCTTTTCAGGTGAAGTTCGGTCCGATCACGGAGGTTGTATCCCTTCGGAAGGAGCTGGCGAAAACGAAGGGTGAGCTCTTGCACAGCCAGCAAAATCGGTTTCTTCTGCTCGGAAAGCTGGAGGAGACGAAGGCAGCTGTGCGGAGGTATTGTCGCGAGCTGTGGCAACTGCGGAAGTACCCCCAAGCTCCTTGTCCCGAAGGTGAAGTCGAGTGGCTCCGTAGAGAGCTCACTGCCGCCGAGCAGAAGAACGACGACCTTTTGGCTGAGGTCCAACACTTGGAATTAGCGGAGAAAGAACGCTCGGCGGCGGAAAAGAAGCTGACTTCCGAGCTGGAGAGGGCGTCGGCCGAGCGCAAGAGGCTATTGGCCAAAGTCGACAGGCTCAGAAGGATTACGATAGATAGGGGGATCGAGGTCACCCATTACCGTCGGCTTGCGACCGATAGCGCCAACGCCTCAGGCTCGTCGAGGCTCCCTCGACCGAAGAAGTCGGCAAAGGACGACGCTTTGAGGGATAGAATCATCGAACTGGAGGAGGAGGTCGCGTCGCTCAAGCCCCTGCCCGAGAGAGTCAACATCCGGAGCACATCGTGTACCCGCGAAGAGAGCGAGAGAGGGATTACATTTTACGAACTTGCAACACGCTCGCCTATGACCAGACGGAGTCCGGCCGACGCTCAGAGCAGTGCGGCCGTCTCGTTGAGCGGGGCCTCGGTCGGCGCCGCAGTTAGGGCCAGCAGCGAGGGGGGGTCGCGCTTCGTTGGTTTAGGGTCGAGCTCGGAGGGCAGGCCTCGTCGTCCTCGCATTTCCTTAAACCGAAGCGTTCCCCTTCCGAAGAGGACCTGATCATGTCGCTTCATGTCCCTTCTGATTTGTTGTAAAACGTTGCTGTAGGGTCGGTCTCGTTGTATGTAGAATTAACATGTCTGAATATGAATCCGGATTTGTGATTTGGAAAAGTTTTAAGTGTTGGGCCTCGGCGATGTTTTGAAGTCTTGCTATTTGTTTTTCCCTTTTTTCAGCTCGAGGCGGCCGACCCTATGCTGATCTCCACAGCTCGGATGGTGACTCTGAATCCGAGGCCACTTCTGGGACGGCGGCTCTGAGTCTTAGGAGCGTCGAGCTGGAGTTACGCCGAGCTGAGAGTGAGCCGGCCCACCTCTTGTCCGTCCTCGACCTTCGAGAAACCGAGATCCAACGCCTGGAGAACAGGATCGCCAAGTTGACCCCTGCAGAAGGGGACGAAGGTTCGCAAACCGCTTTCAGCAATGCTCTTCGGGTCAAGTGTATTCGGCACAACCAGTCGAAGATCATAGCCGAGCGGGACGATTTGCTCTCGGAGATTCGACACTTGAAGACTGTGGTAGCGAAGCTCCGGAAAGGTGCAGGAGAGCCATCGGCCGAGGAGGGCGGACAGTCGACCGAACAGTCTAGTGAAGATATTTCCATATGAGGGCCAAGTATAGTGGGTCGGCGTCGTGTATTTTGTTTCCAAACACTTTGTAACCATGGAAAAGATGTGTTTTGTATTATGGTCTGGTTGTTTAATAAAATATCTTTCATCGTTCTGCATATTTGTCTTGCTTATAACTGTGTTGGTCGCGCCGAGGTCCTTGAACCGAACGTGTTAGTTCCGTCGGCGAGAGTGTTTGAACCGAACGGGTTCCCATGAGTATGGTATTTTGTCGTTTAGCGACTCTGACAAGGTACGGCACGAATTCCTAGGCGGCTCTGTCCCCAAGAAAGCACTATCTTGTCGTTTAGCGTAGGTGGCAAGATCTGAGCCGTTGAACGTAGGCACGAATCTCGAGGCGGCTCAGTTTCCAAGAAAATGCTATCTTGTCGTTTAGCGTCGGTGGTAAGATCTGAGCCGTCTGATCGAGATTGCGCAAGAAAGTTGAGGAGAAAGTGAATTTTCTCCGTTTGCGAGCTCGGGAAGGCACTTGCTCGGTAGCCGACCGGAGGCGCAGGGCTTCGGTCTTCGGCAGCTGGGCAAGATCGCTCGGATTACGTGGCCGAACGAAGCTCCGGCATCGATCCACTAGAGAAGCTTGAACGGACTGGGAGCCAAGTGTTGGACCCCGGGACCATCGGTGTAGCTCGACGGTTGTAGGAGCAATTCCGAACGGCGATCTACCACTGGCTCGTCCGGGGGCGAGCCGAGGAGGTAAAGTCGAGCCGAGTGTTGGACTCCGAACCATCGGTGTAGTTCAACAGCTGTGGGAGCAATTCCGAACGGCGATCTACCCCTGGCTCGCCCGGAGGCGAGCCGAGGAGGTAAAGTCGAGCCGAGTGTTGGACTCCGAACCATCGGTGTAATTCAACGGCTGTGGGAGCAATTCCGAACGGCGATCTACCCCTGGCTCGCCCGGAGGCGAGCTGAGGAGGTAAAGTCGGGCTGAGTGTTGGACTCCGAACCATCGGTGTAGTTCAACGGCTGTGGGAGCAATTCCGAACGGCGATCTACCCCTGGTTCGTCCGGGCGAGCCGAGGAGGTAAAGTCGAGCCGAGTGTTGAACTCCGAACCATCGGTTTAGTTCAACGGTTTTGGGAGCAGTTCCGAACGACGGTCCACCCCTGGTTCGTCCGGGGACGAGCCGAGGAGGTGAGGTCGAGCCGAACGTGGACTCCGAACCATTGGTTGAAATCAAAATTTAAAAACCAGATGATAAGAGGGGAGAGAAGCATGCGAAATCACAAATACGAAAGAGCTTTCTTTATTGATAATCGACGGCGAACCGTTTTACATAGTACAATTTATGAAAATAGGTTACAAGTCGGAGGACTAGAATGGCTCGATATCCTATGATACTCAGAGTGGCGCCGGAGCGCTTTCTTGGTATTTTAGAAGGTGGTCGGCATTCCAGGTCCTCGGAAGCTCTCTGCTCTCTAGGTCTTCAAGACGATATGTTCCGGGCCGAACTACCTTTGTGATCCTGTACGGCCCTTCCCAGTTCGGAGCCAGCTTGCTCTTCTGACTGGGGAAGGATATGGCTAGCTTTCTCAAGACCAAATCTCCTTGCTTAAGGTTGGCGGGTCGGACTTTTTTGTTGTACGCCAGTTCAACCCTTCTTCGGTAATTCTGCTGCCGAATCGACGCCCTTTCCCTCAGTTCATCTATCAGGTCTAAATCTGCTCTGAGGTCCCTGGCATTCTGCGCTTCGTCATAGGCTGTGAGCCGAGGGGAAGGTATTCCGACCTCGAGGGGTATCACGGCCTCGGACCCATAGGTGAGGTTGAAAGGGGACTCGCCTGTGGGGTTCACTTGCTCGTGCGGTAGTTCCATAGGACGTTGGGGAGTTGGTCGACCCATAAGCCCTTGGAACTTTTGTCCAGCCTTTTCTTGATGCCTGCGAGGATCTTCCGATTAGCATTTTCTGCCTGTCCGTTCGACTGAGGGTGGGAAACGGACGAGAAGCGCTGCTGGATGGCGAGGTCGTCGCACAGAGCTCGGAATGCTGCGCCGGTGAACTGAGTCCCGTTGTCCGTCACGAGGACACGGGGGACGCCGAACCTACAGATGATGCTCTTCCAGAAGAACTGTACCACCTTGTTCTCGGTTATAGTGGCAAGGGGCTCGGCCTCGACCCACTTCGAGAAGTAGTCGATGGCTACGACCAAGGACCTGAACTGACCCGGAGCCGGAGGGAAAGGCCCTAGTAAATCCATCCCCCACATTGCAAAGGGGATGGGACTTGATAGAGAGGCGAGGTTGGCCTGAGGGAGGCGTCGGATGCTGGAGTGTCTCTGACAAGAGCTGCATTGCCGAACGTGTCGCTCGGCGTCTCGAAGGAGGGTCGGCCAAAAGTACCCATAATTCAAAGCTTTTCGGGCCAAGGACCTAAATCCTGAGTGTGCCCCTCCGATGCCTTCGTGGAGCTCTTGTAGGGCGTATTCGGCCTGATCCGGAGAGAGGCACCTTAGGTACGGTCGGCCGTCTATTTGAGAGAAAGAGCGTTTGTATAGGATGCCCTCGATCAAGACATACCGCTCGGCCCGGGATCTGACTCGGCGAGCCTCTTTGGGGTCTTCGGGTAGGAGCCCGTCCCTTAAGAACTCCACTAAAGGCTTCATCCAATTATCTTGTAACATGACTGGCAACGATTCCGCCGAGTCAGGTGTTTCGTCTTCGATGCTCGGCTTAGAGAGGACTTCGATCAATACGGTCTGTTCGAGACCTTGCAGGGAGGACGAGGCCAATTTGGAGAGGGCATCGGCCTGTGAGTTCTCTTCACGAGGGACCCGCTGGATGAACGCCACCTCGAACTGGCCCATGAGGGCCCGAACCTTAGCAAGGTACTTCGCCATCCGCTCGTCTCGGGCCTCGTACTCGCCCAAGACCTGGTTTACGACGAGCTGGGAATCGCTGTGGATTCGGAGGCACTGCGCCCCAGCACTTCGTGCAAGTCCGAGGCCAGCAATGAGTGCTTCGTACTCTGCCTCATTGTTCGAGGCCTTGAAGTGCATGCGGATCGCGTACTGGAGGACGAAGTCGTCAGGGCCGTTTAGAATGATGCCTGCGCCGCTTCCTTCATTACAGGAGGATCCGTCCACGAAGACTGTCCAAATGGGGGGTCCATTCGGAATGTGTTCGACCTCAGGGATAGTGGACTCTACGATGAAGTCGGCGAGTGCCTGCGCCTTAATTGCTGTCCGAGGCTGGTAAGAGATGTCATGCTGGCTCAGCTCTATGGACCACTTCATCAGCCGGCCCGAGGTCTCAGGCTTGTAGAGGATCTGCTTTAGGGGTTGGTCGGTGAGGACGACGATCGAGTGGGACTGAAAGTATGGCCGAAGCTTCCTCGCCACTATGACTAGGGCGTAGGCCATCTTCTCTATCTTCGGATAGCGGAGCTCGGCGTCCCGAAGCACCTTGCTCACGTAGTAGATGGGCCTTTGGGACCGGTCCTCCTCTCTTACTAGGACAGCACTTAGGGTCTGCTCGGAAGCGGCCAAGTAGACGAAGAGAGTCTCGCCCGGGACCAGTTTGCTGAGCAGAGGGGGGTTCACCAAGTATGCCTTCAGTTGGTCGAACGATTCCTGTTGTGGTTGGCCCCATTCAAAACCCTTAGCCCCCCTGAGTGCTTTGAAGAAGGGGAGGCACTTTTCCCCCGACTTCGAGAGGAACCGACCGATAGCGGCGAGCCGACCGGTAAGCTTCTGCACCTCCTTGATGTTCCGAGGCGGGAACATGTCTAATATGGCCTTAATCTTCTCGGGATTAGCTTCGATTCCTCGCTGGCTTACCATGAAGCCGAGGAATTTTCCCGAGGAGACCCCGAACGCACACTTGTTCGGGTTCAGCCGCATGCAGTGCCTTCTCAACACGCCGAAGGCCTCCTGGAGGTCAGCCACGTGATCAGTGCCTCGAACGCTCTTGACGAGCATGTCGTCAACGTACACCTCCATATTCCGACCTATCTTGTTCTGGAAAACCTTATTGACGAGGCGCTGATAGGTGGCGCCCACGTTCTTCAACCCGAACGGCATGACCCGATAGCAGTAGAGGCCCTGGTCGGTGATGAAGGAGGTCTTCGGAATGTCCGGAAGGAACATTCGGATTCGATTATAGCCTGAGAAGGCATCCATGAAGCTGAGGAGCTCATGGCCCGAGGTGGCGTCAATGAGGGTGTCGATGTTTGGAAGAGGGAATGGGTCCTTCGGACACGCCTTATTCAGGTCGGTGAAGTCGATGCATATTCTCCAGGAGCCGTTCGACTTCTTGACCATTACAACATTGGAGAGCCACTCAGGGTAATTTACCTCCTGTATGAACTTGGCCTTCAGCAGTTTATCCACCTCCTCCTTGATGGCCTGTTGTCGCTCGGGAGCGAACTTTCGCCGCTTCTGCTGAACCGGTTTGCACCCCGGTTCGACACTTAGGCGATGGACGAGCAGCTCCTCGGAAATGCGGGGCATGTCCGTGGCCGACCATGCAAACAAGTCACGGTTATCCCGAATGCATTTAATCAGGTCCGAGCACAGTGCGGTCGGCAAGGATTTGCTGATGAGGAACTTCCGGCTCGGATCCTCGTCCGAGAAGAGCACTTCTTCTAACTCGTCCGTCGGCTCGGACGTTGGCCGAGCTTTCGGCTCGGGGATTTCTAGTGTCTCGAGCGAGAGCACTGGTCCCCCAGTGGAAGTCATGTAGCACTTCCGGGCTGTTTCTTGGCTTCCCCTGACTTCCCCTACTCCCGACCGAGTGGGGAACTTCATTTTCAAATGGTACGCCGAGGGGACAGCTTCCAAGGCGGCTAGGCCGGGTCGGCCTAGAATGACATTATACGCTGCCGGGACGTCGATGACCATGAAGTCCATCGGCTCGGTCCGGGTAGTAGGGGTGCTTCCCGTGGTAACGTCTAGGGTTATCACCCCCTCGATGGTTACCGGGACCCCCGTGAACCCGTGGAGTGTGTAACCGGCCGGCTTGAGGCGGTCTCGGGATAGCTGCAGGCCTCGGAAGGCCGAGAGGAAGAGGATATTGACCGAACTCCCATTGTCTACTAAGATCCTCTGCACCTTGAAGTTGGTCATGCGGAGGTCGATGACGAGGGCGTCGCAATGTGGGGTTCGGACCCCTTCGAGGTCTGCATCGGAGAAAGACACAGGGACGCCGAGACCTTTGGGAGGAGGGGCGCTGTGAACCGAGTTGACCTCTCGGACGAAGGCCTTCCGCGAGGAACTAAAGGAGCCTCCCATGGGGCCTCCGTGGATCATGTGCAGAATCCGTTCTTCCTCGAACTCGGGTGTCTCTTCGCATCGCTCGGAACGCTTGTTAGCCCCCCGAGGCGGAGGAGTGTTGCGATCCGCCCGATCGTTAGCCTTTACGAATTTGGCCAACTGCCCCCTCCGGATGAGGGCTTCTATCTCATCTCTCAATGCCCGGCAGTCGTTCGTGTCGTGGCATTGATCCCGATGGTAACGACACCATTTATCTTTGTTCCTCCTCTTTGCCGGGGTGTGCATCCTCGGAGCCGGAGGGATGACTCCCTCCTTCTCCACTTCCATTAGGATGGTGGAGACGTTAGTGGTGAGGGGAGTGAACTTCTCGAACCTGGAGGGAGGGCGACGCTGACCGCCATTGTCCTTCTGCGCTTTCTTGGACCCCTCTTCCCCCGTCGCCTTCCTCTTCGACCCTGAGGAGGACCCCCCGAAGCTCGGGAGGGCCTCAGCCTCCTCTGCTCGGATATACTTCTCGCACCTCAGGAGGAGGTCGGCGAAGTCATGCGGGGGCTTCTTGGCTAGGGACGATCGGAGGTTGGCGTTGAGGACGTTCGACTGGAACGCCACGGTCGCCACTGACTGGTCTAAGGAGGCGATAGACCTAACCTCTGCGGTGAATCTCTTCACATAGTCCCGCAGCTTCTCTCCCCTTTCCTGCCGCAGGTTCAGTAGGGAGAGGCTTGTCTTCTCGGCTCGCCTGCTACTCACGAAGTGAGTTATGAACAGTGTTTCAAACTGCTCGAACGAGAAGATGGAGGAGGGAGCGAGTCTGGAATACCATTCCCGAGCCGACCCCCTGAGGGTGGCCGGGAAGGTCCTGCAGAGCACGGCGTCGGAAGCTTGATGGATCAGCATCAGGGTCTTGAAGCTTTCGACGTGATCGACTGGGTCGGATTCCCCTGAGTACGTTTCAAACTGCGGAGGTTTGAAACCCCTCGGTATGTGGGCCTCCATGATCGACCGAGAGAAAGGGGGTCTGCTGGGACGGACTGTTCCTGCTCGGGACTCCTCCTCTCTGTCCATGCGGCCAATACGCCTTTCCACCTCATGGAGACGGCGGATGAGGGCGTCGTCCCTCCGCTGGTAATCATATGACCCCCGGACTCCTCTTCATAGGAAGGGGAGCGCGGACTGCGGCGCCGGTAGTCCTGGGATCGGCGAGGACTGTAGTGCTGCTGCTGGCGGCCGGGAGCCGGGGAAGGACTTCGGGTTCGGCGACGAGGACTGGGATCCCTCGGGGGCGTTGGAGCCCGCTGGGCATTTTGGACGTTCTGCCGAAGGTTGAGAGCCTGCAGTACGGTGTCTTGGAATTGCAGGAACTCGGCACGGGTGATGGGTGCGTCATTGTTCCTGCGATGATGCCGATCCGCGGGGGACTGTGGCCTCCTCCTTCGGTGCTCGGGCGAAGTCGCCCGGCCCCTTCGGTCCGGAGACCGCCTGCCGTCTCGGCGGTGAGGCGAGCGCTCACCATGATGCTGGCGGGAGGCTCCCTCTCGGGCCCGCCTCTCATCTAGGTGAGTGCGAAGGTCCTCGTCTTTCTGGCAGTTCAGCATCGTGTGGCGGAGGTCGGGGTGATGAGAAGCCATTGAGTCCGAGGACCCATTATGGACCGAGACATGGTCCGGGTTGAGGGGCTGCTTCTGCTTCCGACCGTTATGGCCGGAAGGGCCATTGTTGGGTTGCTGCCTAGGAAGAGGAGGTTGACCCTGCTGGGCCGGCGGAGGAAGATCGGACTGAGGAATAGGATTGACAGGGGCTTCCTCCGTAGGGTCGGCGGGATTGGCCACACGGTTTGACCCTCAGGATCTGACCTTCTTTGGAGGCATGGTTGCAGAGGGCGACAAGGAAGGGGCTGAGGCTGTTCGCGCGGTTGTTTCCCACAGACGGCGCCAATCTGTTACCGCTGATTTCGGTGTGGGGGTAAACAGATAGAATTTGTGAGTCCGAGAAAAACCTGAATAGTTGACTCAAGCCTTCTTGCTCCTGGCGCAACCTGCAAGGAAGTGCGAGACACCGGGGTTGATTCCGGCGACGCACCCTCCGACGCTCTTGTCAGTAATCAGAAAAGATTAAGAAAGAGCTTAAAGTGGTGAAAAAGTGATTAACCTGGTCACAGTGGCAGAGGGAAAGTGTTTATAGTCGCCAGGGGAGTCATTAGAGGCATGGTTCCCTGTATAACTGCTAGGAGAAAAATCCTCACAGTCTGTTTAGGAAACTAACCCCTTGATTCCCGGTGAGAGCAAATCAGGCCCGTTGACTTGGTCACATCAGTGGCCCTGATTTGTCTCTTTCGGGTCTGGGTTCGCTTCGGGTCGGGACCCGTGCCCAACTGGAGCGGACCCGTTCGTTGGTTATTGGGTCTGTGAGAAGGAGATCCAGTACCCGCTTTGGATCCGCTTGCATGTGAAATTACCTTTTTACCCCCGAGCTTCAAGATTCGTGCCCAATCTGGACGGTTCCGATTTAACCCCATTTTTAGCCATATCAATGCTGATATTCTCCCACTTCCATTCTGGAATAGGCAATGGCTGCAACAAACCTCAAAGTCTCTGATTTTCTGCTTTAATCTGCTGACAAGTCAGACACCTTGCCACAATTGCCACATCCCTCTTCATACCAGACCACCAAAAGTGTGGTTTGATATCCTTGTACATCTTTGTGCCTCCAGGATGTACTGACAAAAAAGTACTGTGTGCCTCCTACAAGATACTCTCCCTCAAATCTGCATTCTCCGGGACACACAACCTTTCACCCATCTATAGAACTCCATCTTGGATAGTCTCTAACCTCTCCTTTAGCTTAAGAAAACTCGCCTCACACTTATCAGTCCATGTGAATACCACATTCTTCCGAGTCAACCCTGTCAAAGGAACTGCAATCTGTGCATAGCCCTGAATGAATCTCCTGTAGTACCCAGCCAAACCCAAGAAACTCTTGACTTCCTTTACTTTCGTTGTCCTGAGCCAATCCTTCACGGCTTCAACCTTCTGAGGATCAGTGGCCACTTCCTCCTTAGAAAGGATATGGCCATGAAAAGCTACCTCAAACTTTCAAAACTCACACTTTGACAGCTTGGCATACAAGTTATGCTCCTGTAACTTCTTCATTACCTCTATCAAGTGCATAGAATGTTCTTCCTCTGACTTTGAATACACCAAAATATCATCAATGAAAACCACCACAAAGGAATCAATAAATGGCCGCAAGATCTGATTCATTATATCCATGAATACTGCTGGCGCATTCGTCACTCCGAATGGCATTACCAAAAACTCATAGAGTCCATGACGAGTCTTGAAAGCTATTTTACTCACATCTACCTCCTTGAATAATACCTGATGATACTCTGGTCTCAGATCAATCTTTGAAAGAAAGCTTGTCCCCGAAGCCTATCAAACAGATCATCAATCCGCGAAAGCGAATACTTGTTCTGAATAGTTACCCTATTCAATTCCCGATAGTCAATGCGCATCCTCATTAACCCATCCTTCTTCTTCATCAATAACACTGGCGCACCCCATGGTGAAGAACTTGACCTGATAGAACTCTTACTCAGCAATTCCCCAATCTGCTTCTTAACCTCATCCTGCTCCACAGGTGCCATCATGTACGGAGCCTTAGAAATTGGAGCATTCCCCTGCTAAAAATTAATATGTGTATATATATATATATATATATATATATATATATATATATATATATATATATATATATATGATCTGTTGTGAAGTTTGGATGAGTGGAACTTGATTATATGCATGTAGTATTCACATATATTCACAAGTGAACTATTGTAATCAGTAGGGTATGGGTATAACAAGTTGTAGAAGAGTGGCGGAACTAAAATAATCAAGTTTTGAGTGAAAGAGATGGAGTTGAGTTCGGGTCTGTTTGTGTGCAGGCCAAAAACTGAGTTTGGTGTTTTGCAAAGCTTTTCGATGGGATTTGATTTGTTTTATTGATGAGGTGGTTTTAAACTTCATACTACATGTATACAATGAGTTTTTAATGTCACTGATGCAAACATACACCTAACTCCTATATATATATATATATATATATATATATATATATATATATATATATATACACTATTTGAAGAATTGGCAAAAGTTGATGTTTTGTGAAGTTTTGAATCAAATTTGAGTTGTCCTGATATGTTTTGATGTGTTTTAATAACTCCTATATGTTATACAAGATATGTTGGATCATCTCAGGAAGTTTAATTTTTATTTTACAAGGATTTAATCGACTATCAGATCAAAACATGCACAAAGAGCCTAATCGGCTGTATAGCAGGTCACGGTCGACCATCATGCTGCTATTTTGGGGATTTCTAATTGACAGTCGACTGCCCTTCATGTGCGGTCGACCGTCAATTGTTTTCTTTTGGGCTATTTTGGTTGAATTTTATTTGTTTCTTTTAAACGGATATTTCCTCGATATTATGGATTATTGATCTACTGTTTTAGATGATATTTTACTATAGATTTCAGTATTTTACAGAAAGTTATATTTTGTTTATAATGGAATTTAAATTAAATTCCTATGACTTTATAAGGAGAGATATTTGTAGTTTTCAAAGGAATTGATATTTTGTGATATTCTACGACTTCAAAATATGGTTTTCTGTTATTTAATGGATTTAATATTTTATTTGAATTCTGGAATTTTATGAGTACATTATATAGATTTGGATTTTTGTTCATTTAAGAAGTTTTCTTCATATAATCGTTTTGATGATGGATTTGTGAGTTTTATTGAAAGTTTTGGTATTGATGGTTAAGGTATGAGTCTTTAGAGATTGAGTGGGGCCCTAACTACCGACGGTTGAGACTTTGGTTGTTTTTCAGTTGAGTTAAGCCCACTAGGGTACACCAACTCTAAGAGATTCAAAATCTATTAAATAATTAATTAATTTAACAAGATAAGGACAGACACTAGATGGTGATATGATGAAATGAGTGCAAACGTGGGTTATGGAATCCAGGATGATCCAAGGAGTGAGATATTCGCCAGTATTTCGGAACGATGGACGTAAGGGCCACAGAGTGATCCGCAGAATGGGATTGATATCCAGTATTTCGAGGACGAGAGCGACGCTCATGGGATGTTTGTGCAATGAGGGTTCCAGGATGACCTGCGGAGTGAGGCAATCTCCAGTTTTTCGGAACGATGGATGTAAGGGCCACAGAATGATCTACGGAGTGGGATTGGCATCCAGTATTCCAAGGTCGAGAACTGATACTTGCAGAATGTCTGAATCTCGTAGTAGTCATCGTAGTAGGTTTAGTTGCATAACGAGGGATTAAACCGTATCAAGTGGAGAATGTTAAGGGCTTGCACTGGACCTATGTAGAGTGGGATGCATAGAATCCGACAAGTATGCATTAGAGAGTCAACATATAGCATTGGTGTTTTCTTGATTTTGTTTTGTGCATGTTGTTTTCTGTTTTCCTACACTTGACACTTAGTCTAGTTCCACTTGATGTTTTCATATTTTATGTATGGTTATTTCTTATTTCATTTATTCTTGCAGTTAATACATGTTGTTTATGACTCCATGACTTATGTTTTATTTATGTTGCATTTATTCTTATGTTACTCACACCGTTATGGCTGACCCTTATATTTTTGGGGGTTAGGGTTATCTCTAGCCTCATGTTTTACAGGTAGGTACCTATGGCTTGGGATTTGGATGCATGAGATTGAATGATGTTATGGCTTATGTAAATTGTAAAAGAATGTGTTGTAAAAGAAAAAATTTGTAACTCAATGTGTTTGTTTTCCGCTGTGCTTTGTAAAGAATTAATGTAATAAAAGTTGAAAAAAATTATCTGTCTTTTAGCTATGTTTACTATTACAATTGAGGTAGATACTGGGAATTGTGCTACGTATTTCTGAAATATCATATTGGAAATTTGGGGCGCTACAATACCCCAAGGCAAAACCTCAACCATACCCTAAACTAGAACATCATGTTTTAACTTTATGTGATACTCACACTTTAATGTCCACACCTAAGTTTATTTTTATACCGTGTTTATTATTACTATTGAAGCATGCTCTGATACCAACCTCTGTAGCGCCCCGAATT
Organism: Hemerocallis citrina; assembly: GCA_017893485.1. NCBI lineage: Eukaryota > Viridiplantae > Streptophyta > Magnoliopsida > Asparagales > Asphodelaceae > Hemerocallis > Hemerocallis citrina. Next base: position 292,956,429 of record CM030362.1, read on the forward strand.
TCCAATATAATATATCAGAAATACGTGGCACAATTCCCAGCATCAACCTCAATTGCAATAGTAAACATAGCCAAAATACAGATAAATTTTTTCAACTTTTATTACATCAATCTTTACAAAACACAGTGGAAAGTTAAACACCTTGAATTACAAATTCTTTCTTTACAACTTGTTCTTTTACAATTTACATAAGCCATAATATCATTCTATTTCATACATCCAAATTCCAATGCTAAAGGTACCTACCTGTAAAACATGAGGCTAAAGATAACACTAATCCCCAAAACTACAGGGGTCAGACATAACGATGTGAGTGACATCAAAAGAAATACAATATAAATAAAAGATAAAGGATAAAGGCATAAAGAACATGTACCAACAGTGAGAATAAATGAAAAAAATATGAAATAACAATAAATAAAATATGAAAACATCAAGTGAAACTAGACTAACTGTCAAGAGTAGAAAAACAGAAAAAACAACATGCATAAAACCAATTCAAGAAAACACAATACCATATGCTGACTCTCTTATGCATACTTGTCGGATTCTATACATCACACTCTACATGGGTCCGGTGCAAGCCGTTAATGTAATCCACTTGATAGGTTTAGATTCCTTAAAATATCTAATTTCAAAATATAAAATATCATGAAATCATATTACAGATAGAATAGTCAACAAAATTGGGAAAACAGAGTAATGCAACAAAATCTCGATTCTGAAAGTTCAAACACAACAGTACTAAAATAGAGATAATTCATAAAGTATAATTCGAAATCCAGATCCGTCAAAAGGGTCATAAAATAGCCTAATAAGGATACAGTTCTTATTCATAAAGTTTTCATAAAAAACGAATAAAATCAAGTTGCAAATATAATTCTTTATTGAACATCATGCAGTTTGAAAATATATCGATGTGTTTCACAAGTATGAAATGAGATACTAAAGTCATTAATTAATTCCAAAAAATTTTGGGATTGATCCCAGTCATGTATAAACATACTCAGCAAAATATAGAGTTCAAATACTACCTTTAGTATCAGTTTTAAAATAAAATTCCGTACAGAATACATATAGTTCAGAATCTGGAATATACGATATGACTGCAGTAAAACTACAATAACTCATGCATCAAAATTTGGAATTCAGACCCGTCAAAAGTTCTGAAAACGAGAAAACAAAGGCTACAATCCACGTTCACAAACTTATTCATTTTACTGATATTAACAGGGTCGAAATTCCTGTACAAAAACAAGACAACAGTAGACAAAAGTTCTTTTCGGCATTTTATCAAACAACTTAACTACAAACAGTCCAATCTAGATGTCATACAAATCATGGCATTTGAATAAATGGTCTATAATGAGATCATACAACCAACAAACATCTATGCAACAATCATCTACAATATACGGTGTGTCACAACAACTTGCAATCAAGATGTCCACTAATCTAATTGTTTTCATGCAACAGGTGTCAATTATATTAACTACTCATGATCAAGAGATGATGTCAATGGTTTACCTAATAAATATGGATAATCGTGAAAGTACAAATATTTTCATACTAGATTACTTATGGTATTAATTTGTATGACAAAAAGAACACATACAAACTACTTGCCTGATTATGAAGACGACGAAAACGAAGAATAGAATAACGGGAACGGATCCCGAACAATGAACACACGAACGAGAGACGAGAGACGAGAGACGAGAATCCAATCCAACCGAAAACAGGTGCACATGATGTACGTGCACACACAAAGAGACCACAGTCGACAACAGCAAGATCCGGCAGCAACGACACCAGGGAGGCGGCGGCCTGGGCAAAGATGACGACAGCGACAGTCGCAGGAGGCAACGCTGCGGCACTATTGCTGGGCATCACGCTGTGCTGCGGCTTGAGCAAGATGACGGCAGAAAAGAGGGGGATCACGGTCTGGGGTTGGGTCGCTACACAACAAAGGAGAAAAGAGGAGAGGAGGTGTGGTGGTCGGTGGGGGTGTCGCCGGCGTCGGAGAAGAACGACGACATCAAGGAGGAGAGGGTCGGGGGGTAGGAGGGAGAGAGAGGGTGACGGCTACGAGAGAGAGAGAATAGGTATTAGGGTTTAATAATTAGGGTTAGGGTTTAATTAGGGGGTTTAAATAGAGACAATATGGGTGTGGGTGAACTGGGTAGTATCCAATAGGGTAAAAAGAATCCAATAAGAGACAAATCGGCCATGAAATAGGTTTAATTAATAGAAAAGATTAAGAACAAATTGTAGGCCAAATAAATGGGAATAAAAAGCTGAATCAAACAGAGAAGAAATTACAAGAGAGAGAAGAACAATAAACCATACAATGAAAAGAAATTAAATACAACAAAAAATAAAAATAAATAAAATCAAGAATTTTATTAAAAATATCAAAAATACAAATAATGAGCAATAAGGGTTACAATATTATATTTGGATCTACTAATGAAAATCTTTGCAAGGAATTCTCTAAGCAAATGCAGGATGAATTTGCAATGAGTATGATGGGAGAACTAACCTACTTTCTTGGGTTGCAAATACAACAAAGAGAGGATGACATCTTCATAAATCAATCCAAATATGCAAAAGAACTAGTTAAAAAGTTTGGTCTTGAGAATGCCAATGCCTACAAAACACCTATGGCAACTACCACTAAGCTTTCCAAGGACGAAACTGGCAACAATGTTGATATTTCTACCTATCGTGGTATGATTGGTAGTTTGCTTTACATTACTGCATTTCGTCAAGATATCATGTTTAGTGTTTGTTTATGTGCGCATTTTCAATCGTGTCCCAAAGAATTGCATTTGGTTTTCATTAAGCGTATTATTCGTTACCTTAAAGGCACACCTAATACCGGACTTTGGTACCCGAAAAATAGAAACTTTTCTCTTGTAGGGTACTCCGATGCAGACTTTGCTGGGAGTTTAACACAGAAAAAGTACTTGCGGTACATGCCACTTCTTGGGGGACTGCCTTGTCTAGTGGGCATCCAAGAAACAGAAATTTGTAACTCTCTCTACTGCCGAAGCAGAATATATCGCAGCCGGATTCTGCTGTGCGTAGGTATTATGGTTGAAATACACTTTAGAAGACTACAAGGTATTTTTTTATCATATTTCGATTAAATGCGATAATACTAACACTGTTCACATGACCAAAAATTCTGATCAACATTGTCGTACAAAGAACATAGAAATTCGGTATCACTTTATTAAAGATCATTTTCAAAAGGGGGATATTATTCTTGAGTATGTTCTAATGAGTCTCAACTTGCTGATATTTTTACTAAACCGTTAGATGAAAAACAATTTCATTTTTTGAAAGGTGAATTAAACGTTATTGATATTTCTTCTTAAATTTGTGTTTTCGGTCGACTGGACGGTCAAATTTTAGCCTGCAAAGGTGTATAGTCGACTAGGCAGTTGACCGGTCCCTTTCCTGTCAATCTACAGTCGCCAACTTTTTTTTATTGGATATGCGGTCGACCGGTTCCCTCTCGATTTTTTTTGTTTAGTCGACAACTGGGTTTTCAATTAGCTTAGGGGTCGACCGTTCTCGCCTCTGTTTTTTTTTTACATTCTGGCGTGTTTTTTTTACTTTTGGTGTGTTCCAAAAAAGGGGAGAAGTCTTAGAAGTCTTCTATGGTTTCTAATGCTTTCTAATGCACTTAGAAATTCTTAGAAATATTTTACTTGAAATTTATTTTAAATTCATTTTGAATCTTTTTCTCTATCTCTCATTTGTATTGAGAAAATATCAAATCTATGATTCCATGAAGAGCTCTCACTATATATCAAAGAGTTTCGTGATCAATGGTATCATGTAAGTAGATTTTCTTTTTGTTTTTCAAAATGTAATATTCCCCAAAATTGCTTATTCTTATGCATGTTCTTCATTCACATTTTGATCATTACATATGTGCTATATAATGTACTCTCATTCATTTACATTTTCCATGCATGAATTTAGGGGGAGTAATTAGATCTCGTCTAATACATCTTGTTTTATGTTTTGTCCACGCCAAAGGGGGAGATTATTGACCATAAGTTTGGTGTGCACAAAAAGTGTCACGTACTTCTAATATCTTCAGTTTAGATTTGTAGGAAAAACAGGAAAAGGAAAAATAATATAAAAGATTCAAAAGATTCAAAAACAAGCAAAAGAAGGAAAGTAATAAAGAAGAATTACAAAATCAAGCAAAAGAATAAGTTATTCAAAAAGAGCACATGTTGATTAGTACCCAAGAACGCCAGCAAGATCAGTTTCTGTATTTCCATATATGTGACAATTTTATATGTAATTGATTGATTTTTGATTGATTAGTTTAAGGTAAGAATATAAAGTGGTTTCTTCACATTCAGTATGATGGCAGTCGACCACATCACATGGTCGGTCGACAGCATCACAGTCAACCTCTCGTCACTGTTAAACTAATGAGACAGTCAACCATTCATCTTTCGACTTTCGATTAAAAAATGAACGGTCGACTATCCCTTTTTGCGGTCGACCGTACCTCATGCTGATTACTCTTTTGGAATGTATCATTTCTATTTTTGAGAGATACATTTTCCAGTCTATATATTTGGATGAACCCACTGCAAATTCCTCACCTATTCCACTGAGAAAAATCTTCCGAAGTAATCAGTTCAACAATCAATCCGAATGTGCGATACTTTCTTGTTTTCTTCAGTCAAGATCATTGAAGATCTTGAGTTTTGCTTTGATTCCACTTTGGTGAGATTGACGAGACTTATCTTAGAAGTCCTGTGGGTCTAATAGGTCTCTCGGTCTGAATCCGAGAATTACTGTATAAGGGTTTGAGTATAGTGGAACGTTTGTGGCGGAGAATTGCTGCAAGTAGGTAGTGTGGACGTAGATATGGAGGTCGAACCACGTTATATCGCTGTGTCACTTGTGCTTGATGAGTTTGCTTTCTCTATCTCTTCTCTTTTACTTTACGCAATTTTATTTAATTTTTAATTTCCGCACAATTACCCTATTCACCTCCCTCCCCTAGGGTGATTTACACACACCTCCGAACACCCCCTCAGCCTTCGACCGCCCACCTCCTCCATCTTCTCCCTCATCGCACTCTATCACCATTGCGCTGCTCCTCCAATGCCGCCTCCCGCACGAGCTACCACCACTAACCCAGTGATTCACTGCCTACGCCGATTACCGCCCACTGTTTTTTCTGTTGCTGTGGTGTACGGGTATTGCACATGTTACAGTGCATATAGCTTGCACATGTTGCCATCAGGACTCTCGTCCCGTTATTCTTTCAATTCGGCATCTTTGTTTATAAGGCAAGTACCTTGTACATCTTTATCATTCCGTACCAGCATTTCATTTGAATCCGCGCATTTAGTAATTTTATCATCGTGTTGAAATCTACCATTTTTGTAGCATCCATGCTTCGTGATATTTCATATCTAGTTTAGTCGAATCAAATTCTTTTGCCTCTATGATTCGATGCCATCAAAAGATCGTAGTTTCCATTTTTCCGACATTTATTGCACAACACAGATTTGAAACTATATGTTTGCAAGTAAGAATCGTTTTAAATGCAACTGGCAAGTTGCTGCCCTGCTGACTGCTGTAACTTGTAGCCCAACTTTGACTTAGTTGCAGTTTAAATAGATTGGAACTTTATAAATGAATGTTTTAGCTCTGTGAATCTAGTTTCCATAATAATTGACAGATTCGGATTCGGAGTTATAGATAATGAATTATGATATTTTTAGTACTGCTAGGTCTGCACATTCCAGATTGTCACTTATAATACATCATTGTGTTTCACAATTTAAAATGTCATGTTAATAAATGAATTAAGACTTGGTATTCATCAGAAAACTACTAGACTTGATTAGGATTCATAATATGATTTTTATGAGATTTTTGATTGGATTTTTCAAACGGTTTTATAGATATGAACTTGACTCTAGAATGCTGTCCGCACACTAAACCAGTAGAGAACCCAAGTTTCGACCCAATATAAGTTAAAACCAGCTAGAGACTTCTAAATAGAAGTCATGGAAATCTATGTTAGGAATCCAGAACACTTGGCGGATTTGGAATCCAACCTACGGATTGCAAGTTATCCTAATTTCATCACTGTACTATCATAACTCCAGATTCACTGCTTGTTGATACATCGTCATGTTCTAATAATTCAATCAGTATATTTATTTAAAAATTTGAACCTGGAAACTATAGAAACTGTGTTGAATACTCTTAGGAGTTGAAAATAATTTTTTGTGAGAATTTAATAAGGTTTCTAGTTGAATTTCACATAGTGTAATCTCGTGCCGAGTTGCCGAGTTGCTGTCTGCACAGTAAACTCATAAAGAACTAACTGGTAGACCATATTTTTGTACTTATAATGTATTGTGTGGATATGCTTTGGAACCGGCAGGGATTCTAGTTTCTAGATTCCCTGACGGAACCTTATTCTCTTTCCTGTAGCAATGGTAAAGTCAATTTTTGTACAGCAACGTTGTACTGTCCAGAATTGTATATTTATGTTCTTAAAATATAAACATGTTATCTTCGTATTTATTAATTGAATAGATACAATAGATAGATCGAATGAATTTATATCATGTACTGCATGATTTATTATTGCAACTGTTTTACTGATTATACCGACTACATGTACATCGATTACATGTACATGATTGAATCACATTAAAAGAATGACTTGCTGGGGTAATAAGGGTACGACCTAGTAGTGGATAATATAGGAGACTGTACTCAGAAGGGAGCTCGTGGTTTCCTTACCATTACTGAATGACTGAATAACTGAATGACTGAATAACTGAATAGCTGAACGGCTGAACACTGTATATTGTTCACTGAATATTGATACAAAATACTGAATGACAGAATAACTGAATCATGTTTTCTGTCTACATGTTTTCCCGAGTACATGACCTATAACATTCACCACGAGAGTCAAAACATTACATGATTGTATGCACCTGAACCTGTGGTATGGAACACAGGATTGCGTACATTAGATAAGACTAATTAAATGAATAGACTTTAGATTTACAATGAGCACATGCATTTTCCAATTACAAGCTATATGATCCATGTTTATAAGTTTCCATGATTCTCGTTTACATGTTATATGTTTCATTCTACTAGTTTCATGATTCCTGCTCATAAGACAAGTTACATGATGCTCGATTACATGTTTGTGTTCCTCGTTATATGATTTGTTTCCTGTACATATGATTTTCTGTTCTTGTTATATTCCTATTCTTGTTACCTACTAGCTTGTACTATTTGCAGCCCGTTACTTGATCTAATGAGTGTTCTCCTTCCCCAACTCGAGATGATGAATGTACAGGAGTGAGAGAAGAATTTCCAGAAAGGAATCAGTGATCAGGTGTTCTGAAGAATGGAGATGGATTCCACCCTGCTTTTACTTGCTTATGTTTTTATTCTCAGTTCTATTTGTTTACTGCAAACCTTGTATTCCAGGCTTTATTGACCCGAAATTATTTTCTTTTCAGATGTTGGTTGTGTATAAGACACTACATAGATTATTCATGTTTACGTGATATTTTATTGCATGCGTGGTTATTGTCATCTTTCATATTGTTGAGTTAAACTGTTACAGCTTATGGATAATGTACCCATCATTCGCTGTGTCTAAGTTTTGTACCCGTGCTTCTGTATAATGGGTAGCGGGGCGTGACAATAATATTCAATAAGTGCACATTGTAGATCATCCATGGGGTGTCAACCAAATAATTGCACTCATTTAAGGGAATTACATTTTATTAGTACTAGTGTACTCTTGGGCAATATTGCACAAATTTATATAATATAATATAAAATAATGTAATATAATATGTAGTATAACTCGTACAATACTGTACATAATTTTAAAAAAATATAAATAAATAACGAATTCTTTTTTGAAAAATTTGTCTAATAACATCTATATAATAATGAAGATTCTAATTCCAATTTCGATGGAGTAAGAGTGAGGAGTTATCTCGTACATTTGCCCTCCTTTTTTTATTTTTAAAAGGAAAAATGAGATAAATCCTAGACAAAAGTGGTTTAGCATAATATATTATAAAGATTCCAAAATTTTAATTATTTTTAAAAATTTCTAATTGAATTTCCATATTTAATAATAATTTTTAGAATTTTATTTTAATTTCCTAATTTTAAATTATTTTTTGTGATTTTTTATTGATTTATCGACTTGGCACGATTTTTGGAGCAATCTGGATCGCCCATCGAGCATGTGCTCGCCCGCTGAGTGGAGTAAGGTGTCAGGTTGATGTGGTGACATAGCGCTACCTGGGACGTTGATCACATGATGGGCTCTCCCGCTTAGTGAATTAGACATGTGTGATTAGGTGGTGACATGGCACGATCGGGAGCCTCGATTACGCACGTCTTCTCACATCTGGACGATCGAACAGTCGAAAATTAAGCAGAGGTGGTGGCTAAGTGTGTGCACATGTTAAGGTATGTGTGAATTTCTACTTTTTCTCTTATTTCCCTATTTCAAAATGGAGAAAGGAGAAAGGGGGTACATTCACTCTCCTATTAGCATAAGATATAGATATAATGAGACCTTTGTCTTTTAAATACTAAAAATAATTCATGAGAGAGAGATTGAAAATTTAAACCTTGAAATGATTAATCATGATTAATAAAAAAAAATTGATGTGGTCAATAGCAGGGGCGGAGCCACACCCAAGCCAGGGTGAGCAACCGCTCCCCTTGAGTTTGGGCAGGCCCTTATTTGTATAGGTGGATTTTCATTTTTATTTTTAAATGGAAGTCCATGCAGTGCTCCCCCTTAGCGTGGCTCACAAGTAAAGGCCCATACAATCACTCCTCATACCACCCGACCCGCTCCCTTTTCTTCTGCTGCTCACTTCTTCTTCGTTTAGTTCTTGTGATTTCACTCCCGCTGAATGGAAATCCTGGCTCTGCCACTGGTCAATAGGTAGATGGATGCTGGATGTCCATGTTAACCAAAAATCTTCACTATTATAATCAAAATATTTTTTTAAAAGATGATCTCTCTTTCTTTGTAGGGTTAATGACCTATTGGTACCTAAAGTTTATAGTAATCCCCTATACACACTCATAGTTATAGTAATACCCCAATAGTCCTCAAACTTTTTAAAATTGGACCAAAAGGCACCTGCGTTAATTTTTTAACAGAATTAACGTAAAGTTACAAAAATACCATCGTCTCTTATTCTTCTTCTCTTCTTCAGTTCCTTTTTTTCCTTTTTTTCTTTCTGTTTTTCTTTTTTTTTGGTGATGGTGATAGTTTACGGAGATTGTCATGCCCTGCTTCCCAAAAGGAATACAGAATAAGAGTACCTGACAAAGCCCAACGAATGATTTTCATCATTTATAAACTGTAGTATCGACTCAGCATCATAACAAGAAATATAGCAAAATATATTCAATCACGCATGCAGAAATAATTTATTAATCAACAGAAAATATTTGAAATAAATATAAATATCCCAAATAAATTCAAGATTTGGATCAAAAGTAAAAACTTCGGGACTACAAGCTCGTTACAAGTTTTAAATAGCAACAAGAATTAAATAACTCAAATACAAATAACTGAAGCAAGATTTCTCAAACGAAGCCTAAAAGGTTTGCTCACCAACTCCACCAGGCAAATCATCTCCAAAGTCTATATAAATATATCTATAGAAGGAAAAAAATAGAGAAACAAAGACAGACGCCCTTAGCGCAAGTTTGGGCCGCAAAGTAGTACAAGAAAGAGTATGAAAATAAGTGCAAAAAAGTATGAAACAAAGATATGAAATCAAGAATATATAATATGATTTGACAATGATGCAATAAGTAGTGAAGTTCAAGAGACTAGCTAGCAAGTGAAACAAATCAAGTAACAGGATCAGGTAACAAATACAAGTGGCAGAAACAAGTAACAAGTGAGCATGTAACATGTATAAGTATCAAGTAACAAGTCTCAAGTAATAAATAACATGTAACATGTAACAAGTGGTAGGAACGGGTAACAAGAATGTACAAGTGAACATGTTATACTTAAATCTGTTGTTTAATCCTTTCTAGGTAGCACTTCATGCGTCCAATCTATTTACCACATAGTTTCTACTTACAAACAAGTTACGTTTAGGTCTAGTGGTGGATTTTAAAGGGCCGCGTACTCAGGTCATTTAGGAAATATGAGCGTGTGGTCAAACCATGGGCACTAGAGGTGGTCTCCGCAGGCACTAGAGGTGGCCCCCGTTAATTCCTAACGTGGTGCTTAGTTTTACGTGGTACTTAGTTCCATTTGATTGCAAACACATATCATGTAATCATGTGATGGGCACTAGAGGTAACCCCCGTAGGCACTAGAGGTGGCCCCCGTCAATTCCTGACGTGGCACTTAGTTCTACATGGCACTTAGTTCCATTTAACTCAAAATCATGGGAAACACTGGCCCCCTTCCGAGTACACTTACCTATATTGTCCACTACTATGGTCTTTCTCTTAACCCGGCTTGTTATTTATTATTATTATCAAGACAAGTATGAAAGCGTGCGAAACAGGATAAATAAACATGATCAAGGATAGGAAACAAGTTTAGGCTAGGTAGAATGCATATTCGGGTATCAAACAAATTATAATTATTAAAAACGACGAAAATTCCAATTTTGGACAGCATGACGTTGTTACACCAAAACTGAGATTCCCGCCACCACAAGAATGCAAAATTAAATCCGACAGAAAATCTAGAAACTAGACTCTCTTCCGAATCCAGTGCATATAAACAAGATACATAAAAGTTGTAGCAACAGGTGTCAAAACAGCAAACTATACAGAATTCGTGTTCAACCAGAACTTGTAAATTTTGTGTTTATAAATACGAAACAGGTTTGAAACTTCATTAATTAATTCCAGGAAAATTAGGGAACTTCCTCTAGTGTGTCTAGTATCAGCATGAAAAACTTCAAATCATTATCTTACTGGTAGCATGGTTAATTTAATTGTGAAACAAAGTGGTGCAGCAAATTCATTAATCTGAAATCCTGCGATATAGCAGCAGTAAAACTGTGATGAATCACAAACTATAATTTAGAATTCAATTCCATCAAAAGGGTAGTAAAATAGACACTGGGGATAAATTTCATGTTTCATATTCTGATGTTATTAGGGTCAAAACAACAAGTAAAAATAGGAACAACAACAAAATGGTTTCTTGTATATAAAAAGTGGCATGATTAATAACTATTATGAGTCTAAATTAATGTGTGATGCAATTTAGGGTGTAATAGATATCAAATCACCATGTCACATTTACTTCTAAACTCAAAAGAAAATAAAATCACCACATACATCATACAACATACATCTACAAGTCAAGGTGGTTCTTAGTTTCATGTGTTCAAATAATTAGATGATAAAATGGATCCAACTAGTTATGAAATGAATATATCAACGAAAGTTTGTGACTCTTATGATCATGAGATTGATAAGGAGTAAAATGAGATCATCAAATGATAAGCCAAAGGGGAGTCACAACTACGATCTACTTGTAGTATTTTCAAATAAAAGCTTGTACTAGAATAACGAATTTGTAACAGAAGATACTTGCCTTGATTGGATGAGGGCGTTGATCGACGATCAAAATCGGATGGATCGGATTGGCGCGGATCTTGATGACGATCAAGATCGAAGAAAATCGACGGCTCAGATAAGATCTGATCTAATCAAGATGATGGAGATCTGATGATGGCTCAGATCTTGATCAGATCGGAAGGTCCAGGAGCGTCTGATGATGATGATGATGATGATGGTGAGATCTAATGATGATCGCGATCTTGATGAGATCGGAAGGCCCAGGAGCGATTTGATGGTGATGATCAAATCAAACGGCCAGAATTCAAAGTGTAGCTTCACGGCAATGGTGGGAAGTTCCGACGGCGGCGGCGTTGAGGAATCGACTAGGGAGCAGTCGACGAAGGGGCGACGACGGCAATGATGGGAGTGGTTATGGGTTCGGCTTGGAGATCTATTTTGGAGGGGTAAACAGAGGAGGAGTAATGGAGGGGAAGCTTTGGGGATTCGGGGATACTGGATGACGAGGATGGGTGAGGCAGTGAGGAAGACAAAGCACATGATAAAGACGGGATGCTGATGGGTATGCGATGAGGGTCCTCGGGGATCTGCTGGCGGTGCGATGGGGACGATGAGGTTGAGGGAAGGTGGAGCGAAAACTGTGGGGGCTACATGGTGGAGACGACATGGAGACGGTGGAGGGAGGAGGGCTGCAGTCGTCGAGTGGTTGGGGATGGGATGATCGGGAGAGAGAACGGAGGTGGGAGGTTGAAGATGCACAGGAGACTGGGGGGTTGTACAGGGCGGCTAGGGTTAGGATAGGTTAGAGTTAGGTTTAATAGGGGGTTTATATTGAAAAGGTTATTGGGCTATTAGGTTTAGGGTTATTGGGTATGAATAGGATCCAATAACAGTTATAGGATTTGGGTTTTGGGGTTTAAAATCCAATAAGAGATAATTAAATAGAATAGGCTTTATAAAACACACACACACACACACACACACACACACACACACACACACACACACACACACACACACACACACACATATATATATATTTATATGATTCATATATATAGATATATATTGAATCATATATATAGATTAAATCATGAACAATCAAAACTAATAATAGTAGTAATAACAATAACAATAATAAAAATAACAATAATAATAACAATAACAATAACAATAGTAATAATAATAATAATAATAATATTTACAATAAAAATAATGATACTGCAAATAATAACACTAACAAAAATAATATTGGTAATAATAATAATAGTAATATTATTAATAATTATAATGATAACAATAATAATAAAAATGATATACATATCAAAAGAGGATTTGAGATAAACAAGTTTATTAAACTTCAAATAGTAAAAAAGTAAAATATAAATAATCGATCACTTAGAAATAGAAAAATAAAGTTATAATATACTATTATTCGAAGTAAATATAATTTTTGGTTCGAAAAGATTTTAGCAGAAGGTCCAAATCGAATTTATAATAAACTAAATTTATAAATAATCGAAATACAGAAAATTATTCATAAAATATGTATTTACGGGAACGGAGGTTACAGAGATGATGGTGGTGGTGGTGGTGGTGAGTTTTGGTGGTGAGTTTTCAGATAAAGGAGAAGAAGATGATGAAGAGGATGAAGAGAAGAAGAAGATAAAGAAGATGAAGAAATTGGGTTTCGATGGTGGGTTTTCAGGTAGAGGAGAAGAAGAAGTTGAAGATGATGAAGAGATGAAGAAGATGAAGATGAGAAGAAGATGAGTTTGGTTTTGGATAGCTGAGAGCATTTTTTTAATTTAACATGTTTCTTAACAGGTTTACCCGTTAAGAGAAATATTCAGGGAATATTTTATTAACTTAATGATAAAAGTTTGGGTACTATTGGAGTATTATTTTCACTTTAGGTGTGTATAGGTAATTATCACTAATTTTGGGTGTCAATGGGTCATTAACCCTTCTTTGTATTGTAGTAAGAGTTGAGGGGTTATTATTTATATTCTACCACGTACCTGCAAGTTGAAAGTCATCCTTGTGGACCTAAATATACACTAAAAAACATGATATTTTTATAGTTTTAATTTATATTTAATATTGTACATCCATTGAGATTCGAACCTAGGCTGAGGGCTCTAGTACCATTTTAAAGAACTTTACACAAATTTTTGCCATATTGCCATATTTCGACAAGAAACGTTCTACAATAGTTTGTTATTTTGCCATTTTTTGAGAAAATTGGAACAGTCGCTTCTCATATTTGAGAAATAATTTGCTCATTCTCAAAATATAGGTGACAGAACATATTGTTCTGTCCCTATATTTTTTTAATTTTAATAGGATTGGACGAAATAAGTTGTTTCATTTGTAAATTTTTTTAATTTTTTTATAATAAAAAAATGTATTAGACGGAATATCTTGTACCATCCTAAAAATTCAAAATAATAATTAAAAAAAACGGGAAATGCATCGGATCTTAAAAATTGAAGAAACGGGACAACATGTGTCGTTCCTGAGTGAAATGTCACTTTCAAAGTGATTAATCACTTAATTTTATTATTAATTAAGATTAACTATTATTTTAAACCACTAATCAGCTTGTTTATTAATTTAAATTGGAGTTCAGTATTAATTTAATAACTAATACTATTTTAATTATATATTTTTTTGAAGGAAAATGTGGAGTGTGGCCACCCTGTTTTATTAATAAGAAGTTAATAAAACAAACTCAGAGTACTGAGCCAAGTACAAGAACCTACGACACAAAAGTACATAAATCCCTCCCAAACATGGGGGGTGGGGCACAAGACAGTACAAACATACATACATCTAAGCAAACAAAGTACATCCAAACAACTACTCCCCCCAACAAAATGCTGGGGTGGTGGGGATCAATCAACAATACATATCTGACAGGCAGGGCAACACATTCTTCAGTCTAGCGTCGGCCCAATCTCGATATCCTCTTCATCGTACTCCTCCACCTAGAAGACGTTCGTGATCCTCCCTCTAGGACTTGCTGCGGCAACATTTGCCCAAAAGGAAATAAGATGCATAATGTGAGTCAAGTTACTAGATGCATATTTTAATTATATTAAAAATTTAAATAAATGCTTCTGAACGGAACAATATTTTTCATGCGATCAATTTTTTTTTTTTTCTCATATTTTAGCAAATGACCACTATAGAGTAATTCTTATTTGTCATTTCTCAATTTGTTATTTTGTCAAAACATAGCAACAACCATTGTCAAAGCTCTATTAGACCAAAATTCCGACTATGTTAGGGTTGAAGGTTCAATATTTATTTTCAAACATAAAGGACAAATATTTTCTATACCATCGCACATCAGTTTCTCGTATAATATGTATATTATACATACTCATAAAACTAATTTATGGTAAAAGTGGTAAAGAAAAGATAAACAAATACTACAGTCCTTAATGCAATCCTTGCCTAAGTATAATGGCTGTGAATCCTGTGATGCAAGAAGAGAGAGAGAGAGTAGAAAACAGCATCCCAGTGCTTTAAATGCACCATTAATGGCTGCTCTGATGAGGGTGGCCTCTTCTGGCCCCCCTCCCTATTGCTGGAAGTTCGTGCTTCTCTCAATTTTAATTTCACAACCAAACCCCTTCCATTTTTACAAAAACCCACAAAAAAACTTTTACTAAAAAAAATCCCTTCTTCTTCTTCTTTTTCTTCTTCATGGATTTCTGAATCTGTAATGGTTGCTGTGTTTCTGAAACATGTACAAGAACCAGCTTCAGGAGTTAGCTCAGAGGAGCTGCTTCAACCTGCCTTGTTACACCAGCACTAGAGAAGGGCCAGATCATGCACCAAAGTTCAAGGCTTATGTCAGGTTCCTAGGTGAGATCTTTGAAGCCCCAAGCTACTTCCCAACTCTGAGGCAAGCTGAGCATGCAGCTGCTGAGGTGGCACTCAACAAGCTCAACAATCTTTCTAGCAGGGGAACTTCCAAGTCACTTGCTGCAAGAGTCCTGGTATCTTTCTTTAATTTTTAAATTTTTTGAATTTTTTTTGAATCTTTGCTTGTTATAATCTGTTAATTTGGAGAAAACCCATTTGGTATTTTGAAGATTTTCTTCAAGATTTTTCAAATTTTCATTGATGGAAAAGACTGCATCTTGGTACATATATATTAGTTTGTTTCTACTTTTGTTGCATTTTTCATTTAGTTTCTTGATTTGTATCTTTTGTTAAGTTACTTTAGGCTTAATAACCCAGAGAAAAGATAAATGAAAATAAATAAATAAATAAATGAAAATTATTCTAGTCTAACTCTCTGAAAATTTGCATCATACCCTCTCATCCTTGTCCATACTAATCTTCTTTGTTTCGTTCCAATTTTATCATATGTCTCTGAAGGAACATACGGGACATCCATACCATTTCTTTTGTTATTTTAGAGTAATATATACGTTCTACTTTAAGATTAGGATTTAGGGTTCAAAATCTTCAATATTGCAGGATATTTATATATATAAAAAAAGGTTTTTAACATGTATGTCCCTAACAAATATGAAATATTAGGGGTGGCCGATCATACCGAAATGAGCCAACCGACCGGTTTTCCAACTGAACCAATCGATTCGGTACCGAAAAATTCGGTTACCAAAAGTATGGTACCGTACAACCGTACCGAGTTCTAAAATTCGGTTCGTTTTCGGTATGAATATGGTTCAGTCGGTATTTTACCCTACCGTACCGATGTATGAAAAACTTAGCAGCAATGAGCTAGATTCTTCATCATCCCTTTTTTTGTTGTTGCAAATTCGTGTAAACCCAAACTGAAATCCATCAAAGCCCAAATGCCACAAGTAATACGGATGTCATTTACAAATTCACTTTAATCCCTAGTTCTTTATGAAATTATGAAAGATCATGAGGATGTTTTTTCAATCAAGTCAAACAATTCATCTCCCAAGCCAAATCCATGCATCTTAGCCATGTCTTTTGTCTTCATTTTTGGCTTTGGAACCTTTTGCTGCTTCAACCAAGAGTAGACAATAAAGACCTTGTTCATAACAAACAACTCCGGGGCCTCAGGATTGAAAACTATATCCCATTTCCTGCTCATCTGAGAGAATATTACCAGAAAAAGCATGTTAAATGGTGAATCAATAAAAATAATCTATAAAGGTAACTTTAAAAAAAAAATTATTATTAAGAAGAGTTAAGTTTTATTATGTGATCAACTGATCATGTCTTAATAATATATCCAACTAATTTAGCAGATAGCGAGATATGCATACATTTACAACTAAGGTATTTGTTGGGTCATATTTGGTATAACACCAATACCGAATTTGGTATAACACCAATACCGAACCGTACCAATCGAAGTAGTCGGTATACCGAACTTTTTGGTTGGTAACGGTTTGCATATTTTCAAACCGAACTAGTTTGGTATGGTAATGGTACAATGTCAAAAAGTCCGGTACCGTACCGAGCCCACCCGCTAGTGAATATCACATATACCCCTCACAAATGTGTATTTTCATATTTACACCTAACAATGTGTGTCCAACCTCTTAGTTACCCCTTAAGTGTAAACTTCATTAAAAACTTTAAAATGTATAAAATATAAAATTCTATTTAATAGATTTAATGTAAAATGACTAAAATACCATTCCTCCACTAGTCAAGCTTCATCTTCTTACTTTTTTATAAACTCAATCGACTATAAAATCAACTGAAACACATCAACAATTCACAATTTTTATTCAGTTTTCTTAATAAATAGATAAATTTATAGTACATCTTTATAATTTCATCTTCTTTATCATGTTTTCCAGTCAAATTCATCACTAATCTTATAAATTTCAAATACACGTAGTTTGAAGCAACTTTTAGGGGTAAATAAGAAATGAGAACATATTGTTAGGGGCATATATGAAAATACACATTTTTGAAGGATATATATGATATTAGTATATTTGTTAGGGATATACATGTTAAAAACCAAAAAAAAAAAGGCTATAATGTAATAGTTGGTCTCTCTCTTTTTTAGTTTGATTATTGTAAGGAGTTTTGCAGGATAATTTTCTGTAGATTCACCTTACTTTCTGGTTCTTGATCTTTGGTTTGAGAGGTAAACTACTAGTCATTTTGAAAGAAGAGCGGAAAAACTAAATGATTTCTTGTTTCTCGTACACGCAAAATGTTCAGTGAATTTTCAGTAGTTATATAAACCTCGAAAGTTCGTTATTATAGGATGAGACTGGAGTTTACAAGAACCTCCTCCAAGAGACTGCACACCGGGCAGGGCTCAAACTCCCCGTGTACACGACGGTGAGGTCGGGCCCTGGTCACCAGCCTATCTTCACTTGTTCAGTAGAACTTGCTGGTATGAGCTTCACCGGCGAGTCGGCCAAAACAAAGAAGCAAGCCGAGAAGAATGCTGCAATGGCTGCTTGGTCTGCTCTGAAACGAAGTATGAAAAAGAAACTCGGTTTTTTTTATTTTCTTTTCTCTCATTGTTCATTTTGTAGTAATGTGAGCTCTATTTTGAAAGTGCCAAATTTGGAGCCGCTGTATCCAAAAGAGATCGAAGGTGGTGAAGATCAAGAACAAGCAGTTGTAGTTCGAGTCCTCTCAAATTTCAAGCCTAAGGAGGAGAACACAGCAATGAAGCAGAGGGATCAGATTCAAAGAGGAAGAGTGGCTTCTTCTCCCCTCACTGCATCAGGCTACCGACTACACCACCAATGGCGGCGATTCGATGATCTTCTTGTACCTGATTCCCCTCAGAGAGGCTTTTCGACTCTGCCCTCTCAAAGTGGCCACAAAATCTTGCCATCATTGCCTGCTTCGTCTTCAGATAATCGAACCACCAATTTTGCATCGCTCTTTCCAATTCTTCCTAAAAAAGAAGAGGATGTGATAGGAAAATTGATCTCTAACGACCCACATTGCACTTTGAAGCCTAATCAAGATTTTATTAGACCAAGACTAAGTTACGAGACAGCTTTCTCGCTTCCATATCAACGAACACAACCTACCAATAGCTCATTTAGTCCTCAGTTGAGAAGCTCACTCCCGAGAATGATGGGGAGTGGTGGCTTCCACGGCATCGCTCCTGCTGTGAATGTGCGCTCGGTGGTTCCTGTCTGTGCTGTTCCACCATCGCCAGCGAGGTCAGAACCGAAGAGTTCAGGGGTCGAGAAGAAAGAAGCAGGAGTGGAGGAGATTTCAGCAGCTACCTCAAAGCTCAGCAAGCTCCAAACTCTGTGAGTTTGCTTTTATGGCTTCCAATGAGATAATTGATGTGTCTTGGTAGTTTGGATCGATATATGGTTTGAAGTTTTGATAAATTTCGCAATGTACATCTGAACTCCATATATAACTCTGCTCTCTACTTTCCTCATGTTGTTTGTTCCATATGTGCCTTGGTGGTGAAACCAAGTGAACAAGCATCCAAGGCATCATCCAATGCACTCAATACATATTACAAATCTTCTACTTCTACTCCTATTGCTTGGTCTAATTCTTCTCTGATTTGCTTTTGGAATTATTGATCATCATTGTGTTCAAGGGTTTCTGGTTCTGTTTCTGAGTTCCAACTTCGCCAGTTATAAGTAGGACTTGTTTAGCTGTATTTAGAGATCATTAATGAAATCTAATTCATAGTTCTTGAAACCAATTCCAAGTCAAGCAAGAAATATTAACTATAGCGGTTAATTTTTAGAATTTGCTTGGACAACAACCAATTTCTTGCACCTTGTATGACAAAAGTTTCATGCGAAGCAGCCCATTTTGAAGTACAATAGCAGAGCTTAGCAGGTCCTTAATAGAGAATTAAATTAATGTATTTAATTCTAGTTATCTCACTCCCCTAAAATAGGGTATTCTGTTCATATCTTTCCTTTGTTGACCGATTCTCATTATTCTTTAGTTATCAGGTTTGAATTGATTTGCTGGTAGCAAATTGATTCTCTCTTGTAAACCTATTTATATCCCCTAACATCAATGAAAAAGAGTATGCCATTATTCATTAATTTCTACGCTTCCATATGGTATCAGAGCTAGGTCCTAAACCTCTCTCACCACTCCATTGCCAATTCTAGCCGACGACATCACCATGGCCACTGATCCATCCCCAACCCAGGAAATCCAACCCAAAGTCTTCAACTCATAAACATATCCCATCCATCCATCATCAAACTGACCTCTAAAAATTATCTTGCTCAGAAACTCCAAATTGAGGCCATTCTCGTCGGCTACAACCTTTACAAATACATTGGCAACACTCATCCATGTCCTCCTCGCACCATCACCACCAACGACGTTGAAACTCCCAACCCAGCTTTTCTGCCATGGATTCGACAAGACAAACTGTTGTTTTGCGCCCTTGTCGGTTCCATCTCCTCTTCCTAATTCATTCCGCTCATCCAGCAATCGGCCACCTCTCGCGAAGCATGTCAAACTCTTGCCAACACCTATGCTCGCCCGACTCGTGGTCACATAAAGCAAATCAATGACCAAATCAAGAAAGCCACGAAGGGCTCCCAATCCATATCGGACCACATGCAACATGTCAAGTGCCGAACTGATCAACTTGCTGCACTTGGCAAACCATTGGACCATGAAGACATCATTGAGAAGATCATAGAGGGTCTCGATGATAACTATTGCCACATTGCAGATATAGTGGAAGGTAGGGACACTCATTTGATGAGCTTTATGAGAAACTCATCAAGGGAATTGACCCTTCAGCAGTCGCAATCTGCTTCCTTCCCACATCCCGCCAAGGCAAATGCTGTGTCGACCAGGTCAAGTAGTTCACACCGCCCCTCGTCAAACCAGACGCAGCCCCACCACTTGCTCCTCGACAACAGCCATCTCAGCCTCTACACGCCATGACTCGCCAGCAGAGACCTTATCTCGGCAAGTGTCAAGGATGCCGCCAACAGGGCCACACTGTTGCTCAGTGTCCCCTCTTTCCGCTAGTACCTGCCCCTTCACACGGCGCTACTCACTCATCGCCCACTAGATCTCAGTGGCACCCAAAGGCGCATGTTGCCACAGCATCAGGTGCCGAGACCCCGGCCTGGCTTCTCGACAGTGGTGCCTCTCATCATGTCACTACCGACCTCGGCAACCTCTCGCTTCATGCTCCATACGACGGATCTGATGATATCGAAATCGACGATGGTACTGCCTCTATTAAAACACCCTATCAGACTTTTCAATTACATGATGTTTTATTGGTTCCAGCCATGAAAAGAAATCTGATCGCCATATCTCAATTTTGCAAAAATAATAACACTTTGATTGAGTTCTTACCAGCTTCTTTTTGTGTGAAGGATCTATGAACAGGGGCCACACTGTTGGAAGGACTACCTAAAGGTGGTGTGTATGAATTGCTGGTTTCGCACCTCGCTTCTCGTCCTTCGGTCTTCACCAGTATCAAAGTGTCTTCCTGTGTTTGGCATCATCGTCTTGGTCACCCATCCGAGTCAATCCAACGTCACATAATCTCTAAGTTTGGCTTACCTTTAGATTTCTCTAGTTCCAAGCATTTCCATTGCAAAGATTGTTTCTGCAATAAAAGTCATAAATTAACTTTTTCTCAATCATCTATTGTGTCTACGTCTCCTCTCCAAATTATTTATTCTGATGTGTGGACCTCGCCTATTCATTCTATTGATGGTTACAAATATTATGTTGTTTTTGTTGATCACTTCACGCATTAGATATGGATTTACCCCCTCAAACGTAAATCTGATGTTGCCACTATCTTTCCTCGTTTCAAAGCTCTTGTTGAAAACTTCTTCAAGAAGAAATAGTCACCTTCTACTCTGACAATGGGGGGGAATACATGGGTCTCGCCAAATCCACTGGTCTCACCACATACTTATCCACACATGGCATCTCGCACCTCACCTCACCACCTCACACTCCAGAACATAATGGCTTCTCGGAATGTAGACATTGCCATATTGTTGAAACAAGCCTTTCTCTTCTCTCTAAAGCTTCCTTACATCTAACCTTCTGGTCATATGCCTTCTCCACTGCCGCCTATCTCATAAATCGCATTCCCACACCCACTCTCCATATGACCTCTCTCTATCATAAACTCTTTGAGTCGCCACCCAACTACTCTATGCTTCGAGCCTTTGGCTATTTGTGCTATCCTTGGCTCCGTCCATACTCTCCTCACAAACTCTCTAGTCACTCCACGCCTTGTGTCTTCCTTGGTTACTCCCTTACTCAGAGTGCGTATCTGTGTCTTGATCCATGTACTCAAAAGCTCTTCATCTCATGTCATGTTCAATTTGTTAAAGTCTGAGTTATTCATGTCTAAAGTTGATCCGCATCTCACTCATCTTGATGACTTGACATGCGACACATAGCTCCCACAACATGTCATTCTCCCGGTTTCATACACATCATCTGAAGTTGGTTCCAGTGGCTCTTCGTCAGTCGACTCCAACACACAAACGGATATGGTAGACCAACACGTTTGCCTCTTTCCCTCCCCCTTCCCTTTCCAGACCCACCTCACACTTCGCCTACTTCCCCAAACACCTTACCACCCCTACTGCCCACCCCAATACTTGAACCCACTCCTCACACGTCCCCACCTGTCTCTGTAGCTTTACCCCCACCTGTTCTTCACCAAGTCTCAGGAAACACATCATCAACACCCTTCATCCGCACCTTGCTTATCGTCACCCGTTCCCGAAACAACATCCACAAACCAATCACCAAACTCAGCCTCTCGGCTCAACTTGCCTCAGAAATTGAACCCACAAGTGTAATTCAGGCCATCAAAGATGGCAGATGGAGACAGGCAATGTCCGAGGAGTTTGATGCCTTGGTTCGAAATAGCACTTGGGAACTGGTAGCTCCAAATGGTGTGCAAAATATTGTGGGGTGCAAATGGATTTTTCGACTTAAACATTTATCTGATGGATCTATTGATAGGTACAAGGCTCGCTTAGTAGCAAAGGGGTTTCACCAACGGCCAGGAGCGGACTACCATGAGACATTTAGTCCGGTTGTAAAGCCGACCACAGTTCATATCGTCCTATTGCTTGTTGTCAAAAGAGGTTGGGATCTTCGACAGCTCGATGTCAACAATGCCTTTCTACATGGCACACTCACTGAAGATGTCTTCATGACCCAGCCTCAAGGCTTTGTTGATGCTGGCAATCCACACCATGTATGTAAATTGCGAAAGGCAATATATGGTCTCAAGCAAGCTCCTAGAGCTTGGTACAATGAACTTCGCCAGTTTCTACTCACATCTCACTTCTCAAACTCAGTTGTTGACACCTCTTTGTTCATTCTTAATGACAAAGGTATAACTATCATGTTACTTGTTTATGTTGACGACATCATCATCACAGGTAACAACGCAGCATCAATCCAGGACTTCATCTCGGTTCTTGCTCGTCGCTTCTTGCTCAAAGACCTCAGCACTCTTCACTACTTCCTTGGTGTTGAAGTTGTCCCTCGCCCTCAAGGCCTTCTCCTCTCACAGCGAAGATACATTGCCGACTTGCTGGCTCAAACAAAGATGACTGATGCTCGACCAGTTGCAACTCTGCTTGCCACCTCTCCCATCCTCACTCTTCAGTCTGGGACGACACTTACTGACCCAACTGAATTTCGAGCTGTAGTTGGCAGTCTTCAGTATCTCTCACTTACTCATCCATACATTGCCTATGGAGTCCATAAACTGTCTCAATACATACATCGCCCGACTACCGAACACTGGAATGCTGCCAAGCGACTTCTTCGATATCTGTGCGTCACCATTGATCATGGCATCATGTTACATCTCCAGTCGCCTCTCGCCCTACACGCTTATTCAGACGCCGACTGGGTTGGTAACAAAGACGACTTCACCTCCACCAGTGCTTATATTGTCTACCTAAGGCAAAACCCGATATCCTGGAATTCGAAGAAGCAACGAACAGTAGCTCGCTCCTCAACTGTAGATGAGTACCGGTCTGTTGCTTTAACAGCTGCCGAGGTGAGATGGATAACATCCCTTCGTAGTGAGCTTGGTTTCAAATCCTCATAACAGCCAGTAATCTACTATAATAATGTGGGCACATCAAACCTCTGCTCTAATCCGGTTTTTCATTCTCACATGAAACATGTGGCTCTTGACTTTCATTTCATTCATGAACAAGTTCAAGATGGCAGCTTACGAGTCACTCATGTCTCTTCGATGGATCAACTAGCCGGTGGACTCACCAAACCACTACCCTGCATGTGTTTTCATGACTTGCTGAAAAAGATTGGTCTCTTCTCAAGGAGCTCCAACTTGCAGGGGCATAATAGAGAATTAAATTAATGTATTTAATTCTAGTTATCTCACACCCCTAAAATAGGTTATTCTGTTTATATTTTTCCTATGTTGATCGATTCTCATTATTCTTTAGTTATCAGTTTTGAATTGATTTGTTTGTAACAAATTGATTTTCATTAGTTATGTAACACCCCGACTCGAAATAACGATTTTTCTAACAACTGTCCACCACAGGCTTGCCTTATAAAAGGTGCTATAGCTGATTGGTGACCTCTAATCCCAAGTAATTATATATATATGTATATATATACACAATTAATCTCAAATCTTCCCGATATGGGACTAATTAATCCCACATCTACCTCTTTCTTTAGTGTGTGACGTCAGCCAAGGCAGCCCCCCTTAGGTGGGCCCCTCGCCACGTCAGCATATGCTAACAGGAGCAGCAGAACCCCCAATTAGGCCCCATTCTGATGTTAGGAGCAGTAGAGACCCCTACCGAGCCCCGCTCCCTGCCACGTGGGCTGACGCTGCGCAACAGCAGCATATGCTGCTGTCCTAGGCCCCACCAGCCAACACAATTCTATAGAAAGGCCTCATAGGAAACTCTATAGGCCACCTCTAATATATACATATATATTCTTAACACAGAGTGTTACACCCCCCCCCCCCCCCTCTTTAAGAATTCAGCGTCCTCGCTGAAGTCGGGATATGCAACGTAGCACAGGATCTTTCTTCCTAGCCGATGTGGAGTGGAGTACCCTGATTTGGCTAGATGTACCCTAATTCTGCTAGCGTACCCTAATTCTGCTAGTTGTACAGCCCCTACTTGGGACTCGCACATCCACTAGCTCCATATCAGGCATACATCATCTAACTCCATCTCAGGCATACATCTCACCCACTCTTACCCACACTCGGTGTCGAAAGTCGGCTCTGATACCATTTATAACACCCCGGCCCGAAACAATGATTTTTCTAACAACTGCCCACTACAGGCTTGCCTCATAAAATGTGCTATAACTGATTAGTGACATCTAATCCCAGGAAATTACACACACACACACACACAATTAATCTCAAATCTTCCATATATGAGACTAATTAATCCCACATCTACCTCTTTCTTTGTGTGTGTGACGTCAGCCAAGGCTGCCCCCCTTAGGTGGGCCCCTCGCCATGTCAGCATACGCTAACAGGAGCTGCAAAGCCCCCAACCGGGCCCCACTCCCTGCTGCGCGGGCTGACACTGCGCAACAGCACATATGCTGCTCTCCTAGGCCCCAACGGCCACACAATCCTATAGAAAGCCCCCATAGGAAACTCTATAGGCCACCTCTAATTAATTCATATATATATATATATATATATATATATATATATATATATATATATATATATATAATCTTAACACGGGTGTTACAAGTTATCAGTTTTGAATTGATTTGTTTGTAACAAATTGTTTCTCTCTTGTAAACCTATTTATATCCCCTAACATCAATGAAAAATAGTATGTCATTATTCATTACGCTTCCATAGTCCTTTCATTAAGGGTGTGTTTGAGAACTAAATCCACTCTCAAAATTTATTTTTTGAACTAACCCACTTTCCTAAACAACTTTCCTAAACAATTATCTAACTAACCTACTACAAGAAAATATTACCCCCAACTGACCCAGTTGAATATAAAAACCTAAAAAATAAAATTTTCTATATAACCCTACTTAGAAATTATAAACTATAATATCCCTTAACCTTATAAAAAAATGGGTATTTCCAAGAAAATAAGGAAACTAAAATTAAAAAATCTTTCAAAATTTAAAATTAGATACATTGATAGAAGATTAATGGAAAGAAAGTGTATAATTGATAGGGAAATATCAGAATATTTGTTAATAATAAGTAAAGCTAGTAAATGAGAAACTACCTAAGCAAATACAAAAGAGATAACATACAAAGTATTGTATTATAGGAACGAAGGAGCAAGCTGGTATTACCAACAACTATTATCATACAAGATCTTAAACTATAGGAATTAAGTTAGGATGGATAATATTACAAAGAAAAAACAACAAAACTTTCAGAAATTTATATGATAAATATTCAAGAATTGGAAGAAGATTATAATGGTCCAGAATTTGTAGAAACTATAAGAAAAGATTTAAAAATCATAAATAAGAAATAAAAGAACTTTGTACATATATAACAGATGACACTGAAGAAGAATTAGGCATAACAAAAGAAGGTATGAAGGAGTTAGAAGCCATAACAAAACATAATATAAATATTTTGGAAATAGAAGATTTAATGGCAAATCCCAATCCATAGAAAATAGAGAAAGCTTTGAGAAATCTAGACATACCAAATGAAGAAGTAAAAATGGATCAAGAAGAAGACAAGATTTTAACAAAACCTACAAAAATTCAATTAATACATACGACATCTTAAGGCCAGCACCTAACAAAAGGGCTTATCACCTACCATGGAAATGACAAGACACAAAAAATAATAAGTTAGGAAAAGATTTTTTTTTATAAAAAAACCCCAAAATATGAACCTGCAGAAAACTATGAAAAATGAATAGCAAAAAATGGTGAATGACTAGATCTAGACTGTGTAAAAAATGTAGATAAAACAATAGAAGAATGGGCTAAGACTTCACTAATAGTATGATTTAGGCAAAATCTTTCAAAAAAATCATTTGAGTAATTTATAGAAGCAACCATTATAAGAGTAGTAGCAAAATGGTGGAATGGACTAAAGGAAGAAGAAAGAAATACTATTAGAAAATCAAGATCAATTGAAGATAAAGGAACAGAAGAAATCTCAGCACAACAAACCTTAGGACTAAAAGAAATAATTACAAATTACGAGATAGCAATAAGAACATAATTTAGTGTCTACGATAAAGGAAAAAAACACACAATATTCAAAAAGAACAAAGCAAGATGGAGATTAAGCAATTTAGAAATATGCGACATGTATTATTTTGACTATTATGCTTGTGAATTCCGAGAATATTTTCAAGTCAGTTATTATACAAAAGAAGAAATGCATTCAATCTTAGACTCATTTTCCCCCTAAACTACATGATCCATGAAGTATAAACATATACAGTGCATACATAAGTGAGAAAGTAAAACCAGAAGTAGATATTTTAGGGTATAGAACACATTTTGTAAAAGATTATAGGGATAAAGTGTGTCAAGAAGCTAGAGCAACTATAAAATACTATAGAACATATAAACAAAGAATTTGTTTATGAAGAGGCAAGTCCAAATCATTGGGGATGTAATAATAACAATAATTATATAAAAAGACGTAAACACAAATTCCAAAAATATAAATGAAAATAAAGAAAAAAATTTAAAAGATATAAAAAATCCTATAATGGATACTTCAAAAGAAAAAATAAAAATAAACAATATCCAAAAAACTCAAAGAAATGTAATTGCTATATATGCGGAGAAGTAGGACGTATATTACCAAAGTGTCTGAAAATAATGAAAAAAAAATATATATAATATATGGAAGAAATTGAAGAAATGTATAAAATAAACTATGAACTCATAGAATATGAAGAAGAATTGTCAGAAATAAGTGAAGATAAAGAAATAATGGTAATGGAAGAAGATAGTGAAAGTAGTGAGGATGAAATAGAAGAACATAAAAAAAATGTGATAACAGAAATAGAAAAACCACTAGAAAGAGAAGAAAATAATGAAGAAGTAAGAGAAAGAATGAGTTGTGACATATAAAAATATGATAAAATAAAAGCAACCAAACTAGATATAAATTCAAAAGAGATATTTAAACTTCCAATATTTGAAAGAAAAAGAAATATCATAATAATAGGTAGAAATAATGAACAACCTATAAATATTGAACAAGCTCGAGGAAAAACCTTAATTTTATTGATAACAGAAAGAATAATAAGACAGAAAATGAAAAAAAAATAAGTGAGAAAACCAGAAAGACATTAATGTACATACATTTAGGAGTTGTACAAATAATAATAAATGCTTATTTCAATGAAGAAATAAATACACCTTTAGAGATATACTTAATGGATGATAGAATAATATCAAGTACACAAGATGGCTTAATAGGAATAGTACAAGGAAATTTAATGTATCAAAAAATATAATTTGAAATAAAACCTAACTCCTCTATATGTATGACAGAAGAAAATAAAGACAAAAGTTTAGTCATGTATCACAGATTATCGAGAATAGAAATGATAGAAAAAGTAAGGTTATGAGTATACAAATAAGCACTATTTATACATTTACATGTAAGCATGAAGTAAATAACAGAAATACTGATAACTTCAAAATAGAACCACTATTCCGGAAAATTATAAGATACAAACCAGCTAGAGAAAATCCTAAAATGACTATACCAAATTATATAGAATTTGACTTTAATAAAGCAAAAGATATTGCAAAAGGAAAAACACCACAAATAATGTTTGGTAGAAGATCACTACCAATAAGAAATAAACAACAGGCATTGGAACTAATACCAATAATAAATACATTAGAGAATCAAAATAATAATTAATTTAAGATAGAAATAGAATATTATGATAATGGTAAATGAAAAAAATATATAGCTCTAGTATATACTGAAGCTACTAATTCACATATTAAACAAACAAATATAAAAATAACGGAGTTAATACCATTAGAAACTGCATATTACTATCTGGACTACTATAATAATAGACATACAATTGTCCATAAAATAATATTACCACTAAAAATAAACAGTAGAAATGAAATACTATTACACTTACATGTAGACCCAGAGCACAATGTCAATGAAATATTATTAGGAACTAACTTCCTTATATCAGTACAACCATACTCAATACAAGACAAAATAATAATAAAGGTAAACAATGAAAGTATAGTAATAAATAGAATATTGTGTAAATGAATCCATTAAGAGCAAAAAAAATCGACAGTAGATTGCTTTCTCACCGCTCATGAAGCTATTAACCTATGTTGCTCTAGGAAATCAGATACTGTCATGCTCAAGATAGATTTCCAGAAAGCTTTTGATACCCTAAGTTGGGGATTTCTTGTAGAGATGCTTACTGCTCGAGGGTTTGGACCCAGATGGTGTAGTTGGATTAATAGCATTCTCCACTCTACCAAATCCTCTGTTCTTCTCAATGGGGTGGCAGGAAGGACCATTTGCTCCAAGAGGGGCCTGAAACAAGGAGACCTCTGTCTCCCATGCTCTTCATTCTGGGAGTGGATGTATTAGCTCAAATGTTGAAACTAGGACGAGATCATGGCACTTTTTCAAATCTTAATCTACGGGGAGCTCTATCAGAACTATCCATCCTACAATTTGCAGATGACACTCTCATATTTTGCAAGGGGAATGAGCAGGAGATTCTGCACCTCAAGCTTCTTCTTCATATTTTTGCCAATGTCTCTGGTCTTCACATCAATCTCTCCAAATCTTCCCTAGTTTACTTTGGTAACTCCAATACAAAACTACAAGCGTTTGCTCATATACTTGGTTGCAAACAAGACACTCTTCCCACAAAGTACCTTGGTATGCCGCTGTCCAAAGGTAAACTCAAGAGACGAGATTGGCAACCACTAATCCTCAAGATAGAAAGACGCCTGGCAACTTGGAAGGGGCGACTTCTATCCAGAGGTGGAAGACTCATTCTTATCAATTCGGTCCTCAGTGCACTTCCTACATACTTCGCTTCATTCTTTAAACTCCCTCAATGGGTTATCGCCAGGATTGACCCAATTAGAAGCAGATTCTTCTGGACTGGAGGGGACTCGAAGGCATCTGGAGCCTGTTGCTCTTGGAAGCGTTTGTGTCAACCCAAGTTACAGGGTGGCCTAGGGATTCTTAATCTGAGCCAATTCAATAACGCTCTTCTCTTGAAGTGGTGGTGGAAGATTCACACAGAGCAATCCCTTTGCACGAAGGTCCTCAAGTCTCTTTATTTCCGGCCATCACAAAACTCATTTATTTGCCCAACCAAATCCTCTGATTTTTGGAAGAGCATATACAGACTTAAAGAACAGTTTAATCGTTGTACTTCTTGGTCACTCGGCAATGGCTAGTCTATCAAATTCTGGACCTCAAGATGGCTGGAGGGACACAGTATAGCCACGCTATTCCCTGCCTTATTCAATGCTGCTTGGAACACGGATGCCTGCTTGAATACCCAGGGCTATAGACAACAGGGCAGATGGATTTGGAAACTAGGTCTACACTCTTCTAACTCTACCAGTATCATCTATGAAAAAGGTTGTCTACTCAATCTCCTTCAAAACATTCATCCCACCTCCACACCAGATTGCATTTCTTGGCGCTTCTCCACTACTGGCGTTTTCTCGGTCAAGTCTGCCTACCAATTCTTCAGCATCTCAGGTTTGATTACTCCCTTCTATAAGGCATGTTGGGACTCATTGGTGCCGCTCAAGTGCAAAATCTTCATTTGGATGTTGAGTTCGGAAGCACTCAACTCTAAAGCACGTCTCATCTCCAAAGGCTGGAACGGTGACCCGGCATGCACATCTTGCGCATGTCCGATGGAAACCACATACCATATATTTTTTGAATGCCCCACTGCTTGCCAATTATGGCGTTATTTCATGCAGCGATTTGACATCACATACCTCCCCTCCTCTGTCACGGAATGCTTCTCACAGTGGTGTTTTGATCACCACAAACACAAATTCACATCCTCATGGCACTTGATTGTTATTGCATCGTGTTGGAGTATTTGGATGGCTCGAAATGATTCTGTTTTTCATGACAAATCTATTACTGGAGAAACACTCATTGCTAATACTAAATTTTGGATTTCTCTTTGGTTAGATGCAAGCTAAGATTCAAAGAAGAAGCGCCAGATTCTCAAAGAACTACAAGCCACCGGGGACACAGATCTTATGCTACCAGCTGCAGCAACATCCTCCCATCCCAGTCCTGAAGACTCCCAAGTGTGATTGTATTTCCTTTTCTTTATAAATGTTGTATGTTTTGGAGGCTTGCCTTTATGCCTCAGTTTGCTTTGTGTACGATTTTGTGGTTGATCTGGCCTTTTTGTGTCTGCGATGGGTAATGAGGCAAATAAGTGATAGGATCATAGGATTGGGCTAGTTGAGGTGCAAGACAGATGTCCGCTGCCCTCTCTACGTCCCAGCCCTATGCAATCCCGATCTTCTTTCGCCTAATAACCTTATCACCTTGGCCTTGCGATCAACATCAGCTTGTAAAGTTAAGACTCTGTTATCTTTATAATATATTTTGTGAGGTAGGTTAACTCCTACCTTTTGCCAGTCAAAAAAAAAAGAGCAAAAAAAAAAAATTATACACACTAACAGAATTTGTCTATGAAGGATACAAATCAAGAAACTATCATATTCTAATAGACACTAGAGCAGGTAATAACTTATGCCGTGAAAATATACTACCAAAATGAAAACAAGATAAATATAACAAAAGGCAATAACTTGATTAACTGGAAAAACTGTCATACTTGATAGGTATCAACAAAATGTTACTATACAAATAGAAAATTACGTACTAAAAATACTAATAATATACCAGTTTGATGATATGAATAATGATGTACTATTAGGAAATGACTTTTTCAAATAATACTATCCTATAACGATATCACATAAATCTGTTATATTTACAACATCTTTGTCAACACCAAGCAATAGCAATTAGAATAACATAACTTTATTCTAGGACTGGCTTACTGCATATTAGAGTTTCTTCAACCCAACGTGGTGAATATCAATATTTACCAAACAAAACTAGAATACAACAAGTCCAAGAAACAATTACAAAAGAAATTTTACAAAAAATAATTATAAGATCTATGCGGAGAGGACCCCTTAGCAAAATGAAACTTAAGTACACTCACATCACATATAGAGTTAATAGATAAGAACAAAATAATAAAAATTAAACATATAAGACACACCTCAATAGATTTAGAAGAGTTCAAAATACATATAAAAGAACCAATGGAAACCAATTACATAAGAAAATCACAAAGTTCACATTCATCACCAGTATCTATAGTAAGAAAACATTCAGAGAAAAAGAGAAAAATCTCAAATGATAGTAAATTATAAGGAAAATAAAAATACAAAGAGATTTGGATACCTGCTACCGCATTTGCAGATACTACTTAACACAGTAAGAACAAGAAAAATATTATCAAAATTCGATTGTAAATCAGGATTTTAACATGTAAAACTAACAGAAGATTCAAAACAGCTAACAACATTTAGTACACCATAAGAATTCTATGAATGGAATGTATTACCATTCGGATATAAAAATAGTCCAAGAGTATTTCAAGAATATATAGATAAGATATTTGAAAAGTAAAACAATTTCATACTAGTATATGTAGATGATATTCTAATAGGACCCGAAAATGAAGAACAACATAAACAATATTTACCAAAATTCATAGAAATAGTAAAAAATGCAGGTATTATACTATAAATTTTTTTGAAATTGTCCATAACTGAGATAGAATTCTTAGGAACAAAATTATCACATGAAGAAATAGAACTACAACCACATATAGCAGAAAAATAAAGACATTTCCCGATGTCCTAAAAGAAAATACAGAAATACAAGTCATAATTGGAATACTAAATCAAACAAGAGGATACATACCGAATTTATTAGTAAAAACAAATTGGTTACACCAAAATAAAAAAAAGTTTAAAAAATGGGAAGGGACTCAGAGGATGAAGAAAAACTTAAAATATTAAAACAAAAATTTTAGAATAAAATAAACTAAGCTTACCTATTGAAGAATACTCATGAATAATAGAAACAGATGCATGTGAAGATAATTGGGGAGCAGTATTAAAATTTGTTGAAATATGTGAAAAAGAGGATAGACTAGGTAGATATACTAGCGGATCGATCATTCACACAAACTCAACAAAATTATCACATAAATGAAACAAAACTATTAGCAATCTTAAAAGCTATAAAAAAGTTTGAATTATTCTTAATACATACAAAATTCACAGTAAGGACATATAATACACAAGCAAAGAGTTTGATTAACAAAATAATAGACCTAACTATAGTAAGTAAAAGATTGATAAGATGGCAAATGGAGTTAGCACATTATGACTTCTCAATAGAAAATATATAAGGAAAAGATAATATTCTAGCAGATTTCTTATCAAGAAATTAACAACTTTGCTTTTACAGGATGAAAAATAGAGTCCAGCAAATAGAACATGATATAGTCTTCCTAAAAGAGACTGTGGAGCAATTAAAATGAGCATTTAATCAATTACAGTTGCGAATATGTGGTCATCAGAGTATATTTTACCACCATATAAATGCAGAACATATTAAGAAAATGAGTGAAGGGAGTGAATCTATTAGCCCACAAATTACAAGTGAAATCACAAAAACAGCCACACAAGAAGGAAGCTCCACATCCATACAACCAACTACTGACAAAGAGAGTTTACTCTCAGATCCTCCAAAATAAAAAAAAAATAATTTATTTTTATAATATATTGAGAAATTATGCCAGACCACCCAAGTCCATCAATTTATCAAAACTATTTCTCAACAACATATGAACAAAGCGATTATACTCCCAGGAGCAAATCCAAAGAAAATAAGAATATTATTTGAAAGAGATCTTATCCACTGCATATATCCATCAGAGAATGTGAAGAACTTAGCAAGCTACCAAGAGAAGTATATAAATCTGCGAAGAGTTATTTTGGCCTTACAAAGGGCTCCAAAATATATATCCGGGTATTTTCAGCTATTCTAGAATTCCTTGAAGATGATAATTAAAGAACTACCCGCTGAGCATATTATAAAGATAAGGATGACTACACAAGTCTTGTTTGGAGTAACTAATATCATACCATATAAAAATGAAGAATTTAGAAAACTAATCCCAAAAAGAAGAGCTATGAAATTTAAACCTATGAATTGTGAACTAAAAACATACAAAATAGAGACAGTAACATATGGATCTATGATAGTTATGACCCACAAAAAATAATGGTCTACAACATTGCAAAGATTAAACAACCATAGTCATAGAAAGATGTCTTTAATATCAAATTTTATATAAATGAGCCATGACAATGCTATCCACTACTGTAGATTGATGATGATGGAACCACAGTAGAAATGTGGACAATGCAGAAAAAAACAAGATAAGGCTAATGGCGAGTTATTTTTTATGTGAAGCACGTGAAGATGCTGCCCATAAAAGAATCTCTAAAAACATAAGCAGTGACGTAATAGACTCAATTATTTACCTATGATGTAAGCAGTGATGTAATCAGAACAATAATTGTAACTGATGTAAATTCATCCCTTCCTCTATAAAAGGGGAGGCTAAGTAAGCGAGAATAGAGAATTCAAGAGAAAAATAAAATTTTGTAAGGAGAGTTTTTGTCGGTAAAAAGTTTGAAGGAAATAAAAGACTTTCTAAGAAGGAGAAAATTGCATATAATCTTGTAAGGAGAGTTTGGTTTGTAAAGAAGTTTGGAGAGACTTTTAGGAGAAAATATCCAAGAAAGAAAATTTCATATAATTTTTCTTCCATACAATCTTTCTTGTTATTTCTTGTCCAAGAAATGCCTAACCAATCTCTTCCTCTCAGGGAGAGGTTGGTAAGGCTCTGCCTGAAAAATCTTGCAGAATGTCCAATTTACAACTTTACATAGCCGAACTGCACACCTAGTAGCAGAAAACAAGTTAGATTGTGGTTGTCCGTACCGACGTGCTACGCAATTGTTCTAGACGTATCCCTTAAATGAAGCTCTCTTGAAGAGCATAGTAGTTTTGGGATGGGGGAAACGTAAAAGAAGCACTGAAATTGGGGGGCATATAGAGGTATTTTATCTACTCGTAGTGACTGGTACAGTACAACTCAAAGAGGCTCAGCTAGGTCGGAAGTGTGTTGGACCCTTTTGTTTGATTTTTTTGGTATCCTTAAGAAACCTCTCCTTACTCATGATTTCATTTCAAAAGTTTTTTGAGACTCTTTTGTTCTCTTTTGAAGACAATCACAACTCTATAAATATAGTCACGCAGCGAATAAGAATAATCAGAAACAAAATCAAAAGCCATGAGAGATCTTGAAGGTACAACTATTTCACGCTTCGCATCCAGTTTCATTTGGTATCAGAGCATACTAAATACATATGAAGAAGAAGATGACAAGTAGGAAGAGAATAATAAATAAGAAGACAAGTAATGGGCTTGAATTTAATTTGTGAAAATAATAGAGGTACGGGAGATAAGAAATGGAATCTAACAAAGGAGAATGAGACAAAGAAAATGACATCTAATAATGGAACCTAATAATGGATAAAGTGACTTGAAGATGAAATCTAATAATGTTGAAAGTGACTTGAAAACTTATGGGCATACTAACCTATTAAGACAGCATACTAGTTGTACTACTTTCTGCATGTTGTACTGTATTACTTTCTTTATGTCGGGTTAGTCTTGTGAGTTTGATTTATGTACTTTTATTTTTTTTCTGCATCAAAGTTGGTCTTGTAATCAGTACTGTAACGCGTTAATCAGTTGGTATTCGATCCAGTTCAGAGTAAGTAATTTTTACTTAATTTTTACAATTTTTCTAGATTAAATACTAATTATAACTTATAGAATAAGAAACTAAAAGATTTAATTTGAAAAATAGAAATTATTCTAAAACCCAAAAAATTTTAGAATTTAATAAAATGTCACACATCCTATAAAAAATATTATAGGAAAGTAACATAGAAATTTAAAGGGTTTTTAACGTGTATGCCCCTAACAAATATGCTAATATCATATATGTCCTTCAAAAAAGTTTATTTTCATATATACCCCTAACAATATGAGTTTATTTCTTATTTACCCCTAAAAGTTGCCTCAAACTACATGTATTTGAAACTTATAAAATTAGTAGCGAATTTGGCTAGAAAACATGATGAAGAAGATGAAATAATAAAGATGTACTGTACATTTGTCAATTTATTAAGAAAATTGAGAAAAAATTGAAAAAGATTGATGTGTTTCAATTGATTTTATAGACGATTCAGTTTATAAAAAGTAAGAAGAATAAGCTTAACTAGTAGAAGAAGGGTATTTTAGTTATTTCACATAAAATCTATTAAACATAGCTGTTTATTTCATAAATTTTTATGTTTTTAAAGTAGTTTTAACTTTAGAGACAACTAAGAGGTTGGATACACATTGTTAGGGGTAAATGTGAAAATACACATTTGTGAGGGGTATATGTGATATTAACATATTTGTTAGGGACATACATGTTAAAAACCCAAATTTAAAAGCAGACTGGGTCATAAGTGAAATTATTTTGAAAACAGGGTCATTTTGAAAAATATTTTCAAAAAGTGGGTCAGGCTAATAATTAGCTCGAATTAAATTAGGATTACATAAGTAACCCGGATTACGCATATGTTTATGAACTTTAGTTAGAAAAACTTTTACCTTATGTAACCATAGTTATCTCAGCTTAAAAAAGCTCTAAACAGCTTATCTCTAATCTCTAATATTATAATGGGAGAAGGCCTTAGTGTCATTTGTAAATGTTTTGTCATTCTACCAACCCGTACAATGCACGTGCATAACTATTATAAAGGAGGTTCTAGGTTCAAATCAAGACTACCTCTAAACTTTTATTTTAAAAAAACTATATTTATTAAAACGTGCAGCGCACGTGTAAACTACTAGTGTGAGATAACTTCACAAAACTTGTAGTTTTCATAACTTCAGATTCCCAAACATAACCTAAATGATTTAACTTCATGGGTCTAGTAGTATAATCCTAAACCCTCAACCCTAATAACCACTTTAGAGTTTTGGCCTAGTGGTAAGTATTGGACAGGGTATTCACATCAGGGGGTCATTAATGTTAGATATATTATGCAATAGTTTAAAATTAAGCAATTAAATTAAGATAAAATAATTAAATTTAAAAGTTTAGAAATTGAGTTGTCGAATGTGAGGCGTGTATTCATTGCCCTAAGAAACTATTGTCGTCCAAAGGTGCGAGCTTACTTGACAAGGCACTCCCTAATTGTACAACCCTCCAATCGCACCTGTAGTCTTCTTTTGGCACATACAAATGAAGACCTTGTTTGACCCAACTTACTCCTTAGGATGCTTAACAATAACAGGAATAAATAAATAATAATTGAAATACAGAACTTTTTAGAGTATAGGAGAATGAGAGTAGGAAATGTATAGTAGCAAAAATGCTTGTATCAAACTCTCCAAAAAAAACAACTATTTATATGACAAAAAGGGCCGGAATCAAAGGATCAATTTTTGACTTGTTCTTAAGAGCCAATTAGTTACAAATCAAAGGGATTAGTTTTTGACTTGTTCTTAAGAGCCAATTAATTGGTTTTCTAACGGGCCCAGATGAGTTTATTTAAAATTGGTCTTTTATTTTAAAATAAATAAATATTCGACAATCCCCCCCCTCCCACCATAATAATAATAATAGTTTAAAAAATAATAATAAAAGAAACTCATAAATTAGTTGAGCATCTTATACTGTGCATTCAGTGTAAATAGCTTCCGGCTTTGAACTTATACTTAGTAGCAATTATTTTAATCTGAGGAAACCATAGTGGATTATGCCTTGAACTAGGTTCCTTGGCCAGGTTTCCATAAGAGTACACATAATATGGAGTATTTGTTTATCACATGGGTAGGCGCTATTATGGCCATGCGCACGGTACCACTCATGAGTGTTCTAGGGAGCAGCCCTAATCCCACAGTCGCAGCCTCACGACGACTCTCATGTAGGTAAGTCCTCAAGAGGTGCAGTGGACAGCACCTCGCAAAAATCTTGCCTTCAAACTTATTAAGAGTATGACACTCATTCTATAATGTCCACACATATGAGCACTACATCACTGTAGGAATAAGGTTGGAGTAAGTGTACCTAAGTACTTCTCCATATTAATGTTAATGCTCCCACAGAATCACCAGTCCAGTTTGTTTCTACCCTTTGAACTTCAGTTCGGAAAGAAAAGAAGCTAGGGTTGTTCTATG
Organism: Hemerocallis citrina; assembly: GCA_017893485.1. Classification (NCBI taxonomy): domain Eukaryota; kingdom Viridiplantae; phylum Streptophyta; class Magnoliopsida; order Asparagales; family Asphodelaceae; genus Hemerocallis; species Hemerocallis citrina. The sequence goes on from CM030362.1 coordinate 292,994,449, forward strand.
GATGTATCCAATCGATGAAGTAGGGTTGCACTGTTGATGACCCCTTTATGAGCTTAACCCCATCCCCCATGATGGTTCTAGGATCTTAGTCCTAAAAAGACCCTTGTTCAGTTGGTCAGCTTTGACTTAGCATACTCTAGGGTCACATAATTAGACAACAATTCCTTGATAGATTTGTACCTTATCTATAGATATCTGTCAAATTTGTCATTTATAATATCATACTTTAACAATCCAATAATAGATTTATGATCACAAAACATAGAAACAGCAGGTATAAAATTAGGCAAGGATAAATCAATAAGTAAATCTCTAATTCATCTTGCTTCTAAGCAAGTAGTGTCAAGAGCTATAAGCTCGGCTGCCATGGTGCTTCTAGCAATCATGGTCTGTTTCACAGAACCCCATGATATAGTAGCGCCACCTAATAATAACATATATCCAGAAGTGGATTTTATATCATGTGAATCTGTTACCCAATTTGCATCTGAGTACCCCTCCAATATGTCGGAATGTCCAGTATACAATAATGCATAATTCAATGTACCACGTAAATATTTAAAAACTCTTTCTAATGCATGTCAATGTTCTTTACTTGGATTATGAGTATATCTACCGAGTCTACTCACAGCATTGCAATATCGGGTCGAGTTCTATTAGAAACATATAACAGTGATCCAATCATTTGTGAATACTTTAATTGAGAAACCGGCTTACCAACGTTCTCTTTAATATAATGCTTAGGTCATATGGAATAGATATAGGTTTACAATCATGATAGTTATATATCTTATGCATGAATTCTATAGAATGTGACAATGATAATGATATGCCTTTATCAGTTCTAGATATTTTCATGCCTAGCGTAACATTTGCTTCTCCAATATCTTTCATGTCAAAGTTATTAGCAAGGTATTGTTTCACATCATGAATAAAATCAATGGTTTTGCTAAATATGAGAATATCATCAACATACAAATATAAAATAATTCACTCAGTACCAATCCATTTAATATATATACATTTATCATATTCATTAGCAACAAAACTCTATTTGCAAATTGTAATATTAAACTTATGATGTCATTGCTTAGGAGCTTTTTTCAAGCCATACAATGATTTAACTAATTTACATACTTTATTCTCTTATCCTTTAATAATAAAAACTTCAGGTTGTTTCATATAAATTTCTTCTTCTAAGTCATCATTAAGAAACGCAGTCTTAACATCCATTTGGTGAATTAACAATTTATGAATAGAAGTTAAGGCAAGGAGAGTTCTTATAGCGGTTATTTTAACAACATGAGAGTAAATGTCAAAATAATCAATACCTTTCTTTTGTGTATAACCCTTAGCTACTAATCTAGCTTTGTATTTATCAATAGATCCATCGGCTTTCAATTTCTTCTTAAAAATCTATCTACAACCTACCGGTTTAGAACCAGAGGGTAAATCAGTAAGATACCAAGTGTGGTTTTCTATAATAGATCTAAGCTCACTATCTATAACGTACACAAAATAATCTTCACCAAGGTCTTTCTCAACTCTACATCTCTAACTTATCTTAATTTCATGTTCAGACTCAAACTCAAAAGGTAAGAAAGTACAGATTTCATATGTGATAGGAATGCTAAGAGAAGAGTTAGAAGAATGATTTGCTGGCTGACTAGAGAACCTAGTTTTGTAAGGAAATGTATTCTCAAAATATGTAGCATGTAGAAATTAGAGTAACATCAATTTGAAAAATCAGGGAAGGAAAGTCTATGTCTAATAGGTATTTATGAGAATAATCACGCCTAATTTAATAATAAAAATATTGTCAGCAATCACAAGAGCAATCAATTAATAATTGCAAGTTCAGTTCGGATTTGTCCAAAATGAAAGAAGTACTATAGGACTAAACCATGTATCTTAACGATAGACTTACTGTTCAGTACTTGAGTGAGCTAATAATATGGAAACTATTAAAATACTAGAGTTACTATACACAGCTAGATAAAAGATGATCAGGCAAGGCTATGTTTATATGGTCAAACGGAGAGTAAATAAATGGAACAAAGCACGTAAAGTGATTGTTGATTTGTTCTCAGAGTAATAGGAATAGGTATATAGATTAAGGCTGCTGATCTATTAAACCAAAAGCAGCCTAAACATGTTAAATGTTATTATTTTAATTAAAAACTTGTAAACGCTGGAAGCAAATAATGATGAGTGACTAACTATTATACCAATATCTAGTAAAGTACAACAATCTGAAAGCAACTCAAAATGTGGAACTATTATATATGTGCAGAGATCTAACAAAGTAAATAATTCCTTAGAGTGTTGGATCTATTATGCAATAGTTTAAAATTAAGCAATTAAATTAAGATTAAATAATTGAATTTAAAAGTTTAGAAATTGGCCTGTCGAAGGTAAAGCGTGTATTCATTGTCCTAAAAAATTATTGCCGGTCAAACGTGCAAGCTTATTTGGCAATGCACTCCCTTGTGGTACAACCCTCCAATCGCATTCGTAGTCTATTTTGACACGTACAAATGAAGACGATATTTGTCCCAACTTACTCTTGAGGATGCTCGACAAAAAAGGGCACAAATAAACAATACTTGAAATATAGAAACTTTTTAGAGTATAGCAGAATGAGAGTAGAAATGTAAATTAGCAAAAATGCTTGTATCAAACTCTCCAAAAAAACAACTATTTATAGGCTAAATATGGTCGAAATCAAGGGATCAGTTTTGAACTTGTTCTCAACATTAATTAGTTACAAATTAAAGTGATTAGTTTTTGACTTGTTCTTAAGCCAATTAGTTATAAATCAAAGATGTTAGTTTTTAACTTGTTCTTAATCTTTAATCTCTAATATTATAATGGGAGAGGACCTTCGTGTCATTTATCAATCTATCAACACGTGTGACGCACGTACATAACTAATATGAAGGAGATTTCAAGTTTAGGTCATCACTACGTCAGACTTATTATTTTTTTAAAAAAATTTATTAAAACATTCATTGTCCATACATAACTAATATAAACGAGGTTTGCATGGACTTATTCAAAATTGATTTTTTAATTAAAAATAAATAATATCCAACAATTAATTTATGCTTGGTGCATTACTTGAGCACACGGTACATCGTAAGAAGTTTTAGTTTATGAATTCAAAGGCACTAGTGCATGTTGGTGTTTCGAGTCCCCCATGTTCCCTCCATGTGCAGATCTGAGAAACTTACAGCAAGATCGAAGGAGAGAGAGAGAGAGAGAGAGAGAGAGAGAGAGAGAATGAGAGAGAAGATGGGAGGATGTACTTGAGGAGCATTGAGATATGAATGCTCACATTTATTGGCTTTCTGAGAAGTGAGCCATTGTTGGAGATGAAAGACATTAATTGCAGTGCTTGACAAAGGTAACAGAATGAGCAAAAAAAAAAATGCAGTGATAAGCACAGGCTTCTAGTTGGAGAGTAGGGCTGCAACCTAGCCGAGTTTCGTGAGGCTCGAGCTCGGCTTGTTAATCAATCGAGCTCGGTTTCAAGCTCGAGCTCGGCTCATGCTCGAGTCGAGCCGAGTTTTGACCGAGTTCGAGCCGAGTACTCGCGAGCTTAGCCTAATAATTACAATACGCCCAAGCTCGAGCTCGGCTCGTTAAGCTGTCGAGCTCGATTTCGAGCTCGAGCTCGGCTCGAGCTCATCTCGAGTCGAGCTTTGACCGAGCCGAGCCGAGTAGCTCGCAAGCAGCTCGGATCATTTGCAGCCCTATTGGAGAGTACGAGTTGTCAGCCAAATTAATATGGCCCTTTGTCATCTTCATAATACTATCTTACCGAGTATAGTTGTGGTACTGTAGTATTTTCCTTGTTTTTTTCTTGGTAATCTAGCATTGTTTGGTGTAGTAGATGTAGATATCGTAGCAGCGTTTGAACGTAACAAAGTTCATAATGCTATGATTTGAACGTAACAAAGTGCATAATGCTATGATTACAATAATCGTGATACAGTCTTGTCTTTTGTTTTTCTTTTAAAATGCTAGTAAAGCATCGTGTAGCGAAGCATAAATGTAATGAGCATAGCATTATTGTTAAACAGTGTTGATTCTCTAATTGAACCAGCTGAGTTTTCTTGCTTTGATAGGTAAGCTTGACTACTTTTTAACTTAGGAAGCACGGATACTGTAAAATGGCCGACGTACTTGTATTAGATACGTAGTAGATGTCAATACAACTTGGATACTTTCAGATGTGTACCTAAGGAGCATCCAATTTTTTATACTTGCAACCATTTAAACAGCTCGGTGCAATTTATACACAAGGGGTATTGAAACTTCTAATAGTTTAGTGTTGTAGGTTTTTTACATAGCTAAAAAAAAATAGAAAAATACTATTTTTGGTTGATAATATGGTCAATTTTTGGCTAATTCTGTTTTATTTATTATTTATCTTTGTATATTTATTTTTGTGTGAGCACTTGCATCTTATGGTTCAGATGTCAATTGAATATCTGATATATAATTTGAAGGGACCAATTTGATTAGGGTCCCAAATTGGAGTTAATGTAGCATTCACGTGATACCTAGCTTTTGGGGACAATGCGAACAAATTTTTGTCCACTTTCAATCCCAAAAGTTCATACATATTAATTTATACATGAACATATATTTGATGAATTTATTCAGCTTCATAGCTTAAGTTAGTAGCATGGATGGGTGATAGGAAAAATGAGAGAACTTTTTAATGCACGCATAGAAAGCGATCGCATCGCACAATCAATATTGTATTATAACTTTTTTTCAAAATAAAACTAGGAACTTTAAATCAAATAATTAGATCCTCAATATAAGAGTTTAGGATTACCTTACGCCGATATCAAGAACTCATTTTCGGTTATTTCAACATTGAGACGTCCAAGTGTTCGTCCTCCAATGATGATCAATGTTAAACCTTCCTTAGAATATTCAGAGGCGTATCTGAGTTTCAAGGGGCCCTAAGCAAATTTTCAAATGGGGTCTTCTGCAAGTTGACAAAATAATATGACAATTATTTAAATGCAAACAAACTTGGAGTATTGGAAAATAAACTATTTAAATGAAAACAAATTTATATATATGCTTCCAAAAAAAATTTAATTGATAACGTATGCTTTTTATATGAAATGTCTCGTGGCCAAAAGATACTCAGACAAATTCTAACAACAAAAATGAAATATGTTATCTCAAAGAGGTAAATATGATATTAGAGAACACTGTCAAAATGAAATGATGATGAATATATGTATATGAGAATACTAGTTGGAAGCTTAAAATGTAGAGTAACCATATGCACTTGAAGATTTGGTTAGAAATTTATCATAAATAGGTAAATATGATATACCATAGAACATTGAAAAAATATCATAGAGTGACATACATGGACTAAGTGAAAAATAATATTAAATTCATAAAATGGTAAAATGGCATGTATGACTGTGAAAAATAATTAGTTTTAAAAATAAAAAAGATTGAAAAATTAATCGACTCATGCAAGTTTTGAACCTGCAACATTCACATTATTAGCACAACACTCTAACCAACTGAGCTAATAAGCCAATTGTTAATATCATGTAATTATATTAGAAAATATTATATGTTACTTTTTAACATTGTAAATACTTAAAAAATATGGGGCCCTATAAAATTGGGGGCCCAAAGCAGTTGCTTGTGCTGCTTTGACTCAGATCTGCCCCTGAGAATATTGTCGTACTCTCTCTCTCTCTCCCCCTAACCCTTCTTTTGATTTGTATCTCAATTTTTTCTCTCCTTGAGGAAGAAGTCTTCTTTTCTATTTAAAGAAAATTGGGGTCTTATCTCTTTATAACCACCATATTTGTATATGATACAGATAACTCTTTCAAAATCAAAAGATAATGACAAGTTGTTTATTAATTTAAGAATTATTTGTGAAATATCATTATATCTCTTATTTAAGATATCAACATATCCTAAATTTTGAAATAAATAAAATAATTGAATATTTCAACTCATGAAATATTTTGTTAGACAAAGATGCACCATTTAATTCGCAATTAAGTGGTGAAAAAATATTTTATTTAACTCATAAATAAATTGACGATACATTCCTTGTTCGCAGGACCACTTATCATAATTAATATATCAACATATATCAAATTATTCGATTCTAAATTTTGTCAAATGAAATTCCGAATCGAACTTTTTGAGAAAGAGTTTGTATTGCGTGTGACTCATTGAGCTCCACATTAAGCTGACAGTGAAGATATTTAAACTCCTTTCTTTTTCCATAAATCAAGAGTGACTTCTAGCAATGTATCATGACTACACAAATAATGTGAGTTTGATTATTGAAATCAATTTTACCCTTTAGCGATTAGTTTCTGTACAATTAAATCATTCGATAATACAATGTCCCCAAATGCTTAGGGTACATATTAATGTCAAACCCTAACCACTTAATCTTATGTGTCGGATACGTCAGTGATTGTCTCAAATGAATACTTAGAAACTCTTTTCTATAATTTTATTCTGTTATGGTCATAGACTTCCCGAGTCAACACTTTATAAAATCACATAGGACATTATATTCTCCTAATAGAAGTGATCAATTCCTTGTTGATTGTTCACCCACTTTCTTGAAACCTCACTATGCTCAAAATATCCTACACATGTCTTATAAAGTCGTGCTAAGGAATAAACTAAAACATCGGTTGACATACACAAAGTGCTATGACAACCACAGTGTTGACTCTTAGTTTGGTGTGCACAAAACGTGTCTATAAATACTAATAAGTTTAAATTGAGTTGTTCAGATTTTTAGTATTAAATAATATCAATAAAAGATTCAAAAGATATTCAAGAATAAGCAAAAAATGAAAGCAAAAAAGAATGATTGCAAGCTCAAGTAAAAGAAGAAGTTATTCAAAAAGAAGCACATGTTAATTAGTGCTCAGGAAAGCCAGCAAGATCAGTTATTGGATTCCATATCTGTGAGATTTTATATATATATTTAATTGATTGTGAATTGATTAGTATATGGTAAGAATATAAAGTGGATTCGTTATGAACAATACGATTGTGGTTGACCGCACTTCAGTGTCGGTCGACCGCACCACAGTCGATCGCATGTTATAGTAATATAATGAAGTAGTCGACCATTCATCTTTCGACTTTTCGTTTAAAGATGAACGGTTGACTGTCACTTTATTGCGGTCAACCGTAACTAACGTTGTCTATTTTTTTAGGAATGTATCGTTTCTATTTTTGATAGATACACTTCCCCGTCTATATGTTTGGATGAACTTACTGTGTATTCCTCACCTATTAACTCTGAGAAAAATCTTCTGAACTAATCAATACGACAATCAATCCGAGTATGTGTGATACTTATTTGTTTTCTTCAGTCAGGATCATTAAGGATCTTAAGTTTTTCTTTTCTTTTACTTTGGTGAGATTGACGAGGCTTGTGTTAGAAGTCCTGTGGGTGTAATAGGTCTCTCGGCCTGAATCCGAGAATCACTGTACAATGATTTGAGTATAGTGGAACGCTTGTGGTGGAGAATTGCTACAAGTAGGTGGTGTGGACGTAGACCTGGGAATCGAACCACGTTATATCGCTGCATCACTTGTGCTTAATGTGTTTGCTCTCTCTATCTCTTTTCTTTTAATTTGCAACTTTATTTTTTTAATTTTTTTTTTAATTCCGCACAATCACCCTATTCACCCCCCTCTAGGGTGATTTACAGTGGTATCAGAGCGAGGTGCTTACCAAGAGCTTAAAAGCTTAAGCAAAAGTTCAAATGGCCGAAATCCGTCCTCCTGAAAATTTGTACTCATCGGAGCCGTTCGTCTCCAATGGGACAAGTCTTACACGCTCACCATATTTTGATAGAAAATGCTATGATGTTTGGAAAGTTCGTATGTCTCATTTCTTACAGATGGTTGGAGAAGAAGTTTGGAATGGGTGCATAAACAAAATAGATATTCCTGTCAGCGATGGAAAGACGGCATTCTCAAAAGCAGAGCTAGCACTAAAAACTATAAATTCCAAAACAATGACAGCTCTGTATGCAGGATTGAACAATGAAGAACTAATGCGATGCGGGAGAAATTGTAAGACATCATACGAAATTTGGAACAACATGCTGAAACGGCATGAGGGAACCGCTTCTGAGGTAAAATGTAACCCTTATTTTTCTATTTTGGATTTTATTGTATTTTATTCTCTTTTCTTGATTATTGTATCTGATTTATTTTAATAATGATTTTTTTGCTTTTATTGGGTTCATTTATTTTTGTTTGACCGTTCCGTACTCTTTTGTCTTGCATTCCGCTATTTTTGGCTCATTGAAAGATTTTGCTCTTCATGTTTTGAGTTTGAGTTGTTCTGCTATATGTTCATCTCATTGATTCCTATATGTTTTTCTCTTTTTGGAGCCTAAACCTGTACCTTAAACCCATTAACCCACAACCCAAAACCGCAACTCCTTAATCCCCTATAAATACCCTATTATTAAAACCCTAATTATTATATCTCTCTCTCCTCCACATCCTGCAACTCTTTCTCATCTCTCTCTCTCTCTCTCTCTCTCTCTCTCTCCGTTTTTCATTTCAAACCCAACCTCCCAAGCTCCCGTTCTCATCTCCCGTTCTCTCCGACCTCGCCCCCGTTCACCCTAGCCTTTGCCATCGTTTCCTTGCCACCCTCTCATCTGCCATCCCGCTACCTCCCTATCCCCGTCGCCTTCGTCTAAACCCATCACCTGCACTTTTCCACCTTGCCGCCAACGCCTCATCGTCACCACCTTCACCCTCTCTGTTGTCCCCCGCAACCACCGAAGAACCCTCACCCCCTTGTCGTCGTCGTCGAACGCCCAAAGCCCCGCCATTCCGCTTCCTCTGTTTCGGTGCAAAACAAAGTGTCGCTCGAACGCCGTCGCCTCGTCACTGAGTCGCTTCCCGACTGCTAGCTTCCCGCCGACAACGGCCCTCGCCGCTATCGTCAGTCACCGTCGAGTCTCCCGCCGTTCTCTCTCTCTTTCGCTGTGGAGAAGAAGGAGGGAGTGTACCGATGTTTGCTGTTTGGAGAGAGGGGATTCGTTGGGTTGTGTGTTTGCTGTTCTGAGAAGGAGGGAGTGATCTTGTGTTTTGTGTTTTGATCCGATCGAGTGTTCGCTATTTTGCTGTTTTGCACATAGCTCGCACATGCTTGCATGTACCGTGTTCGTGGTTCGTCGCCCGAGATTCTCATCACGTTATTCTATATTTTCAAATCTACTAATTAAAAGGCAATTCTCTTCTTGAACTAGTTATTTATTTTGTTCAAGATTTCTTTGATCTCTATAAGTAGATCCAAATCTTTTTATCATACTGCTATTTGAAATTCCGTTAAGTTTATTAAGGGTTTACACGAGCTAACCCGATATATTCTTAACATCGTGCCTACATCTTTGATCTAAAACCTAGTCCCTCTTGCACATTACATATGCACGTTTACATGAAAAATAACTAGATCTATGTTTTATAGAATTGTTTGATGAATTGGATATGTTAGATTGAATTTGAATTAATGAATTGGTTACCATGCCTGTGAAATTGCATCTTAAAACTGGAATTATGGATGTTAAACATGTAACATCATTTTGATTATTAATTAGCATGAACTATATGGTCGTATGATTAAATTGTTGCTTATTCATATCAAAATAAATTCTGGACTGTTGGTTGTTCCTTTTTGTATCAGATTTTCGACCATGTTTCTGTTGTAATTTGAAATAACTTTCTGAACATGAATTATAGACCCATGAATCTATTTTCCAGAAATTTTAACGGATCTGAATTCCGAGTTATAATCTGTTAGATATCGGTATTTTAGTACAACTGTGTCAGAATTTTCAGATTCACAAATTCATGCTTATCTTTCTGTTTCAGAATTAAATTGAACATGTTAATAGTAAAATAAAGATATGAAATAAATTTGGCTGGGACTAGACATGTATAGAAACCACCCTGAATTTTTATAGATTTAATTGATGAGTTTTCTGACCTAATTCATATGTTTGAACAAAATTTATAACTTGCTGACTGAACATAAAATCTGAAAAGAATAGGAATTTTACCCTAGTTTCTGTAACTTTTATATGTCATATATATATTTGCTGGAACCGGCAAAGAGTCTAGTTTCTAGAATTTCTGACGGATCTAGATTTTCTTTTCTGTAGTAGCGGTGATATGGGTCAGGAATAACGTGGCCCGTCCTGGGCCACAGGATCCCCTCAAGATGCGCGCTCCTTCTGATCCTTCAGATCTGCCACGTCAACGCCGGAAAACCGCCCGGGCCTCTGCCACATCAGCCCAGAAACTGCCCCAATGTCTGCCACGTCAGCCCTATACCGCCCGGTTTTCCACCGCTTCAGCCACACGGGCAATCGGGTCCAGACCCGGTTGGCTTCTTCTATAAATACCAGACTCCTACTCCTTCTCCAGGTAATCAAAACTTCTGCACTCAAACCCTAGTTACTGTTACTCTCCCTTAGTGACTGACTAGATCGTCGGAGGGTCTGTCACCGGGACCAACCCTAATGTTCCGAGACCGTCTGCAGGTACACGAGACCCTCGGATCCGAGCCCCAAAGATCCGAGCCGAGCATCAGCCTCCACCTCAATACCGCCTACCCCAGTACCGTTCGTCCAGTCGAGGGTCGTCTGCATAGGAGTCTCCTCCTTCAAGGCATCGCGGCCGACGCTCAGGGACCAAACAACAAAGGGGTCAGTCACGGGTCCCAGCCAAACGCCTCCCGTCCGGTCCAGAGCGACCTGCAGGGGGTCATCTTGGACCGACAGGCCAGCCGTGGCAGGGGAGGAGCCGCTTTCAACTCGGCTCCGAACCATCCCAGACCCCCGTCCCAAGGCCGGGAGCCTATGCTCCGCCGGGTCGGTTGGTGACAGTCCGCCCAACCAAACCGGGCCGAAGGAGCCCCGGTTACCCACCAGGAGTTCCAAGACTTCCGAAGGGAAATCTTGGGTGCCATCCGAGGGGTCCCCGTCAATGAGAACGCCCGCCGTTCCCGCACACGGTCAGAGGCCGAGGCTAGCGTCTCGCCCCTCAATAATCCCCCCAGAGTATGATGGCGACATTTTGAAGTGCCTCCAAGAAATGGAGGAGCGCCTCGACCACGTTGGTAACGGCGACCCAAGAGCAGCTCAAGGGTACAGGCCGGTTCGTCCTCCTTTCTCCGCCCTCATCCTGCAGGCAGGAGATACCCCGCAATTTCCGTCCGCCTCAGTTCGAGACATATGACGGCGAGGGTGATCCTGCTGATCACATGGAGGGCTTCAAAACCCTTATGATGATTCACAGCGCATCAGATCCCCTCCTGTGCCGAGCCTTCCCCGCAACACTCCGGGGCCTAGCTCGGGAATGGTTCTCCAAGCTCACACCCGGCTCCATCTATTCTTTCGACCAGCTAGAGGGCAGCTTCCTCGCCCACTTCGTGACCAGCCGAAAGGCCGAAAAAACGAGTGCGTCCCTACTCGGACTCCGGCAAAAGGAGGGGGAGCCACTCCGAGTGTTTGTCCGAAGGTTCACCGCCGAGGCGAGGTCAGTCTCATCCCTCGATCCCGGTGTTGCCTCGGCAGCCTTCCGCCACAACGTCCGACATGGACAGCTGAAGGCCTCCCTGGCAAAGAAGCCGCCGATAGACTTCCCCGACCACCTCAACCGGGTCGAAAAATATATTCGAGCCGAAGAGGCCCTCAACCCAGAGGACCAGAAGGAAGTTCCCGGGAAGAGGAAGCGTAAGGCCGACAAAGTTGAGCCGGTGAAAAAAGCTCCAAGAGACGGGGGCTCCGCAAAGAAGGTTCTGCCGATCCCCCGCTTCGAGAGGTACACTCCGCTGACGCAGAACGTGTCGACAATCCTCTTGGCGATTGAAGACAGCGACCTCATCCAATACCCTCCTCGACCGTCCAACAATACCAGCAAGAAGAGGGATCAGCGGTTCTACTGCCGATTCCATCGGGACAACGGGCATGACACAGATCACTGCCGCGCCCTGAAAGACAAAATTGAGGCCCTCATTCAGCAAGGGTACCTCCGAGAATTCAAAAGGGAAGGCGTCCGGGAACAGAGGGACAACAGAAACAGGAGGGATTTCCCTCCTCCTCGAATGCTCTGTCAGCGTCCCGAGCAAGATCCGGAGCCCAAAGTACCCGAGGGACAGGCAATCCTGCACTGCGTCTATGGAGGGCCCATGGGAGGGAAATCCAAAACTTCCCGCAAGGCCTTCATCCGGGAAGTAAACACCGTCCAGGGCCCTCTCTCCCCTCAGGTTCAGCAACTCCCTGTCTCCTTCTCAGGAGAGGATCTGGAAGGGGTCCGACTCCCTTATTGTGATACACTTGTCATCAACCTCAGCATGGCGAACTTCGAGGTCCGGAGAATCCTCGTGGACAACGGGAGCTCGGTCAACATTCTGTTCTTGAAAGCATTTGAGAACCTAAAGCTCTCCCGTGAAAAACTAAAGCCAGCCGGGTATACCCTGCACGGATTCTCCGGCATCCCCGTGACTATAGAGGGAATCGTCACCCTAGACGTCACGGCAGGCACGACCCCGAACAGAAGGACCGAGTCCATGGATTTCATGGTTGTGAATGTAAAGGCAGCCTACAACGCCATCCTCGGCCGTCCGGGGCTTTGCTCCCTCCAGGCGGTTCCCTCGGCCTACCATCAGAAAATGAAATTCCCTACCAACACTGGCGTTGGAGTTGTTCGAGGGAATCAGGAAGCAGCATGTTCGTGCTACATGACGGCGATCGGAATCGGGGTGTTTCCCCTCGATGCCGTCGAGCTGGAGCCCGAAAGAACCCAGCCAGAGCCGGAGCCAGCGGACGAGCTGCAGGATGTCTCGTTCGAGACAGGGGATGCGTCGAAGCACTTATCATGATTGTAATCGGCACGTCGTGCTTGGTCTTTTGTAAAGTTCAAATATATTGTAAATATGCCAGCTTTCTTAAAACAAGCCTACGGCTTCCTGTTTTGTAACAAATAACGAACATATCTCGAGCTCGGCGCTCGGATAACAGCACAAACCCAAAAAGCTTCCCTTACAAGCTTGGGGCTCGGTGCTCGGATAACAGCGCGAGCCCAAAAAGCTTCTCCTACAAGCTTGGGGCTCGGTGCTCGGATAACAGTGCGAGCCCAAAAAGCTTCTCCTAAAAGCTTGGGGCTCGGTGCTCGGATAACATCGCGAGCCTGAAAAGATTCTCTCACAAGCTTCGGGCTCGGTGCTCGGATAACATCGCGAGCCTAAAAAGCTTCTCTTACAAACTTGGGGCTCGGTGCTCGGATAACAGCACGAGCCAGAAAAGCCTCCCTTACAAGATTGGGGCTCGGTGCTCCGATAATTGTCTTTCTCACCGGTACGGGGGCTCGGCATCCGTACCTCGCTCGGTTTGGGCTTCTTCAAGCTCATCAACCTATGTACGAGGCGACATCCGCCAGCCACGCTCGCACCGTCTCTTCCTGAGAATATGTGCTAGAGCTCGGCGTTGGCCCCGAGCAAGGCGGGTACCTTCTTCAAGGCACCGCGACCTTGACGCTCAGCGGCGACCCTCTGCTACGCCTGCAATTGTCTTTCTCACCGATACGGGGTCTCGGCATCCGTCCCTCGCTCGGTTTGGGCTTCTTCAAGCTCATCAACTTATGTACGAGGCGACATCCGCCAGCCACGCCCGCACCGTCTCTCCCTGAGAACATGTGCTGGAGCTCGGCGTCGGCCCCGAGCAAGGCGGGTACCATCTTCAAGGCACGTCGACCTTGACGCTCGGCGGTGACCCTCTGCTACGCCCGCAATTGTCTTTCTTACCGGTACGGGGGCTCGGCATCTGTCCGTCGCTCGGTTTGGGCTTCTTCAAGCTTATCAACCTATGTACGAGGCGACATCCGCCAGCCACGCCTGCACCATCTCTCCCTGAGAACATGTGCTGGAGCTCAGCGTTGGCCCCGAGCAAGGCAGGTACCTTCTTCAAGGCATCGCGACCTTGACGCTCGACGGTGACCCTCTGCTACGCCCGCAATTGTCTTTCTCACCGGTATGGGGGCTCGGCATCCATCCCTCGCTCGGTTTGGGCTTCTTCAAGCTCATCAACCTATGTATGAGGCGACATCCGCCAGCCACGCCCGCACCGTCTCTCCCTGAGAACATGTGCTAGAGCTCGGCGTCAGCCCCGAGCAAGGTGGGTACCTTCTTCAAGGCACCGCGACCTTGACGGTCGGCGGCGACCCTCTGCTACGCCCGCAATTGTCTTTCTCACCGGTATGGGGGCTCGGCATCCGTCCCTCGCTCGGTTTGGGCTTCTTCAAACTCATTAACCTATGTACGAGGCGACATCCGCCAGCCACGCCCGCACCGTCTCTCCCTGAGAACATGTGCTGGAGCTCGACATCGGCCCCGAGCAAGGTGGGTACCTTCTTCAAGGCACCACGACCTTGACGCTCGGCGGCGACCCTCTGCTACGCCCGCAATTGTCTTTCTCACCGGTCTGGGGGTTCGGCAACCGTCCCTCGCTTGGTTTGGGCTTCTTCAAGCTCATCAACCTATGTACGAGGCGACATCCGCCAGCCACGCCCGCACCGTCTCTCCCTGAGAACATGTGCTGGAGCTCGGCGTCGTCCCCGAGCAAGGCGAGTACCTTCTTCAAGGCACCACAACCTTGACTCTCGGCGGCGACCCTCTGCTACTCTTGCAACTAGTTTTCTCGCAAACATGGGGGCTCAACAAACCGGAGTAAGGCCGCAGCTTTCTTCAAAGCCGCTCGACCACCATGCTCGGTTACGACCTACAACCATGTGTTGACAAAATTTTATTAAGGTTTAGAGCGTCCACCTTCGGCAGACGCCCCGAACCTCGAGTCGAATTATTGACCACCCTCTCACCCACGAACAACTCGGGGTTTACGGCTTTTACAAGCCTAAACCCCAAACTATTCGAGGATGGCAGGGGGCCATCGACCCACTGCTCTCTCCGTCCCGGAACAAGCGCTCCGAGCCTCCGAGCCGTTCAGCTGACCCTTCTCTCACCCCCGAACAACTCGGGGTTTACGGATCTTATGAGCCCAAAACCCCGAACTGTTCGAGGACGGCAGAAGAGCCACCACGCTTCGGCTCTCTTCGAACCCCCGAACAGATCGGTCGGCCCACCGCTCACCAACGAACAACCCGGGGTCTCACGGCTCTAACAGCCTGCACCCCGAATAGTCCGAGGGTGATCGGTGTGCCTCCGATCCGGAGTACTCGGAAAGATTTTATTCTCTGGGCGCCCGCCTTCGACAGGCACCCGAGTCAGACGACTCACTACCTGACAACCAACAAGGGGAGTGGGGATTATATAGCCCCCTGAGGCCCACATTTATTGCATCTGGGAATACGAAACGACGGAAGGCGAAACGTCGCCATAAATGTTCATGGGAATGCGAAACGTCGCCAGTTACAGCTTATCGAAAAGCTAAACGCCGCGACAGTCGCGCCCGTTGCGATAAGTCACCTCGGAGCCAACCCCCGCACAACGAGCCTGGCAACCGTCCCTAGCGACCAAGACAATCAGAGCACGGAAAATCAAATGTACTTATTTATTACTCATTGCTTACAACTCAATGAACGTCGGTACAAATACAGGGAAAAAGCTCACAACTCACTCGCACTCAGCTGGGAACTCGAATCCGGGGCTCCTATCACGCTCGGCCGGACCGGCCGGGGAAGACACTCCCGCCACCGAGCTTCCTGCATCTTCAGGCTGCGCCCCATCCGACAGAAATGTCGGAGACCGCCCCGGGGTTGAATTGCTGGCCCCTTTAATCAGACCAGCGCCTAACACCAGCTTCAGCCGGCGAATCTCCAGCTCCTTCTCGACTACGACCTCACGAAGGAAAGACTCCGAAGCCGATCCCCTGCTCGAAGCATCCGAGAGGGACCAGTCCGTCTCGATTACCCACCAGTCCCGGTTGGCAACGGCCTTCTTCAGGCGCGCCACCTCCAAACCGAGCTCCCTGGACCTGTTCAGAAAATAATTCTTAGCAGCCGCTCTGTCCCGAGCCTGCTTCTGTTGACGAGCCAAAGCTGCCTCCGTGGCCTCCTCCCTTGCTCGAACTAGAGGTACCTCGGCAACAACGGGGAGGGCGACACAGGTCCCGTACATCTATCAAAAGACGAGAACAAATATCACAAAAAACACAAGTCTGGAAGGGTTGGCCCAAAAAAGTAAATTTCATTTCTTTCAAAAGTTTGATATAAAAGCCGCGGTGACCAGTCCGCTTAAGGCATTTACATCAAAACGAGCAAAAAAGAAAAAAGACTATTCTATTCTTGAGGGGGGGTGGCACCTCGTCGTCGACCTGGTCGCCCCCCGCTTCATCACCCCCCGGGGTGGGAGGAAGGTTCGGCGCCCATCCATAGCAGAGATGGTCCACGTTCTGCTCGGGGTAGATCTGCTTAAAGTGGGACTTGGCCTGTTCGTACGCCTCGTCCTGTGCCACCATCAGAGTCTCCCCCAAGGCTGACTCCATCTCCGCCGGGGCCTTCTTCCCCTTCTCTGCCTCGGCCACAATCTTCGCCTCAAGATCCTCCCGGTCCTGCTTGTGAATTTTGCAGAGCGACTCTATCTGGGCCTCGTGGACGGCCACCATGGCCCGGGCATCTTTCAGCTCATCCGTTGCCTTGTTCAGTTCGCGGAGGTACTTCTCCGCATTTCGCCTCTCGATGTATATCTCCTTCTCCAAGCACTTGTGGAAGTGTTGACCATGGAGCATCGCCTGTCCGAGCAGAGAAAGATCAGAAAAACTCCAAGTTAATGAGAAAAGCGAAGCCAAGGAAACTTACCGAGAGGTGTCCCTGGCACCACCGCATGTAGGCCCGGTCCGCCGTCTGCATCGCCAGGGCCATCGAATCGCGCTCGGTGGCGGCCTTCGAGATGAACTCGACCGACACAGGCCCATCAAGCAAAGAATCCCCCCGCACGATCGACCAATCAGGGGCAAAGGGTAGCGTACCCTGCCTGCCCACGATCTCTGCGGCGGTCGGCCGAATGGGGGGAGCCCTTTTCCCGGGGCATCCACTGTCTTGCCCGAACCACTCCTGGCATCCCGAGCCGCCCTCGACGAATAGGAGTGGGAGGAGTGGTGCCTTTTGGCCCTCTTCGCCGGGGAAGGCCCCTCGGCCTCCGGGGCTGGCCCCTTGGAGGACCCTCCGGCCTGCGCAGCCAGCTTCTGCTTCTCGACCGCTATCCTCTCCTGCTCGGCTTTCTTCTTCTTCTTTATCCTCGCCTTCTCGGCGATAGCAAGCAATATCTTCTTAGCATCCGCCTGCTGAGTTGTCATCCCTGCAAAAATAGAAAATAAAAGAGCTAACGTTAACACGAAGGCAGGAAAATGAACATATTTGGAAAGAAACATACTAGGGTCGGCGGGACTCAGTCCGGCCCGGGCGAGGTGTATCTCGGTCACTCGAGGCCATGCGATGCTGTGCCCCCCGACTATCTTCTCCACCCTCTTCCACTCCTTGGCGGTCAAGTCACTCCGCTTCGGAGGCTTGTGGTTCGGCTTGATGAAGTTCCACCTGGTCGGAATTCCCCAAGACCCCTCCGTCCGAACCACGAAATATTTTTCTCTCCACCCCTTTATGGAGTCCGGATGACTGTGCATAACCTTCTTATGCGGCCTTGGTGAAAAGTAGAAAATCCCCTCCTGGTCTCCGAGCGAGCTGATCCCAAGAACGACTCGGAAATACGTCAGCCTCGGCGTCACTCCCTTCTCTTGGCACTTTAGTATGAAGCAGACTAGATGCTTCCAAGAGTTCGGACCATACTGTATAGGGCACAGTCCCGCCCACTTCAGAACCCTCTTAATGAATGGATGCAGAGGCAGCCTCAGCCCCGAGAGGAAGGCGTCCTCGGGGAACATACAGTAACCCGACGCCAGAGCCGTGGTGGGCCGAATACCTGGGCTCGGAATGAAGATCTCGAACTCCCGCGGAATATAGTAGGCGGCCCTAATAATGTTCAGATATTCCACCTTCAAAATGCTCGGGATGCTATCAGCGCGAATCTTCACCCGAGTGTCTTCGCCCGGCACTGGAGGGATCGGTCCGATATCCTTAATGTCGTCAGGATACATCCGAATCGACCCTGGATTCTTGAAGGAGACCGGGGGAAACTCGAAACCCGGTCTCGGTGCGTACTCATCTGGTGAGGAAGGACTGTGTGGTATGGTCAAGACTTTGTTCTTCCGACGAGGGCGGGCCTTCCGCTCGGGAGACGGCGT
The DNA here is from genome assembly GCA_017893485.1 of Hemerocallis citrina. Classification (NCBI taxonomy): domain Eukaryota; kingdom Viridiplantae; phylum Streptophyta; class Magnoliopsida; order Asparagales; family Asphodelaceae; genus Hemerocallis; species Hemerocallis citrina. Next base: position 293,012,763 of record CM030362.1, read on the forward strand.
CGACAAAGGGGGAAGGGGTGGAAGATCTTCTCTGACCCCGGTCGGCCTTCCAGCCGTGCCCTGACCAGCGTCTCTTTGGGCAACCTCCCGTTCGTCGACCTCATCCTCCTCGTCTTCCTCGTCACCCTCGACACCCTGATCATCTTCGTCTTCCTCCTCGCCCTTGGTGCCTTCCCCCTTCACTTCCTCATTGTCCTCATGATCCTGCTCCTCCTCGTCCTCGCCGTCCCCTTCATCCTCTTCCTCCTCTTCACCCTCATCCATGGGCTCCTTTCCCGGCCTTCTGGACCTCAGCGAAGACACCACGAAGACTACGTCATCACCATCGTCAGACCCAGGGTCGGTCAGAACCTCCTCCTTCACCTTATACTTACCCAAGGACGAGGACGTCTCCTGCTCGGATTCCTCCGCGGAACAGCCTGACGAGCTAGCCTCGGAACCGGACTGAGTTCGCGATATTACTAAAAATAAAGTACTAACCTGGAGCGTAGAAATTTACGGTCACCGGAAAGTATCACCGACGGCAAGTAAGATTCCCGCTCTGGTTAAAAATTGGAAAGTGAGTAATAAAGTGAAGATGAAGAAATGATGGAGGGGGAGGGGGTTTTAAAGAGGAAAAGCGACTCCTTGATTTTCGCAAAAAGATCTGGCCGTTGGATCTTAACTATCAAGATCCAGCGGCCACCAAGATCTGGAAACACTTTGATCCTTGCGCCCTTGACGTCAGCAACAGGCATAAAATTACCCCACTACCCCTCCACCTTTTCTTTCCAAACAGGCTTTTTTCGACTAGTCAAAAGGGTCGATGCTCGGATAGAAGTGCGAGCCAATAATTCTCCTTCTATTTCATAGAAGGGTCGACGCTCGGATAGAAGTGCGAGCCAATAATTTTCCTTATATTTTCACATAAGGGTCGACGCTCGGATAGAAGCGCGAGCCAATAATTTCCCTTCTATTTTACAGAAGGGTCGATGCTCGGATAGAAGCGCGAGCCAATAATTCCCCTTCTATTTTTCAGAAGGGTCGACGCTCGGATAGAAGCGCGAGCCAATAATTCCCCTTCTGTTTCACAGAAGGGTCAATGCTCGGATAGCACCGCGAGCCCCAGCTAGCCACCTTTAATTCGGAGGGGCTCGGAGCTCGGATAGCACCGTGAGCCCGAACTACCCTCCTTTGACTCAGAGGGGCTCGGAGCTCGGATAGCACCGCGAGCCCCAAACTATCCTCCTTTGTTCAGAAGGGCTTGGAGCTCGGATAGCACCGCGAGCCCCATGAGCCCTCCTCTTGTCACGAGGGACTCGTCTACCGACCCCTAGTGCTCGACAAACCGAGCCCCAGAAGAAGTCCTCGCCTCCTCCTCGCTCTTCTAACTAGCGAGGAGATCGTCCACTGACCCTTGGTACTCTACAAAACGGGCCCCAACAGGACCTCGATGCCCCTTTGCTTTTCCGACAAGTAAGGACCCTCGCCTGCCAACCTCAGACGCTCGCGAAACCGAGCTCCAACCCGACAGACCTCGACATCCCCTCGCTCTTCCAACTAGAGAGGGGATCGTCTGCTGACCCTCGGAGCTCGTCTGCCGACCCCAGGGCTCGTCTGCCTGACCCTAAGGCTCGGCGAGCGTCACTCCGACTTCTACATTGAGCATCTCACGCAAACTCCAATAAGGGATCCCTTCCTCCTACCCCCTGGCCTCTTCTGGAAATAGCAAAACCTACTTTCTCACCGCACCTTCCACCTTGCTCTTCTTACAGAGACGAAGAATCACTCCTACATGGCTGGTTCACCCAGCCATACAGGAGTGTGGGGCTTGTGATATGGGTCAGGAATAACGTGGCCCGTCCTGGGCCATAGGATCCCCTCAAGATGCGTGCTCCTTCTGATCCTTCGGATCTGCCACGTCAACGCCGGAAAACCGGCCGGGCCTCTGCCACGTCAGCCCGAAAACCGTCCCGACGTCTGCCACGTCAGCCCTATACCGCCCGGTTTTCCACCGCTTCAGCCACACGGGCAACCGGGTCCAGACCCGGCCCCAAACGGGTCCAGACCCGGTTGGCTTCTTCTATAAATACCAGACCCCTACTCCTTCTCCAGGTAATCAAAACTTCTGCACTCAAACCCTAGTTACTTTTACTCTCCCTTAGTGACTGACTAGATCGTCGGAGGGTCTACCACCGGGACCAACCCCGGTGTTCCGAGACCGTCTGCAGGTACACGAGACCCTCGGATCCGAGCCCCAAAGATCCGAGCTGAGCATCAGCCTCCACCTCAATACCGCATACCCCAGTACTGATCGTCTAGCCGAGGGTCGTCTACATAGGAGTCTCCTCCTTCAATACAAATCGAGTAAGAACTCACACCTGGTGCATCCACATGTTTCCCAAAAACAAACCGCATCAAGCGGTAATCTGTGTTTTTGTACAGAAATGTCATGCTGTCCAGATTGTGTAATTTGTGTGTAATTAATATGTTTGCTTCTTGATATATCTATAACGAGTAGAATTCGTCAAACATAGAATCATACAACATTGACACCTTCTTGCATGCTTACATAGGATGAAATAAAATGATAACAAGATGGGGTATTATGGGATGACTTAGTAGTGAACAATCGGAAACTGTACTTGATCGAGTCCTACTGCTTGACTTGTACTGATGGCCATAAAATACTGCTTGTTAATCACTGACATTGAACATTAAACATTGATTAGTGGGCCGTGTACACGAACCATGAATTCACCATCAGTCTAAAGTGTACACTGTGTAATACCCCGTATTTCTGAAATATATATATGGTTTGAAATATATAATGAATTTGACTTGGTCCTATAGAATTTCTCTATAGGAGGGATTTATAAAAAATGTTTGATTTGAAATGTATGGGATTCTTTGGAATCCGGTTTGGAAGGAAAGGTGGGGGGACCCACCGGTTGGGAGAAACAGCACATGAGTGCTATGTTCTCATGTGTGACGTGGCACACTTGGAGTTCCTAGTGTGTGCACGGTTTGAAAAGGAAATGGTGAAGGGATTTAATCCCACATCGATGCTTTCAAAGAATAAAGTATTATATTGTTACCGCTGATTTCGGTGTGGGGGTAAACAGATAGAATTTGTGGATCCGAGGAAAACCTGAACAGCTTACTCAGCCTACTTGCTCCCGCCGGCACCTGCAAAGAAGTGCAAAACACCGGGGTTGATTCCGGCGACGCACCCTCCGACGCTCTTGTCAGTAATCAGCTAAAGATCAAGAAAGAGCTTAAGATGGTGGAGAAGTGATTAACCTGGTCTCGGTGGTAGAGGGGTTGTATTTATAGTCGCCTTTGGAACGATTTTGGGGCCTAATTTCCTGCCTAACAAGTAGGAGAAAAATCCTCCTATTCTGTTTTAGGAAGTTAGGCCTTGATTCCCTGGTGAGAATTAATCAGGTTTATTGATTTGATCAAATCAGTGGCCTGATTCTCCTCTTGGTGGATTGGGCTTGTATCGGGTCGGGACCCATACCCAATTGAAGTGGATCTATTCGCGGGTGGTTGGTTCTGTGAGAAGGGGGCCCAATACCCGTTTTGGATCCATCTGTATGTGAAATTACCTTTTTACCCCCGTGCTTCAGGATTCGTGCTCGATCTGGACAGTCCCAATTTAACCCCAATTTTAGCCATATCACGAGCCCCCCACTCCTAAAGACTGAGTGTGATCAGACTTTGAGGAGTAGTTTAGCTGTTTTAGTGGCTGATGGAGTTGTATTGGAGTCCAGACGTGGGATTTTGAATCTAGAAAGGGGGTAGTGAGGCAACTTTTGATGCCGCTGGCAGTTCTCTGGTCACATCGGGTATTCAAGAGTTTTTATCTATTTTTTCGGACTACTTGTTTAATTTTGCGACACGTTTGCTAATCATTCGGGGGCCTTAATCGTACATTCTGGGCGATAATTGTTCGTTCAGGGGTTCGAAAATGTGCCCCCTAAATCTCAATTATTCTCCAGAATTTTTGGCTAATTTTCCCGAATTTTTAACAATTTTCTCGCAATTTTTAAACAAATAAAACAATTTAAATAGATAAAAAATGATTTAAATACCGATTTATGGCGTGGCTCGATCTGGGCCGCTGATCGCAGATGGGCGCGAAGTTCGGAAAGATCTGACGGCTGCTGCTGCTCGGCAGTGTTTTTCTCCGTTTACCAGTTCGGGAAGGCCTTTGCTCGGCAGCCGACCGAAGGTATGGGGGCTCGGCAGCCAACCGAAGGCTTGAGTGACGTGGCGTTATCTGGGCCGTTGGATGTTGGCACGCATCTCGAGACGGGAACGGTTCCCAAGAAAACGCTATCTTGTCTTTTAGCGCACGTGGTGCAATCTGAGCCGTTCGCCATTGGGAGCGTGAATTTCTGAGAGATCCAACGGCTGAGATAGCTCGGTGCCTTTTTTTTCTCCATTTACCAGTTTGGGAAGGCCTCTGCTCGGCAGCCGACCGAAGGTATGGGGGTTCGGCAGTGTCGTGGCGCTATCTATTCGGAGGCGATCTCGCTTCCGAGGGTATTAATGACGCTCGGGGTTTGTGCGGCATTCCCCTTTCCCAGGTCATTAAGAATAATTCCTTTAATTAATGCATGGCATTTCAACTTCTGAGGATCAGTAATTCCCTCAATTAAAACGCGGCGCTTCAATTTCCGAGGGTAGTAATGGCTGGTTCTTGGGGGCAGGTTATAAGTACTCCACTCCCTTTGTCGCTTTCGTCACAACCAAATCGAGTTCCAGACCTCGGAGGCGTCTGCCTTGGGTAGCTTCTTTCTTGAGGTCCGGAGAGGTGGTCGCTCTTCTGCCTGATTTTCCCTTCGTTCCTGACGGCCCCAAAGTGGATGTTAGGAGCGAGGGGGGACGAGGTAGTAGTGGTGGCGACCGTGGTCCGGATCCGAGGGATAAGTTACTTCGGAAGGACGGGCGGTCGCCTTGTTGTCTTGTTGTTTCCCCATTCCTCTCTGCTCCGAAAAGGTGGTGTTAGGAGCGGGGAGCAATAAGACAGTAGGGTCGACGGCAATAGTCCTGTCCCGGGGTGTGGACTTCTTCGGAAGGACGGGTGGTCGTTCTCTCACCAAGATCTTCGGCTTTCTTTGGTGGCTCCGAAGCGAGCATCGGAGAGAGCGGAGGTCTTGGCGAGAGAGTGACGATCCATGTCCGATGCCGATCTCTTGGTCCATTTCATCATGAGTAGCAGCTCGGGCTTTTGGACCGTCCGAGCCTGTTGTTTGCAACTGTGAAGGCGCTGTGGTTAGAGCCCTTTGGCAAGCCGCGCCTTCCAGATGCAAACAACTGGCTCGGAATGGTGCGTTCTTCCCGATTCCTGAGTGTGGATGGGTCTCCTCTCATCTCTGTCTTCCTTCCGGGCTGATGGCTTTTGATGGATATCAGCCCGGGGGAGTTAGAGACGGGGGGAGTGCCGATCTGTTCCCGCCCGGGGCCCGTAGTTGGCAGAATGCCGATTGGTGCACGGGACCTGGGGGGCGCTCGCCGAAGGCGGCGCCTCAAAACTAAATCAAAAATTTTTCCGGGTTCTTTTTAGACATAGGTGGGGCGTCCGAGGGTCCGATCGTCCGAGCGACGTGGCGCTATCTGAGCCGCCGTATGCTGACACGCATCTCGAGATGGGCGCATTCTCCAAGAAAACACTATCTTGTCGTTTAGTGCTCTCGGCGAGATCTGGACCGTCTGATGGAGATCAGGCGCGAAAGTTGAGGGAGAAGGGAGTTTTCCCCATTTACCAGCTCGGGAAGGCACTTGCACGGATTCCGAGCGGACTCTATTGCAGCCACGTTCGGTTTGCTCGCAGCTCGGATTCAGATCCCCTCTTGCCGAGCTGGTTGACTTTGTGGTGGGCCTTCGAGATGCTTCGAGAGTAGCCCAAAAGTCGCTCTGGAAGTCCAAGAGACGCCTCATTTTTACTATAAATCTTTACCCCCCCTTGACCAAGTCTTCACTTTTCACTTTTACTCTCTCTCTTCCGTATTTACTTTGCTTCGAAGTCTTCAGCTCCCTGGTGGTCTCGCTAGCTGTCGCGGTAGCGTTCCTAGTTCCGGCGAAGTTTCCGACCGTAGCTGTCACTTCAAGGTCAGTCTCTTTCCCTTCTCTCTTTAGGAAAATATGGTTAAGATTTCGGCTGAGACCCCCGCCTCGGAGCAAGCCGTTGGCCGAGGGGAGAAAGAGAAAGGAGTAATGGAGCCGAGCGAGCAGGACGTTGTTCGTCCAGATGCGGAGGGCGGAGTGGCTGAGGTACCCCAAGAAGTCGTGGCGGAGTCCCGAATGGGCAAAGCCGTAATTACTATAGTGGAGACGCCGAGGAGAGCGGGGGAGTTCGGTCGGCAGCCCATCGCCGTGTCGAGCGTGGGAGGAGTCCGGGATTATACTGAGGATATCTTGGAGAAGGTTACCCAAGGTACGGCTAAACTGGTGGAGGAGAACGAGCCTAGGGAGCTGTCCGAGGTCGATCACAAGATCTCGACTCTTACCGAAGCGGACCTTCGTCTGGTCCGAGAGGGCTTCCAGATCCCTCTCGAGTACGCGTTGCTCCTCCCTGGGCCGGGGTTCCGAGCCAACACTAGGTCCTCTCCGGACGTATGCGTCTTTCCGGTCGACTCCCTCATTGCCGGTCTTCGCTTTCCCCTCCACCCGTTCGTGGTTGACGTCCTGGTCTGGTATGGTTTGAGTCCCGCCCAACTGATGCCGAACACATGGAGGCAAGTTGTGGCGTTCCTCCTCCGATGCCAAGAGATCGGCGCCAAGCCGACCATGTACCTCTTTCGAAGTCTCTTCCGACCTGTCCGGCCGAGAAAAGACGAACAGAGGTTTTATCTTTCGCCCCGGACGGGCGTGAAACTGATCGAGAATCCGGACTCGATCAAACACTGGAAGGACAAATACTTCCTCGTTCGGAATCTGACGCCATGGGTGATACCGACAGTTTGGGCGGACGGACTACCCAAGCGCACAAAGAAGGACGTTCCGCTGAACGCTGCAGAGACCGAGGTCCAGAAGAAGATCCTTGCTCTGCCGACGCTTAGCTGGAAGGATATCACCGAAGAGCATCTGTTCCGTGGGGATCTCAGTCCGATCGACCCTCGTACGCTTCTGGTATTTATACTTCTCTCCGTAAAGTTTATAAAAAATTTTCTAAGTTTTTTCATTCGACTTTTGCAGAGACCATGAAGCTCGATTACAAGGCTCTGGTGGCGAAGGGCAGGGCCGATCAGGAGAAGAAGAAGAGGTCGTCGACAGTGCCTCAGGACAGCCGAGCTTCGAAGAAGGCCTCGGTCGTGAAGGCAGCCGACCAACCGAAGGTTGCGGTCCTGAAGGAGGGAAAGATTGAGGTCCTTGTCCCTCCGGCAAAGGTCGCGGTCCCCGAGCAGGGGGGGTCGTGGACCTCGATCCCTCGGCCTCGGATGCTCCTGCTCCTACCCCGGAGGCGGACCCTCCTGGTCCGTCGAGCGGTGAGTTCGGAGTGGCTGATGCGCTGTCCCTCCCGGTTCCGCCCCTCACCTCCGACGCGGAGAAGATCTTGACCGAGCGTCATAAACAGATCTTCGTCCCTGATTGGCAGGTGATGAACGTCGACGGCTTTTTGGGCGACGGGAACATCTGCATGGAGGCAGTGAGGCACCTGCCGACCCCGAAGGACCGAGCGACCCTGAGGGCCGGGATGGCAGGGGACAACGTGATGCAGATGGCCCGGAGCACTATGTCGGTAAGTGTGTCGAGCCCTTCTTCATTCATATTTTTTCCCTGGAATTTTTTCTAAGTTCTTGGGCTCGAATTTTAACGTGTTGTTCTCTTCCAGACCCTCTGCCACTTCAGTTGGCTGGTCGAGGAGTTGGCGAAGAAAGATCAGGAGAAGGAGAAGGAGAGGACGGAGCGCGTTCGGGTTGCGAAGCGGCTTGAGTCCGAGCTGCTTCTTTCGACGAAGAGAGTCGCCGAAGTGGAGGACCTGGAGAAGAAGCTGGCCGACGCCATCCAATCGTCGAAGGATACGGCGGCCAAGCTTGAGAAGGAGGTGGCCGAGCTGAAGGAGGAGCTGGCCAGCGCTCGGTCGGGAGCAGAGAAGGAGGTTACCGAGCTGAAGGATGAGCTGGCCAAGGCTCGGTCGGAAGGGGAGACTGCTCGGAAGAGAGCCGAGAGGATCAAGGCCAACCACCTGAGGAAGGTGAAGAAGGTGAAGAAGGCCGTGCAAGAGGAGGCCGCGCAGCACATGATCCAGAATATGCTGGACGCCTACGGCCGTGCCCTGACCCACGTAGTCGCGAAGAACCCGGGCTTCGACTCGTCCTCCTATGACTTTTACGAGCCCGTGGAGGGGGAAGAAGGGATCACCGAGGGTCTACTCGGTCCCGACGGAGAGACGGAACCTGCCGAAGGCGATGGGGAGACCGAAGCCGAGGGCGAGGAGGAGAAACTCTCCGAGGAGGAGAGCTGGAGCGAAGGCGGGGGCGAGGGTGATGGCGAGGGCAAGGCCGAGGGGTCGACGGATCCGAGCGGCAAAAAGGTCGACCCCTGACTCGATTGTCTTCCTACTTTCAGTCTTTTTGGTTTTGTTTTCTTTTTGTAAGCCTTATTGCGGACTGACCACCGCTTTTGTTTTGAATGAAAAGTATTTTGTTTGGCCAAAAATTTGTCCAAGTGTTGAGCCTCGGACTTGGTGTGCGTTTTGGGCGTAAATTTCTCCAACTGTTGGGCCTCGGATTTATTTCCGCTTTTCAGGTGGTGTTTGGTCCGGTCACGGAGCTGGTCTTCCTTCGGAAGGAACTGGCCAATTTGAAGCGTGAACTTTCAGACAGCCGGCAGAAGCGGTTTCTCCTGCTCGGCCAGGCGGAGGAGGTCAGGGCAGTTCTGAGGAGGAACTGTCGCGAGCTGCATTAACTCCGGAAGCGCTCCCAGGGTCCTGGTTCCGAAGGGGAAATTGAGCGGCTTCGTGGGGAGCTTAAAGCCGCCGAGCAGAAGAACGACGATCTTTTGGCCGAGGTACAATACTTGGAGCTATCGGAGAGAGAGTGTTCGGCGGAAAGGGAGAAGATGGCCTCCGAGCTGGAGGGGGCTTTGGCCGAGTGTAAGAAACTATCGGCCGAAGTCGACATGCTTAGAAGGATCACAATAGATAGGGGGATTGAGGTCACCCACTATCGGCGGCTTGCAACTGATAGTTCCAATGCCTCGGGCTCGTTGAAGGCCCCTCGATCGAAGAAATTGGCGAAGGACGTCGTCTTGAGGGATCAGATTATCGAACTGGAGGAGGAGATCGCGTCGCTCAAACCTGCGCCGGAGAGGGCTAATGTTCGCAGCACGTCGTGCACTCGCGAGGAAAGTGAGAGGGGGATCACGTTTTATGAACTCGCGACGCGCTCGCTAACGACCAGGCGGAGTCCGACTGACGCTCAGAGCAGCGCAGCTGTCTCGTCGAGCGGGGCATCGGTCGGCGTGGCTGTTAGGACTAGCAGTGAAGGGGGGTCGCGCTTCGTTGGTTTAGGGTCGAGCTCAGAGGGTCGGCCTCGTCGTCCTCGCGTTTCCCTAAACCGAAGCATTCCCCTTCCGAAGAGGACTTGATTATGTCACTTTTCATTTTTGTTGGCCGTTGTAATATCCTAGTTGTGGGGTTGGTCGACCGTCTGTAACACTATTATGTCTGAATGCATAAAAATTCTGAAAAACTTTCAAGTGTTTGTCTTCGGCATTGTATTGAAACTGCGTTGTTCGTTTTTCCTATTTTTCAGCTTGTTGCGGCGATCCATGGATCGGACTCCGGGCGTCCGAATGATGACTCCGCATCCGAGGCAACCTCTGGGACGGTGGTTCTGAGCCCCAGGAGTGCCGATCTGAAGCTACGCCGAGCCGAGGGCGAGTGGGGCCACCTTTCGTTGGTCCTCAGTCTCCGGGAGGCCGAAATACAACGCTTGGAGAACAAGATCGTCGAGCTGAGCCCTGTAGGGAAGGACGAGGACTCGCAGACCGCATTCAGCAATGCTCTTCGGGTCAAAAGTATTCGGCACATTCAGTCGAAACTTATTACCGAACGGGACGATTTGCTCTCGGAGATGGGACACCTGCGGGCGGAAATGGCGAAGTTTCGAGGAGAGGCGGAGGAACCGTCTGCCAAGGAGGGCGAACAAGATGGAGAGGATGCATTTTTATGAAAGACAAGTGTAGTTGGTCGGGGGTTGTATGTTTTGTTTGCCGACACTTTTGTAATGGTCTATTTTGTACTGTACGCCGATATTTAATAAAATTCCCTTTCGTTGTTTTGTACGTCTGTCTTTGTTTATAACTGTATTGGCCGTGCCGAACGATTTGAACTGAGCGTGTCTATTTAGCCGAATGGATCCCCAGGGGTGCGGCGATTCGTCGCTTAGTGGGTCTGACACGGCGATGTTCTCGAGAGTGCTATTTTGACGTGGCGAGATCTGAGCCGTTGAATGTAGGCGCGAATCTCGAGGCGGCTCGTTTTCTAAGAAAATGTTATCTTGTCGTTTTGCGCGAGTGGCACGATCTGAGCCGTCTGATCGAGATCACGCACGAAAGTTGAGAGGGAAGTGTGTTTTCCCCGTTTACCAGCTCGGGAAGGCACTTGCTCAGACGCCGACCGAATGTGTTCGCCTTCGGACCTCGGCTGACAGTCAAGAGTGGTCGGGATACGTGTTCCGGACCTTAGGCATAGTCCAACGGCTGTGGGAGCAATTCCGAACGGCGATCTACCCCTGGTTCGTCCAGAGATGAACCGAGGAGGTAAAGTCGAGCCGAGTGTTGGACTCCGAACCATCGGTATAGTTCAACGGCTGTGGGAGCAATTCCGAACGGCGATCTACCCCTGGTTCGTCCGGGGACGAACCGAGTAGGTAAAGTCGAGCTGAGTGTTGGACTCCGAACCATCGGTATAGTTCAACGGCTGTGGGAGCAATTCCGAACGGCGATCTACCCCTGGTTCGTCCAGCGACGAACCGAGTAGGTAAAGTCGAGCCGAGTGTTGGACTCCGAACCATCGGTATAGTTCAACGGCTGTGGGAGCAATTCCGAACGGCGATCTACCCCTGGTTCGTCCGGGGACGAACCGAGTAGGTAAAGTCGAGCCGAGTGTTGGACTCCGAACCATCGGTATAGTTCAACGGCTGTGGGAGCAATTCCGAACGGCGATCTACCCCTGGTTCGTCCGGGGACGAACCGAGTAGGTAAAGTCGAGCCGAGTGTTGGACTCCGAACCATCGGTATAGTAAGAAGGGAGAAAAAACAGGCAAATTCAAAAACAAAATGGAACTTTCTTTATTTGATATTTGACGGCGAACCGTTTTACATAGTAGAATTCATGGAACAGGTTACAAGTTAAAGGAGAGGAATGGAGCGACACCTCGGATTACTTAGAGAGGCGCCGGGGCGCTCTCTTGGTATTTCAGGAGGTGATCGGCATTCCAGGTCCTCGGGAGCTCTCTACCATCCATGTCCTCAAGTCGATATGCCCCAGGCCGAACAACTTTTGTGACCCGGTACGGCCCTTCCCAATTCGGAGCTAGCTTGCTCCTCCGACTGGGGAGGGATATGGCTAGCTTTCTCAACACCAGGTCTCCTTGCTCAAGGTTGGCGGGTCGGACTTTCTTGTTGTAGGCTAGCTCGACCCTCCTTCTGTAATTCTGTTGCCGAATCGATGCCCTTTCCCTCAGTTCATCTATCAGGTCCAAGTTTCCTCTGAGGTCCCTGGCATTCTGCGCTTCGTCATAGGCTATGAGCCGGGGGGAAGGTATTCCGACCTCGAGGGGTATCACGGCCTCGGCCCCATAAGTAAGGCTGAAAGGGGACTCTCCGGTGGGCGTCCGCATGCTTGTGCGGTAGTTCCACAACACACTAGGGAGTTGGTCGACCCACTGTCCTTTGGAGCACTTGTCCAACCTCTTCTTGATCCCCGCAAGGATCTGCTTATTAGCGTTCTCGGCTTGTCCGTTCGACTGGGGGTGCGAGACGGACGAGAAACGCTGTTGAATGACGAGGTCGTCGCACAGGGTTCGGAATGCTGAGCCAGTGAACTGGGTCCCATTATCTGTCACGAGGACGCGCGGGACGCCGAATCTGCATATAATGTTCTTCCAGAAGAACTGCACCACTTTGTTCTCGGTTATCGTGGCGAGGGGCTCGGCCTCGACCCACTTCGAGAAGTAGTCGATAGCTACGACTAAAAACTTGAGCTGACCCGGAGCTGGAGGGAAAGGCCCTATCAAGTCCATTCCCCACATCGCGAAGGGGATAGGGCTCGATAGGGAGGTGAGGTTGGCTTGAGGGAGGCGTCGGATGCTGGAGTGTCTCTGGCAGGAGCCGCACTGCCGAACGTGTCGCTCGGCGTCTTGGAGAAGCGTCGGCCAGAAGTACCCATAATTCAGAGCTTTTCGGGCCAGGGACCTAAATCCCGAGTGTGCCCCGCCGATCCCTTCATGAAGCTCCTGTAGGGCATATTCGGCCTGATCCAGAGAGAGGCATCGTAGATACGGTCGGCCGTCTATTTGGGAGAAGGAGCGCTTGTATAGGATGCCCTCGATCAAGACATAGCGCTCGGCTCGGGTTCTAACTCGACGTGCTTCTTTGGGATCTTGAGGCAGAACTCCATCCCTTAAGAATTCCACCAGTGGTTTCATCCAATTGTCCTGCAGCGCAACCGGCAATGTCTCCATCGAGCTAGGCGTCTCGTCTTCGATGCTCGGCTTGGAGAGGACTTCGATCAGCACGGTCTGTTCAAGACCCTGCAGAGAAGACGAAGCCAATTTGGAGAGAGCATCGGCCTGTGAGTTCTCCTCCCGAGGGACACGCTGGATGATGGCTTCTTCGAACCGACCCATCAGACCCCGGACCTTGGCGAGGTACTTAGCCATTCGCTCATCCCGGGCCTCGTACTCGCCCAAGACCTGATTCACAACTAGTTGGGAGTCACTGTGAACCCGAAGGCGCTGCGCCCCAGCACTTCGTGCGAGTCCGAGGCCAGCTATGAGGGCCTCGTATTCCGCCTCGTTGTTCGAAGCCTTGAAGTTCAGGCGGATCGCATACTGCAAGACGAAGTTGTCAGGGCCGTTTAAGATAATCCCGGCGCCGCTTCCTTCACTGCAAGAGGACCCGTCCACGAAGACTGTCCAAATGGGGGGCCCATTTGGGACGTGGCCGACCTCAGGGATGGTGGACTCTACAATGAAGTCGGCGAGAGCCTGAGCCTTAATTGCCGTCCGAGGCTGATAAGTGATGTCGTGCTGACTCAGCTCTACGGACCATTTCATCAGCCGACCCGAGGTCTCTGGCTTGTGGAGGATCTGCTTTAGCGGTTGATCGGTGAGGACGATGACTGAATGAGATTGGAAGTAGGGCCGAAGCTTCCTTGCTGCCATGACGAGGGCGTAGGCTATCTTCTCTATCCTCGGATAACGGAGCTCGGCATCCCGAAGTACCTTGCTCACGTAGTAAATAGGCCTCTGGGTCCGGTCCTCTTCTCTGACCAGGACAGCGCTCAGGGACTGCTCGGAGGCTGCCAAGTAGAGGAAGAGAGGCTCGCCTGGGACCGGCTTACTGAGCAGAGGGGGGTTCACCAGATAGGCTTTCAGCTGGTCGAACGATGCTTGCTGTGCTTCGCCCCATTCAAATCCTTTAGCCCCCCGGAGTGCTTTGAAGAAGATGAGGCATTTTTCCCCCGACTTGGAGAGGAAACGACCGATGGCTGCAAGCCGACCGGTGAGCTTCTGCACCTCCTTGATGTTCCGAGGTGGGGCCATGTCTAATATTGCCTTAATCTTCTCAGGGTTAGCTTCGATTCCTCGCTGGCTTACCATAAAGCCGAGGAATTTTCCCGAGGAAACCCCGAACGCACACTTGTTCGGGTTCAGGCGCATGTTGTACTTTCTCAACACGCCGAAGGCCTCCTGGAGGTCGGCTACGTGATCGGTGCCGTGGATGCTCTTGATGAGCATGTCATCAACGTACACCTCCATGTTTCGGTCGATTTGGTGCTGGAAAACCTTGTTGACGAGGCGCTGGTAAGTGGCGCCTGCATTCTTCAAACCGAACGGCATTACTCGGTAGCAGAGAGGCCTTGGTCGGTGACGAAGGAGGTCTTCGGGATGTCCGGAGGGAACATCCGGATTTGGTTGTACCCCGAGAAGGCATCCATGAAGCTGAGGAGCTCATGGCCCGAGGTGGCGTCGATTAGGGTGTCGATGTTCGGGAGAGGGAAGGGATCCTTCGGGCACGCTTTGTTGAGGTCGGTGAAGTCGATGCATATCCTCCACGAGCCATTGGACTTCTTGACCATTACAACATTCGACAGCCACTCGGGATAATTCACCTCCTGGATGAACTTGGCCTTCAGCAGCTTATCCACTTCCTCCTTGATTGCCTGCTGTCGCTCGGGAGCGAACTTTCGCCTCTTCTGCTGAACCGGTTTGCACCCCGGTTCGACGCTTAGGCGGTGGACGAGCAAGTCTTCGGAGATGCCGGGCATATCCGCGGCCGACCAAGCAAATAGGTCGCGGTTATCCTCGTCTCGGATCCTCGTCGAGGAATTTTCGGCTCGGATCCTCGTCGGAGAAGAGTACTTCTTCTAACTCGTCCGCTGGCTCGGACGTTGGGCGAGGCTTCGGCTCGGGGATCTCGAGTGTCTCGAGCGAGAGCACTGGTCCCCCGGTGGAAGTCATGTAGCATTTCCGAGCTGTTTCCTGGCTTCCCCTGACTTCCCCTACCCCCGAACGAGTGGGGAACTTCATCTTCAAGTGGTATGCCGAGGGGACAGCCTCAAGAGCGGCTAGGCCGGGGCGGCCTAGGATGACATTATATGCTGCCGGGACGTCGACGACCATGAAGTCCATCGGCTCCGTCCGGGTAGTAGGGGTGCTTCCCGCAGTAACGTCTAGGGTTATCACCCCTTCGACGGTTACCGGGACCCCCGTGAACCCGTGTAGAGTGTATCCGGCTGGCTTGAGACGGTCTCGGGACAGCTGGAGGCCCTGGAAGGCCGAAAGGAATAGGATGTTGACCGAACTCCCGTTGTCAACCAAAATCCTCTGCACCTTGAAGTTGGCCATGCGGAGGTCGATGACGAGGGCATCACAGTGAGGGGTTCGGACTCCTTCGAGATCGGCGTCGGAGAAGGACACGGGCACACCGAAGCCCTTGGGAGGAGGAGCACTGTGGACCGAGTTCACCTCTCGGACGAAGGCTTTCCGAGACGTATTAGAGGAGCCGCCCATGGGGCCCCCGTGGATCATATGCAGAACCCTTTCTTCTTCGAACTCAGGTGTTACTTCGCGCCGCTCGGAGCGCTTGTTAGCCCCCCGAGGGGGAGGAGAGTTCCGATCTGTCCGATCGTTAGCTTTCACGAACTTGGCCAACTGCCCCCTTCGGATGAGGGCTTCGATCTCATCTCTCAAAGCCCGACAGTCATTCGTCTCGTGCCCGTGGTCTCGGTGATACCGACACCACTTGTCTTTGTCCCTCCTCTTTGCCGGTTTGTGCATCCTCGGGGCTGGAGGGAGGACCCCCTCCTTCTCTACCTCCATGAGGATAGTGGAGACATTAGTTGTGAGGGGCGTGAATTTCTCGAACCTGGGGGGAGGGCGACGTTGACCGCCCATGTCCTTCTGAGCTTTTTTCGACCCTTCCTCCCCCGTCGCCTTCCTTTTCGATCCTGCGGAGGGCCCTCCAAAGCTGGGAAGGGCTTCGGCCTCTTCTGCTCGGATGTACTTCTCGCACCTCAGGAGGAGGTCGGCGAAGTCATGCGGAGGCTTCTTGGCGAGGGATGATCGGAGGTTGGCGTTATGGACGTTCGACTGGAACGCCACGGTAGCCACGGACTGGTCCAAGGAAGCTATGGACCGGACTTCTGCGGTAAACCTTTTCACATAGTCTCGCAGCTTTTCTTCTTTCTCCTGCCGCAGGTTCAGTAAGGAAAGACTCGTCTTCTCGGCTCGCCGGCTACTCACGAAGTGAGTGATGAATAGCGTCTCGAACTGTTCGAACGAGAAGATGGATGAGGGGGCGAGTCTAGAATACCATTCCCGAGCCGACCCCCTGAGGGTGGCGGGGAAGGTCCTGCATAGCACTGCGTCGGAAGCTTGGTGGATAAGCATCAGTGTCTTGAAGCTTTCGACGTGGTCAACCGGATCGGATTCCCCTGAGTATGTTTCAAACTGTGGCGGTTTGAAACTCCTCGGAATATGGGCCTCCATGATCGACCTTGAGAAGGGGGGTCGGCTGGGACGGAAGGTTCCGGCTCGGGACTCTTCTTCCCTGTCCATACGGCCGATGCGCCTTTCCACCTCATGGATACGGCGGATGAGCGCGTCGTCCCTCCGCTGGTAGTCATATGATCCCCCGGACTCCTCTTCATAGGAAGGGGAGCGCGGACTGCGACGCCAGTACTCCTGGGATCGTCGAGGGCTCTGTTGCCGCTGCTGTCGGCTGGGAGCCGGTGAAGGACTCCGGGTTCGGCGCTGTGGACTGGGACCCCTGGGGGGCGTCGGAACCCGCCGAGCATTCCGGGCGTTCTGTCGGAGGTCGAGGGCCTGCAGAACGGTCTCTTGAAACTGAAGGAACTCGGCTCGGCTGATGGGCATATCTCGGTCCCTCGGATGACGCCGATTCCTGGGGGACCGGGACCTCCTCCTTCGGCGCTCAGGGGACGCCGATCGGCCTCTGCGCTCCGGGGACCCTCTGCCTTCCCGACGACGTGGCGACTGTTCGCCCTGACGCTGGCGGGAGGCTCCCTCTTGGGCCCGCCTCTCCTCAAGATGGGTACGGAGGTCGTCGTCTTTATGGTGGTTTTGGAGTGTGACGCGGAGGTCGGGGTGATGGGAAGCCATCGAGTCCGAGGACCCGTTATGGACCGAAACATGACCCGGGTTGAGAGGCTGCTTCTCCTTCCGACCGTTATGGCCGGACGGACCATTGTTGGGCTGCTGTTTGGTAGGAGGAGGAGGAGGTGGGATCTGCTGGGTCAACGGAGGGAGGTCGGGCTGAAGGATAGGGTTGACCGGAGCTTCAGTTGCTGGGTCGGTGGGGTTCCCCCCACGGTTCGACCCTCTGGATCTGTTCTTCTTCGGCGGCATTGCTGCAGAGGACGACGAAAGAGAAACTGAGACTGTTCGTGTGATTTTCCCACAGACGGCGCCAATCTGTTACCGCTGATTTCGGTGTGGGGGTAAACAGATAGAATTTGTGGATCCGAGGAAAACCTGAACAGCTTACTCAGCCTACTTGCTCCCGCCGGCACCTGCAAAGAAGTGCGAAACACCGGGGTTGATTCCGGCGACGCACCCTCCGACGCTCTTGTCAGTAATCAGCTAAAGATCAAGAAAGAGCTTAAGATGGTGGAGAAGTGATTAACCTGGTCTCGGTGGTAGAGGGGTTGTATTTATAGTCGCCTTTGGAACGATTTTGGGGCCTAATTTCCTGCCTAACAAGTAGGAGAAAAATCCTCCTATTCTGTTTTAGGAAGTTAGGCCTTGATTCCCTGGTGAGAATTAATCAGGTTTATTGATTTGATCAAATCAGTGGCCTGATTCTCCTCTTGGTGGATTGGGCTTGTATCGGGTCGGGACCCGTACCCAATTGAAGTGGATCTATTCGCGGGTGGTTGGTTCTGTGAGAAGGGGGCCCAATACCCGTTTTGGATCCATCTGTATGTGAAATTACCTTTTTACCCCCGTGCTTCAGGATTCGTGCTCGATCTGGACGGTCCCGATTTAACCCCAATTTTAGCCATATCATATATAAATAATAAATGCCAAGGATCAAGAGTCACCAATTCGGTTAACCACCTTTTGAGCGGCAGCCTGTGGTGGGCAGTTGTACTACATAGTATGTAATTTGTCTTATAAAATTGTATAAATTGTCCGAGCCCGGGGCAGCGGGTGTTACACACTGTGTGCTTGCGCTGAACCTGTAGAATGGGACGCAGTAGTACGTGCACTAATTAGATTAATAAAATAATTAATAACCTGCATTTGACATCTCATGCTTGATCCCGTATACTGTCACCAATATTGAACTTGAATTGAAACTATTAATTAAATGCATGATTAAACATAGACCCTTGACATTATTACCATTCCTTGTCCTTACTTTTGACTTTGATCCCGTCCCTTTTCTTTTGATATATCATGAACCTATTATTCTTTGTTTCCCTCTACTTGTAGTCCATGACTTGCTCTAAGGACATTATTTTCTTTCTTTTTAGATCAAGAGTTTACAGGTACTGGAGGAACAATATCAGAAGGAACTGTGAGCAACGACTCTAGAAGTTGGAGTCCAAGATTAGATTGCTTGAATTAATTTATTGCTAGATTTATTTCTTGAACATTGTCTTGATATTATACTTTGTTTTTGGGCTTTATGACCCGGAGTTTTTTTTATCCCATATGTTGGATATTATTATTTGGATTATTTCATTTATTATTGAAGTTGATCTTTGTTTATGTGATTATATCTTCTTGCGTGGTTGTGATTGTTCTTTCATATTATTGTGTAAGTCTGGTACAGCATATGGATGGCGTTTACATCATTCGTTGGGCCTATGTTATGTACTCGTATTTCATATTTTGGGAAGCGGGGCGTGACATAAAAGCTAATGCAAATTTATGTTTTTATAAGTTTGATGTTTTTCGTATGTTACCAGGAGAAAACGTAGATCAAATGCTTGCCTGTTTCGATATCATTGCACACGAGCTTGAGTGCTTAGGTTAGGGGTTGGATGATGACCGAAAGGTTGAAAAACTTATAAGCTGTCTCATGCCTGAATGGGATGTAAAAGCTGCTGCAATGAGGAAGACCCTTGAGGAAAAGGAATTCGACTACTACACCTTCCAAGAAAAGTTGAAGACATACGAGATGGAGATGACATAAATCAAAAGATACAGACAAAACATCGGGATTGAACCAAAAACTGAAGAAAGGACCATCACCCTGAAAGCAAAAAAATCTCGACCATCAAAAGCAAAATCAGACCGTGAGGATTCAGACGAAGATATCACCTTCTTGACTAAGCAATTTCGTAAGTACCTTAAACATAAAAAATATGGAAGGTACCAAGGAGAAAGAGAAAATGAAAAAGATGATGTATGCTACAAATGCAAGAAGCCTGGACACATCCGGGCAAATTTTCCATCTCACAGGACAGGAATAGGAACTACTACCACTCTAATACGGGATTGAAAAAGAAGGCGTTGAAGGTTACCTGGCTAGACTCAGATTCAAGTGAGGATGAGCAATATCACAACAATGTTGGCTTCATAGCTCTTGGGAATGGTGAGGTACAATCACTATCTCAAGAAGAGGTAATCGAAGAAACCACTTATGATGAGTTAGTAGACATGTGTAATGGACTAAAAGATTATTCTAAGAAATTAAGTCGTGAATTGAGACAATACAAACAAATTTCAAATGAATCTCATGACTCTTGAATTGCTAAAAATCAAAAACTGAAAAATAAAAATTCTTTAATCATGGAAAAATTCGATTCTTTTAGAAAAGATCATGATGTATTGCTAGAGGAAAATGAACATTGAAAACAACAAATTCAAGAATCCTTGGCAACACATGATGAAAACTTAAGAGAAATTCATGAGAAATCTGTTTATATTGCCAAACTCAATGATGATTTAAAAGAATGTTAAAGAAAATTTGACGAGGTAGTGGAAGGTTGTAATGAAGCCCTTGAGAAAAATAGAATACTTGATGCTATACTAGACACTTTTCGTTAGAACATAAAAGACGATGAGATGACTAGGAAAAGACTTTGTAAAAGAGTAATTGAGTTCAAGAAAATTGTTGAAAAATATGAAGGACCCAGTTACCTTATTACAAAAAATTCAAGATCTTATCATGATAATCGAGGATTTGGTTACGAAGAACCAATACACCATCAAAAATCTAAATCATCATGTCATACACACATGCATAGTCACCAATAGAATCACAAATCAAACTAAAACTATGCAAGTGTGCGTGACCCAAGGCATAATCGTATCACATATCACTATTGTTGTAGATTATGATATATTTCTTATAATTGCTCATTAAAAAGGAATACTAATTATATTTGGATAAGAAAGAATATAAATGCAGGTTCAAAGCAAACTTGGGAACCCAAAATTATACCTACTAATCTTCATGTACGTACCCCAGCATATCAAGACTAAAGATCGGTGGTACCTTGATAGTGGATACTCAAATCATATGACAGGAGACAATAGATACTTTGCATCACTATCAAGGAAAAAATGGAAGGACATCATCTTTGGAGATAATAGCACTGGTCAAACCATCGGTAAAGGTAAAATAAACTTTGGTTCTTCATGCTCCATTTAGGATGTTCTATTAGTAAGAGGATTGAAACACAACTTAGCGTCAGCCAACTATGTGACAAAGGTTATACTATTACTTTTGATAAAAATACATGCATTGTACTAGATAGCAATAAATCTTGTTTACTTCTCGCCAACAGATGCAACAATGTATATGTTATAAATTCCAATGAACTAGCACAGAAGAATATGAGGTGCTTTGTTGCTAGAAATGAGGATGGTTGGTTATGGCATCGACGACTTGGACACACAGCCATGGATAATCTCAACAGACTTGTAACCAAGGAGCATGTGAGGGGGATCCCTAAAATCAAATTTGAGAAAGATAAACCTTGTAAATCGCGCTAGTTCGGTAAGCAAACTAAAAGTTCTCACAAGCCTAGGAAAATTGTATCAACTTCTAGACCCCTTGAAATTTTGCACATGGATCTATTTGGACCATCACGAATACGTAGTAATGGAGGTGCACGATATGCCTTTGTAATAAATGATTGTAGTAGATTTACTTGGGTTGCCTTCTTGTCACAAAAAGATGACACATTATATATTTTTGAAAAATTCTTTCGTAGAGTGGAAAATCAGAAAAGCCTCACCATTGTTACTATTCATAGTGATCATGGTGGAGAATTTCAAAACGACCTCTTCACTTTATTTTGTGACAAAAAAGGAATAAAACATGAGTTTGCTTGTCGTCGCACTCCCCAACAAAATGGGGTTGTTGAAAGGAAAAATCGATATATTCAAGAAATGGCTCGAACCATGCTTAGTGAAAAAGATTTACCTAAGTCATTTTGGGCAGAGGCTGTCAATACAGCATGTTATAAAATTAACCAAGTAATTATTAGGAAATATCTTGAGAAAACGCCTTTTGAACTATATTATGGCAAAATCCCTAACTTAAGCTGCTTTCGTGTCTTAAGGTGTAAAGTGTTTAATTTAAATACTCTTGATAACTTGAGAAAATTTGATCGTAAAAGTGATGAAGATGTATTCTTAGGATATTCCTTAAGTAGCAAGTCATATCGTGTATTTAATAAAAGAGGATGCACTATTCAGGAATCTATTGATATTATATTTGATGAAACTAATCCCTACACCAAAGAAATATTGCATGTTGTTGATGATGATGAGACATGTGTTCGGGTTGAAAAGAAATAGGTACACATTGACCAAGAACCAAATGTGAACTCTCAAAATCATAAGCCTCCTCAAGATGAAGATGCATCCAAATCCCAAATAGGAAAGATGCCTACACAACTAATTGATGTCATGGAAGATGATCATATACAACATCAACCTTCTACCAACGAAAGGCATCCCTCATGGAAAATCATGTCTAGTCATCCACCAAATCTTATACGAACCGATATGTCAAAAGGGGTAACTACTCGAACACAAGCTCAAAATTTCATGTGTTTTTCCGCTTTCGTCTCTATACTTGAACCTAAGAATGATTTGTAACCCCTGTTTTTGATTATACGGATTTCCAATTCCTTTCTTTCTTCTCCATGTATTATTGTATTTCAATTTCTGTATAAATTCTTTCCAATGCATTTAAATCCTTTTGAATCTCCTATTGAAACCCAAACTCATATTCCAAACTAGAATCATGTCTCTCTTCTTTTTATTTATTTACTTTGAAGCCCAAGTTAATACATACTATCATTTTATTGATTATTTTGAATTTATGAGAAGCCCAATAATTATTATTGAATTTATTGAAGCTCAAACCCAAGCCCATCTCCTATTAGAATCTAACCCTAAACCCAAACCCACAAACCCATACACTGACCCATATACAAATTTGTTCACATTTCTCCACTCTGCACAATCCCCCGTATCCCCACATTCCCCACTATTTCCAACTACCCAATATTATATTATTATTTTTTATTAAATCCCAAAACCCCCACACTCTCTCTCCCCATTATTCTCTCTCTCCCTTCTCTATCTCTCCCCCACTCTCTCTCCCCGTTACTTCCTTTCCATCTCCTCTCTATTTTTCCCAAACGAAAACAGAACCCAAACTCATCCCCTACCTCCGAACTCGCTGCCAGCCGCTCGAGCCTTCCGCTCGACCCAGTCGACCCCCTTCATCTTCCTCCTCCTTCTCCCTCGAGCGCCGCTTTCCTCCACCTCCCCATCGTCAAGCCTCCCGCTCGCCATTACTCCACTCTCGCTGCTATCATCCACCCGTTGCTCCCCATTCTCATCGTCGAGCTGCCCTCGACTGCACTCCACCATCGCCCCTACCTCGTCGACGCCACCGAAGAACCCAACTGTTCACCATCCGCTCCTCTTCAACCTCGAGCCTACTGTTCGAACCCACCGCCTTCTCCACCGCTGTGATCTCTTCCCATTTGCCTTCCTCCTTCGCTCGACGAGCACCCCCATCGCTCCAAGCCATTTCCATCACCATCCTCCACCACTTTCGCCACCGAAGATCCCCCTCGTGACCTCCCGTCGCCACGCCATCATTCCTTCACCCTCCTTGAGCCCCGACCACCGCTGAACCTCTGCAACCACCACAACCATCTTCCTCGTCCCCAACTTCACTACTGCAGCCTCCTCACCCTCGAACGGACCCCCTACCATTGCCGCCAGCCACCCGAGCACCATTTTCGCCCTCATTACAACGTCACCAGTCGCCGCCATAATTTCCATTCAGTCGTCGTCCCCAGCGTCACAGTTTCCCCGTCGTTGTTCCCTCTTTCGCTCTCTCTCTCTCTATATATATATATCATATTTTGGGAAGAAGAAGAACAAAGGTTAGAGAATTGGGTTATTTTATTGATGTTTGGTGTTTGTGTGGGAGATCCGATCGTGAATTGTTGTTTGGTGTTTGTGAAATGGATTGGGTTGGTGTGTTTGCTGTTTGTAGAGAAGTGGAGTTTGGTGTTTGCTGTTGTGTGTTGTTAGAGTATTGCTGTGATGTTGATTGCTGTTGTGTGGGAAGGGGATTGGTTGTTTTGGTGGTTTGCTGTTGTGTGAGTTAGGATCCGATAGTTGTCGCTTGCTGTTTGTTGGATCCGGTGCGCCTTGCTATTTTGCTGGTTTGGATTGCACACGTCACGCACGTACTCTTGGAGCATCGCCCGGGATTCTGATCCTGTTATTCTTTTTTGCATATTCGAATCTTCTACAAAAGGCAAGTTCACTTGAACTCATTTAATTTTTCTAGTTCAAGTTTATTGACCTCCCACAAGTAGTTCCCTTTAATTATCTTAAATTTGTCATGTGTACCTTCCGTTGGGAGTATCGAGGATTTATACGAGCTAACCCGACGTACTCTTGACATCGTATCATTATCCATTGACTCAAACCCAAGCCTATATACACACATGACATGAATAAAATGACTAGAAATTGCATATGAGGAAAATATATTGTGATCGAATACATAGATTGATTGAGATCTTGTGACTTGAACAATGACATGATAAATTGACTTGTACACTATAAAATCCATTCTAATTGCTGTACATTAGTGTACTACATTTCATGATACAATAACATGATGATTATTGACTTTGATGAACATATATGTGATAGCTTTTTATGAATTCTTGCAGCATGTACTGTTTTGCACAGAGGTTTTGACCTTGTTACCATAGGAATTAACACAAACAATACAAAAGAGAGTTTTAGCTTGATGAGTCTCGTTTCCAACCCAATTGACAGATCCTGATTCCGAGTTACGAGCTGTGCGATATCACATTTTTAGTCTCTGCTGGTCTGCACTTTTCAGATAGCAGAATTAATGTAACACCGAAACAATTATTAGTGAAACACCACGTTAACAGTATTATAATGCCATGAAAATCTCCAGAAACTTTATAAACATGCTTAGGGTTCATATCTAATTTTTGTAGATTTTTATAGTGATTTTATACTATGTTTCCACCCATTAAATGTTGACACTAAGTTGCTGCCTGAACAGCTAAACTGCAAAGAATAGGGTGTTTGACTTAGCTACAGTCAGAATTAACCAAACCTTACTGAATATAAATTGTATCCCTAAGTTTCTAGTTGCTGATAACACCCTGGGACTTTGAATTCCGAACTGTAGCCTATGAGTTATTACTGTTTTAGTGTTACTGTGTCAGCTATTTACAGATTCACTACTTCATGTTATTATTGTGCAATGCATCATGTTGCTGCATTCTTATCATCCCCTTGACATTCTTATACATATTTTCATGGACATGAATGACTTAATAATAAAATAATAAACAAGTCGGGGTTAATAAGGATTGACGTAGTAGTGGATAGTCTCATAAAATATACTCGGTAAGGCATTATCGTTATATCGTATTGACATGGAAGGAGGAGTATTGATTGTGAATTATTGAATGTTAATTGTAAATGATTATTATTGACACTGAGTACACGCTCTGTAGATCCCACCACTAGGTCTAAAACGAACACTGTTTTGCATGAACCAAACCTATGGTATGGGACGCAGTAGTACGTGCACTAGATAGGAGAAACAACATACTAATGAACTTAAGTTGTCACTTGTACACTCGACCATTACTTATGGACATTATTATTATTTTTCTAATTTGATCTTGATTCATATTCCTTCATGTACCTTATTCCTTATTCTTTGCTTTCACTACTTGCTGTCCATACTTGCTCTAAGGACAAATTATTCTTTCTTTTTAGATGTACAAGTACAGGTGCACAAGGAGAATTACTAGAAAACATTGGTGAGCAGCTCTTCTACGATTGGAGCAGGAGCGTGCCAGAAGGTATTTATTATTTATTTCCAGTTGTTAGTTATTAAATTGGATTATTGCATGTTTAGTCTAAGTATTTGTTTATATGATTATGTATTTATGCATGGTTGTGATTATTTCCTTGTCATGTTGTTGAGTTAAGACTGGTACAGCTTATGGATGATATGAGTTGGCATACTTATATCATTCACTGGACCTCAGTTACGTGCATGTGTTCCCGTATTCTGGGAAGCAGGGTGTGATAATTAAGGAGGTCTTGCAAGATAATGAATGGATCATGGCAATGCAAGAAGAACTTAATCAATTTGAATGGAATCAAGTATGGAGACTTGTTCCTAGACCTCACAATAGGACCATACTTGGAACTAAGTGGGTATTTAGGAACAAGCTGGGTGAATCGAGCACTATCACTAGAAATAAGGCTCGTCTTGTTGTACAAGGTTATAACCAACAAGAAGGTGTTGATTTTGATGAAACTTTTGCTCCTGTTGCACGGCTTGAAGCCATTCGCATCTTACTTGCTTTTATTTCTTATATGGACTTTACTCTTTTTCAAATAGATGTCAAAAGTGCTTTCTTAAATGGTTTTATTTCGGAAGAAGTTTATGTTGCACAACCACTGTGATTCACTGATCTCACACACCCAAACTATGTATTTCATCTTGATAAAGCTTTGTATGGTTTGAAGCAAGCTCCTCGGGCTTGGTATGAACGACTAAGTTCGTTTTTACTTCACATAGGCTTCTCTAAAGGGAAAGTAGACACTACACTATTTATAAAACATGTTTCTAAAGATATTTTAATTGTTCAAATCTATGTTGATGATATTATATTTGGATCTACTAGTGAAAATCTTTGTAAGGAATTCTCAAAGCAAATGCAGGATGAGTTCGAAATGAGTATGATGGGTGAACTAACTTATTTTCTTGGACTTCAAATACAACAAAGAAAGGATGATATCTTTATCAATCAATCAAAATATGCAAAGGACCTAGTCAAAAGTTTGGACTTGAAAATGCAAATGCTTACAAAACACCTAGGGCAACTACTACTACGCTTTCCAAGGATGAATCTGGTAACAATGTTGATATTTCTACTTATCGTGGTATGATTGGTAGTTTGCTTTATATTACTGCATCTCGTTCAGATATCATGTTTAGTGTCTGTTTATGTGCACTCTTTTAATCGTGTCCCAAAGAATCGCATTTGGTTGCCGTTAAGCGTATCATTCGATATCTTAAAGGCACACCAAATACTGGACTTTGGTACCCGAAAAATAGAAACTTTTCTCCTGTAGGGTACTCTGATGCAGATTATGTCGGCAGCTTAACAGACAGAAAAAGCACTAGCGGCACATGTCACTTTTTGGAAAACTGCCTTGTCTCATGGGCATCCAAGAAGCAGAATTCTGTAACTCTCTCCACTGCCGAAGCCGAATATATTGCTCCCGGATCCTGCAGTGCGCAAGTATTATGGACGAAACACACTTTAGAGGACTACAAGGTATTTTTTTATCACATTCTGATTAAATACGATAATACTAGTACTGTTCATTTGACAAAGAATTCTGATCAACACAGTCGCACAAAACATATTGATATTTGGTACCACTTTATTTAAGACCATTTTCAAAATGGAGATATTATTCTTGACTATGTTTCCACTGATTCCCAACTTGCTGATATCTTTACTAAGCCCTTAGATGAAAAACGATTTTATTTTTTAAAGAGAGAATTGAATGTTATTGATATTTTTGCTTAAACTTGGTTTTCGGTCGACTGGACAGGCGACTGTATGCCTGTGAAGGTGTACATTCGACCGGACGATCGACCAGCGTGTTCTCGATCTTTGCTTTGTTTTCTGTCTATTTTCAAAAAAATTAAGCCTCAGTATTTGCGGTCGACCGGTTCACTCTCTGTTTTTCGCCTACCATCTCAATTGTGTTTACAGGGTTTACGGCCGACCGGCTCGCCCTCGGGTTGTTTCTTTGTTTTATAACTTAAAATGGCTTTCGGTCGACCATTCGGTCGACCGGTTCTTTTACTGGCTGTTCATTTTTCACTTTTGTTGTAAGAGATATTTATTTACAGTGTTTTATGATTTTGGTTTCTTGAAAATCAATCTTCTTTATCTTCTGCTCTATGCCACGCGTTTGTATTGGGAAAATCTCCATGAAGAGCTCTCATTGTAAATCAAAGAGTCTCGCGATCAACGGTATCATGTAAGTAGATTTTCCTTACGTTTTCAAAAGTATTATATTCTTCAAATTACTCTCATGTTTTGCTTAATATCTGTTAATTAATTTTTTTTGACAATGGATTTAGGGGGAGTATGTTATCCATTTATGCTATTCTTTTGCCCCCTCTTGGTGTGTTCCAAAAAGGGGGAGAATCTTTTCATGAATGCTTTTAACTAAAAGTTAATGAAAATAAATAAATTATTGAAATTATTGAAAACCTCTCTGGAATGTTTTAATCTACATCCTGTTCTTCGTATATACTATATATCTCCTATGAAAATATGTGTTACACGAAGTATTAAATCAAGGGGAAGTATTTATTTGTTTTTTAAATCTCTCTTAAATGTCCTTTATCTATGAAAATCTATGTTACAGGAAGTATTGAATTAAGGAGAAATATTTATATGCTTTATTCTTTATTTTCAACATTCAATGGCATGTTTTGTTCACACCAAAAAGGAAAAATTGTTGACTTTGAGTTTGGTGTATACAAAACCTGTCTATAAATACTAATAAGTTTAAATTGAGTTGTTCAGATTTTCAGGATTAAATAATATCAATAAAAGATTAAAAAAAGATTCAAGAATAAGCAAAGAAGGAAAGCAATAAAGAAGGATTGCAAGATCAAGCAAAAGAAAAAGTTATTCAAAAAGAAGTACATGTTAATTAGTGCCCAAGAAAGCCAGCAAGATCAGTTATTGGGATTCCATATCTATGAAATTTTATATGTATTTAATTGATTGTGAATTGATTAATATATGGTAAGAATATAAAGTGGATTCGTCATGAACATCACGATTGTGGTCGACCGTAATTCAGTGTCGGTCGACCGCACCACAGTCGACCGCATGTTATAGCAATATAATGAAGCAGTCGACCATTCATCTTTCAACTTTTCATTTAAAGATGAACGGTCGACTGTCCCTTTATTGCGGTCGACCGTAACTCACGCTGTCCATTTTTTTGGAATATATCGTTTCTATTTTTGATAGATACACTTCCCCGTCTATATATTTGGATGAACATACTGTGTATTCCTCACCTATTAACTCTGAGAAAAATCTTCTGAACTAATTAATTCAACAATCAATCCGAGTGTGTGTGATATTTATTTATTTTCTTCAGTCATGATTGTTAAGGATCTTGAGTTTTTCTTTTCTTCCACTTCGGTGAGATTGACGAGGTTTGTGTTAGGAATGTTGTGGGTGTAATAGGTCTCTCAGCCTGAATTCGAGAATTACTGTACAAGGGTTTGAGTATAGTAGAACACTTGTGGCGGAGAATTGCTACAAGTAGGTGGTGTGGACATAGACCTGGGGGTCGAACCACGTTATATCGCTACGTCACTTGTGCTTCCTTTGTTTGCTCTCTCTATCTCTTTTCTTTTAATTTGCAACTTTATTTTTTAAAAATTTTTAATTCCGCACAATCACCACCCTATTCACCCCCCTCTAGGGTGATTTACATGCAGGTCTAAGGATTAGTGGTACCTACTATCACCTTAAGAATTGCCTACTGGCATTTATTTAGATTTCCATTAGGTATTCCTTTTTGCGAGCCAGTTCAGTGAACTAAACCGTTTAACACCTACGCTCTCATATTAATGTCTCTACATAAATAATTGTGAGATCAATTATCTTTTTATTTGGAGCATATGACGAGTGCACCGTTCTTACCAGAATTACTGATGTTCAATTTCAGCAATCCGGCAATTATGAACATTTGAAATTAACTTTTTTAAGTTTATGTCTCATTAGCACGATCTCATCATGTCCCTAAACTCATTTAATTAATCCATGTATTCTTCATAATAGTAAATAAGTTATCCGAGTACAAGTAGCATATGATTAATCAAATGCCTCAAATAATTTTATTAATCACGAAAAATATTTACAAGAGAATTGTCATATCACATCTCATGTGACTAGCGCTAGACCACATTCCTAATAATGTAAACTTCGACAATTAGCATAGAAGGAAAGGAGTACATAGAATGAATGGTGAACTTTTGTTTTCTTTTTAATGTTTTCATTAATACACAAGGAAATAAATTACAGCATACATCCAAAACTTTCAAGCATAAAGAAAAAGAAAGTAGACAATAAGTGAAGTTGATTGAAGTGAGAAACTTATTAGCGCCCGAAGTAGCTAACTAGCAAGCAATCCAGTAGTGGATGTAACGACCTAACTCAGTACGATAATCTGATGAAGGATGGTGAATAAGTTTCCAAAGAATCTATATGTTGTTACTAATTCTGGTGTAGGAGCAATCAGATTACGAGTTCTTTTATTGAGGGGAAAAGCACTGATATAAATCGTCGATCAGGATCTGGATGGCTATGAATGCTTGGAACTTGATCTGGATGGCTAGAATTTTCTGGATCTAGACAACTGGGATCGCCTAGAATCATGCAAAAAGTCTAACACTGGAGGTGACTCCGACGTAAAACCCTCTGACGCTTAAGTCAGTAATTCAGAACAAAGATTAGAGCTTTTTAGTGGAGAAATATTGATTACAATTGATTGATGGAGAGGAGAGGTTATTTATAGACTATGAATCAGTTATAGAAGATAGACCTGAAAATGCATTTTTTTAAGATTCGGCTAAAGATTCTCACAGTAAAAGGGATGAAATTATCAACCAATCCCTCTTTAAAGGGATTTGAGTGAACTATAATTATCTGAAAATTCACTTCTTCTTAGACTGCACGTAAGCCATAATTATGGATTTGGTTGAGCGGATGGGCCTAAAGACGACACCCAAATTCTTCTAGCAGGCATGATCTGGTTGTGAAATTGTTGTACTGTCCTGTCGACTTTAGGATGCGTGCTGAGATCGTGTGGCCGCGATGTTTACCCATATCACTATCCTATTATATTCAAGCCTTCCTTCAACCACGATAACTAGTTTTAAGCGCTAGCGTACGATCATCTCTTATTTACTAGGCTTGGTTTTTCTTTTCTAAGAACTTGGTTTTAGCTAAACATGTATAGTTCTCAAAGGATTCTTGGATTACATAACTCCTGCAAATTGCTTGTGTATTGTCATTTTAACATTAAAAAAACTCTTATATATTTTCCTGATAGAGGGGTTTTTATATATCCTCTCATATATAGAAGAGTGACACTTCCCACAACTTTTCTTTCTGGTACATTCGATCCTATAATGACAATTCTGAGTAATCATTTATGTGTCTTGTCCGCAGACTCGCGGCGTTTCGCTCCTCTATGAGGTTGCTCTTGACTTCGCTTGTCACTAACATTTAGATTAAACTCAAGGCTTTTGAACTAATCCATTGTATATATTTTTCTCATAAAGGGGTTAGGGAAACAAGTGGTACAACAACACCACTTATTAAGGAATTAGCAGAACTCTTCCCTTTCGAGGATCTTGTTGAGTTATATTATACAATCAACATAAACCACCAAGCAAATAGAAGATTACACCAAAACGCACAAATTTGTTCAAGTTAGGGCTTTCGCCTTAATTCGGGGAGAAGAAACCCGAGCTGTTATTTAAGTAGAGAAGATACAAGAATATTACAATTCTCAGTACGACTCTCTCTCAAGTCTCAACAGCAAGTATTAGTTGTTTACAATTAGAGAGTCACTCAATCTCTCTTTCAATAAAGTACTCTCTCTTTTGGCTCTCAATGGAGGCCAATAAGAGCAACTGTAGTCGTTTTGTTTTTAAAAATGGGTATATGGAAAATATAGGAATAGCTAATATTGGTAGCTTTGCAGTCGTTCAATACTCAAAAAATGGCTTTTTTTGGATCAAACGGAACATGATATATCGTCTAAACAATTTTCGTAGAAAGTGGAAGAAAAAGAATTGAAAGACGGCAAATGTTCTTCCGTCTGATGGAAGAAAAAAAAGAAAAAAAAATTGTGAAGGACGGGAGATCATCTCCCGTCCGACACATTAATTTATTTTATTTTTTTTCTCAAACGGCATATCATTTTCCATCTTAGCTTTTTTTCTTTTTTTTTTTTGAATTTTTTTATTTCCAATAGGCAAATCATATGTCATCCCAACTTTTCGCAGTTAAATTTTTTTCTCGAACGGCAAATCATATACCGTCCAACACTAAGACGGTAAATCATCTTCTGATTTCTATAATATGCATAATGCCATTTCTTCTGCCAAATATAGACGTCTCATAATGCCATTTCTTCATCCAATACCCAAAAAATGGGTATATAGACGATGACTGCAGAGGTTTTTTTTCCTAAATATCCATTTTTTGGATATATAGCCAACGACTACAGATGCTCTAACAACAATATATAGAGATTTAGAGAAACTCTAGTTTGATGTCTTTATATAATAGTCATTGATTATTACAGAAGAGATAACTCTGCGATAAGAGGCATACGATCTGACATGAAGAGCAAGTTCGGACTTCAGCGAAATCACTCAGACCCATACCCAAAATCTGCATCAACCGCATACAGTCAACCGCACCGCATTTGCGGTCGACTGTCCCCCTCTCGGGTATGCATGTACAGTCGGGCGGTCCACCGTTCCACTGTCCTCCAGACCGGTCGACCGCAACCGCTCTACTGCTGCTGCTGTTTCCTTTTCCTTTCACTCTGTTTCCAATCGTCTCGATCCCTTTATCGTCTTATCGTCTTTGTATTCAATATAGTATGCAAGACATAAACCTAACACTTGTCTAGATTCCTAGGCTCCGTTTATCTTTACTAAGAACTTGGTTTTAGCTAAGCTCTGAAAGAATTTTTGGATTACATAACTCCGGCAAGTTGCTTGTTGTTATAGTCATTTTGACATTCATAAAACTCGTATATATTTTTCTCATATCTAGAGGGGTTTTCATATATCCTTTCATAAAGTGTGGGAGCGGTGGATCTATCCCTATCGACGATAGCTGAGAATAGATACACATACAGAAAGAGGATTCCAGTGAATGCAATATTACATTAAAAATTGGAATATTTTAGCAAATGCCCCCATTCAAAATGTGAAATCTAACATATACCCCCACTATTTTTAAAAACTAAGAAATACCCCTAGTTTGGATGGAATCGTTAAAATTCCGTTAAGTTAACTTACGTGCATCACATGTAACATAGTAAAATGACCAAAATACCCCCCAATAAATTTATTTTAGCAAATACCCCTATTCAGAATCTAAAAACTAGCATATACCCCACTATTTAAAAAAAAGGATATTTTAGTAAATGCCCCCGTTCAAAATATGGAAACTAGCATATACCCCCACTATTTTTAAAAACTAAGAAATACCCTTCGTTTGGACGGAATCGTTAAAATTCCGTTAAGTTAACTTACGTGCATCACACGTGACACGGTAAAATAACCAAAATACCCATTACATAAAGTAAGGGTTCCTTGAAGCAAATCTGAAAAGAGAATGAACCGTCTCCTTTCCGCTTTGCAGATCTGTATGATTTTTTCTCCGATGGCCATCTACCCCACCTTGTTATATTAGGGTTTTTAAAGAAGAAATACCTCAACCCTAATCAGTCATTGACTCATTGTAAGCATCTTCTCCACCTTGTTATATTAGGGTTTTTGATAGATTATGTTTGTTTGATCGTTTCAACTTGATCAATTTTGTGATGTTTTTTTTCTAAATTCTTTTTTAAGGAAAATTGGTTGTAGGAAGAGCCATGAATTTTTGAAGGTTCGCATCCGAATAATAAAAATATAAACAAAATAATAGAACAAAGATTCAGATGCGAACCTTCTCGAATTCATGGCTCTTCCTACAACCAATTTTCCTTAAAAAAGAATTCAGAAAAAAAACATCACAAAATTGATCAAGTTGAAACGATCAAACAAACATAATCTATCAAAAACCCTAATATAACAAGGTGGAGAAGATGCTTACAATGAGTCAATGACTGATTAGGGTTGGGGTATTTCTTCTTTAAAAACCCTAATATAACAAGGTGGGGTAGATGGCCATCAGAGAAAAAATTATACGGACATGCAAAACGGAAAGGAGACGGTTCATTCTCTTTTCAAATTTGCTTCAAGAAACCCTTACTTTATGTAGTGGGTATTTTGGTCATTTTACTGTGTCACGTGTTATGCACGTAAGTTAACTTAACGGAATTTTAACGATTCCGTCCAAACTAAGGGTATTTCTTAGTTTTTAAAAATAGTGGGGGTATATGCTAGTTTCCATATTTTGAACAGGGGCATTTGCTAAAATATCCCTTAAAAATTTTCGGCTTCATAAAACACATACAAAATATTTGTAAACACTTTCTAGGTAGATGCACCTATCTAAAACAGGCAAAAAAGAGCAATTATTGTGTCAATTGGAAATGGAGACACGAGCAGTTGCAACTGTTTCTAAATCTTTTTATCTCAATTTGACTCATCTCTACTACTATATATATATATATATATATATATATATATATAATGTAGTGGGAGAAGGCCTTAGTGTAATTTGTCCATATTCCAATCCGTGCAATGCACGTTTAATTAAACTCTACAATATAAACCGATGAAATACTTATAGTACACGTATAAAATTATTACCTGATATGGCTAAAATCGGGGTTCAATCAGGACCGCCCAAATCAGGCACGAATCTTGACGCCCGAGGGTAAAATGGTAATTCCACGTACAAACGGGTCCAAAGCAGGTACTGGGTCTCTTTTGCAAAGAACCAATAACCCGCGAATGGATCCGCCTTAGCCGGGTACGGGTTCCGACCCGATACAAACCCGGCCCAACCAGAGGGAATCAAGGCCACTGATTTGACCAAATCAAAGGGCTTGATTGGCAGTCACCCTCTCACCTGGGGATTAGGGATTAGTTTCCTAAACTAATTGGGAGGATTTTACTCCTAACAGTTGGACAGGAAATCAGGCCCCTAACTTCACTCCTATGGCGGCTATAAATACCTCCAACCTACGATTGTCACAGGTTAATCACTTTTTCCATACCTTAAGCTCTTTCTTTAAAATCTCCACTGTTTACTGACAAGAGCGTCGGAGGGTGCGTCGCCGGAATCAACCCCGGTGTCTCGCACTTCCTTGCAGGTTGCGGCAGGAGCAAGAAGGCTTGAGTCAACTGTTCAGGTTTTCTCGAACTCACAAATTCATCTGTTTACCCCCACACCGAAATCAGCGGTAACAGATTGGCGCCGTCTGTGGAAAAAACCACACGAACTGCCTCAGCTTCTTCCCCGTCGTCTTCTGCAGCCATGCCTCCGAAGAAGGTCAGATCTAGAGGGTCGAACCGTGTGGCCAATCCCGCCGACCCTACGGAGGAAGCCCCTGTCAACCCTATTCTGCAGTCCGACCTTCCTCCTCCGGCCCAGCAGGTCCCACCTCCTCATCCCAAGCAGCAGCCCAACAATGGCCCTTCCGGCCCTAACGATCGGAAGCAGAAGCAGCCCCTCAACCCGGACCATGTCTCGGTCTATAATGGGTCCTCGGACTCAATGGCTTCACATCATCCCGACCTCCGCAACACACTCCTGAACCGCCAGAAGGACGACGACCTCCGCACCCACCTTGACGAGAGGCGGGCCCGAGAGGGAGCCTCCCGCCAGCGTCAGGGTGAGCGGTCCCCTCGTCGCCGAGACGGTAGAAGGTCCCCGGACCGCCAAGGCCGAGCGACATCTCCCGAGCACCGAAGGAGGAGGTCGCATTCCCCCGGGGATCGGCGTCATCCGAGGGACCGAGAGGCGCCTATCAGTCGGGTTGAATTCCTCCAATTTCAGGAGACCGTTCTGCAGGCTCTCAACCTTCGGCAGAACGTTCAAAATGCTCAGAGGGCTCCGACGCCCCCGAGGGACCCCAGTCCTCGTCGCCGTACCCGAAGTCCTTCCCCGGCTCCCAGCAGCCATCGGCAGCAATACAGTCCTCGCCGATCCCAGGACTACAGGCGCCGTAGTCCGCGCTCCCCCTCCTATGAAGAGGAGTCCGGGGGGTCATACGATTACCAGCGAAGGGACGACGCCCTCATCCGCCGTATCCACGACGTGGAAAGACGTATCGACTGCATGGACAGGGAGGAGGAGTCACGAGCAGGAACCTTCCGTCCCAGCCGACCCCCCTTCTCGCGGTCGATCATGGAGGCCCACATACCGAGGAGTTTCAAACCTCCGCAGTTTGAAACATACTCAGGGGAATCCGACCCGGTCGATCATGTCGAAAGCTTCAAGACCCTGATGCTGATCCACCAAGCTTCCGACGCCGTGCTCTGCAGGACCTTCCCTGCCACCCTCAGGGAGTCGGCTCGGGAATGGTATTCCAGGCTCGCCCCCTCCTCCATCTTCTCGTTCGAGCAGTTTGAAACACTGTTCATTACTCACTTCGTGAGTAGCAGGCGAGCCGAGAAGACAAGTCTCTCCCTGCTAAACCTGCGGCAGGAAAGGGAAGAGAAGCTGCGGGACTATGTGAAAAGATTCACCGCAGAGATAAGGTCTATCGCCTCCTTAGACCAGTCGGTGGCGATCGTGGCGTTCCAGTCGAACGTCCTCAACACCAACCTCCGATCGTCCCTAGCCAAGAAGCCACCGCATGACTTCGCCGACGTCCTCCTGAGGTGCGAGAAGTACATCCGAGCAGAGGAGGCTGAAGCCCTTCCGAGCTTCGGAGGGCCCTCCACAGGGTCGAAGAGGAAGGCGACGGGGGAAGAGGGGTCCAAGAAAGCTCAGAAGGACAAGGGCGGTCAGCGTCGCCCTCCCCCCAGGTTCGAGAAGTTCACTCCCCTCACCACTAACGTCTCTACTATCCTAATGGAAGTGGAGAAGGAGGGGGTCATCCCTCCAGCTCCGAGGATGCATACCCCGGCGAAGAGGAGGAACAAAGACAAGTGGTGTCGCTACCACCGAGACCACGGCCACGACACGAACGACTGCCGGGCTTTGAGAGATGAGATCGAAGCCCTCATCCGGAGGGGGCAATTGGCCAAGTTCGTGAAGGCTAACGACCGGACGGATCGCAACTCTCCTCCGCCTCGGGGGGCTAACAAGCGCTCCGAGCGGCGCGAGGAAACACCCGAGTTCGAGGAGGAACGGGTTCTGCACCTGATCCACGGAGGTCCCATGGGGGGATCCTCTAATTCCTCCCGGAAGGCCTTCGTCCGAGAGGTCAACTCGGTCCATAGTGCCCCTCCCCCCAAAGGTCTCGGCGTCCCTGTGTCTTTCTCCGATGCCGACCTCGAAGGGGTCCGAACCCCACACTGCGATGCCCTTGTCATCGACCTCCGCATGGCCAACTTCAAGGTGCAGAGGATTTTAGTAGACAATGGGAGTTCGGTCAATATCCTCTTCCTCTCGGCCTTCCGAGGCCTGCAGCTGTCCCGGGACCGTCTCAAGCCGGCCGGTTACACACTCCACGGGTTCACGGGGGTCCCGGTAACCGTCGAGGGGGTGATAACCCTAGACGTTACTGCGGGAAGCACCCCTACTATCCGGACCGAGCCGATGGACTTTATGGTCGTCGACGTCCCGGCAGCGTATAATGTCA
The DNA here is from genome assembly GCA_017893485.1 of Hemerocallis citrina. Lineage (NCBI taxonomy): Eukaryota > Viridiplantae > Streptophyta > Magnoliopsida > Asparagales > Asphodelaceae > Hemerocallis > Hemerocallis citrina. Next base: position 293,049,572 of record CM030362.1, read on the forward strand.
TTCTAGGCCGTCCCGGCCTAGCCGCCCTGGAAGCTGTCCCCTTGGCGTATCATTTGAAAATGAAGTTCCCCACTCGGTCGGGAGTAAGGGAGGTCAGGGGAAGCCAAGAAACAGCCCGGAAGTGCTACATGACTTCCACCGGGGGACCAGTGCTCTCGCTCGAGACACTAGAAATCCCCAAGCCAAAAGCTCAGCCGACGTCCGAGCCGACGGACGAGTTAGAAGAAGTGCTCTTCTCAGACGAGGACCCGAGCCGGAAGTTCCTCATCAGCAAGTCCTTGCCGACCGCACTGTGCTCGGACCTGATTCAATGCATCCGGGATAACCGCGACTTGTTCGCTTGGTCGGCCGCGGACATGCCCGGCATTTCCGAGGAGCTGCACGTCCATCGCCTAAGTGTCGAACCGGGGTGCAAACCGGTTCAGCAGAAGAGGCGAAAGTTCGCTCCTGAGCGACAACAGGCCATCAAGGAGGAGGTTGATAAACTTCTGAAGGCCAAGTTCATACAGGAGGTAAATTACCCCGAGTGGCTGTCGAATGTTGTAATGGTCAAGAAGTCCAATGGCTCGTGGAGGATATGTATTGACTTCACCGACCTAAACAAGGCGTGTCCGAAGGATCCATTCCCTCTCCCGAACATCGACACCCTTATTGACGCCACCTCGGGCCATGAGCTCCTCAGCTTCATGGACGCCTTCTCGGGGTACAATCAAATCCGAATGTTCCCCCCGGACATTCCGAAGACCTCCTTCGTCACCGACCAAGGCCTCTACTGCTACCGGGTCATGCCGTTCGGCTTGAAGAACGCGGGCGCCACCTATCAGTGCCTCGTCAATAAGGTTTTCCAAAACTAGATAGGCCGGAATATGGAGGTGTACGTTGACGATATGCTTGTCAAGAGCGTCCGAGGCTCAGATCACGTGGCCGACCTCCAGGAGGCCTTCGGCGTGTTGAGAAGGCACAGCATGCGGCTAAACCCGAACAAGTGTGCGTTCGGGGTCTCCTCGGGAAAATTCCTCGGCTTCATGGTAAGCCAACGAGGGATCGAAGCTAATCCCGAGAAGATTAAGGCCATATTAGACATGGCCCCACTTCGGAACATCAAGGAGGTGCAGAAGCTTACCGGTCGGCTCGCCGCTATCGGTCGGTTCCTCTCGAAGTCAGGGAAAAAGTGCCTCCCCTTCTTCAAAGCACTCAGGGGGGCTAAGGGTTTTGAATGGGGCCAGCCACAACAGGAGTCGTTCGACCAGCTGAAGGCCTACTTAGTGAACCCCCCTCTGCTCAGCAAACCGGTCCCGGGCGAGACTCTCTTCGTCTACTTGGCTGCTTCCGAGCAGACCTTGAGCGCTGTCTTGGTAAAAGAAGAGGACCGAACCCAAAGGCCGATCTACTACGTGAGCAAGGTGCTTAGGGACGCCGAACTCCGCTATCCGAAGATAGAGAAGATGGCCTACGCCCTAGTCACTGCGGCGAGAAAGCTTCGGCCACACTTTCAGTCCCACTCGATCGTCGTCCTCACCGACCAACCCCTAAAGCAGATCCTCTACAAGCCTGAGACCTCGGGCCGGCTGATGAAGTGGTCCATAGAGCTGAGCCAGCATGACATCTCTTACCAGCCTCGGACAGCAATTAAGGCGGAAGCGCTCGCCGACTTCATCGTAGAGTCCACTATTCCTGAGGTCGGCCACGTCCCGAATGGACCCCCCATTTGGACAGTCTTCGTGGACGGATCCTCATGTAATGAAGGGAGCGGCGCCGGCATCATTCTGAACGGCCCTGACGACTTCGTCCTCCAGTACGCGATCCGCATGAACTTCAAGGCCTCGAACAACGAGGCAGAGTACGAGGCACTCATTGCTGGCCTCGGACTTGCACGAAGTGCTGGGGCGCAGCGCCTCCGAATCCACAGCGATTCCCAGCTCGTCGTAAATCAGGTCCTGGGCGAGTACGAGGCCCGAGACGAGCAGATGGCGAAGTACCTCACCAAGGTTCGGGCCCTCATGAACCATTTCGAGGAGGCGCTCATCCAGCGGGTCCCTCGTGAAGAGAACTCACAGGCCGATGCCCTCTCCAAACTGGCCTCGTCCTCACTGCAAGGTCTCGAACAGACCGTACTGATCGAAGTCCTCTCCAAGCCGAGCATCGAAGATGAGACCCCTGCCTCGGCGGAATCATTGCCGGTCATGCTACAAGACAATTGGATGAAGCCACTGGTAGAATTCTTAAGGGACGGGGTTCTGCCCTCGGATCCCAAGGAAGCACGCCGAGTCAGAACTCGGGCCGAGCGCTATGTCTTGATCGAGGGTATCCTATACAAATGCTCTTTCTCTCAAATAGACGGCCGACCGTACCTAAGGTGCCTCTCTCCGGATCAGGCCGAATATGCCCTACAAGAGCTCCACGAAGGAATCGGAGGGGCGCACTCGGGGTTTAAGTCCTTGGCCCGAAAAGCTTTGAATTATGGGTACTTCTGGCCGACCCTCCTTCAAGACATCGAGCGACACGTTCAGCAATGCAGCTCCTGTCAGAGACACTCTAGCATCCGACGCCTCCCTCAGGCCAACCTCGCCTCCCTATCAAGTCCCATCCCCTTCGCAATGTGGGGCATGGACTTACTAGGGCCCTTCCCTCCGGCACCGGGTCAGTTCAGGTTCTTGGTCGTAGCCATTGACTACTTCTCGAAGTGGGTCGAGGCCGAGCCCCTCGCCACTGTAACCGAGAACAAAGTGGTACAGTTCTTCTGGAAGAGCATCATATGCAGGTTCGGCATCCCCCGTGTCCTCGTAACGGACAATGGGACTCAGTTCACGGGCGCAGCGTTCCGAGCTCTATGCGACGACCTGGCCATTCAGCAGCGCTTCTCGTCCGTCTCCCACCCTCAGTCGAACGGACAGGCAGAAAATGCTAACCGGCAGATCCTCGCAGGCATCAAGAAAAGGCTCGACAAAAGTTCCAAGGGTTTATGGGTCGGCCAACTCCCCAACGTCCTATGGAACTACCGCACGAGCAAGCGGACCCCCACAGGCGAGTCCCCTTTCAACCTCACCTATGGGTCCGAGGCCGTGATACCTCTCGAGGTCGGAATACCTTCCCCTCGGCTCACAGCCCATGACGAAGCACAGAATGCCAGGGACCTCAGAGCAGATTGGACTTGATAGACGAGCTGAGGGAAAGGGCGTCGATTCGGCAGCAGATCTACCGAAGAAGAGTTGAACTGGCGTACAACAAAAAGGTCTGACCCGCCAACCTTAAGCAAGGAGATTTGGTCTTGAGAAAGCTAGCTATATCCCTCCCCAGTCAGAAGAGCAAGCTAGCTCCGAACTGGGAAGGGCCGTACAGGATCACGAAAGTTGTTCGGCCTGGGACATATCGCCTTGAAGACCTAGAGGGCAGAGAGCTTCCGATGACCTGGAATGCCGACCACCTCCTAAAATACCAAGAAAGCGCTCCGGCGCCGATCTAAGTATCAGGAGATATCGAGCCATTCCAGTCCTCCGACTTGTAACCCATTTTCATAAATTGTACTATGTAAAACGGTTCGCCGTCGATTATCAATAAAGAAAGCTCTTTTGTGTTTGTGAATTCGCATGTTTCACTCCCCTCTTACCACCTACTTTTTAAATTGTGATTTCAACCAATGGTTCGAAGTCCACGTCCCGTTCGACTTCACCTCCTCGGCTCGTCCCCGGACGAGCCCACGATAGACCGTCGTTCGGAACTGCTCCCACAACCGTTGAATTAACGATGGTTCGGAGTCCAACACTTGGCTCGATTCTACTTCGCAAGTTCGCTCCTAAGCGAACTAGAAGTAGTTCGCCATTCGGAATTGCTCCTACAACCGTCGAATGGTACGGAGTCCAACACTTGGTTCGATTCCACTTCGCAAGTTTGCTACTAAGCAAGCTAGAAGTGGTTCGCCATTCGGAATTGCTTCCACACCCCTTTTGAATTAACGATGGTTCGGAGTCCAACACTTGGCTCGATTCTACTTCGCAAATTCGCTCCTAAGCGAACTAGAAGTAGTTCGCCATTCGGAATTGCTCGTACAACCGTCGAATGGTACGGAATCCAACACTTGGTTCGATTCCACTTCGCAAGTTTGCTACTAAGCAAGCTAGAAGTGGTTCGCCATTCGGAATTGCTCCCACGCCCCTTGAATTAACGATAATTCGGGCTCCAACACTTGGTTGTCGGGCGTTCTTGACACCGACCGTATTACGGGCGTGAGTTCGGCACCCGCGCCGAGCGTTCTTGCCACCGACCGTATTACAGACTTGAGTTCGGCAATCAAGAACCGCAAAAGATCAACAAGTCTCTAGCCTCGTCACCAGCTGCCGAGCGTTCTTGACACCGACCGTATTACGGGCGTGAGTTCGGCACCCGCGCCGAGCGTTCTTGCCACCGACCGTATTACGGGCTTGAGTTCGGCAGTCAAGACCACCAAAAAATGTCAAGTCTCAAACCCCGGCTCCGACCGAACTTCTAAAGCCAACTCCACGACTAAACTAAGAGTGGGGCAACTGCAATACAGCGACGGGCAAGTCAACTCCAATTTTATTAAAAAAAAACAACTCTTACACGCATCATGATTACAAAGCATTAAGAAACAAGGATCGACTATCCGACCCGTTACACTTGGCTGAATACAAAGAGTTTTCAAAAAAAAAGGAGGAAGAAGAAAAATGATCGTCAATGCCTCCGAGGCGCAGGGATGTTTCTTTTCAGAGACACCTGAGGTCGGCGACGTTTACTTCCAGAGACCTGCCCCAGGCCAGCGAGTTGCGACGTATCCTCGGCACTACTCCTGGCAGCTACGCCAACGGATGCACCACTCGACGAGACGGCCACTGAACTCTGCGCATCCCCCGGGCTCGGATGGTCGAGAGGCGCACGGGTCGCCATCTCGTAAAAAGTGATGCCACGCTCGCTCTCCGCTCGGGTACATGAAGTGCTCCTCACATTAATTGGCCCCAAACGCTGTTTGAGGCGAGCTACCTCTGCCTCCAGTTCGGAAATCCGACCCCTCAGGGAGCCATCTTTCACCTCGACCTCGAAGCAGGCAGGTACTGCCGAGTTCGGAACACCTGTGTGGCTCGCGATGAGATGACGAAGATGAGTGACTTCGATGCTCCTATCTACTGTGGCTCTCTTCAACACATCGACTTCGGCCGCTAATTCATCCCGTTCAGCTGTAAGCTTGGCCACCTTAGTCGACAGCTCCTCCCCTTCCGTCCGAAGCTCCGTCTCCACAGTTTGCAAGTGCTGAATCTCCGAAAGCAGATTGTCCCTCTCCGCCGTTACCTTTGACAATGTGTGGCGAAAGCACTTGGTCCGAAGACTGCTAGTGAAGGCTGCCGGCGAACCCTCGCCCTCACCCGAGGGGGTCATTTCGGCAATCCTGCCTTCCAGACGTCGAATGTCGCTGTCCCGCTGCCCTAAGATGAGCTGAAGCTGGCTTTGCTCGCTTTCGGCTCGGTGCAGTCCCAGCTCGACTTCGTAAAGTCGCTCTCTACACTTCGCCAGACATAGCCTCGTCGCCCCAAGGCCTGCCTCGGTGCGAACTTTGTCATCCGAGCCTGTGCGCTCGACATCTTGGGCTACCACAACGAGCTGAAAAGAAACGCAAACAAGCAACAAAGATTCAGACATCGTCTAAGTCCCAGACTTCGGGGGTTCTTTCGAACAAATGCTTGAGCGCTCAACAGTCAACAGACAAAGACACAAAATCGAGCCCAAAAAGTTTGTGTTTTTCATTTATTTCAAAAAAGTAGCGGTGGCCAGTCCGCTATTAGGCATTACACTTCAAAAACAAAAGAAAAAACAAACGGAGTCAGGGCACGACCTCTTTCCCGGGGCGGCGAGAGGGGGTCGGGGACGATACCTCCGAAGGGGCCACCGTCGCCAAGGGGGTGACCACCGACCCCTGAACTCCGACGGAGGGGTCGGCCACAGGTTCATCGTCGCCCTTCTCCTCCTCTTCTTCTTCTTCCCCCTCCGACTCAGGGTCGAAGCCTTCAACGTGCCCCGGGAACAACCTCCAACCCGAGCAGTCCACGGTGGGGTAGGCCTCCGTCACCCGGGCGAGAGCATCGGCGAAGGCCTTGGCCATGTTCTGGGCGAGGAAGCCTTGCGCCTTCTCCAAGGTCGCATCCTCCGCCTGCTTCACCGCCGCCGCTTTGGCCTCGGCAGCCTCCGCCAACTGCCTGGCCGCCTCCTCCTTTTGCTGAAGAAGTTGGCCCTCCAGCGTCGCGACCCTGTCCTCGAGGTAAGCAACCCTCGCCGACTTCGCCTCAAAGTTCAACTCGAGCTTGTCGAGCTCGTTCCTAATCTGGGCCTTCTCCTTCCGAGCTAGGTCGGACTCCTTCTTCATCTCCTTCTCCTGGGCCGCCAGCCTCTCGGTAAGGTGCCTAAAATGAACGACGATCTGCAATTAGAAGTCAAGGAAGTCATAAAAATTTTAATTTAAGAAGGTCGGCATAAAAAAGGGGGGGGGGAATAGATCCAACGCTCACCGACATCGCCGAGCGCGCTATCTCGATAACGTCGTCTCCCTCCCGTCCGGCCTCCATGGCCGCCCGATCCTTCGGCGTGGCGAGGTGCTTGATGGCCTCCATGCTCGCCAAAGAATTGCCGAGGAACCCGTCATGTTTCCGAACTTGCCAGTCCGGGACGTGGATCCTTTTGTGAGCCTCGGTCAGGAGCTCCTCGGCCACTCGCGTCAGCGGTGGCGTTGCCATGTTGAGGGCTGCGGCGATGGGAAATTCGCCGACCCTGGTCGACGTCAAAGCAACCCCGCCATCAGGAGCCGGGCTCTCCAGGATCTCCACCTCCTCAGTCACCTCGGTAACCTTCGGAGACTTCGCCGTTGGCAGCTTGAAGACCACCCTCTTCCTCTTCTTCGGTGCCTTGTTGGCGAGGCCTACCCTCAGCGCCAACACCGCCTGATAATCCATAGACTCTGCACCATAAGACAAGTTGATTAGCTCGGAACAAGCCATGAAAAATGAAGCGCAAGAAGTAAAACAACGATAATGAATAAAGGAAGCCGCGTACTGGGATCGGCATGAACGAGCCCTCCCTTAAACAAGACGTCCTCGGTCAGATCCTTCCAGTCAAGCTTCGGCCGACCCAGGAGTACCCGTACAGCCTCCTCCTCTTCGGGCCGAAGTGTCGGCAGCGCCTTCACCTTCTTCGGCACACCTTCCACCCAACTAACAGGGATGGGCCAGGCCTCCGGGCTACGCACCAGAAGAAACTTCTCGCGCCAGTACTTGATGGAATCAGGGCACACGTCGAGCCTGCCTCCGTGCCTCGGAGTCAAATAGTACCGGTACGCCGACCTGTTCCCCTGATGTAGCTGGTAGATGGTCTGAAGCACGTTCAGCTCCGGATGAATCCCAGCGGCTTGGCAGTGAAGTACGAAGCCGTTTATTACTCTCCATGCGTTCGGCATAAGTTGGATGGGGCTGACCCCGAGCCAACTTAATACAGCAACCGCGAACGGATGGAGAGGCAGCCGAGCCCCGGCGATAAAGGCATCGACCGGCCAGCAACACACGGTCACCGGCAGTGGCGAGTTGGCCCTAACCCCGGGACCCGGCAACATAAGCTCGTACTCCTCCGGGATCTGAAAGCAGTCCCGGATCACCCCCAAGTCCTCTTCGCGAAGGATTGACACCGTCTCGTCGGCCTCTGTCATCTCCCACGCTGGATTCTCCTCGAATGACCAGGCCCTCCCGTACACAATGCGTTCGGCGTCTTCCTCCGGAAGATCCCAAACCCTGTGAAGCCCAGTCAGCGGCCCCGGTAATCTGCCGAACTCCCCCATGCGCTTCGGCTCCTCCACGACAGAATCTTTGCCGAACACCTTCCTGCTTTTGTGAGGTCGGCTAGAGGTCGGAGCTTCGGTAACTTCAAGGGAGGGCTCGGACGAAGAAGAGGAGACGGAGACAGACATGTTTAGAAACTAAAATATAACTTACCTTGAACGGAGATGTCGTCGGAAAGCTCGCCGGAAAAAGGTCAGCGATCACCTGGAGCTCTAGCAAGAACAAACCTAAACACCAGAGCGAAGAGTTTAAAAGTGAAAAATGAAGAGGGGGTGGGGGTTTTATAGAGAAGCCAGCGCGTCAATCGAGGTTAACGGGCCTTTACCACAGGCCCACTCCCACAAAACGACAAAAGGCGACTCCAATCGTCGCCTTGTTTGCCACGCCTGGCAGAACGGCTCATTAACGACAGTCACGTCAGCAGAAGCCCAGGGGACGTAGCATTAATGGACGTCACATCTGTCAGAAACCCAGAGGCCGTCACATCTGTCAGAACCGTCGAATCTCAAGCCTCGGCACCAGCTGCCGAGCGTTCTTGACACCGACCATCTTACGGGCGTGAGTTCGGCAGATTCCCCAGACTTTTTCGAAGAGAACAAAAACTCTTTCAACTTCCTCTGCTTTGTCAAAATCAACAAGTCTCAAGCCCCGGCACCAGCTGCCGAGCGTTCTTGACACCGATCGTATTACGGGCGTGAGTTCGGCACCCGCGTCGAGCGTTCTTGCCACCGACCGTATTACGGGCTTGAGTTCGGCAGTCAAGACCTCCAAAAAATCTCTAAGTCTCAAGCCTCGGCACTAGTTGCCGAGCGTTCTTGACACCGATCGTATTACGGGCGTGAGTTCGGCACCCGCGCCGAGCATTCTTGCCACCGACCATATTACGGGCTTGAGTTCGGCAGTCAAGACCTCCAAAAAATCTTTAAGTCTCAAGCCTCGGCACCAGCTGCCGAGCGTTCTTGACACTGATCGTATTACGGGCGTGAGTTCGGCACCCGCGCCGAGCGTTCTTGCCACCGACCGTATTACGGGCTTGAGTTCGGCAGTCAAGACCTCCAAAAAATCTCTAAGTCTCAAGCCTCGGCACCAGCTGCCGAGCGTTCTTGACACCGACCGTATTACGGGCTTGAGTTCGGCAGTCAAGACCTCCAAAAAATCTTTAAGTCTCAAGCCTCGGCACCAGCTGCCGAGCGTTCTTAACACCGATCGTATTACGGGCGTGACTTCGGCACCCGCGCCGAGCGTTCTTGCCACCGACCGTATTACGGGCTTGAGTTCGGCAGTCAAGACCTCCAAAAAATCTCTAAGTCTCAAGCCTCGGCACCAGCTGCCGAGCGTTCTTAACACCGACCGTATTACGGGCGTGAGTTCGGCACCCGCGCCGAGCGTTCTTGCCACCGACCGTATTACGAGCTTGAGTTCGGCAGTCAAGACCTCCAAAAAATCTCTAAGTCTCAAGCCTCGGCACCAGCTGCCGAGCGTTCTTGCCACCGACCGCATTACGGGCGTCACATCCGCCAGAACCGTCGAATCTCAAGCCTCGGCACCGGCTGCCGAGAGTTCTTGCCACCGATCCTACTATGGACTTGAGTTCGGCACCTGCGCCGAACGTTCTCGCCACCGAACGTGTTATGGGCCTAAGGTCGACGTTGACTGCCAAACGTCCTTGGTTCCGACCCCCTGTACGTGAGAAATCTGGCCTTCGGACTTCGACGAGCCCACTCTCTAGGCTCGCGACCACGCCGAGGTCCCCCCCCCCCCATCGGAAAGAATCGCCGAATTGATCTCTGACCTCGGCATCCTGTTCGTCGAGCTCTGGGAGGGGTCGGAGTTGTGACGCCGGTAAGACGCGACTCTCAACAGAGGGAAACGACCGTACTGTTCACCGAGAGATTACAAAGTTAAGAAGATATTCATGCAAGAACACCACCCGATCATGAGGAATCACCACACTACCTCCCTCAAGATTTGCAGCCTCTCGCTTTGGCTCCGATACAACACCACTAGCCATTAGAACAACATGAACTACTCCCCAAAGGCCGATCAAGCTCAGCCTTCGGGAGTGGGGGGCTCGTGATATGGCTAAAATCGGGGTTCAATCAGGACCGCCCAAATCAGGCACGAATCTTGACGCCCGGGGGTAAAATGGTAATTCCACGTACAAACGGGTCCAAAGCAGGTACTGGGTCTCTTTTGCAAAGAACCAATAACCCGCGAATGGATCCGCCTTAGCCGGGTACGGGTTCCGACCCGATACAAACCCGGCCCAACCAGAGGGAATCAAGGCCACTGATTTGACCAAATCAAAGGGCTTGATTGGCAGTCACCCTCTCACCTGGGGATTAGGGATTAGTTTCCTAAACTAATTGGGAGGATTTTACTCCTAACAGTTGGACAGGAAATCAGGCCCCTAACTTCACTCCTATGGCGGCTATAAATACCTCCAACCTACGATTGTCACAGGTTAATCACTTTTTCCATACCTTAAGCTCTTTCTTTAAAATCTCCACTGTTTACTGACAAGAGCGTCGGAGGGTGCGTCGCCGGAATCAACCCCGGTGTCTCGCACTTCCTTGCAGGTTGCGGCAGGAGCAAGAAGGCTTGAGTCAACTGTTCAGGTTTTCTCGAACTCACAAATTCATCTGTTTACCCCCACACCGAAATCAGCGGTAACATTACCCTTTCCATATCTCTCAAAAAACCCCATTCATCTCTCTCTCTCCACCTGCTCCGTGGAAGAAGGATCATGAACAGTGAATGTCAGTCTATTATTTTACGTGTTCTGCACGCGCTTCTCCCATTATAATATAGATAAATAGAATATAAAAAAATATTGTTTAGACGTGCATTGCATGTGTATTTACAAGTTAATTAAAAAGGGGTAATAAAGTTTGAGAGTTATGGATTGCAAACTATTAACTCAGCTCATAAATATCTGAAATGAATACGTAAGTTGCCTAGATGAAACTTTATGAAACATTTGCTGCAGTTCTTTTTTGTACTTCCGAAAGAAAGAAAAAAATTCAGATATGCTCATCAATTATAACCTTAAAAAGAAACATAGTTTTCTTCACATTGTAATTATTCTATCTATATGTGCTTTAAAAGTGGCCGAGTATGAGTTGTCTGTGTTAAGGTTTAGCTGAGAGATTGAAAAGCGTTATTTGATTGACTATAACTGAGTACAATATTTCTCATATGTATATATATGTATGCCCCTATATATAGGGGCCGGTTCGGGTGAGAACCAGCCCTGAGGTGAGAACCTAAGGGCCTCTCTCTACCACTCATCAAATCATTTTGAATGGCTGAGATTATGCAACTACAAAAAAAGGTAATAGATCCTAATGTATAGACTTTTTTTGGTGTGTGACGGTTTAGGTAAATTTTTCAAATTGGAGAGAGAAAATATTTGGTTCCCGAAAAATATGGAACGTGATTTTGTATCCCATTAATAGCAAATGCAGAATCAATCATCATTTTTTATCCCTTAACCCTAGTAATAACACAACAAAAAAGTCCAGAGTTTTTTTACCGCACGATTTCGTTCATTCATCATCGAAAATTACTAAACACTCGCGACAAGACCTAGTTGATCGTAGTTTAGGCGATTTCAATTTGGTTAGACATGTCACCGAAAAAGAACATGAAGAGGCTCATTTGCGACGGCGCCGGCGCCGGTGAGATTTTTTTTTATATAAAATTATTCCGATGTCGCCTTTTATTATTTTATTTTCTTGCAATTCGTTCTACTGTATTGAACCCTCGAACAATTTGTTTTTTAATTATCAATTTCTGAATCTTTTTCGTGATAATTTTTCCTGTAAAATGATTTTTGAAATGCTCTAAAAGTTTGGCTATTTAGGGCAAAACTTTCGAATTAAGGGGTTGTATAGGGCCTAAAAAAATAATAACAATACAGGCAATTGCTATTTAGGGCCTAAAAAAAATAGTTTTTGCATTCAACAGTTGCTATTGAAATGCATTCAACAGTTGCTACTATGTTATTGATGGTTTTTGCATTCAACAGTTGCTATTAATTACTATGCAGTTGCTATTTACTTGAAAAATTGATTTTCTAAATAGTTGCTATCCAGTTGCTATGCAATTGCTAATTAATTGCTATGCAGTTGCTATTTTGTTTTGAGTTTCTATGCAGTTGATATGCAGTTGCTATTTATAATTATCACAGTTGCTATTTATAGTTATTACAGTTGCTATTTATATTTATTTCGGTTGCTATTTATAGTTATTACAGTTGTTATTTATAGTTACTACAGTTGCTATTTATAGTTATTACAGTTGCTATTTACAGTTGCTATTACAGTTGCTATTTTGTTTTGGGTTTTTAATTATTACAGTTGCTATTTATAATTATTATAGTTGCTATTGAAATGCATTCAACAGTTGCTACTATGTTATTGATGGTTTTTGCATTCAACAGTTGCTATTAATTACTATGCAGTTGCTATTTACTTGAAAAATTGATTTTCTAAATAGTTGCTATCCAGTTGCTATGCAGTTGCTATTTTGTTTTGAGTTTCTATGCAGTTGATATGCAGTTGCTATTTATAGTTATCACAGTTGCTATTTATAGTTATTACAGTTGCTATTTATATTTAATTTAGTTGCTATTTATAGTTATTACAGTTGCTACTTATAGTTATTACAGTTGCTATTTATAGTTATTACAGTTGCTATTTACAGTTGCTATTACAGTTGCTATTTTGTTTTGAGTTTTTATACATTTGATATGCAGTTGCTAATTAACTGCTATGCAGTTGCTATTTATAGTTATTACAGTTTCTATTTATAATTATTACAGTTGCTATTTATAGTTATTTATAATTATTACAGTTGCTATTTCTAACATTAATTGCTATGCAGTTGCTATTTTGTTTTGAGAGTCTATGCAGTTGCTAATCAATTGCTATGCAGTTGCTATTTACATGAAAGATTTTGTTTCTAATTTGATATTATTCAGTTGCAATCTAGTTCTTATGCAATTGCTCATTACATTTAAAAACTTGTTGTAATTGATGTCTTTGTGTTATTTATTTCATAGGTGAAAGTACTTCGAAAAGAAGTTCAAGTTGCGCACTTAATGTTAGAAATGAAGCAAATATTGATAGTTGTCAGAAGAATGTAGACGACGACTTTGTCGAAGTAGATGCTGGAAATAAAAGGGGTAATGAGAAGCCAGCTGAGAGCGTCGCCGATGAGCCAGTTGTACTTAGTAGGACATGCTCCCGTATTCTGGTGAATGCTATTAAAGACATGAAGGATGCACAGCGACGTGCTGTTGTTGAAATGGGATTTGGTAACATCCTGTATTTGAAAACCACGAAGGTACCAGCTTCTTTGGCGTATTGGGTTCTTGGTCACTTTGATCCTAGGAGCTGCGAATTGAAGATGGATAATGGACGGTCACTTCATGTGGAATCCGATGACGCTGCGCTAATTTTTGGACTGCCGAGAGGTAAGCGCCAATTAGATAGAAAGCGGAGAAGGGCAGTATGTCCAAAGGTTTTGGAGTGGAAACAGCAGATTGGGAAAGATAGAGTATTAATCAATACTCTGAAGGACAAGATGCTTGCCGAGGTTGATGGTGGCGTATGGTTCAAGTGTCATTTCGTGGTTTTATTAGGAGCTTGCCTATTTGAAAATCCGGGCAATGGGTATGTGAATCCCTAAATACTGAGCAACTTGGAATGTATGTCGACGCTAAGGGAGTACGACTGGGGTGATTACATGGTGAGATGCCTCGTAGAATGGAAGCTGAAATGGGAGGGGAAAAAAACAAAAAACTTCATGGACCCGACCTTGTTCATTGTGGTGAGTTTTTTCGTACTTCATAAATATATATTTTGTGTACTATAATTAGCAATATGAATATCTATAAGTTGCAACTAATAAAATATTGGGTTAATTGATTTTTTCAGCTCTTTATCTCGAACGAGTCTTTGTTTTGATATTATTTTTCATTTTATTATTTTTTCATATCTTTTGTAGGCTCTTTACCTCGATCGTGTCGTGTTCTTGAGAAGAACTGTCCCAAGATGTTATTCGTTAATAAAGGTTTGGACGTTTGGTGAGATGTTGAAGCGGGAGAAGGATGAAAAGAAACACGGAGGCTTTGGGACATGACATATTTGCGACCGAATCGAATGGTCGGGTGAGGAACTTGAAGAAGATAAAGATGCTGAAGTTCTTGAAAAAGGATCTGAGAAGCCTACGGGAATGTCAACCGATGGTGAAAGTAGTGAAGCCGAAGGCGCTGTTCGCTTGTTTGCGGATAAATTCCTTACCAAGGCGAAAATATTGGCTGATACGATGGTTGATCTAATGTCAATGGTTCGAGATGCGCCGGCAGAGATCATGTCAGATCCAAATGTCAAGAATATGGTTGACAAGGCTCAAGTACTATTGGGTTGTACAGCCAATGTACCAGTAGAAAATGAAAATTTGGCAGATCAGCAAGCTGGTAGCACACAGAACATGTACGATTCATTCTGGGCTCAGGATGATGTATTTGATCAGTTGAAGGTGCTTGAGGAAGTAGCTGTTAAACGTTTCGCGTTTAATAAAGAAGTGGCCGCTAAAACAGATCGGCCAGACATGAGTGTATTGGGACATAATGAGCCAAGTTTCAGCCTTGGATTAACACAACTGAAAGGTGACGATGATACGGGAGCTGAGCAGGTTCAAGATCCCTTGTTGCAGGTTGATAAATAATGAATTATATTTTTTTCCTTTTCAACTTTCCCTATACGAAAAGTTATTTTAATTGAAAGACTTGTGTATTTTGTAGGCACACAATAAGAGCACTGAGAAGGAGGAAGGAAAAACAGCACAGGTCATACCTTACAAATGTTATCTTTTTTGCTACGTTTAATGTATGTACTTACTAATTAATTGCTATACAGTTGCTATTTTGTTTTGATTTTCTATCCAGTTGCTATGCAATTGCTAATTACTTGCTAAGCAGTTGCTATTTTGTTTTGAGTTTTTATGCAGTTGATATGCAGTTGCTATTTAACTGCTATGCAGTTGCTATTTATAGTTATTACAGTTGCTATTTATAATTATTACAGTTGCTATTTATAGTTATTACAGTTGCTATTTATAGTTATTACAGTTGCTATTTTGTTTTGATTTTGTTTACCATGCAGTTGCTATGCAGTTGCTATTTATAACTATTAATTACTATGCAGTTGCTATTTACTTTAAAAATTGAATTTCTAAATAATTGCTATGCAGTTACTATTTTGTTTTGATTTTCTATCTAGTTGTTATGCAACTGCCAATTAATTGCTATGCAGTTGCTATTTTGTTTTGAGTTTTTATGCAGTTGATATGCAGTTGCTAATTAACTGCTATGCAGTTGCTATTTATAGTTATTACAGTTGCTATTTATATTTATTACAGTTGCTATTTATAGTTATTACAGTTGCTATTTATAGTTATTACAGTTGCTATTTACAGTTATGCAGTTGCTAATTAACTGCTATGCAGTTGCTATTTATAGTTATGCAGTTGCTATTTATAGTTATTATAGTTGCTATTTATAGTTATTACAGTTGCTATTTATAGTTATTACAGTTGCTATTTATAGTTATTACAGTTGCTATTTACTTGAAATATAGTTATTACAGTTGCTATTTACTTGAAATAGTTATTACACTTTTTTAAAGTCTATGCAGTTGCTAATTAATTGCTATGCACTTGCTATTTACATGAAATATTGAGTTTCTAATTTGATAATATTCAGTTGCAGTCTAATTCTTATGCAATTGCTCATTACATTAAAATGTCATAGATTAAAGTGATGATAATGTATGTTTGTCAATATTAAAAATATTCTTATTCTGGAATAAAATTTAATTTTTTTATTATGAAAATACAAAAACATATAATGAATATTTTTCATTAGTATACAAAAGAACCATAATGTTTTTTCCTTTTTTTTTGTGTTTAGGAATTGATGGAGTAGAAAACAAATTATTGTCAACAAAATGTTGAATGGGCGAAAAAAGCTGTTAGAAAACCTCGAAATCCTGTTAGAAAACGTCGATTTCCTAGTCAGGTATTGGTATTGCAGTTGCTATTTATAATCATTACAGTTGTTGTATAATCATGCTTCATTTGCTTATGAGAGTAGTATTTATGTTTAAAGGTTGATCGAGATGCGGATCTAGAAAATAAAAAGCGTCAGATAAACATGGGAAGTGGCAAGGTATTTGGATTGTTGTTTTTAAGATTTAATTCAATTGTTGTGCAATTTTTTGAATGATGTTAACTAGAATATTTGTTACCAACACTTCATAGGAGACCAATACGCATACTCCGACTGATATAGGGGAATACTTGATTGTGAAAGGTCCAGAAGAGGGTGTGGAGATCAATAAGGCGAAGAAGAATTCTGATATTTTGAAAGGCAAAAACCCTATTGAGACTGCACACCATATGGTACGCCGGAAACAAACAGAAAAAAAGAAGACTGAAAAATTAATTTCCCCGTACGTCCGTAGGGAAGTGGCGTTGACCGAAGGATGGACTGATGCTGAAAAGAAGATTGGGTACTGGGTGATGAACAATGCTGATGCTGATATGTAAGTTTTTCTTTGTTTTGCTAATTAATTGCTAAGCAGTTGCTATTTTGTTTTGAGTTTCTATGCAGTTGATATGCAGTTGCTAATTAATTGCTATGCAATTGCTAATTAATTAGTTGCAAGGCAGTTGCTATTTTGTTTTGAGTTTCTATGCAGTTGATATGTAATTGCTTATTAATCGCTATGCAATTGCTATTTACTTGAAAATTTGAGTTTCTAAATAGTTGCTATGCAGTTGCTAATTAATTGCTATGCAGTTGCTGTTTTGTTTTGAGAGTCTATGCAGTTGCTAATTAATTGCTAAGCAGTTGCTAATTAATTGCTAAGCAGTTTCTAAATAGTTTTTATGCAATTTTAAGGATTTTTATAGCTGACTTATTATTTATTGATGTAGGATGGAGATCTTATTTTACACTGGACAGTATCAGCTCAGTAGAGAACAAATGATTTCACTCTTGCCATCTGTTTATGTGGAAGCATCAGTTATTGATATTTGGAGTATAATACTCAATCAAAAGGAGATGTCTCGGTCGAAAGGTTCACCATGTAGATTCTTCGCATCTACATACCTAACTGTGAGTCTGACTAAAATTATTTATTTATTTATTTATTTATTTATTTATTTATTTATATTTTTCATTTATTATTATTATTATTTTTTTTGCATTCTTTTGTTTGTTTCACAACTATTTTCGGCCTAACATTATTTACGGTTAGGCATACACTGCTGTGAACCCTGTTAAAGAATGGAGTATGAATAGACGATGCGAGAAGTTCTTCGAGCGACTTGATGAGGAAATCGTTGATACGAAGTGGATGAAATTGGGCAGTATTGACATCGTAAGTTTGATGGTTATTAATTTTTTTAATGTTAGGCATATCTTACATTTTGTGACGTAAAAAGAATGTGTTGCTATTTAGTTAATTTGAAATTGCTAATTTGCGTATGCAGTTTGTGTTTCCAATAATACATGCAAGTCATTTTTACATGATGGTATATGAGTTGAAGAACATGTCCATTGATCTTATTGATAACTCCTCGGCGATGGATACTGGTGAATTGAAGACGAAATATGGCGATGTTCCAGGATCACTGGTACGAACATTATGATAATTGCAACATCAAATTTATAACTTTGTGAGTACAGCCTACATTTAGTTAATATTGTTTTTAAACATTCTTGCAGAGCCACTTGTTTAATCTATTTTTGGAGTCAAAATGAAAAAATAAGGAGTCCATGGAACTGCAAAATGTAAATATACGGAGGCTGAGTATGCCTTGGAGGGACGACAAAAACAAGGAGGATTGTGGAGTGTTTCTGATGCGCCACATGGAGACATATCATGGCGGGGGAGAAAAAAATTGGAATAATGGCTTGAAGAAGAACAATAAGAGACAGCTTAATGTATTGAGGATTAAGTACTGTGCTGCCATATTGAAATCTGACGTTAATACCTTAAAACATCAAGTTGATGCAGCTTCAAACCTCCACTATCAGCAACAATGTGTGGATGGGCCAATAGATTTGGGGCCCATTCTGCTTAATTACAAGCCGCCAACGGTCTGAGTGTCGTTAGATTATAGTAGTCAGATGTATGATTCTTTTGTATACTAATGAATGATTCTTTTGTATACTAATGAATGATATTGAAATTGCAAAACAGTATGATTCTTTCGTATACTAATGAATGATGTTGTTTTTGATCGATATACTTCATAATTACTTTAATTGTTTTGTATACTTCATAATTACTTTAATTTAAAATAGCAACTATAATAACTATAAATAGCAACTGTAATAACTATAAATAGCAACTGTAATAACTATAAGTAGCAACTGTAATAACTATAAAATAGCAACTGTGATAACTATAAATAGCAACTGTAATAACTATAAATAGCAACTGAAATAATTATACAGCATTCTTGGCCACTAAAACAGCAACTGTAATAATTATAAATAGCAACTGTATAGAACGAAATGGTGAATGATTCTGCAGTTGCTATTATTTTTACAAATCTACATCATAATTACTTTAATTTTAAATAGAAACTATAATAACTATAAATAGCAACTGTAATAGCTATAAATAGCAACTGTAATAACTATAAATAGCAACTGTAATAACTATAAATAGCAACTGAAATAATTATACAGCAATACCTGGCCACTTAAACAGCAACTGTAACAATTACAAATAGCAACTGTAATAAACAGTAACTGTATGGAACGAAATGGTGAATGAATGATTCTGCATTTGCTATTATTTTGGAAATAAATATTTTCAATTCAAAAATAGCAACTGCATAGAAACTCAAATCAAAATAGCAACTGCATAGCAATTGCATAGCAACTGCATATCAATTAATTAGAAACTCAATATTTCAAGTAAATAACAACTGCATAGCAATTAATTAGCAACTGCATAGCAACTACATAGAAACTTATGTTGTTTATTTCGAACTTAAAAAGAAACTGTAATAATTATAAATAGTAACTGTAATAAACAGTAACTGCAACTGTAATAATTATATTCCAAGTAAATAGCAATTGTACTAACTATAAATAGCAACTGTAATAACTATAAATAGCAACTGTAATAACTATAAATAGCAACTGTAATATTTATACAGCAATACATGACCACTTAAGCAGCAACTGTAATAATTATAAATAGCAACTGTAATAAACAGTAACTGTCTATAGCAACTGCATAGCAACTACAAACTCAAAACTGTGTAGCAATTAATTAAAACTGTATAAACTCAAAACTATAAACTCAAAACTGTATATAGCAACTGTAAACTCAAAACAAAATAGCAACTACATAGCAATTAGACGAACTTATGTTGTTTATTTCGAACTCAAAGTAACTATATAATTAACGTTACAAATTTGATATTAAAATAGCAACACCATAGAAACAAAATATCAAATAATTAACAGTAACCTATTAACATAGATTGAATTCAAAATAGCAACTGCATAAAATCATTCGACTCCGATGTCTTCTTCAACGACAACTGTTCGGCCAGGACAATTTCTAGCATCATGTCTAACTTTTTTCATGCATATGCTGCACGTACGCAACGGTTTCTTGTTGCGCTCAATCGCAGCTTCTTGACGAGAAACAAGTCTACTACCACTTCCTTTGGTGCTGACCTTGGTTGGTGGATGCACCGAGACTTGTTCAGGAGCAGGAGCTCCGAAATGCGTTTCGAACATCCTATTCTTGGTAGACGGACCAGCTTGTGTCTCTTCGGTGGAATTAAGCAGGGCCATTTGTTCTTTGATGCAGCGGTGGAAACTCGACATCTTTGCAATGTTACCATCAATAAGACCAATACACGAGTAAAAATCTGAAATTAAATTATTCATGATAGACTTTTGCTCATCAATGCTTGCGCAGTCGTTAAGGACATTGTTGTCAAGTTGGTGTATTGGCTTCGATTCAGCTGTTTTAGTCCATCGGTCGATAACATACTTATCAGGTATAGCTTCAAGTTTTTGATCTTTGAACACCCAGAAAATATGCCGACATAGTAAGCCCATCATTGTAAACTTCTTGCAGGTGCATGTCACATCCTCAGCAGTGTTGTTGTGTGTGACAGTTGCTATATCGCTACTGTCACTACTTATTTCATATGTAGAACTTAGGGAGCCTTTTGTGATACTGACAATGCTACAATCATAACATGCAGAGACGATCTCCTTTTGCGTTTCTTTGAAAATTATTGACGTGTATACCTTGCTAGCATGCCTCTCGATCAACAACTGGGTGATGGGAATGGAGACAGATAAGGTGTTCTTGTTGTTCAACTTGTCGTATTCATTTCGCTGTTTCTCTAAAGCCCCTTCAAAAAACATGAAAAACTCAATCAAGTTTGATCGAGGGTTGAAGTGTATTTTGAAGAAATTGTTTTCGCTCTCAGACATTGATGTAGTTCGTAGCAAGCCGCTCATAGGGCAGTCCCTAAAATATGCTGGGATCCAAAACTCTCGTATCTGAAACATTGACTTCAACCAATTGTCGTCTTGAACTCCGTATTCGGTCATTAATGTAACCCACTTATCTTCAAATTCTGGTGGCTCAATGAGGCTTGTCCAAACAATTGACCTCAACATCTATTTGAAAGTGTCGTCATCTTTCACTTTATTTGGTAGCCTCAAAGGCAACTTCTGCATGATGTGCCACATGCACAGGCGTCGCCTGACACCAGGAAATACGCGTTCAAGTGCAATCTTCAATGCAGGGTCTTGGTCTGTAATAATCATTGAGGGGCAATGACCCATGCAATCTTTAAATTTCTCAAGTACCCAAGTGTAAGAATCGACATCTTGCTTAGTGAGCAATGCAGTAGCAAAAGTTATACATCCGCCGTGGTTGTCTTTTCCCGTGAACGGAGTGAAGATCATGTTATACCTATGGATATATAAAAATTAGCATAAACTTGATTGTGGACATATTTTTTAAAAAAAATCTACAAGTATCCTGTTTTGTTTGACATAAATAACTATAAATAGCAACTGTAATAACTATAAATAGCAACTGAAATAGTTATACGGCAATACCTGACCACTTAAACAGCAACTGTAATAATTATAAATAGCAACTGTAATAAACAGTAATTGCAACGAACGAAATGGTGAATGATTCTGTAGTTGCTATTAATTTGGGAATAAATATTTTCAATTCAAAATAGCAACTGCATAGAAGCTCAAACACAAAAGAGCAACTGCATAGCAATTAATTAGCAACTACAAAGCAACTGCATAGCAACTGCATAATACATTCAGTTGCTATATAGTGAATTCACATCATGTAGTACATAAATTTGCGAAATGAGAAACAAGCAATAATAATATTGTTTCCAACTAATATATGTAATATTTGTGGCTACTTAAAATCAGAAAACAAACGCATGCTCGTACCTATTAGTTGAATAAGTAGCATCAAAGCTCAGAACATCACCGAAAATGGCATAATTTCTGCGGCATATTGAGTCAGCCTAAAAGACACGTGTCAGCTGGTCTTTCTCATTGACATCGTACTCCAAAACAAAGGCTGGACTTATTTCTTTTTTCCTGAAAAGCCTGTCCAAAGCCATTTGAGCATCAACACCAAGCGCATATGCCTTAAGGTCGCGCGAGAAATTTTTGAACTCAACACTTGTGCATCCGATATTGGAGTAAGATCGAACAACCTCTTTGAACAACCTGTAAGACTTCATCGGACCTATATTTGCTCTAGCACAATTAAGAATGAAATTCTGATGACCAGGATTTAATGTTTTATTCGCGTCGAGGAATTGTCTCTGAACCAATGGAACTAACGGGTGAGAATGATGCTCGACGAATTTAGAGACAATGTAGTTCGAATTTGTTTCGTGTTTTAAAAGCATAAGAGCCTTGCAGTCTAGCCGTTTCGACACCCGACGCCTCTTGATTTTTGGCTTATCAATCGGATCATTCTCCTCTACAATATTCTCCTCGACAATATCATTATTGAGATGGTTGTTTGAAACATCGGACTTAACGGTATTCTTATTTCCCTGCCTGTTACAATAAAGCAACTTGTGTGTAATTAAACCACGTTTTCTCTTGTCGCCACCCCGCCGAACATCAAAACCACAAGCTGCGGCGTATTCTGTATAAAACTTTATCCCGTCATTCATATTAGCAAATTGCTTGCCGACAAAAGGCTTCAAGTCACTGTCGCAATGAGGTATATGGCGTTCAGTTAATCCGGGCGATATCGACAAGGTACAACCCTGTACTGGAATAATTTTATTTCCAACTACAAAATCAATAAAAACATTGTTATGACATTTATATCAAATAAGATTTTAAAAAAAAATTATAAATCTTGCTAATAAGTATTTGCGAATTTTCATTATTTGCTATGTATCTTGCTGTTCAGTATTTGCTATTTTCAATTCCAGTATTTTTTTTGTTTTCTAATAAAAGAGTTGCTATGCAGTTGCTAGTTACTAATCAATTGCTATGCAGTTGCTATTTTCAATTCCACTTAAACAGCAACTGTAATAATTATAAATAGCAACTGTAATAATTCTAAATAGCAACTGTAATAACTATAAATAGCAACTGTGATAACTATAAATAGCAACTGTAAATAGCAACTGCAAATATTGATAGTTTCGAAGATGGATGTGTTATTTCTAATAAAAGAGTTGCTATGCAGTTGCTAGTTACTAATCAATTGCTATGCAGTTGCTATTTTCAATTCCACTTAAACAGCAACTGTAATAACTCTAAATAGCAACTGTAATAACTCTAAATAGCAACTGTAATAACTATAAATAGCAACTGTGATAACTATAAATAGCAACTGTAAATAGCAACTGCAAATATTGATAGTTTCGAAGATGGATGTGTTATTTCTTTCGAATATAAACGATTTCATGAATTAAAATAACTATAACACATTGCTTTGTTTATTATCTTGTAATTGATGATTCTTATACAGTACTGTATATTATGTTTCTATTTATAATAACTCTAGCAATTGTGGATACACCAGGAAAAAAAAGGAACTGTAATAATTATAAATAGCAACTGTAATAACTCTAAATAGCAACTGTAATAACTATAACTAGCAACTGTAATAACTATAAATAGGATCTGTGATAACTATAAATAGCAACTGTAAATAACAACTGCAAATATTGATAGTTTCGAAGATGGATATGTTATTTCTTTCGAATATAAACGATTTCATGAATTATCTTGATAGTTTCGAATATAACACATTGCTTTGTTTATTATCTTGTAATTGATGATTCTTATACAGTACTGTATATTATGTTTCTATTTATAAAATATAAATCTGCAAACAACAAGAAAAAAAAGGAGGTATATAATGACCTGATCGACATTCTATAGAACAAGAAATACAATAATCAGAAACATTAAAACATAGTAGAATGAAAACCTGGTGTATCCACATTCTTCGGATTCATTGGAGGAGACGGGAACGGTGTTTGGATATTATTCGGATTGTCTACACCGGAAGTTTGGGCAGTAGGGTTAACGTCGTCGTAATCGGACGTGTTCATCATCCTGATGAAGAATGTGGTTCGGTTGCAAATATAATAAAAACGGCAAAAAATATTGATCGAAAAATCTGTCTAATATTGACCGCATAATATCTTCATTCCTTTTATTATGCGGTCCCCAACGCTTAATTAAAGGGATTGACATCTAAAATCAAAAATTAATTAATCTAATTAATTATAACGGATAAGATCCAGACCGTTAATATTAGTCAGATGAATGGCTGGGATAGGCCCTTAGGTTCTCACCCCAGGGAATGGTTCTCACCCGAACCTTTCTCTCTCTCTCTCTCTCTCTCTCTCTCTCTCTCTCTCTCTCTATATATATATATATATATATATATATAAATCTCTCTAATATTATAATGGGAAAAAGCCTTAGTATCATTTGTCAATCTACCAACACGTGCATTGTAAGTGTATAATTAATATGAAGGAGGTCTCAGGTTCGAGTCCTCACTATATCAGATATTTTACTTTAATTTTTTTATATATTAAACATGCATCACATGTATAAATTACTATCCATTTATCTATCTATAATATAATATATTTACTTACTATTTAATGGAAGAGTTTGTCCAAATAAACAAATTTTAATATATTTTTTCACAAAAGAAACACTACTTTTGTCACCAAACAAACATGTACATCGCACGTGCAACTCCAAATCTATTTTTCTTCACGTGCATTGCACATACACATCAAAGTTTTTCCTTCTTAATTTTTAAAAAATATGTGTATCGCCAATTCAGCTCAATTTTTTAAAATTAAGGCATTCATCGCACGTGCTAATTATTGTTGACTTATGTGTATCGCACGTTTAACTCTAACTCTTCATCAAAACGTACATCGCACGTGAAAAATACTAATCTCTAATAATATTATAATGGGAGAAGGCCTTAGTGTCATTTGTAAATATTTGTCATTCTACCAACCCGTGGAACGCACGTGTTGGTAGATTTTTTTTTTGGTCCTTTTCATTCCCCCTCTCCATTTTCCCTACGTGCAATGCACGTGTATAATACTAGATTTTTTTTTTCCTTTTCATTCCCCTCCCCATTTTTCCTAGGTGTATATATAGAAGGAAATCAAATACTAAATTAATAGCTAATCTGATATGAGACTAAATATATAATATAATATCTAACCATATTAATATCAATAGTTAATATATATATATATATATATATATATATATATATATATATATATATATATATATATATAACATATGATGGTACTTTCAAGAATGACTGGTTGTGTTCATCTTCATTTGAACAAAAACCATCAAAACTGTTTAAAATTATTTTAATAACAATTTTGTATTTTTGTAATGGCAATTTATATTTTTTTGAAAAAAAGTGTCTGAACAAATTGCCGAGCGGATGATCTTCTTCCATCCGAGCTTTTTTTTTTCTTTTTTGATTTTTACAATTTATTTAAATGACATTTCTGCAATTTTTTAGATGGCATTTTATTAATTTTAAGAAAAAAATATATTAAAGAACTTGGCAGACGGACCATATTTAAAATTTAAAAAATATAACGGATGGAGTTTGATCATCCGTCTTCCATATTTAGCAATTGTCTAAGTCGCTGCTATCTTCGGTAATCGACTGTTCACTCCTATTCAAAATTTTGAGTTTTTAGCAAACGATAGTGGATGCTCTTATAAATATTGAACTCTAAACCCTTACCACAATTCTAAAATTTTAGTTTACTTATCTTTTAACAAAATACTAATGTAATCCAGATTCAATTCTCATAGAATGTTCTTAAATAGGCCAAAAACTTTGGTCTATGTAGGGTTTTTAACAAATTCTAGTTATGAAAATTCATTAAAATGCGTGCACTATTTGAAATTTCATTTTCATACATGAATGTATGGATATAAGTCAAGGAAAAGTATACAACAACTAAAACTTCCAAACAAGTGAGTAGACTCTTGAAAAAATTCTTTAGGCGATTTTCTCCCATCTCTCGTTTCACCCCTCCGGCCTTTAGATCCGCTCTCCTCCCTGTCTATCTCCCTCCCCCCTTTCATTAAAAAGCTTCATCTCTCTCCGAGCTCCAGACCCATATCATTT
Organism: Hemerocallis citrina; assembly: GCA_017893485.1. NCBI lineage: Eukaryota > Viridiplantae > Streptophyta > Magnoliopsida > Asparagales > Asphodelaceae > Hemerocallis > Hemerocallis citrina. The sequence continues at coordinate 293,075,178 of CM030362.1, forward strand.
TTTCCTCAGATCCACACATTCCTCTTTTTCTGCCCTCCCTGCCCTTTTATTCTTTGCGGTTTCCCGTCCGGAGGTTCTCTCGCGTCGTTCTCAAGCTCTCCGTTCGTGGGTTCTCTTCCATCCTGCGCTTCGCCCATCTTATCCCCGGTTTCAGTTGAGGAGTTGTGCTGCTTTCGTGCTGCGGTTGCGTCCCCCTAGCTGCCTCACGTTGTGCCGGCCTGGTGAGTTCCCTCTCCAAGTTCTTGGATTTGAGGGGCCTTCCGTCCAGAGACATCTAGTACTGTAAGTTTATTTAATTTCTGCACTGTTTTCTCTTTTTCATTTAATTCAATTCTTGTGTGCCTCTTGTTTTGTCGCACCCCCTTCTTTGGTGCGACCTCTGATCCCTCTGGGGCGTGCTTCCCTGAGGCATCTCATTGTAGCTCTTTAGATCTGACCTCTCTGTGGGCATTGCTTTGCCTCATTTAGTGACTGAGTTTTGTGCTATTTCGTTTTGCTGTGGTAATTTTGGGGGTTAGTATTTTTTGGTTGTGCCTCCTCTTGTGGCATCTTTGAGCGTCCCTTGCTCTTGCCGGGGCGCATCCTCCCGTGGTTTATTGGTGCATTCCGCTTTTCACCCGCTTATTTGGGTTTTATCTTTTGCTCTCTTATTCGTAAGAGTAGCCGTGTTCGTCTCTAGTTTGGGCAAGCTCTGTCGGAGCGCCGGTTATTTCTCTTCTTCTTCGTTTCATACTGTGGTGTACTGCATCACAGTGTGGGGTGTGATCGTTACTGCGTCTTGTTGTGCTTACGCTCATTCTTCTTTGATCCTGCTCTCTGGGTGTTTCTCCCTATCTTTCATATCTCTTAGTGCTTCTAGCATTTTGTTCTTTTTTTTCCTCTCTTCTGTTGTTATTGTGGTGGGCCTTTGTCTGTTTAGCCCATGGACTCTTCTTGGGTTGAAGTAGTTAAAAAAAAGAATCTTTAGATCCAATTTATCCTCAGCCCATGATAGGCCCAACAGTGCGAAGCTTCCTTCCGCCTTCCGTTCCTCTGTTTCCCGCCCTCTCTCACCATCATTACCTTTCATCCCTCCCTATTCTCCTTATCTTCACAAAAAAAAATTGTTGGTTTGCTTTCGCTGTTTTCAGCTTGGACACTTCAAATTAGATTGTCCCTCCAAGATGAAGTGTCTTTTTTGTGAGAAATCGGGCCACGCTAAGCACCGATGTTTTGCTCTTCAAAAGATTCTTGGTTTGCCGCTAGGCGTTCCCATTTCCGATCAGATTGTGAAAGCTCTGGATCTTAAATCCCTTCGCGGTCAATTAACCTCCTCTAAGTCCATTAAGTCTCAGCAACCTCCCTCTGCCTCCAGTGCTCCGCTACTTCCCACCCCTTCCCCGGATCGTCAGCACAACACTTCCTCTCCTCTCCCTCCGGTGTCTTCTGCCGCTCCTGTTCGCGCAGTTAAGCAATCTATTCTTCAGGTCTTTTACCCTAAATCAGAGTTTTCAGACCGTTTGGTTTACTTCAGCACCTTTGGCGCCATCTCTTTCACTGGGGGTACTGTCCCTTTCTATACGCTTAACTCGTTTCTTATTAACTACTGCAATGTTCAGGACTGGGACTGGGTCCTTTATAACTGCTCCAATGGTGATCTTGTTATCCACTGTCCCTCCTCTAAGATCCTGTCAGACCTTATTTCGACTCCCTCTTTGGCTATTGGCAACATTTCGCTGGCGGTCAGGCAGTGGGTCAAGTCTCCTTCTGCCTCCCCTGTTATTGACTCTACTGTGACCAAGGTATCTCTCATGGGTCTCCCTCCCTTTTGTGATTCCCCCCGTTTAGTTAGGGAGATGGCTAAATGCATCGGGGAGCTTGTTAAAATCATTTCCAAGACGAGATTGGCCTCAGGTAGTCTTCAAGTTGAAGCTACTTTTCGTTGTTATACTGTTTCGGATCGCATTGAAGCTTTTAATCTGACGGATGGCATTGCCTCTTTTGCGGTTTCTGTGCATTACCATGACGCTCCCACTATTGCTCCTCGTTCTGGTTCCAACCCTCAGTCTTTTGGTTCGGATCTGTCCTCCACTTTTCACCCTGGTTCAGGTTCGCTGGCTAAGTCCAAATCTCCCAATCTGAAAGAGGTTTTTTCTGGTGCTTCCCGCAGCACTCCCCACTCCTCTTATAAGCCTCCGGCCATTCCCCACAGTGCTAAAATCTCTCCTTCTAAATCTCCCAACCTGGTTTGGATTAACCCGGAACGTCAGACTGCGAAAGGCAGCTCTAACGTGAAAATGCCGACCTCTTCTACTCCTTCTAATGCCCTTCAGACCATTTTCTCCAATGTTGCTCCGGAAGCTGCGACTCCTCCTCCATCTGTTAAGGCTAAGGGCTCTTCCTCTCTTTGGCCAGCTTGGGAAGTTAATCCCAACTTTGCTTCGGATTGGGAACAATTTCAACAACTTGCTCACTTCCCCACGCCGACTAAGTCGGAGCCTGCTTTCACTTCTACTAAGAGCTCTTCTAAGCCTCCCATCAAAGGCGCCGATTGGGTTGAGCAGGATTCCCTCTTATCGGAGGAGGAAGCGGAACTGTCCAAAGTTCCTCCCAAGGAGGTATCTTTTCACTTTCCTGTTTTTCAATCTTCTGATTACTTTTGCATTACTACGGCTAGTTTTTTTAACCTACTTCTCTTCGGTTTTTCATTCACTGCGTTTGATTTATTAGCTCGTTTTTGTTTTTGCATTGGCCCCATTGGTTTTACTCCTGGCTCTGTTAGATGGATTTGCCCCTCCCTAGCGAGGTTGACTAGGGATCGTTTGGTAACTGGTCTATCCAGTTCCTCCTTCTACAGTTTTCATTCTTCTAAACTTTCTTTTAAATCGTTTGAGGCCTTTGATCCTTCGTCTTCATCTATAGCTGCGAACGACTCTATTGCTCGTGTTTCTCGTTTTAAGGAGGAGGATGAGCTTTCCTCTTTATCCTCTATTTCATCTCCCTCTAAACCTCTATTCATTAGATCCAGCGCTCGACTTAGAGCTAAGATGTTTCATCGATCGTTTTCATCTAGCTCTTCTGCTCAGGTTAACAGGTCATCTCCTAGTGATGCTCCTTCGTTGTCTAACCCTTTAGCTGTGATTCCCTTTAACCAACTTGGTTCTATTTATGTGCCCGTTTTCGACTCCTTCTCCAACTCTGAATTGGCCTCTTTGGCCCAAGTCATGGGTTTCTTGATTGATCCTTTAGACTCTCCTTCCAAATGTGATCTTACCAAGCAAAGGGCTATCTTTGATTTAATCTCTTCTTCCAAATGTGATCTTATTTCTATTCAAGAGTCCAAGCTGGATTCCCCTTCTCCTGCGATCCTCCGTAACTTAGGAGGTTCTATGATCTCTAATTGGCTGTCGCTGGATGCGACTGGCGCTAGAGGTGGAATTCTTTTCGGTTTCAAAGAAGCGCAGTTCTCTTTGTTATCAGTGCATCATCTCAACTTTTTTCTTATTGTCCAGCTTCATTGGACATTATTCAACGTGCCGCTTACCGTCATTTCGGTCTACGGCCCGTCGACCTCTGATAGACGTCCGCTTTTCTGGAATGAATTCCAGTCATTACAGCAATTCTCTACTGATCTTTGTTTCTTTTGTGGGGACTTCAATGTCACTAGGTTTTCCTCTGAAAGATCGAACCCGGTGTCTTCTCTCTCGCAATCTTGCTTGTTCAATGATTGCATCAGAAACCTTCAATTATCGGATCTACCAATATCTGGTAGATCCTTCACTTGGTCTAACCACCATGATCCCCCCGCTTTCGCTAAACTTGATCGTTTTCTTGTCTCGCTAGATTGGTTGGCTCGATTTCCCCAATCTTTCGCGCAAGCGCTTCCCAATCCTTCTTCTGATCATATTCCGATCATGCTACAATCCAATTTCTGTTTCAAATCTCAGCACAAATTTCGTTTCGAAAAATTCTGGTTGCAGGACCAACTTTTCATCAATCTTGTGTCAGAATGTCTTGCGCCCGTTTCCGGTTCTTCCAGATTAGGCAACCTTCTCCTCAAAATGCATGCCATTAAACACGGGTGCAAAATTTGGAGGCGTGAAAGGCATCGTAACACCACCTTTCTTAAATCCTTTCTTTTGCAGACTATTGAGGCCATCGATAAGATGGAGGAGATAGGTCCGTTGTCTAATTCTTGTCGTTTGGAACGTAATTCTTGTAAGCTAGAGTACGCAAACCTCCTTGACCAGGACCATATTAAATGGGCTCAAAGAGCCCGGATCAAATGGATGAAAGAGGGTGACGCGAACACTGCTTTTTTTCACAATTTCGCGTCGCATAGACAGCGTTGCAATCGGATCTCCTCCATCTTTTCCCAGGGGGGAATTGAATTCTGATGAATCCATTCATCGGGAATTTCTTTCTTTTTACAAGAATCTGATTGGCTCTAAAAAACATCGTTTGTTAGAGCTCGATTGGCTACAACTTTATGGCGAACAAGATCATGATCTCTCTTCGCTTGAGGCTCCTTTCTCTTTAGATGAAATCAAATCGGCAGTCCTTGCTTTAAAAAGTGATTCGGCCCCTGGCCCTGATGGTTTTCCTGCGTTCTTTTTTCAAAAATTTTGGGATTTGCTCAAAGAGGATATTATCAAAATGTTTCATGATCTTCATGAAGGTAACTTTTCTTTTGACCGTATTAACTACGCCCACATTGTCCTTATTCCCAAATTAGCAGGGGCTCACCGTGTTGCCGATTTTAGGCCTATCAGCCTCATCAACACGACTTTCAAAATCATTATGAAAGTTCTTTCTTCTAGACTGAGTGCAGTCATTTCTCCCCTCATTGACTCAGCTCAATCGGGTTTCATCAAAGATCGTTTCATTCTCGATAGTGTAGCTACTGCGCAAGAAATCATTTCCCATTGTCACCGAACTCATTCGGAAGGCATTCTCCTCAAACTCGATTTTCAAAAAGCTTACGACAATGTTAATTGAGATTTCTTACTGGATATTCTCATCTCCCGGGGTTTTGGCCCCAAATGGGTAGCGTGGATTAAATCCAGTCTATTTTCTGGGACTTCATCTTTATTCATCAATGGATCGGAAGGTCACAAATTCAAGATCAGATGTGGTCTCCGTCAAGGAGATCCACTATCATCTCTTCTCTTCTCGCTTGTGGCGGATGTCTTCAGCAAACTATTGCGCAATGCTTGGAATCTGCAGATGGTTGAAGGTTTGGGCAGCTCCCCCTTCTTTGAGGGAGTGCTCAACCTTCAATATGCCGATGATACTATTATCTTCACCATACCTAGTTCCCAATCCTTGCGTTATCTCAAGCTGCTCCTCTACTGCTTTGAAATGGCTTCCGGTTTATCGATTAACTTCCAAAAGTCCTCTGTTCTCTGGTTGGGTGGTTCTCCCAACCGCCAAGTAGAGGTAGCCAATTTTTTCAATTGTCCCGTCGCTTCTTTCCCGATTACCTATTTGGGTATTCCCCTTCGCTGGGGTAAACTTCATAGAGCAGACTGGTTCCCTTTAATTGAAAAGGTAGAGACTAGGCTTAATGTTTGGGCGGGCAAGCTCTTGTCTCGAGGAGGCAGATTGATCCTTATTAATTCGGTGATTTCAGCATTGCCTCTCTACCTTATGTCTTTCTACTTATTGCCCTCTTGGGTCATTAAAAGATTGGATCAAATTAGGAGTAACTTCTTCTGGAATGGTTCTCCGACTTTTAAACCAGGTTCCCACCTGTGTCAGTGGAATCTTATCTGCACGTCCAAAGAAGAAGGGGGCCTTGGGGTGTTGAATATCCGTCACCATAACTTAGCCCTCTTAGGTAAATGGCTATGGAAGTTTCATAACTCTAACCCCATTCCTTGGATTCAATGTATTAGGAACTATCGTTCGTCTTCTTCATATTGGTGGGAGTTTCCGGAGGCGCCTCATCGCCTCGCTTCTCCATTCTGGAAAGGTATTTGGAAGGTCGCAGCTGCTTTCCAGTGTAGTACCTATCGTATTTGCCACGATGGTTCTAGAGCCAAGCTCTGGAATGACTTGTGGATTGGCAACACCACTCTGGCCACGGCCTTTCCATCTCTTTTCCAGTTGGCAGTTTTGCCCAAGGCTTATGTAGCGGATTCGTTCATCTTGATCGACGAAGTTCGTTACTGGTTAATTCCTTTTTCTATTGAGCTTGCTCCCCCTCTGAGTATTATGCATGAACAGCTCATGTCTCTTCTTAATAGCTTTGAATGGAAACCATTCGAGGGCATCGGCTGGCGCTGGTCCTCAAATGGCACGTTTTCGGTGAAATCCTTTTATCACTTCTTTAACTCGAGAGGCGTTCTTTCGCCCACTACCACTTTTCTTTGGGATTCGTGGGCACCTCTTAAGGTTAAGATCACATCTTGGCTCGCTTTTAATAACAAGCTCCTCACGGTTGAAAATCTTAACAAAAGAAACTTAGCTTAGGGCCAACTCTGTGCATTGTGCTCGGTTCATACTGAGAATATCGACCATATCTTCACCCAATGCCCTACTATTATTTCTCTTTGGAAGATTTCCGCTCTGGCGTGGGGTTCCTCTTCTACCCCCCCAGACCTTGCGTCTGCTTGGTTCTCCGTTCCTTCTAAAAGCCCTTACCGTAACGCCCGCATTTCATCTTATCATATCATTATTTGGGTGATTTGGAAGGAAAGGAACTGTAGAATTTTCCAGAATCGGTGCGCTTCTACTACTGTGATTATTGAAGAATTCCTTTTTCTCTTTAAACTTTGGTCTTCGAATTTGAAGCCTAAAGATTTAGCCGATGTGTCTTTCGACTTATTAAATAATGCATATGTTTGCCTTCGATCTTTTCATGCGGTTTAAAAATTTGGTTTTACTCATACTTTCTTTTAACCATACTTTCTCTTCTCTTTTCGCTATTTGCAGGTCTAACTTTGATATCCATGGTGGCTTTCGTTTCTCTGTTTTGCATTCTGTTTCTGACAGCATGCTCTCTCTCTACTTTATTGGTCTGGGGCTGATACTTTTCCTCTTTACCCTCCTATATTTTGGCTACGCTGATAGCAGCTTGATGTAGTGTTGTCTGTGTTCCTTTTGATGCTCCAGACATAGCTCCACTTTTGTAACTATATTGCTGTTGTAATTAGCACATATTATTTCTGGTTGTTTTTATGCTGTTACTCTTTACTTCTGCTGCTGATGTTCATATCGATTGTGTATAGGCAGGCGTTATGCTTTTCATCGTTGATTGTTTCGACTTTTTTAGCTCTGTTTTTGCTCGTTATTTGCGTGCTTGGTGGCTAGCTACCTCCATTTGGAGTTTGTAGCTGGCGAGAGGTTTCCCTAAGTTCTGGTTGGGCTGGTCTAATGCTTGTCAGAGCACTGTTTTTGCCCTCTCATCTGCGTCTTATTCTCTATGCTGCTATGTTCTTACGACTATTTTGATGTTTGTACTATTTATCTCTTTTGGCTTGCTTTTTCTCAAGGGAGGTAGTGGTAATTGAGTTCTATACCACCCACCTGAGCCCAGATCTGTTACGGTGTAGATGATTAGCTATGTTGGCTTGGAGTGTCTTTTTACGATCTGGTCTGTGCTGCGTTTTTTCTTCTCTTTTCCGTGTATATTGGGCTTGGTCTGCTGGTTTTCACCGGGCATTGGTTGCTTTCGGTCTGGTAGGCTGCTTCGATGAGTTGTTTTGATTGCAGGTTGCCTGGGGCCTCCTCGATGTTTCGTCCATCGCTTGCTGCCTTTCGCGTTTCCTTCGCGCTGGTCAGGCTGAGAGGGGGAGGATCTGATCTTCCATGTTCTTTTCATCCCCTTGTGTGCTGCATGTGATCCACTTCTTGCTGCTGCTGCTTGCTTCGGGTGTTTTGTAGTCTTTGGGACTTTTCTGCTCGTGTGTTTATTAGGATGTTTGTTGGTTTCTCTTTTTCGATTTGATTGTAGTCTACCTCTGTACTATGTTGTTCACTTCTTTACCTGTATCTTTTATTGCTGTCCGGGCTTTACTTCTTGTAAAGATTTATTCTGTACTATTTTATTATAATATATGCGCTTTGATGTGGCTGGAGTCGTGAGACTCTATCCATTTTCCAAAAAAAAAACTTCCAAACAAGTATTGTATACAAAATCTCATAGGTACCTCCAAGCCCCGCTCCCTGAGCCTGGATTGGGACCAACTTTATGGCGCAGTGACTCACGATCTTTCTCCTCTTGAATCTCCTTTTACTATGGACGAAATCAAAGCTGCGGTTTTCGCCTTAAAAAGCGACGCCGCTCCCGGGCCGGACGGTTTTCCTGCTCTTTTCTTCCAAGAGTTTTGGTTTGGGTTGAAAGATGACCTATTCCGGATGTTCGCTGACCTTCATTCGGGTTCTTTCTCTTTCGACCGAATCAACTATGCGCATATCGTTCTCATCCCGAAAATCTTAGGTGCCAACACGGTGGCCAATTTCAGACCGATTAGTCTCATCAATACTACGTTCAAAATCATTATGAAGGTCCTCGTGACTAGACTCGGAGCAGCTATTTCTCCTCTGATCGATCCGGCCCAATCGGGTTTCATTAAGGATAGATTCATTCTTGATAGTGTGGCTGCGGCCCAAGAAATCATTTCTTATTGTCATCATTCCAAGTCTGAGGGCATTCTTCTCAAACTGGATTTTCAAAAAGCTTATGATAACGTTTGTTGGAATTTTCTTCTTGATATTCTTATCCACAGGGGTTTCGGCCCCAAGTGGATTGCTTGGATCAAATCCAGCCTTTTTGCGGGGACTTCTTCCATCCTTATTAACGGATCGGAGGGTCACAAATTTAAGATCAAATGTGGCCTCAGGCAGGGTGACCCTCTTTCCTCCCTTCTCTTCTCTTTAGTAGCAGATGTTTTCAGCAAGCTTCTTCGCAATGCTTGGGAAGCCAAGGTTATCGAAGGACTGGGTGGATCCCACCATTTCAATGGTGTCCTAAATCTCCAGTACGCCGACGATACCATTATCCTGGCCAAACCTAACACTCAAACCCTCAGAAACTTGAAACTTCTTCTATATTGCTTTGAGCTTGCCTCTGGCCTGTCTATCAATTTTCATAAATCATCGGTTGTATGGTTGGGAGGTTCTCCCAACAGACAGACCGAAGTCTCTGAATTTTTTAATTGTCCGATCGCTTCTTTCCCTGTTTCCTACTTGGGTATTCCTCTGAGGTGGGGTAAACTTCATAAATCAGATTGGTCGCCGATGATTGATAAAATTGAATCCAGGTTATCGGTTTGGTCAGGTAGGCAACTTTCCCGTGGGGGTAGATTAATCTTGCTCAATTCTGTTCTATCTTCCATTCCACTATATATGATGTCGTTCTACTTCCTCCCAGCCTGGGTCATTAAAAGGATTGACCAGATGAGGAGTAATTTCCTCTGGTCGGGTTCTTCCAATTACAACCCTGGATCGCATCTTTGTAATTGGAAACTCATTTGCTCCACAAAAAGTGCGGGTGGTCTGGGAGTCTTAGACCTTAGACACCAAAACATTGCTTTACTTGGTAAATGGATTTGGAGATTCCTCACTATTGAGGATCTCCCTTGGATCAATTGGGCCAAATCCTATTACTTTGGTAACTACGAGTGGTGGATCTTTCCAGATCAACCTCATAGACTGGCTTCCCCTTTTTGGAGAGGCATTTGGAAAGCTTCCGCGGCCTTCTTTTGTGGCTTAAGCCACGGTTGTGCAGATGGATCCAGGACTAGATTCTGGACTGATATCTGGATCGATCATTCTTCTCTAGCATCTGCTTTCCCGACTATTTTTCGTTTGGCTTCCAACCCTACGGCTCTGGTGTCCGACTACCTTAGTATCAATAATGGTCTTAGGGTATGGTCGATTCCTCTATCTATCAATCTCCCTCCGCTATTGGTACCGGATTGGGATCGTCTGATCGACATTCTTAACAAAGCTGTGTGGTTTGAGAAAGAGGAAATCTTTTGGCGTTGGAACTCGTCGAAGATTTTCTCTGTCAGTTCTTTTTATCATTTTCTCAACTTCAGAGGAGTTCTGTCTCCCTTCTACGACTTGGTCTGGAAGTCGTGCGCTCCTTTGAAAGTTAAAATTTTGGTTTGGTTAGCTCTCAACAATAAACTTCTTACTGTCGATAATCTCAATAAAAGAAACATCGCATGGGGCCAACTATGCCCCTTATGTGGTGCATTGCCCGAGAATGGCAACCATTTATTTGTAGAGTGCGACTTCTCGCGCTCTCTTTGGAAAATTGTTGTCCTTGCTTGGGAAGCATCCAACGTTCCTCTCTGTCTGTTTGAATGCTGGACGAAGCGCCCCCCTAATCGGGCTTTTCACAACTCTTGGATTCTTTCACTGCAAATCATTATTTGGTTAATATGGAGGGAAAGAAACAACAGATTATTTCGTCAACTTTTCTCCCCGTCTCGTTCTTTAGCTAACGAGTTCTTATACTTATTCAAGTATTGGATTACCACGTTAAAATTAGAAGCTAGAGAAGCAATGAAGGCTGAGCGCCTTGAGAGTGCTTCAGTTTGCCTAATTAACCTCAACGCGATTTAGTTTGTTTCTCGCTTTCTGACTGTGTTAGTTCATATTGCTATTTTCAGCATTGTTCTCTTCTTTAGTGTTGCTTTAAGTTTTCTAGCAGCTCGTTTTTGTTTGTATTTTCTGTTTTAGTTTTAGTTCGGTGGTACTCCTACACTCTCGTCGTTCTCTTATAGTCTCGTTTAATGTGCAGGATTGAAGGGTTTTCGACCCTTCTTTTGATGGTTTTTTGGGTGCCCAGACCTGGAAGGGTTATTCCGCTTTTGTGTTTTCAGTCGTGGGTATATCTTTGGTTCCTCGGCACGGCCTTCCAAGCTATCTCGCTCTATTTCTTTCTTTTTTTACTTCAGTTATGGACTGTTTAGACCTGTTCTCTACTGTTTTGTAAGTGGTTCTTATCTGCGTGGCTTATGTCCCACGTTATTGTCTTTGGCTCATGGTCGTTCTGGATGGATCTGTGTTGTCTTTTTGTTATGTATCGTTAGCTGTTATGGTGTTTTGGGGCATGTGATGGGGGTACTCCATGACTAGTGTTTATCTTCTTGGCTGCCATTGACTTGCTTCTTTGTATTATCTACTGGTTGCAATGACATTGAAGCTATGTTTGTTCCTGCTGCTCTTTTTATTTGATTGGAGTTTTCTCTATCCTTCTTAGGGGCTCTATATTGACTGTATCTTCGGTGTTTCATCTTTTTGTTTATTGTTCTTCTGTTTGGAGCTTTGGGAGATGGCCTTTAGATTTTTGCTCTCATTTTTCATCGCATTATTTTGCTGTGTTTGGTCTCGTGATTCCGTCAGGGTTTCCCCTGGTGAGGAGTTGTCTTTTGGTGCTCCATTTGCCGGTCTTGGTGGTTTCCTGCTCTTGTTGGGAAGGCCGCTAGGAGGTTCGTCGCAGCATCAATCTTTCCCTCCAGGGCGGCTCATGTTCTGGGGCGCTGGTCTCCTCGGTAGTGCTTGTTTGTTTTCAGATGCCGAGTCGCCTTGCCTTTTCTATGTATTCTGTATTTTTCGGAGTTGTGTTAGATATAACGATCGTTTAGATTTATTGTTTTACAACTTGTAAGACCTCTCTATTGTATTTCATTACTTATTATTAATGCATGGCTGGAGTCTTTAGACTCTATCCGTTTCATCAAAAAAAGTATTGTATACAAAATACATAACAACAAGTGGCATCAACATGCAAAGTGGTAATTAAGGGAATCAACCATGCACGTATTTAAGATTGGAAGGAGATGGGGAAAAAATTGGTTCATTAATTATTTGCCTGCATTTTTGTTCCACGATTTGACATATTCAAACTATTTGACTTGATCTGTTCTTGTGCTCCATAGATTTCAGCTCATTCCAAGAACTTCCAACCTCATATATATACCTCCATTTGGTCAACTATTATTATTATTTATATTTTCTATTTTCTTTTTGGGCAGATAGAAATAATTTTTATTTTCGTGCTTCATGTAATAGTATTTCTGGTAACCTTACTCATATCATGCATCTTATTTCTTTTTGGGCCATACCTACTACCACAGGAGCGGGATGGAGGATTGCCAAAGCCTTCCAGGTGGAGGAATTTGATAATGAGGAGGTAGAGTTTGGGCCGACACTGAACTGGGGGTAGGTGCCCCCTATACTCATATGGAATATGCTACATCGGATTTCCATCAGTCGCAATTTTCTCTGCTTTGTATTTTGTTTCGTTCTACTGTACTTTAGGTTGTACTTGGTATGGTTGATTAGACCCCCCAGGATTTGCTGGGGGATTATGTTTTATTTCCTGCACTGTACTTTTGTTTTCACTCGGTACACCGGGGTTGTTTTATTAATTTCGAATTAATAAATCAGGATGGCATTATTTCACCTTTAACCTCAAAAAAAGCAAAAAACTGTTATTATTATTATTATTATTATTATTTATAATTCTTAGCTAAATCTCCCCCTATTAATTCATTTATCAATTTTCCCTATTGTGACTTATATCTGTCTAAGACTATCTATTTATGTATCTAGAATCTCCCACCCACTTTAGTAAGCATGATGCACTATTTTTATTTTCCCAACCAATTCACAACTGTTCCTTGGATAAAAAATGATTTCGATTTCATAGTCTGATCTCGAGCTAGATATCTTTCTCTGATCATTCCAATCATCTATCAACTGAGGTATAATTCAGCGGTTACACAACTATATATAATTAAAAAAAGAGGGGAATACATATTTGAAAATTTTGCCGTACTGCCCCACTTTTTAAAAATATTTCGCGTTCTGCCACACTTCCGAAAACAATTAGCAATCTGCTCCTGTTTAGGACACATCAGCATAATTCGTTATTGGAAATAACGGCATAGATTATTTACGTGACATTATTTCCAATAACAGTATCTATATTTAAAAAAAGTGTCATGCCGTTATTTGGAGTAACGACATAGGTTATTTTGTTTTTCGACAGCTTGTAGTCTCTATTTAGAGAAAAAATTGCAAGTGTGAAAACCTTATAACAGATGCCGTTATTTCAAATAACGACATTCTCAGTACTGATGCCGTTATTTGGAATAACGGCATCAGTTATAAATTTTTTATATAAAAAAGTAACTTATTATTCATCCTCTCTGACGAATAAGTTATAACAAAAAAAAAAAATTATAACTGATGCCGTTATTCCAAATAACGGCATCAATTATAAATTTTTTTATTTTTAAACTTATTATTCTTTCTCTTTGTTTCCAAACAATAGCAAGAGTTCATTTATATATAACTGATGTCGTTATCTCCAATAACGGCATCAGTCATTCGAAAGCTGTTATTCAGGATAACGGCATTATTTATAAGTTTTTTTCACACTTAGAATTTTTTAAAGTTAGAAGATTCACACTTGTAAGAGAAATATACTGATGCCGTTATTCTAAATAACGGCATGAAAAAAATGCAAAATAGTTGCCGTTATTGAAAATAACGGCACGTAAATAACCTATACCGTTATTTTCAATAACGGTTTATGCTGACGTGTTCTAAACATGGGCAGATCGCTAATTGTTTTCGGAAGTGAGGCAGAGCATCAAATATTTTCAAAAAGTTGGGTAGTATGGCAAAATTTTCTACATATTTATTGTAAATGTTCAGAATTTAGATATAAAATTTTTGGTAGATATGATCAAATATTACTTTCATAAATTATACTTCTAATTCTGTTATTGTGGAGCACTGAATAATAACTCTAAATTTGTCTACCAATCTACAAGTATAAATGTCACACATATTGTGTACCTACTAGTAATAGTATTTCGGACAATTTGGCCTATATTATGCATCTTATTTCGTTTTGGACTTCTTTCGCTGCAACAGGTCCTCGTGAGAGAATTGTCAGTGTCTTCCAGATTGAGGAGTACGACGATGACGAGGAGGTCGAGATCGGAGCGACGATCTACTGAGTGACGAGGTCGTACTGTTGATAGATCCCCACCACCCCAGGGCTTTGGGGGGGAGTTTGTTGTTTTTTTTATGTACTTTTGTTGAGGAGAGTTAGATGTAGGGCTATAAATCGGACCGGATGAAATCGGACAGTCATATGTTCAAGCTCGGATCGAAAATTTACTCAGACGAGCTTATATCCGGCTCGGTCCAGATCAGACAAAACTTTTATAGTCCGGACTCGGTTCGGTAAAGCATCGAACCACAACAATACTCTAACGGACTTATGTCCGGCTCGAGCTCAGTGAAACATCAGACCTAATAATTTGTTCACGTTCGGTTCGTATAACAGTTTGGACGGTCCACGGTCGGACTATTCCTCGGGCCGGACTCGGACGGACAACGGAACGTTCTGTTCATTTTACACCCCTAGTTAGATGTTTTGATGTACTTTTGTAAAAGCATATATGTACTGTTCCTGTTGTGCCACCCCCATGCTAGGGGAGATTTATGTCTTTTTTCATGTATTGTAGGCTATGTACTTGGCTCAGTACTCTGAGTTTATTTTATTAACTCCTTATTAATAAAACAGAGTGATCATACTCCACCTTTTCCTTCAGAAAAAGTAAAAATAAATCTATATAATAAAACACAAAGAAAGCTATCAAGTGGCTGTCCTTCAATCTCCCAAAAATCAAAGGTCCAGATCTAACCTTACAAAACATATTTTCCCCCCAAAAGATCCCTCCAAAACTCAAATTTAAATCTCCCACCCAAAACAACTCCTATATTTATTTAAATTTTTTTCTCTCTCTCCCTCCCTCTTCTATTAAAAAAATTTAACAATCTCCCACCCAAAACTCAAATAATTTTTTTAAAAAATTTAAAAATGTTAAAAAATTAAAAATTTTAACAATTTAAAATTTAAAAAACTTTAAAAATAATTCCAAAAAATCAAAAAAAAAAAACACATATAATATGTTTTTTGCTCTATATTTGCTACTTCAATTAATTTGCTGGATCTCCAAAATTATTTTTTATGATCAAACAAGGTGCATCGTTCCGAAGACGTGCCGTAGGCATGTGTCAACGGGCAAACCTAGTAAATAAATAAATGTCACACATATTTATATTTCAGTGCACGTAACTATGTTGACACCACGTGCATTTAATGTAATTACAGTGACCGTTCAAAAACATACGTGTCATTTTCTCATTGGTTGAAATATCCAATAGTCAGAGCTGACAACCATCCATCCACTCTCATTAGCCGCAACTTTGACCCTACTGCCAATAGTCAACTCTACACCCAACATCCCCTCAAATTGCCATTCTACCCCTTTATCCCTCACGTAATTGTAATTAAATCGTAAGGGTACAACAGTCAATCGCTCGCTGCCGTATAACCTCCTCCCTCTTTCTTCCCCTCTCAACCACTCCATTGTCGGGGAAAAAAAGAGAAGGAAAAAAAAAAAGAAAAAAAAGGAAGGAAAGCACGTGCGAATCACGTGAGAAGGAGCTGGCAGTGCCGTCGCCGTCACCGTAAATCTCGGGAAATCGTTGCAGTTGGCGGCGGCGATGAGATTTGAGCGGTAACGAACACTGGGAAGCGAAAAGGTGGTCTGGGGGGGCGTTTCGTGAGATCTAGGGTTTCTCGAAGGTTCTAGAAGGGTTCCGGGATGTACGAGGAGGGTAGGGTTTACGAGGTTTGGAATGGGAGCAATGTAAGTCTGATTCTTTTTTTACTTGAATTTGTTGCAAATTTGAGGAAAGTTGGGGTTTTTATGTGAAGTGATGATATTAGATCTGAGAAGAGTTGGGTTTGGGGTATTAATTTGATTAAAGTTACTATGCTGTTGTTAGAGATGAGTAGTTGTTATGAAGGTTGAAATTTTGTGGAAGTGATTTGGTAATTAATGATTGTGTTTATTTGCTAGGAATTGGAATTGATTAAAGTTTAAGTTTTTCGTCAATTGTATGTTGGTCATTGTCAAATTTATTAGAAGATGGAAAATTGGCATGGATTGAGAAAGGGGGAATTTTGGACGAGTTGGGGATTTCGGGTGAAGTGTTTGATTATGATGGTAGATCAAGGAAGACTTTGGATTGAGGCATCTAATGAGGATATGGTAGCTATTAATTTGATAGAGGAGATGACCCTTAATAGAGTTGAAGAGAGGAAAAAGGATTCTTGTGGTTGATGACAAGAATTCAGGAACCGAGCTAAAATTTCAGGATTTGTTTTTTTTTTCATAATTAACTCAATTGTTTTGTGATCAAAATAAAGGATTCAATTTTGTAACTACTTGATTGTGTTGAGTTACTTGAGTGTTACTTGGAAAAATGTAGTTCATAATTAGTATGTGGTGGTGGTTCAATTTTTTTGACGTCTCAATAAAGATTGTGGGGGATGTTTTGTATAGTTTAACGGGAGTATTATAATATTATGTTGATAGTTTAGGATTATTAAGGACGTCTACAGTTTCTTTCTTTTGGGTTGCAATTTGATGTAATCATGGGTCAGGGACAAACTAAATCTTCGAGCCAAATCTTCCTTGTAGCCTAGTTAATGCAGGTGTTGAAGTAGTTCTATGAGAAACTTTGTTGTTGTTGTTGTTTATTCTTCTTTTTCCCCCCAATAGTAGAACTTTAAACTCTAATGACTTTATCAAGCAACTTGATTTGTGGCCAATGCCTATGTTAACTAAATTTACCTGGATTTTTCAGCCTTAGAATTTGTAGTCAAGCACTATACCAGATTTTAGTAACATTTACAGCATGTTTTATCTAATGTCAAAAGATGCACCATAATTTTTTGTTTGATTAATGACCCATATCTTCTTGCTATGATGATTTGACTTATCTTTTTGTGAGTGTTTGGGTCTTGTTTTCTATCTTTACTTGAAGTAGGATGATTTGTTAATTTCATTTTCTTTCTAAATTTGGTTCTTTCTATATGCACATACAATATCTTATTTTGTACCAACATTTACCATGATGCATTATACGGTACATGTGAAGTTGAGTGAAATATTGAGAGAAGTTGAGATGAAAGGGATTTGGAGAGTTTGGAAAAGAAGAGAAATTTAGAGGGTGGTGGGGGAGGAGGATATTTTCACACTGCTCTAATTATTTCATAACCCTGTAAATAGGCTTACTAGATAATATCAAATAAAATCCTAGAATATTCATGCAATCATGCCTGCAAGCCAAACTAAAATAACAACTAAATAAATCAAATAAAATCGAATAGGCTTTTCTCACTAAAACTAAAGTAACTAAATTTTTGATAAATATATCATTAAATAACTAATAATATTCTAATATTTACTAGATTTTGAATAAATCTTTAGAGGCTTTGTCCGGTTACATTCTCCATCAATACATGGCATTTTTCTTGTTTTGGGGGGGGGGGGGGGGGGGGGGTTCTTTTTCATGACCGCGAATTTCCTCTACTCAAGCTTGCCACTATTATATTACTTAGAATGTTATTTTTAGGAATGTAATGCAGTGACACTTGTTCTGCAGATATTTGCTCTTAAAGGGAGGCTTATATTTGGACCAGATGTGAGATCATTATTTCTCACCATAGTCCTCATTGTTGCTCCTGTCTCAGTATTTTGTGTATATGTAGCAAGAAAACTGTTGGATGATTTTCACCACCATTGGGGAATTTCCATAATGGTTATTGCCATTGTGTTCACTATATATGTGAGTTATATCATCTTTGCTCTTATATTTGTAGTCTCAATTTTGTTTCCTTTCAAATAGTTTTTTATCTATAACAGATTCTTCTGTAAGCAAATATTTGTGTGAAGATTTGACTTATGCTAAATCCTAATACCAAATCTAGTATTTAAGAATAATATGACAGTCACTGAATCAATTATAGTAGATAATACAAGATAAAACAAGAAATATACTATTTGGTACTTTTTCTCCCATAAAATTACGCAATAATTGATTTTACATCTACTACTCCAGTAAATTCTATCACATTTTACATTAAAATAGATTTGACATCAACTGATACCATGTTATTGATACTTTCTGGTGTTTCCTTCAAATAGTTTTTTTGTTCTATGGCTCTTCTGTAGGTAACTACATGTATGTGATTTATTTTAGATCACTACAACAGATAGATGATTTGGGAACATTGTGGTATTAACAAATAAGGCTCACTGTCTATCTGGATTGGCCATTTCGGTTTTTGTCTGGCATAGTTGGAGAGAACGAAGTTAGAGAATTTTTAGGAAGACCAATAAGGTTCCGCTCCCCCAGACCATCATCAAAAACATACAAATAATCTTGTATTATTGCAATTGCAAGATTATAGAAGGTGAAGAAACAATTCTGCACAATTGGGATGTGGGGTAGTATCATTTTTACTGGGGTCTTTTAGCTTGATGGCTAACTATGTCGAGTGACGACTACAGTCCTCTCCTCTGCTAGTTTAGTCACTAAGTTAAGCACCCCACATAACTTTTTGATACAGTTTTTCTCTCCTCTATATTAAGTTATTTCCATATAGAGTTTATACCCATTTTTCTTTCATTATGAGGAACCTTAATGTATTTTTTTGTGTTTTAGGATTTAACACTTCTCCTTCTCACATCTGGAAGAGATCCAGGTATAATACCTCGTAATGCCCATCCTCCAGAACCAGAAGTTTATCATGGGAGTAGTGAAGTTGGTGCTGGCCAGACTCCCCAATTACACCTACCTCGAGTCAAGGACGTTATCGTAAATGGAATCACTGTGAAGATTAAATACTGCGACACTTGCATGTTGTACCGACCTCCCCGTTGTTCTCACTGCTCAATTTGCAATAACTGCGTTGAACGATTTGACCACCATTGCCCTTGGGTTGGGCAATGCATTGGACTAGTAAGTCATATATGTTGTCTTTGATAAGCTATTAATTCATTTACTCATACGTGTAATAACAAACAGTAACAACAGAAACAAAGCATTTATTAAAAATCTTCAGCATTTCATTATGAGTTCTTTGTGTTCGTTTGTCTCTGTTTAGGGATGTTTTTCAAAATTAATGCATATCATATCCTTTTTATCTACCTCAATCCTAGTCCTTTTAGGTTGACCCTTAGTCATCACTGCTCTGATCACTAGTTCACTACAATCTTATCAATCCTCCTAGGTGTTGGCCTCCACGGCAAATGTGGAAACCATCTCGGTCGTCTATCCCTCATTTATCCCATATTGGAGCGTATCTCTAATTTCTTTAGTTCTAATAGATACTCATGTTTCATTTTATCTATTAATTATATAATTTATGTAAACTTTCTTCATTTTTGCTGCTATTTCCATTTGCATCCTCCCCCCCCCCCCCCCCCCCCCCCCCCCCCCCCCCCCCCCAAAAAAAAAAAATAAAATAAAATAAAAAAATATATATATATATTCAAAACAGAATTTTACATCTTTGGTAATTGTTTTCTTCTTTATTCTGAAATTATGAAGAATCCGGGTCTATCTTTGTTATCTCAAACAGTACTCTTTCTACACGAAATTGGATTATGTACAACGAGAATGTTTTATTTTTAAATACAATTCTAAACTGCTAGAGCATGAAGATTTAAAAAGAAACATAATGGCGAGTCATCATTTTATGAACATTATTCAACTATATCTTGCATAAGTTATTCTCCAACTCTTCACTTGGCACATTCCATGCCCTTCTAACTTTGACATTATGTTTTCTGCTGTTGTGTGCAGCGTAACTACAGATTCTTTTATATGTTTCTTTTCTCCTCGACTCTCCTCTGCATCTACGTCTTTGCGTTTTGTTGGGTTTATATCACAAAAATTATGCATGCTGATCACAGCAGCATCTGGAGGGCAATGATCAAAACTCCAGCATCCATTGCTTTGATTGTTTACACTTTCATAGCAGTGTGGTTTGTTGGTGGCCTCTCCATATTCCATTTGTATCTCATCAGCACTAACCAGGTAATTTATCCAGGCAGAGTGTACTTCAATAAATGACTAAGTAGTTAATAATAGCTGCCTACTCAGTTTAATAAATAGTTGATATTCACGATTTAATTACACTAATTAAGTGGAAAATGCTTTCATCTATTAGGATAAGACATCAAATGGCTTTGCTTCTTTAAAACTGTGAACACCACATGATTTTATTAGATTATTTTTAAAATTCCAGAACCGTTAAATTCATTACCAAGTTACTGCATTTTGGTGTGTGGGACAACAATCTTACCTTGGGAAAGATGATACCAAATAAGGCATGCTATGATTGCTATCTATTGTATGTCATACAACGTTTTGTGCTAAATATTTACTTAAGTAGATATCATTAGTGTTAGATATGATATCAGGTATCAATTCGCTAGTCCCACAGCTGGCTTGCCTTGTGTACTTGAAAACTTAAAACTTGCAAAAGATCTCTGGTCCAATACCGGGAGAGGATATATTCTGCATTTAAATCTAATTAATAGTGGGTGAAGAATTTGTTGGGAATACTTTATGGAAGAAAAATCAATAATAGTTTTTTGAGGGAGCGGAAGAATTAGCTTTATCTGTTGTTTTAATTTTTATTCGCATTTGGATTGAAAAGCTTTCATGAATGTAACTCCAAGGTTCCCCTTCTATATGATGGAAGCTCACAATCCTCAGGGAATCCCAAACCTTTCCCAATATTATTCATAAAACCTCAGGTGCATATTGCTCAAATCACCTTCATCTAGAGATCTTGGTCTCTAGATTGTTTTGGCAAAGATTTGAGTGATATTTCAATTTGATGTTTTTGATTTTTTATTTTATAGTCGGACTTTGGAAATTTAAAAATAAAGAACATTATCTTTAGTTGTCTGGCAATTGGTTACCTGTTGAATTGGGGGGAGAAACGTATACCAAATGAAATGACGTGGGGGGGGGGGGGGGGGGGGGGGGGGGGGGGCATTTGAGTACCTGCACTGCTTAATGATATCCTTCTAAATTCGTGAAGATCATAGAAGGGGCACAGATATAAACGAGATCTGATGTCCCTTTAGCTGTTTCATATGTTTATCTTATGCCCAAGTGGGTATATGATTTCCCCTTATGTTTCATATGTTTATCTCTTCGAGTATGGATTTAGGGGATGTCTTGCCTGTACTTCTGCACACAGCACAAGTTTTTTTGTTTAAAACATAATCATGTCAAACAAACAAAAATGACACCAAGTGGACACAGTATCAATATAAGATAGGTCTATCATAAATTTGCTTGGAATGATTTCTCTCTAACATTGTATCTACGGCAGACAACCTACGAGAACTTCAGGTACCGTTATGATAGCCGAGAGAACCCCTACAACCTAGGACTCGTACGGAACTTTATGGAGGTCTTCTTCACGAAAATCCCTCCATCAAAGAACAATTTCCGCGCAAAAGCCCCACAAGAGCAAGCATCACACGCACGTGTCGCTCATTCAAACTTCATCAGTTCAAACTTGATCAAGCCCATCTCAGACCAGGAAGGCGAGAAGTCTACGATTGATCTTGAATCAGGGTTACAAAGCATTTCGCAGGAGAGCAAAGATGACAATTTCGCCGGAAGTTCATCCCCCGACTTAGCTGGCGCAATGAAATTGGAAGGTTCAGAAGGGCGAACGTTCAATTCTAGGAGGTCGAGCTGGGGAAGGAGGAGTGGTAACTGGGAAATGCCGCCTGAGGTTTTATCGTTAGCGGCCGGAGTTGGAGACTCTAAGAGGAGTATTCACAGTGCTAGTAGCAGAAGTGGGAGCATAAAATCTGAAAGCCATTAGGGTTTTAAGTTTCCCTCTCTTTGGTAGGTGTGTTTTCTTTGTGTTACTCTTTGAGTGATCAACTTTATTTGTTTTAAGATGCACAACACATTATAAGCACCATAATGTTGTCTTGTCCCGCAACTTAGTTATTCTGGTGTTTATTCATTATTGAGTGGTGTTTGTAATGTGCGATCGAGATTATTGATCAGCCCATTGTTGTTGTTGTTGCAGTAATGTGGATCTGTATATATGTATGATCTTCTTAATTATATAAGTGAATGTTTGATTTCAGGGAATGATAATGTTTATTCTGTAAAATTTGCATCAGATTGTTGATAGCATGTAAGATGTTGTTCTGGTAAAGACCATTTTTCTTGAATCCCTTACGACCGTTTGACACACACGGGAAATGCGTGTAAGATTGCTAAATTTTAAACATACTGCAAAATGAGAAGTTAACAATTTCGGCAACTGCAATGATCAGTATTATAGCTCACCAACATTATAAGTGCACCATCTTATTGATGATAATCACAATATCGAAAAGTAATTTAAACCTAAGTCCACAAATTAAGATCAATAGTGTGTCCTATGTCGATAAGCAATATAGAGAAACCTTTCCTATTGTCTCATACTTCTTTCTTATTACTCATTGCTTCTCAAATCCCTTTTGAACTCTTTCTTGTCTTCTCTCAGTCTTCAGTCTTTGTGACACAAAACAATATGCTAACACGACCGTCTCATCAAAACGTGTTTTTTTTTTTTTTTTTTTTTTTTGAGGCAGTCGTTCGTTGGTGGTCTAACTATTTTTTTTTTTTTTTATTTTATTTGAAGTGCATTGAATTAATTTTAGTTTGCATTAGAAGGATTTTTATGCATAATATAAAACTCATGCTAATAGTATTTAGTAATCAATTTGCCATGATAAATTTTGGTAGGCTTGGCTCCCTATCATTTCTCTTTAGTCACAAGAAGGAAAAAAACAAAATTACTAGTTTTAGTTGAGCATTAGGCCTAACATTTTAAGTCATGCACAAATTGGTATTTGTGTATTAGTAACAATATAGAGATGTACTGGTCCTAGCACTAGATAATTCATGCATGAGTAAACAACGTGTGTGGATTTTAATTTGCTTCATAAAATTTTGGTTGGCTTGCTATTACATGCTGAGTTGACTCCACAAGGACCACTCGGATTTATTTAACACTGTTGCTGCTTATTTTTGTGTGGGAGCAAATAGATATGTGAAATGTCAAATCTTTGCTGTTCGTCGATATTGACCACCAAAAACTGTATTTGACTCCGAGATCTGATCGTCAGCAACGGCTGATATCACTGTCATGGACCTGTAAATAAGTTTGAAACACCGGGGGTGGCCCAGGTGACAGGCAATCCGACGCCTAAGTTAGAAACTCGGAGATATGGCGGGTTTTGAGAGCGGAATTTGCAATTACCTGGCTTCTGAGGAGGTCTCGGGGCTATATATAGTCGCTGAGGAGGGTCAGTTCAAGATATTCAACTATCTATACTTTCAAGTGTTTGGATACAGTCGGTTATCCCCTCCATATGAAGATATCGATTCTGGACTTTTCTCTTGACGAACATATAGAGTTTTTAAATTCTCTCTTATGCATGAAGGGATATAATTGGTTACCTCATAGAAATAGGGGGTTTAAACTGGGTTTGATAAATCTAGACTCATTTGCGTCCCTATTACAGGTTGGATTGGGTCGATGGGCCTGAAAACGGCCCAGCTCATCTCATCGGGCCTATATCTGCCGAAATTACCATTTTACCTCTAGAACTTTAAGATTCATGCTCGATTTGAACAGCCCCAATTTTGTTCTACTTTTACCCATATCAAAAGTGCCCCCCTCTCGAAAACTGAGTTTTATAGCATTTGAAGAGTAGTTATCCCGTTTTTACAGTTAACAGAACTTATCAGAGTCTTCAGGGACGTTTAAAACTTGCTCGAGGTGTAAAAGAGTTATTCCAACTTTGTAAAGTATCCAGAATTATTTTTAGAATTTTCTGCATATTTTGTGACTTTTTGTGAATTTCTGGGAATTTTCTAGATTTCCCCCCAATTTTTAATCATTTTTTTTCGATACTTTAATTAATTAATCCGAAAATCGCAAAGATCCAATTGCAATTAATTTTTGGAATTTAAAATTAATTCTTCTAAAATTATAATTATCTTTTGGAATTTTTAAATAATATTTCTAAATTTTAAATTATTTTTTAGAATTTATAAAAAAAAATTCCAAATTTTAAATATAATTTTCCAAATTTTCAACTTTTTTTTGAAATTTATAATTAATAAAAATAATTAAAATAATAAATAATACCTGAATTAATCTGGATCGTCGATTGAATAGAGTGTCAATTTTAAGGAGATATAACGGCGGCGGGAGCGTGAAGCAACTGCTTTCCTCGAATGATAAATCGCGTCGAGGAAAGCGTGGGACCCACATGGGGCCCACTGTCAGTGAGACATTGGTTTAGAGTGTGCCCCTTTGCCACATCACTGCTCTTTCCTTTCCTTTCTTTCTCTCTTTTTGATTGCATGTGTGTAGCACGTATCAAATATTGGCGCATCGATTGGAGTGATTACGCTCATTGATCAAGAAGATCGCACTTTTTGAGGCAAACGAGTGGCGGAAGAGGCACGAAGGAGGCGCTCTCCTTGGAAGACAATTCAAAATGTGGAGTGCGTTGGACCCCTGTGTCAGAGAGTGAGAGGTGGGTCTCGCCACTGTCTGAGCGGGGGACAGGCCCACGTGGGAGAGGAACTGCGTAGCTACGCATGGCGGGCGTAGCCTGTGCCGGTGGGGCCCACGTGCCCGTGGCACACGCAGTCGCTGCTAGTGGGGCCTGCAGTCACAGTCTGTGCACGTGGGTCCCTCGTGTGTGTTGCGTGTGTTGTCGTTGCCACGTGGCAGAGAGGAGGAGAGGTAGCAGCTGCGCCGGTGGGGTCCACAGAGCTCGCCAGTGAGGTGGTTAAACGTGGCAGAGAGAGGGATGGTGCTGCAACTGTTGGTGCGTGGGGCCCACATATGTTGGCCAATCTGATGGCGAGCGTGTCTTAGCACATGTTTTTTCATGCACTACGCGCTTGCCATCTGTTAAGATGCGCATTTATACGCGAGAACGCATACTTTTATGCGTTTTGCACGTTGTTTTGATCTACTTGTTTCCCCCTTTAAATTCACCCCCTTTTGGCTCATTTTTAACACTTCACTATTCACCTCTCACTTCCAAATAAACTCTTCCCCTCCAAAATTTAGTGCGAGCAGCGTTTTTTACCGATTTTTGACGAACATGTATCATCTGAGCTGTATTTCATTTTAGAGAGTCATGCATAGGATCGGGTCAGATATCTCCTCATCTTCTTCCTATAGTTGTGGGGGGGAGGGGGTGTTTCCACTATAGTAAAAAAAATTGACCAAACTAGAGACGATAAGAGTTGTGCACTCTCCCGATTTCATCCTCCCCTCGTTCCCCTCTTAGTTCGCCAGTACGCTAAAGAAGTAGCGGCGGTAGCCCAGTACAGGGTCATATATGATGAGCCCGATAATTACCTTATTTTTTAGGGTGTCACGTCAAAACTATTCTTACAAAGCAGGAGATCAGGGAGATTAGAGTCTGTTTCGGAATCCTCGTAGAGTATGAGCTATTTTGTCCGAGTCCCGAAGTTAGGGTTTTCTCTTGGATACTAGGAGAGTATTGTATGTTTCTTTTTGACTCATTCTACACCGGATTGCGTCTTCCCATGCACCCCTTCTTTGCAGTCATTCTCATCTGGTATGGTCTTGGGCTTAGTCTGATCTAGTTTGTGCCCAACTTTTGGAGGAATCTCACTAGTTTTGTTTTACGGTGTCAAGAGATTAACATCAATCCTAACTTGAGGCTGTGGAGGAGGCATTTTAAGCTCCACAAGCAGCGGTCATGTGACAATTGGTACTACGTTTCCCCCTGTCCTGAAAAGGAGTGATCACCACTCCTAATTCTCAAGCACGGGAAGTGCAAGTACTTCATCGTCAAGAGTTCTAGGTCTTGGGGGTTCCCTACTAGATTGGGGAGTTATGTACCGAGGAGGCTGAGCCAAAATTGATGGAAGAGGAGGAGAAGATTAGTGATGCTCTTCTCATCGGTGGGGAGATGAAATGGAGGGATGTCACGGAGGAAGTTCTTCATTTGGGGGACTGAGTCTGATGAACCCTAGTATGGCTTTCTAATCCTTGCATTTACCTTTCACATTTTAATTCCCGCACTTTCAACTTCTCGTCTTCTCTGTTATGAAATGCCCTTGTTCTAATACTTCTTCTTGTTTCCTTTCTTGCAGAGTAGAGGCTATCGGTATGGACTTCCAAGATCTCCTTGTTACTCGGATTCCTCTTCACAATATGATAAGAAGAGGAAGGGGATGTCGAGCCACTTTGGGATTCCGAAGGTACCTTGGTATTTCGAAGGCCGCTAGGGGCTCCACTGCCTATACTCCAACAGTGACGGAGCGCTAGTCAGCAGGGACGAGCCCTCTTGAGGGGAGCTCGTGCTTGGACGTTGTCTTGGCTCTCCAACATGCTCCTCTTACTCTTACAGCCGATAAGATATTTACCGAGGAAGAAAAGAATGTATTCAGTCCGGACTGGGGGGTGAAGCAGTGTGATGCCATTCTAGAGGACTCGGTGAAGTGCTTGGATGTGGTACAGAATCTCCCCCCTCATCGGGATCAGAAAGTCTTAGAGAAGGAGACGATCAACGGTTCCATCATAGAGCTTTCTCGAGGTGTTGTCTCTATTAGTAGTTCTACTCTTCTTTTTTTTCAAAATTTTTATTTGAATTTTCAAGATTTTATGGGTCTCTAAGTCTCATATTTCTTCCCTTTGTAGATGACTTGTCAGACCGGGAACTAGATCAAGCTCATTCACACCGAGGAGAAGGCTTTGAGGGATCAGGCCATCAGGGCTGATAGGTTGAGGAACAAGGCCATTTTGGAGTTGGAGACGGTGAAGGGTGAGAAAGCTGCCCTCTTCGCTGGCTTTAAGGAGGAGCGAAAAAGGTTGAGGGATGAGGCCGCGAAGGATCTGGAAATGGCTGTAGTGGATGCGGTGACAGAGAGGAGGCAAAGGCACTGGTTCATCTCAACGAGGTGATGGATCAGTTGTATGTCAAGGTCATTGCCGATGTGGTGGAGCGCATCCACGGCTTCGATGGGAAGGGGTATCGCGCAGTGCTTCTTCCAGGGATGGAGACGGGGGTAAAGAAGATTGATGAAGATGAGGCTCAGAACGGCTCACCAGATTGAGAGGATGGGAACGGAGCGACTGTGGTTCCTACTCCTTTGGTTTCTTCTGACGATGAGGAGCCCTGACATTGCAGTTTTATAACTTTTTTTGCACTTATTTTGACGTATTTTTTATTAGCATACTTTTGATGTATTTTGTAGTTGCTTAATAGCGGACTGGCCACCGCTTGTTGTATCTTCATACTCTGAATGCATGACTTATGAAAATTTGGCAATTTTTGTGTTGAAGTGTCATACTTGTTTATTTCTGTTGTGTTGGATGTTGAGCTTTTTATGTCTTCCTTTGTTTCATTTGTGTCCGCTTAGAATGAGTAATAGGGGTAGTCTGGAGAAGGGTTGCCTTCTAAGCTTGCTTTTCGGCGATTTGACACACTTGTTCGCATGCTTCCTATGTTGCTGCAGTGTAACGCATATCTCGGTGTTGTAGAGCTCCGATTGGGGCATGCGACCTATCATTTCGGTAAGGACTCTAATGGCTATAAGTTCTATTTAGAAATGGATTGAGAATTCTTCCATCTTCAAGGTCAGATTCGAATGGTTGCTTCGAACTCTGAAACTGCTTTTTCGCGTGCTTTCGGCGTTGCTGCAGTGTAATGCATATTCCCGGAGCTGTAGAGGTCCGATTGGGGCATTTGACCTATGATTCCGACGAGGACTCGTAGGCCTGCAAGCTCTATTTGGAAATACATTGAGGATTCGTCTATATTGGGGGTCAAAACTGGTCCACAATATCTTCGTCTCTCAGGGGCTTAAGAAGATACGCTAAGCCATTGTGGAGTTGTTTAACAAGTTTCGGGAGTGGTTTGAACAGTCGTTTCGAGCCCCGACCTAGCATGTTCGCAAATTGTAGGGGCAATTCCGAGTCGTAATTGTGAACTCTGAACCTTTTTTTTTTAGAGTTTTCAATGAGTTGTAGAAGCAATTCCGAATGGGGAGCTACTTCGTACTTGCTTGTTCGCAAACGACTAAAGTGACGTCGAACCAAGTGTTGGACTCTAAACTTGTTTTTGAGAGTTTCAACTAGTTGTAAGAGGAATTCCAAATGGTAAGCTGCTTCGCACTTGCTTATTCGCAAATGACTAAAGCGGTGTCAAACCAAGTATTGGACTCCGGACTTGTAGTTTGAAAGTTTCAACTAGTTGCAGGAGAAATTCCGAATGGTGAGCTACTCTGCACTTGCTTGTTTAGTTGAGTCGTAGTGGTGAGACAACCTCAATTCTGAACTAGTTGTTTAGTTGAGTCATAGTCGTGACTCAAGTAAATAGGTATGAGACCAGTGCATTGATTTTTATGAGAAAAATAAACTAAGTTTTATTGAAGGAAAAAATAAGTAACTGCCTCAATAGTGCAAGCCTTTATTAGATGCTTTGGCCATATCACAAGTTTCAGCCTTATTCAAAATAGGAAAACTACCTTTACTAGAAGGTGTTAAGCACCCTCGTTGTATTTCATCAAGTGCATGGCATTCCAGGTCCTCAATATCTTCTCCCCCCCTCCCCCCCCCTTTCCAAGTCGGTACGCTCCTGGGTGGGCCACTTTGGAGATCATGTACTACCCCTACCAGTTGGGAGCTAGCTTGCACTTCTTGCGTGGATCAGAGATTTCTAGTTTCTGAAGAACTAGGTCTTCTTCTTTGAGGTTGGCTGGGTGGACCTTCTTGCAGTAGAACTTCTGAACCCTTTGCTGATAAATCTATCTTCTTAAGGTGGATTTCTCGCAGATTTTCTCAATGAGGTCGAGGTTGCCTCTGGGATTGGTCGCGTTCGGTTCTTCATTGAAGGATAGCAGGTGAGGAGAGGGTAGTCTGACTTCAAGGGGGATTAGGGCTTTGGAGATGTAAGTAAGGTTGAAAAGGGATTCTCCTGTCGAGGTCTTCTTTGTGGTTATGTATGACCATATAATGGTTGGGAACTCTTCAATCCACAATCCCTTGGGGGATTTGTCGAGTCTTTTCTTGAGGCCGTCGAGGATCTATCTGTTGGTATTCTCTGATTGGTCGTTGGACTGAGGGTGAGAGATGGAGGAACTTATAAAATGCCTTGGTGCAAACTGAGTCTCATTGTTAGTTATCAGGATCCGAGGGATACCAAATTGACAAATGATGTTCTTCCAAAAGAACTGTTGGACCTTGTTCTCCATGATGGTTGCTAATGGTTCTGCGTCGATCCAATTGGAGAAGTAATCGATGGCCAGGTTGCTGGAGGGAACGACCCCAGCAGATCCATCCCCCACATGGCAAAGGGGATTGGACTGGACATGGAACTGAGATCGACCTGGGGTGTTTGTTTGATTGATGAGAACCTTTAGCAAGAAGCGCATTGGCGGACATGCTGCTGAGCATCGTTGAGGAGGGTAGGTCAAAAATACCCATGGATTCGGATGTTGCGGGCAAGGGATCTGGCTCCCTTATGAGCGCCTTAAGTCCCTTCATGAACTTCTTTCAAAGCATACTGGGGCTCCTCAGGGGAGAGACACCGCAGATAGGTTCTTCCGTCCACTGGAGTGTAAGATCGTTGGTACATAATCCCCTTGATGAGTGTGTACTGCTGTGCCCTCACTCGGATCTTTCTAGCCTATTTGGGATCAAAGGGGAGGATTCCCTTGTCGAGGAAGTCATACAGTGGTTTCATCCAATTGTTCTCAGGTACCGAAAGAATGATCACCATGAGCTTTGAGATTTCTTCTTCAATAATGGGCCGGAGCAGGACTTCAATAAGAATAGTGTGGTCAAGTCCTTCGAGGGAGGATGAAGACAATTTGGATAGGACATCTGCTTGCCTATTTTCTTCGCAGGGAATGCAGGTGACTTCTGTCTCTTGGAAAATGGCCAGTAGCTTCCTGATGTGTGCTAGATACCTGATCATATGGTCATCTCCGACTTTGTAGTCTCCCTGGACTTCTACAAATTAAGAATCACTGAACATTTTGACACACCGGGCTCCTGCTTTGTAGGCTAAGAGGAGGCCAGCACATAACGCTTCATAATTTGCTTCATTTTTGGAGCCTCGGAAGTTGATGCGAAGTGAATACTAGAGGATGAACTCATCTGGGCCCATCAGGATAACCCCGGCCTCGCTTCCCTCGATGCACGAGGGTCCATCGATGTAGTCACTCCAGAATGGAGGGTCCTCGCCTTCCTCGGAAGGGTCCGAAAGGATGCTCTCTACAATGAACTCGGCTAGATCTTTGGCTTTGATGGCCGTCCTCGGCCGATAACTGATATCGTGCTGGCTTAATTTGATGTACCACTTCATAATGCCCCGAGCTCTCTGGCTTGTGCAGTACTTGCTTGAAGGGTTGGTTAGTGAAGACCATTACTGAATGAGCTTGGAAATACGGGCGGAGCTTGCGAGCGGTCATAACCAGGGTGTAGGCCATCTTCTCCATCTTTGAATAACGGAGTTTGGCGTCATGGAGGACTTTACTCACATAGTAGATCGTATTTTGGGTTTTTTCATCCTCTCTTACCAGGACGACATTGAGGGTTTGATGTGAAGTAGCTAGGTAGATGTAGAGTGTCTCCCCTGGCTTAGGCTTGCTCAGGAGCAGTAGGTTGACTAAACAGGCCTTGAGCTGCTTAAAGGCTGCCTACTATGATTATCCCCACTTGAATTTCTTCACCCCTCTGGGTGCCTTAAAGATTGGAAAACACTTCTTCCCTGATTTGGAGAGGAAGAGTTCGATGGCAGTGAGGTGCCCTATAAGTCTTTGGGCTTCCTTAATACTGGATGGGGGAGTCATGTCCAGTATGGCTCGGATCTTCTCCGGGTTGGCTTATATTCCCCTCCGACTGACCATAAACCCTAAGAATTTGCCAGATGACACCCCGAAGGCACATTTAGAGGGACTGAGCCCCATATTGTGCTCTCGCAGGACATTGAAGGCTTCCTGGAAATCAATCACATGGTCTCCTTTGTTGAGGCTCTTTACCAACATATCATCCACATAGAATTCTATGTTCCTGCCGAGCTGTTCCTTGAATACCCTGTTGACGAGGCATTGATAAGTGCCTCCGGCATTCTTCAACCCGAAGGACATGACCCGGTAACAATAAAGGCCTTGGTCTATGATAAAAGAGGTCTTTGGAATGTCAAGGGGAAACATCCTGATCTGATTGTACCCATAGAAAGCATCCATAAAACTCAAGAGTTCATGGCTGGACGTGGCGTCAATGCTTGGGAGGAGAAACGGGTCCTTTGGACATGCTATGTTCAGGTTGTGAAGTTGATGTAAATTCTCCACTTATCAGTGGCTTTCTTTACCATCACCATGTTTGCCAGCCATTCGGGGTAGTTGACTTCTTGGATGTAATAGGAAGCTATGAGTTTATCTACTTCTTCCTTGATGGCTTTTTGTCGATGAGGGGCGAACTTGCGACGTTCTGCTGGACCGGCCTGATTTCGAGATTGACACTGAAATGGTACATGATTAACTCCTCTGAGATACCGGGCATGTCAGCAGTGGTCCAAGTGAATAGGTCTTGGTTCCCTCTGATGCTCTCAATGATCTGCTCTTTGACCTAGTAAGGGAGGGCTTTGCTTACTTGAAAAGTCTTGGTCGAATCCCTTTCAGAGAAAGGGATCTCCTTGAGTTCGTCAACTTATTCAGAAAGGACTTGACTACTCTCTTGGGGGAGTTCTAATGCTTCGAGCAGGAGGACCGAGCCCCCCTTTGTAGTTGTGTAGCATCTTCGAGTTTTCTCTTAGTTTTCTTTGACTTCTCCTAATCTGCCGAGATCAGGAATTTCATTTCATGTGAAAGGTTGGGGGTAATGCATGAAGTACTACTAGGCCTGGTCGGCCAAAGATGACATTGTAAGCGGCCTTCACATCGACGACCATGAAGTCCATTGCCTTCGTCCGGGTTGTTGGGGCTTTTCCTACAGTCACATCAAGATTGACTGATCCTTCAATTGAAATTGGAACCCCAGAGAACCGATGGATTGTGTACCCGGCAGTCTTGAGACAATCTCGAGAAAGCTTGAGGCCTTCGAAGGCTTCCAGAAAAAGGATATTGACATAACTGCCATTGCAGACCAGGATTCGACGCACCTCGTGGTTGGCCATGTGGAGACTAATTACGAGCGTATCGCAATGGGGTGTTTGGACGCTTCTAGGTCTCTATTTGAGAATGTCACTGGGACTCCGAAGCTCTTGGTTGGGGGGAAGTTTTGTACTAAATTAACTTCTTGGATGAAGGCCTTTCAGGAGGAGTTTGATTCTTCCCCCATAGGCCGTCCGTGGATAGAGTGGAAGACTGCTCCTGGCTCTGAATCTTGGGACTCAGAGAGCTTCTCAGCCCACTTGTTAGGTCCTCGGGGTGGTGGAGGTTCAGCTCTATCCTTTCTGACAAACTTGGCTAGGTGCCCCCGTTGTATAAGCTCTTCGATCTCTTCCTTGAAAGCCCAACAGTCATCTGTATCGGGGCCATGATCCCTGTGAAAGCGGTACCACTTGTCTATGTTTCTCCTTTTCCTTTGAGTGTTCATATCCGAGGGAGGACAAAGCAACCCTTCCTTGTCTACTTCCATGAGTACAGCTGAATACTGACGTTGAGGAAGGAGGAGGGGGGGGGGACTTCTCAAAACGAGGAGGAGGGCGACACTGGCCAGTGTTGTCCTTCTGGAGCTTCTTGTGACCTTCTTCACTCGCACTCTTCCATTTATTCCCAAATGAGGGCTCCTTCTGATCGCGGGGTTGGAGAGCCTCTTCAGCTCGGATGTACTTCTCCCTCCTCAGCAGGAGTTCCGAGAAGTCCCAAAGAGTCTTCTTAGCAATGGATGCTTTAAGCTCAGCATTTAAGCTCGACATTATTAACATTGGGTCTGAATGCGGCAGTCACTGCTTGATCGAGGAAGGCGATAGACCGGGACTCAGCTATGAAGCGCCGGACAAAGTCCCTGAACCGTACCCTTTTTTTTACTTAGGTCTAATAAGGATGCACTGGTCTTCTCAGTTCTGCAGCTGCTGACGAAGTGAGTGGGGAAAAGTTCCTCCAACTGATTGAATGAGAAGATGGAACCTGAAGATAGGTGGGAGTACCACTTCCTTGTCGGCCCCTTCAATGTGGCAGGGAAGGTCTTGCAGAGAAGCGCGCCGGAGGCTTAATGGATCATCATTATAATGCCCCAAATTCAAAACATAGGTAGTCATAGCTCAAATAGGATCTTTACTTCAACTTCACACAAAAATACAAGGAATTTAAAACTTTTTCATTACAATATTTTTCTTTACAATACGCAGCAAAAATTTACATAAAAAATAAAATTTATAACATCAAATATCTTTAATCCTGCAATATCAATCGACATCAAACTCATCTCTACGTCGTTCGCTAATCAGAGTCCTACAACTTGAAAACTGTGGGCACGTCAGTTGCTTATAACTGAAGCAATGCTGTAATACAGCGATTCCTCTATTTTAACTGTAGCGCCCCGAATTTCTAATATAATATCTTAGAAAATACGTTGCACAATCCCAGCATCAACTTCAATGTAACATTAAACACAACCAGCTCCACTAAAATTTTCAACTTTTATTACAACAATCACTTACATAGCACAGCGGAATTTAAAAACATTTCAATTTACAAACTCTTTTTTTTATTTACAACACAGTCTTATTACAACACTGTTCTTGCAAATTTACACAAACTCCATTAAATTAATTTATCTCAAGACTAACTCAAACATCCACACTTCCAAACTCTAAGCAACAACCTGCAACATATAAGGCTAGAGATGATCCCTAACCCCCAAAACTAAAGGGGTCAGCCATAAATGGTGTGAGTGACATAAAACAAACAAACAACATAAATGAACATTAAGCATGGATTCTTAAACAACATGTAATAAATAAGAATACATAAAATATGACGTAGCATGGAAACATGTAAACAACAAGTGAAACTAAACTAAGTGTTAAGTGTAGAAAACAGGAAACCACATGCATAAAATCAAGTCAAGAAAACACAAATTCTATATGCGGACTCTCTAATGCGTACTTGTCGAAGTCTATACATCCCATTCTACATAGGTTCGGTGTAAGCCCTTAATGTCTTCACTTCATAGGGTTTAATCCCCCGTTATGCAACTAATCCTAACACGATGACTACTACGAGATAAAGATAAACTGTGAGTATTAGCCCATGCCCCGATAATTCCGGAGATAGATCCCACACCACAGGTATTTTACCGTGATAATTCCGGAGATCATCCCACACCGAAAGCAATGACCTCATCACACGAATACCACATGGGCGTCGCCTCGACTCCGATAATTTCGGAGATCAATCCCACACCACAAGTAATTACCGTGATAATTCCGGAGATAATCCCACACCATAAGTATTCTACCGTGATAATTCCGGAGATATATCCCACACCACAAGTAATCTACCGTGATAATTCCGGAGATTAAATCCCACACCGAAAGCCATACTGAGGTACTTGACCCACGTTCTCGTTCATCATATCACCACTAGTGCCTGTCCTTATTATTTTGGGGTTACTTAATTACTCAACGAATCTCCTAGAGTTAGTGTACCTTACCAGACTTAACTCAAAACTGAACAACTGAAATGCCTCAATAGGCCTCAACAAAATAACTCAGCGCCGGTATATTAGGGTCATACATATCCTCTAGAGACTCAAACTCAAATGTCTAAACCAACTTTCCACTAAACAAATAGCTCAACTGAATATCTCAAATTCATATGCTCAACTGAAGACAAAGTATAATCTCAAAATATCTGAAGACTAACCATTCAAATGAACATTCAAGTTTATGAAAACTCATCAGTACCGGTCGACTTGTTACTGTAGTAAGTCGACTGTCCAGAGGGAAAATATCCATAATTTTAAGAAAATAAGTTTAAGTAATATAAGTTGACTTATAAAAGTCATAAGTTGACTTACCAGAGAATATAAGATGACTTATAAAAACATAAGTTGACTTACCAACAATATAAGATGACTTATAAAAATCATAAGTTGACTTACCAACAATATAAGATGACTTATAAAAGTCATAAGTTGACTTACCAGATCATAAGTAAACTTATAAAAACATAAGTCGACTTAAAGGAGACATAAGTCGACTTATAAGAACATAAGTCGACTTATAAAAACATAAGTCGACTTACCAGAGAGAAATTCCAGAAACCTTTAAGAAAATATTCTAAGTGTTATAAGTCGACTTGCAAGGTCATAAGTCGACTTAAAATACAATATAAGTCGACTTACCAGAGAAAAATCTACGATAACTTTAAAAAAATAAATTCTAAGTGTACCAGTCGACTGAAAAGGGTCTAAGTCGACTGTCCAGAACGGATTTTCAAGAAAACTAAAGATCTAGCAGCTGGGTCGTGCCAGTCGACTGAAAAGTCGTACCAGTCGACTGTCGGCCTACAACCTGACGAATTTAGGTCGTACATATGTCAAAACTAGGGTTTTTGAGAATCAGTCATATGACAAAATAACTTTGTATTATTTTCCAAATCTTATCAATTCCAAAATAATTAGATGTAAACTTAGCATTTGAGAAAATCCAAGTCCGAACAACATCTTTTACAAAAATCACAAATCCCCAATTCAAATCCTCATACTCAAATCCTCAAAATATGGTTCTCTAAACCATTAATCATTCACAAGATTCCTCCACTCAATCTCAACTATTTTCTATAGTTGATTCTTAAACAAAACAAATTTATCCTCAACATGGTCAAGTTGGTTTTATCCAACTCACCAATAAATCCAAAAATCTCATCTTTAATTTAATTAGTGCATGACATCTATCAAACCCAACCAAATCAGCGATAATCCAACATTTTTAGCCTACTAATAATTTATATTAAGTTCCCAACAAATCTAAAATCATTCTCATACAAATATCTAGGATTCTTCTCAAGGATCTAATTTTTCACCCATCCAACACATTCAACATCCAGATCAGTCTAACATTCATACCATTCTCATACGCCGTACACAAATCAAAGAAAGCAAACAAAACAACAACAATTATGTCATTCACTTACAACATACACAAAACAAATAAAACAAAACAAAGTCACTCACCTTAGAGTTGAGAAGATCCAACGAAAAAACCTTCCTTTTTGCGAGATCCAAATCTTTCTCTTGCTCCACCAAAACAAATCACAAAAATCTGTATATTCCAGTAAATGACGGGTGGAAAATTCTTTAAATATCCGGGAATGAAGTGTTTAGGGTTTTACCCACACTTTTGCAAAACAATCCCTTCAAAATACAACTTTATACATATAGTTCTATTCTTGGAAATTAAATCAAATTCATTTAAATTAGGATTTAAAAGTAAAATATACTCATAAATCTCAATTGGTACTGTTCAAAACGTCCAGGAAATACATTTTACATTTTAACCCCTAAAAATGACAAATTTGCAAAAAGGTCCTTCTTTTCTCAAAATTTGCAAGTAGATCCAATTAATTTCAGAAAAATCTGGAAAAATACTAAATAAATTCCAAATATTAAATAATTATTTTTCATAAAGAAAACTTGACTTTCAAACTTCTCATAAAAGTATTTCCACGTGTTTTGCACGTGTAAAAAGATAAATCTTTTAGAAAATATTAATTAAATCTCCAAAAATCAATTTAAATTCATTTTCAAATATTTAAAATAATATTTGAAAATACGGGGTTCTACATCACTCCCTCCTTAAAAGAGTTCTGTCCTCAGAACTACTACTAGTGAGTCCAAACCACATACCAACTAAGGAACAATATCTCATAAATAGAACATAGTCCAAACAATTGCATACGACAACACAATCATAATAGAAGGAATACAACTTAACTCAATCAATGGTACAATCATTCAAAAGAATCACAATCACATAAAAGAAATACACTCATACAAAAAGCTCAGGAAAATCCTTCTGCATGCGATCCTCTGGCTCCCAAGTAGCTTCCTCGAACTGCTGATTCCTCCACAATACCTTGACCATAGGTATCACTTTGCTTCTAAGAACTTTCTCTCTACGATCAACGATCTCAACAGGCTGTTTCTTGTAACTCAAGTTCACCTGTAGATCTTCAGGAACCTCTACCAACTGATGATTCTGATCTGGCACATACTTCCTCAACAATGACACATGGAATACATCATGCACCTATGCCAACTCCTCTGGAAGCTTCAATCTATATGCTGTCTTGCCAATCCGCTCCATGATCCTGTATGGCCCAATATACCTTGGCGCTAACTTGCCTCCCTTACCAAACCTGATCACTCCTTTGGTCGGAGAAACCTTGAGGAAAACTGCATCCCCAACCTCAAACTCCAAGTCTCTTCGTCGAGTATCAGCATAACTCTTCTGCCGACTCTGAGCCTCGACCAACCTCTTGCGAATCAGCTCAATCTGCTCCGATGTCTGCTGTACGATCTCAGGACCATACATTTGCCTCTCGCCAATCTCGTACCAACAAACAGGTGTCCTGCACCTCCTCCCATACAAAGCCTCATACGGTGCCATCCCGATACTCGCATGGTAACTGTTGTTATAAGCAAACTCAACCAATGCCAAGTATCTCTCCCAACTACCACCGAAATCCATAACACAAGCCCTCAACATATCTTCCAGCACTTGATTCACCCTCTCCATCTGACCATCGGTCTGCGGATGAAAAACGTTACTGAAATCAGTTCTGGTGCCTAAAGCTGCTTGTAGGCTCTTCCAAAACCTTGAAGTGAACCTTGCATCTTTGTCGGAAACAATCGACACAGGAACTCCATGAAGTCTCACAATTTCCCCGATGTACAACTCAGCCAATCTCTCCATCGACCAAGTAATCTTCATGGCTAGAAAGTGAGCCGACTTAGTCAAACGGTCCACAATAACCCAGATTGAGTCATTGCTCTTCAAACTCCTCGGCAAACCCGTGATGAAATCCATACTGATATTCTCCCATTTCCACTTCGGAATGGGTAACGGCTGTAACAAACCTCCAGGTCTCTGATTTTCTGTTTTGATCTGCTGACAAGTCAGACACCTTGCCACGAAATCTGCCACATCACTTTTCATACCAGACCACCAAAAGTGCTGTTTGATGTCCCTGTACATCTTCGTGCTTCCTGGATGAACTGACAACAAGGTACTGTGTGCTTCCTGCAAGATACTATCTCTCAAATCTGCATTATCTGGAACACACAACCTCTCACCCAACCAAAGAATTCCATCTTGGACACGAAACTCTGATAGTCTGCCCTCTGAAACCTGCTGCAACATCTTCTGAATCTCTGAGTCTGATTTCTGACCTTCCACAATCCTCTCTCTCAAGGACGGCTACAGCCTCAACTGAGCCAAAGACGCCCCTAAACCCTGTAGCACCACCTCGATACCTGCCTGATCAATCTCTGCTGCCAACTCACCTCGAGTAGTGATCAAACTCGATAAACTACTCTTCCTGCTAAGTCCATCAGCCACCACATTTGCCTTGCCCGGATGATACTTGATCTCAGGACGAATGTCTTCCAATACCTCCAACCACCTTCTCTGCCGAAGATTAAGATCATTCTGTTGATAAATGTACTTCAGGCTCTTGTGGTCAGTGTACATATTGACCTTCTCACCATAAACATAATGCCTCCACTGCTTCAAGGCATAAATGATAGCTGCTAGCTCCAAATCATGCATCGGATAATTCTTCTCATGTGGACGCAATTGCCTCGAACCATAAGCAATAACCCTGCCTTCTTGCATCAAGACACAACCCAAACCTCTGAGAGATGCATCACTGTAGATATCATAATCCTTCCCAGCTTGTGGCAAAGCTAAGATAGGTGCAGTAGTCAACCTTTCCTTTAACTCAAGAAAACTCTTCTCACACTCATCAGTCCATGAAAATGCCACATTCTTCTGGGTCAAACCTGTCAAAGAAACTGCAATCTGAGAATAACCCTGGATAAATCTCCTGTAGTAACTAGCTAAACCCAAGAAACTTCTGACTTCCTTCACAGACGTTGGCCTGGGCCAATCCTTAACTGCTTCAACTTCTGATCACTGGCCACTCCCTCCTTAGAAAGGATATGACCAAGGAAAGCTACCTCAGACTTCCAAAACTCACACTTCGACAACTTGGCATACAAGCTATGCTCCTGCAATTTCTGTAATACTGCTGTCAAGTGCGTAGAATGCTTCTCCTCCGACTTCGAATACACCAAAATATCATCGATGAAAACCACCACGAAGGAGTCAATAAATGGCCTCAAAACCCGATTCATCATATCCATGAAAACTGCTGGCGCATTCGTCAACCCGAATGGCATCACCAGAAACTCATAGAGTCCATGACGAGTCCTGAAAGCTGTCTTACTCACATCTTCCTCCTTGACTCGAACCTGATGATACCCCGATCTCAAATCAATCTTCGAAAATACAGCTGCGCCTCGAAGCCTGTCGAACAAATCATCAATCCGCGGCAGTGGATACTTGTTCTGAATAGTCACCCTATTCAACTCCCGATAGTCAATGCACATCCTCATTGACCCATCCTTCTTCTTGACCAACAATACTGGTGCTCCCCACGGAGAAGAACTTGGCCTAATAAGCCATTTGCTCAACAGCTCCTCAATCTGCTTCTTCACTTCATCTTGCTCTACAGGTGCCATCCTGTACGGAGCCTTGGAAATCGGCGCACTCCCCGGCTGAACATTAATGCAAAACTAAATATCTCTCTGCGGCGGTAATCCTGGAAAATCATCCAAGAACACCTTAGGAAAATCTCTGACAACCGGAATGCCCTTGACTTTCTCTAAAATTGCCATCTTGGATACCATTGCAGCCACCTTCGGAATCTTCTTCTTCCCTTGAAAAGTCACTGCAGGTCCACCTGGTGCTTTCACCAACACCTCTGTCTGCTTGCATTCGATTGTGGCATCATATATTGCCATCCAATCAATGCCCACGATGACATCCACTCCTAAGACTTGCAGCTCGATCAAATCAATGCTGAACAACCTCCCACCAATCTCGATATCACAGCCCTCGTAATATCGATCCGCAATCAACTCTTCACCTGACGGCGTTGCCACCGACAAAACCCTGCCTGGAAACAACTTAGGTTCCACACCTAAGATCCTTGCAAAATTTGGCGATACAAAAGTATGCGATGAACCAATATCAAATAAAACCCTTGCCTTTATTCCATTAATTAAAACAATTCCTGTTACAAGAAGAGTGATACTCAATCTCCAATTGTTCTTAAATAAAGGTTTTACTTATTACATTGATTTAAAATAAAAATCAAAATTCTTGCATACCCTGTATTACATCTTCTGAGTTACCCGCGTCCTCCTCAGTTAATGCAAATACTCGCCCTTGCCTCTGGAATTGGCTTCCACCTGAACCATCCTTCCTTAATTGTGGACAATGCGACTTAGAATGTCTAGTCTGCCCACATTGGGAACAAGTCTGCTTCGCCAACTTCGGACATGCTGACCTGTAATGTCCTGCCTCCTTGCAGTAATAACAAGTCACTCCCTGAGTTGCAGGTGCCTTCTGCACCAGATCACTGAACTTGATCTTCTTCGCGGGGAATTCCTTCCCACTCTGACCTGATGCTGGCCTCTTGTTCCGGTTCCATGTATCTTGCCTCTTCTGGAACTGGTCCATGTCCTCCTCAGTCATAGCTGCTCTCCTGACCAGCTTGTCGAACCGTCTGATGCCCAACGGGATCATCCTCGGCCTCAAGTTTGGTCTCAAGCCCTGCTCAAACTTCTTGGCCTTCTTCGCCGCGTCAACGACCAACTCTGGTGCATACCTCGAGAGCTGAGCAAACTTGGTCTCATACTTCCGCACGGTCATGCTGCCCTGCTGAAGGTTCAAGAACTCGGTCGCCTTCTTCTCCTGAACATCTAGGGGAAAGAAGCGATCTCTGAACTCCTCCAGAAAAGCTTCCCAAGTCAACTGCTGATCTCCCAAAGTCCTCTGCAGCGACTCCCACCAGACATCAGCGTCCTTCTCTAGCTGCATCGTAGCCAACTTCACCTTGCTGGCTGCCGGAGTCTCCGATACCTCGAAGATCGTCTCCATCCTCCTAATCCAATCATCAGCTGCGGTTGGATCAGATTGCCCCTCGAAAACTGGCGGCCTCATCCTCTTAAAGGACTCGATCTGCTTGATAGGATCGGCGTTAACCAATCCCTGTCCAGCTCCATGATTTTGCTGCTGATTCTGCTGTTGATTCTGGTTTTGCGCCAAATTAAATTCCATTAGCGCATTCAGAGTCTGATACACCTTGGTGAATTCAACATCAAGATCGATTCCAGTTCCTCGAGAACTACCAGATCCATCCTCATTGTTACCACCATTTCTGGGCCTGGGTACAACCATTCTGAATACTGCAAAACAAGGGAAAAGTTAGAGCATCACACACAATTCAAACTCACATCAATATCCTTTGGCAAAACCTCAATTGTATCCCAAAGGTAAAACATCATGTTTCAGTTCTATGTGGTACTCACTCTTTAATGTCCACACCTAGGTACTCACACTCTAGTATCCACACCTAGGTTATTTTTTATGCCATGTTTAGTATTACTATTGAAGCATGCTCTAATACCAATCTCTGTAGCGCCCCGAATTTCTAATATAATATCTTAGAAAATACGTGGCACAATCCCAGTATCAACTTCAATGTAACATTAAACACAACTAGCTCCACTAAAATTTTCAACTTTTATTACAACAATCACTTACATAGCACAGCGGAATTTAAAAACATCTCAATTTACAAACTCATTCTTTTATTTACAACACAGTCTTATTACAACACTGTTCTTGCAAATTTACACAAACTTCATTAAATTAATTTATCTCAAGACTAACTCAAGCATCCACACCTCCAAACTCTAAGCAACAACCTGCAACATATGAGGCTAGAGATGATCCCTAACCCCCAAAACTAAAGGGGTCAGCCATAAATGGTGTGAGTGACATAAAACAAACAAACAACATAAATGAACATTAAGCATGGATTCTTAAATAACATGTAATAAACAAGAATACATAAAATATGACGTAGCATGGAAATATGTAAACAACAAGTGAAACTAAACTAAGTGTTAAGTGTAGAAAACAGGAAACCACATGCATAAAACCAAGTCAAGAAAACACAAATTCTATATGCGGACTCTCTAATGCGTACTTGTCGAAGTCTATGCATCCCATTCTACATAGGTTCGGTGCAAGCCCTTAACGTCTTCACTTCATAGGGTTTAATCCCCCGTTATGCAACTAATCCTAACACGATGACTACTACGAGATAAAGATAAACTGTGAGTATTAGTCCATGCCCCGATAATTCCGGAGATAGATCCCACACCACATGTATTTTACCGTGATAATTCCGGAGATCATCCCACACCGAAAGCAATGACCTCATCACACGAATACCACATGGGCGTCGCCTCGACTCCGATAATTTCGGAGATCAATCCCACACCACAAGTAATTACCGTGATAATTCCGGAGATAATCTCACACCACAAGTATTCTACCATGATAATTCCGAAGATATATCCCACACCACAAGTAATCTACCGTGATAATTCCGGAGATTAAATCCCACACCGAAAGCCATACTGAGGTACTTGACCCACGTTCTCGTTCATCGTATCACCACTAGTGCCTGTCCTTATTATTTTGGGATTACTTAATTACTCAACGAATCTCCTAGAGTTGGTGTACCCTACCGGACTTAACTCAAAACTGAACAACTGAAATGCCTCAATAGGCCTCAACAAAATAACTCAATGCCGGTATACTAGGGTCATACACATCCTCTAGAGACTCAAACTCAAATGTCTAAACCAACTTTCCACTAAACAAATAGCTCAACTGAATATCTCAAATTCATATGCTCAACTGAAGACAAAGTATAATCTCAAAATATCTGAAGACTAACCATTCGAAAGAACATTCAAGTTTATGAAAACTCATCAGTACCAGTCGACTTGTTACTGTAGTAAGTTGACTGTCCAGAGGAAAAATATCCATGATTTTAAGAAAATAAGTTTAAGTAATATAAGTCGACTTATAAAAGTCATAAGTTGACTTACCAGAGAATATAAGATGACTTATAAAAACATAAGTTGACCTACCAACAATATAAGATGACTTATAAAAATTATAAGTTGACTTACCAACAATATAAGATGACTTATAAAAACATAAGTTGACTTACCAACAATATAAGATGGCCTATAAAAATCATAAGTTGACTTACCAACAATATAAGATGACTTATAAAAGTCATAAGTTGACTTACCAGATCATAAGTAGACTTATAAAAACATAAGTCGACTTAAAGGAGACATAAGTCGACTTATAAGAAAATAAGTCGACTTATAAAAACATAAGTCGACTTACCAGAGAGAAATTCCAGAAATCTTTAAGAAAATATTCTAAGTGTTATAAGTCGACTTGCAAGGTCATAAGTCGACTTAAAATACAATATAAGTCGACTTAAAAGGTCATAAGTCGACTTACCAGAGAAAAATCTACGATAACTTTAAAAAAATAAATTCTAAGTGTACCAGTCGACTGAAAAGGGTCTAAGTCGACTGTCCAGAACGGATTTTCAAGAAAACTAAAGATCTAGCAGCTGGGTCGTGCCAGTCGACTGAAAATTCGTACCAGTCGACTGTCGGCCTACAGCCTGAAGAATTTA
This sequence comes from Hemerocallis citrina, assembly GCA_017893485.1. NCBI lineage: Eukaryota > Viridiplantae > Streptophyta > Magnoliopsida > Asparagales > Asphodelaceae > Hemerocallis > Hemerocallis citrina. The sequence continues at coordinate 293,118,906 of CM030362.1, forward strand.
GGTCGTACATATGTCAAAACTAGGGTTTTTGAGAATCAGTCATATGACAAAATAACTTTGTATTATTTTTCAAATCTTATCAATACCAAAATAATTAGATGTAAACTTAGCATTTGAGAAAATCCAAGTCCGAACAATATCTTTTACAAAAATCACAAATCCCCAATTCAAATCCTCATACTCAAATCCTCAAAATATGGTTCTCTAAACCATTAATCATTCACAAGATTCCTCCACTCAATCTCAACTATTTTCTATAGTTGATTCTTAAACAAAACAAATTTATCCTCAACATGGTCAAGTTGGTTTTATCCAACTCACCAATAAATCCAAAAATCTCATCTTTAATTTAATTAGTGCATGACATCTATCAAACCCAACCAAATCAGCGATAATCCAACATCTTTAGCCTACTAATAATTTATATTAAGTTCCCAACAAATCTAAAATCATTCATACAAATATCTAGGATTCTTCTCAAGGATCTAATTTTTCACCCATCCAACACATTCAACATCCAGATCAATCTAACATTCATACCATTCTCATACGCCGTACACAAATCAAAGAAAGAAAACAAAACAACAACAATTATGTCATTCACCTACAACATACACAAAACAAATAAAACAAAACAAAGTCACTCACCTTAGAGTTGAGAAGATCCAACGAAAAAACCTTCCTTTTTGCGAGATCCAAATCTTTCTCTTGCTCCACCAAAACAAATCACAAAAAATTGTATATTCCAGTAAATGACGGCTGGAAAATTCTTTAAATATCCGGGAATGAAGTGTTTAGGGTTTTACCCACACTTTTGCAAAACAATCCCTTCAAAATACAACTTTATACATATAGTTCTATTGTTGGAAATTAAATCTAATTCATTTAAATTAGGATTTAAAAGTAAAATATACTCATAAATCTCAATTGGTACTGTTCAAAACGTCCAAGAAATACATTTTACCTTTTAACCCCTAAAAATGACAAATTTGCAAAAAGGTCCTTCTTTTCTCAAAATTTGCAAGTATATCCAATTAATTTCAGAAAAATCTGAAAAAATACTAAATAAATTCCAAATATTAAATAATGATTTTTCATGAAGAAAACTTGACTTTAAAACTTCTCATAAAAGTATTTGCACGTATTTTGCACGTGTAAAAAGATAAATCTTTTAGAAAATATTAATTAAATCTCCAAAAATCAATTTAAATTCATTTTCAAATATTTAAAATAATATTTGAAAATACGGGGTTCTACATTAACAATCACAAACTTGAATGCAGAAACAAAAAATGTGACTATACTAAACATGTCAGTGTATGATATGAACCTAATGACTAATGTAGACACTTAAACATACAATGAAAATCTAATGCGCACTTGTTCGATCTTTATGCATCCTATACTACATAGGTCCGAGGGCAAGCCCTTAGCGTACTCCTCATTATATGGTTCAATCCCTCTTTATGCAAACATAAAACCATGATGAAGACAAGATTTAGACATTCCACGAATATTGGCTAAAGTCTCGGAATACATCCGTCGGACCATACAGGACCATCATCGCGCAAATATCCAGTAAGCGTCGCTCTAGATCAGAATACTGGAGATTCGTCTCCCTTCCCCCCAACTATTCATAATCCCGGAGTACATCCGCCCGATTATTTATAGTCCCGAAAATAGTTGAGACTCGTCTTGCATAAAAATCACAGTTCCGGAATACATCTGTCCGACTGTAATCATAGTCCCGAAAATACATCCGTCCGACCATGTAGAGCCCAGTCCCAGAATACATCCTCCTGAATGTAACTATATCCCGGAATACATCTGCCTGACTATATAGAGCCCAGTCCCGGAATACATCTGCCCGACTGTAACTATAATCCCGGAATACATCCGCCCGACTATATAGAGCCCCCGACTTACGTTTGTCCAAACTTCATCATATCTCCTTTTCTAGTGCCTGTCTTTAATTCAATTTTAGTTATTATGACCTAGAGCTAGCTTACCCTACTGGACTTAAACTAACTCACCGAGCACATTGATCCATATTGGCCACAGCTCAACATTTCATTTATCACATTTTGCCGGTCACTACAGGTCTCGCTCAGCCTCCAAAATCCATCCATCTCAATACAGAGGTCTTCTAGGTTATTCATAACTTTTTCATAAAATTTTTTATTCATTACAATTTCATTTGATTCTTTCATTCATTCTCTTTAAATTTTTCAATCTCAGAGTAAATAAATAACTTCTTATCCCTTTATAACTACATTTCAATAACATTTCATCTAGATAGAACCCTTACAAATTTCATACGTCTAATTTTCAGAATTCATACTTTAATTATCTCTTAATTCGTCATCCAGCACAGTTTACATAAATTCCAAATTTAAACTCGTATTCATACGATATAAAATTCTAGAATAAATCTAGGTTGAAAATCATCACGTTTCACTCTTGTAATCATATTTAATTTCAAAACAAAATAGCACCAAAAATTACTCTTTAAAGTAGTTTAATTTATAACTTAATTTGTCCACAAAATAATCATTGAATTAACATGTATAATCTTGTCAAAATATTTTACTAATTCTCTATATTAATTATACACTTCTCTCCTCAAAGAAAAGAGTTAAAAGAAATTTAAAAAAAACCAATTCAAATCTGGTCACAACAAGGATCGAACCAGGGCACACCTCTACCCTAACTCACACCCAACAACCACAAGTCCAACTCTGTGTTGGTGTAGAAGAGACTCACTAATTTCCTTTATATATGTATGTTTACTATTCGGTGAAAAGAATACAATTTTAAAATAAAACAGACCCCCCCCCCAGGCACTCGAACCCGGCCCATTCACACGTGCACAGTGCTCTAACCGCAACCAACAACCAATAAGTCCAAGGGGACTTGCTTTCTACAATCGCACAAAATGTATTATTGAATATGAAAATCTTTATTTCATATCGAAGATAATGATTAAGCCATAATTCAATTCTATAACCATTCTCACAATTTCTACATACTATACAACGATTTCCAATGAATTTCCAGAGAAAAACTTATTTAATTTAGTATATCTCGACATAAATTCGTGTTTATCTCAACCTACTTAGAATTTATATGGAAGTTTAACACACAATTACATGCATAAATTTGTCACATTCAAGAGTTAATTTCATAGCAACAAATTGAATCACGTGGATAATGTTCATACAATAAAATTTGAGAAACAAACATCTATAAAACTTCACAAGCATACAATCTAATTACTATGATACATGTTATTAAAGATGAAATTTCCCCTATATTAATTTAGACACGATCTTAAGAATATCTTTATACATACATATTTCATATAGGATTTTAATCATCATCTAAATATATTTACATATAAGCATGCATAATCTACAAAGCATTAGAAAATAGTAGAAACAACCACCTCTTTTGATGAATCCCTAGCAATTAGAATTCCTAGAAAATAATCCCCGAGCCTCCTTGTCAAAATTTGAGCTCCAAAGAAACCAACAGCAAGATGGAAGCTCCAAGTATGCAAAAAATGAAATGCTTTTCTTTCTTTCCTTAGGCATTGGTCGGAATGGGTTTTTTTTATAAAAGGGAAAGATGTGGGAAGTTATAAAACTACGTACCCACTCAGCCTATAACTACCCGCCATCTCAATCAAAATTTTTTGTTTCCCTCCTATTCAATCTGGCCGGCCATTCATGTGGGAAAACGCACGGGTTTTGATTGGGTTTGTGTGTGCACATAAAATACACACCAAAAATATTATGAATTTTAATTACTATGATCATATGTATTACCCAATCTATTATGAGTTTAAACTAAGCTAGTTTCATTAAAACTAGACTATACATTTAAACTTTGTAAATAGAAAAAAAATATTTACATAACTAAAAATAATTACAATCGACATGTGCACTACAAACACGTGCATTGCACGTATTAAAAAAATATTTGAGTTGAAATTTAAATAGAAAATCAAAAAATAAATTCAAATACATAATTGAATTAGAGAGAATGAAAAAATGTCCATAACAATCAAAATACAAAATACGTAAAATATTTGTATTAATAATGTTACAGATATTACACGTAATAGTACAAAATTACCTGTGCATAATGCACGAGAAGCAAAATTGTTCAAACTCAATTTTGCGAGGTGATCAGCTAGTTCAGACTCTCCGTTATAGGACTCAAAGTGAGGTGGCTTGAAGGTCTCGGGGATATGGGCTTCCATGATTGTCTTGGAGAAAGAAGGTCTGCTTGGACGAAAGCTTTTAGCCTGTCGGTCTTCCTTTCGGTTGATCTTGTTGAGACATCCCTCCATCTCTCGGAAGCAGCGAAGGACTAAGTTTTTCCTCTGGTCGGATCTGGTCGACCCACGGGACTCCTCCTCATGTATGGTTGTGAGACGACAACTGTTTGTTTGTCGGCCCCTACTTGGAGTGATGTTGAGGGCTTGGAGGATTTCATCTTTGAAATTTGGAACTATGCCTTGGTGACGGGCAACGGGCGCCTCTTCATCTCTGTTGGTCCTGTGAACTGGTCAACTGGTTGTTGTCTGGCTTCTTCGTTGCCGAGGGGGAAGGGACCTTCTTCGTCCCCTAGGAGATGGATATCTTCTTCGCCCCCTTAGAGAGGGAGTTCTTCTGGTCCTCGATTTTCAAGGAGAAAGGTTCCTCTTGCTTCCCTGTTGTTCTAGACGTGGAGCTTCGTTATGGGCTCACCACTCATCCAGGCAAATTCGGAGATTGGACCCCTGCTGGAGGTTGACGATGACTTGACGGAGGTGTGGTTTCAGTTGGGGCACCGTAGAAGGGATCGCGGTATGGACTGAACCTCTATTTTTCACAAACGGCCGTATAGGGTACTATTCAGGATGGCTTCAGTGGGAGCCCCCCGGTGCTACCCCCCTGGACGGAAGCTGAATCTGCTGAAGAGGGGGCTGTTCCGGTTGAGGCTATTGATCTGGTTAAATTTGTGGAGGGTGGTAAGGCAGCTGAACCTGTTGAAGTTGTTGAGGTGGATCCTCTGCACGAGGAGGAGGTAAAGGAAGATGGCTGACTTGTCGGCTAGTAGTCGTTGCCTTCCTCTTCCTTCTTGGAGGCATGGTTGAGAAGGTAGTTTCTTAGATGAAGTTGGATCGGTAATCTTTTCTGTTTCCCACGAACGATACCAATCTGTTGCTGCTTATTTCTGTATGGGTGTAAACAGATATGTGAATTCTTTAAATAAAAAACAAAAAGGTCAAACTTTCACTGTTCGTCGATGTTGACCGCCAAAAAGTGTTCTTGACTCTGAGATCTGATCATCAGCTACGGCTGATATCGCTCCCATGGACCTGCAAACAAGTTTGAAACACCGAGGGTGGCCCCAGCGACAGACCCTCCGATACCCAAGTCAAAAACTCTAAGATATGGTGGGTTTTGAGAGCAGAATTTGCAGTTACCTGGTTTCTGAGGAGGTCTCAGGGAATATATAGTCGCTGAGGGGGTCAGTTTCAAGATATTCTTCTATCTCTACTTTTTGGTATTTGGATAGAGTAGGTTATCCCCTCCATATGAAGAGATCGAGTTTGAACTCTTCTCTTGACGAACAGATAAAGTTTTCAAACTCTCTCTTGTGCATGGAGGGATGGAATCCGTTACCCCCTAGGAATAAAGGGTTAAAACTGGGTTCGATGAATCTGGACTCCCTTGCGTCCCAATTACAGGCTAGATTGGGTAGATGGGCCTAAAAACGGCCCAGCTCATCTCATTGGGCATGTATCTATCGAAATTACTGTTTTACCCCTTAGAGCTTTAAGATTCGTGTCCAATTTGAACGGTCCCAATTTTTTTTCTATTTTTACCCATATCAAACGCTAAATAAGCTGAGAATATTTCATTAAGTCTAACAAAATCGGAGTAAAATGACAAAATTGTCCTAGTCTTTTTAACTTAGTCCTAGGATAGCACAAATCTTGAAGCATTACGAACCTTGAAGTATAACTAGTGGTAAAGGAAGGTCGGAGGACGTGGCGAAGAGAGGGAGAAGGAAAGAAAATGAGGGTTTTGGGTTTAGTTAAGATTTTAGGTTAGGTTTAATCACGATTTTAGGTTAGACTTCGTTAGAATTTCAGGTTTTGTTAGGGTTTGAGGAGGTGTTTCATTAGGATTTCGGATTAGGATTTAGATAGGGAAGAAGAAAAGGGTAAAATATTAATTTAGCAACTTGGTTGAGGGTTGTCTATGATTAAACTAACAAAAAGTAAGAGTGTCATTTTCATAACAAACTCAATATGAGGACTTTTATATGAGCCCAAACAATGTAGAACTCATGCATTAGTAATGATTACCATTTGTGTATTTTAAAATTTTAATTTTGCCTTGATAAATTTTGATTGGCCTGCTATCTACATTCCGCTTTGGGCCACTACAAGAAAAAACATTGCTAGTTTTAGCAGAGCATCTCTTTTCTTAGAACTATGGATGAAGATGAAAGGACCCCAAAATAATTGTTTTAAGGTTTAAGGAGTATCAAACTGATCTATGATTTGGATTTGTGCCTCAATATGCAATTATCAAACTAGTCACCACATCCTTTTATAAAGATGCAATAAACAATGATAGATAAATCTCGAAATTATCCAAGTATTTAAGTTCAACAAAACCAATTAAGAGGCTACAAACTGTAGGCAATTTGACTCACTTTGCTTTCATTACCAAAAACTAACAAAGCCTATTCTATGTGCCCAACTTTCCTCAAAAATATGGTTATTCTCATAAAAATGTAAGGGATTTTATAAGATGATTTGGACATTATTTGAAAGAGCTGAACTATGGTTTGTGAATAAAGTATACAATTAGAACTATGGTTCTAGAGTATACACTTGTGAAAAATTATAGTTTATAAGAATAAAGTGATATGAAGGATTAGAAGTTGATTTGGCAAAAAGAACCTTGTTGTGTGATATAATGCAATTTAATTCTCATTTGTGGAACAATGTGAAGTATGCATATTGTTTAGTAATGTGAAATTGATATGATGTGATAATTGATAAAGTGCATGAAATTTATGCACAGTTATGGACTTGTAAACAAATTATAAGTCATGAATTGAAAAGAGAATATACATGTGAGTATGAGAACTCAACATGGGGTATTTATGAGTTGGAAATTGTGACATGAAAATTGAAATAAAAGAGTAGCTAAGTCTCCCCGGCATTTGGAAATGAAATGAAATGAAATTAGACCAAGGTTGGTCATGTTGAAATGAATGAATAAGTCCGGTTCAGTGGAGAGACTAACTCTAGAGATTTAATTTTTGTTCATGATTTTTGATAAAACTAAGGATTAGTACATAGTGGAGATGTGATGAAAGTAGAAGACAAACATGAGTATGGGGGCCATCGGATAGCGGTGTGAGAGCGATCCACAGGCTGCCTGCTTGATGCATCAAGACATGGCGTGGGCGCTACTCCAGAATTATCGTCCCGGTGGCGACGCTCGTGGGATGTTCGAGTGGCTATGGGTGGTGCCATTGTTCCATGGCGGAGGCTGAATTGTCCATAGTCTGCCTGCTCGATGCGTCGTGTCAGTGCGTGGGATTCTCCTCCAGGCTGCCTGGACATGGACTCATAGATCATAGGACATCTAAGACACTACCGTAGTTACAGTAGTAGACTAAGTCATAACGGGGGATTGAACCCTACAAAGATGAAGAACGAATAAGGGCTTGCCCTCGGACCTATGTAGTATGGGATGCATAGAATCCGAACAAGTGCGCATTAGTGTCATGTAACATAAATAAATGCATTAAGGACTAAGTGCACAATCACAACACGACAGACAAGTTTGTGTTTGCTAAATATGGAAAATTAAGTTATACTATTTCCGGCATAGAGAGGATGGCCGTGTATAATGATCGTCGGTTGAATAAACTAACGTACACACAGTCTTATATGCAGGTAAATGACATGTTAAAGATTAAAGAGGAATGGATGCTTAAAGATTATACCATGTCGTTGTACATTTATTTAATTGTTGTAAATTTTACTTCCGCTGTGCAAATGAAAAGTGTAATATTGATGTAAACTCTGATGTAAAGTGAAAAGTTTAAATTTCCTTGTAAAATTGTACTAAAGGAAGCGAAAAGATCCTGTAGAACATCTCGAATTCAGTATATTTGGGATTCAGGGCGTTACAGAGTGGTATCAGAGCCACGCTTTCTACGCTTTCCACACTAGTACAAATTTATAAGGAACGACACCCTAGTAGCGGACATTAGAGTGTGTGTTTGAGTCTAGAGATTTAAATGTAAGTGACTTACATTTGTATTGCTCTAAGATTTATGCTTCTTCCTCTCTATTTCTAAGATGACTGATCACTTCGACCCTGCTGGAAATGACGACTGGCATATCATTGAGGAAGAGTACCATCCTGGACAAGCTGATTACGAGGACGAGTACTACCCAGGGCAAGCAGATTCTGACGGTGAAGAATGGCCTGAATCTCGAGAGATCACCCCACCTCCGGATTCATCTGATGACTCTTCTTCTGACGAAGAAGAAGAACCAGTTCCAAGTGGTCTTGTGACTTCTCTTCAGAGGCAGGTAGAGACACTGCGAGAGAGAGTCAGATTATTGGAGGCTCAGCTGGCAAAGCGAAAGGACGACTTTTCTGTTCTCAGTCATTGTGTATGTGGAACTCGAGAAGAGGAAGAACCTGATTGATGTGCTGAAGGATGAGGTTGATGAACTACGGGAAGAACTTCGGGCAGCGAAGAGGACCCGTAAGAGTTAGACTGTCTTAGCTTCTACTATTTTCCATTCTGATGTCAAAAATGTTTTAAATTCGAATGTATAAAGTTTGGAATTCAATGAAATGCAAGTTGATTTAAATTCTTGTCTTATACTTCGAATTTAATGGATCTTTTGCATCAGAATATGTCGAGAAGAGGAGCTAGGAATGGGGAAGGTTTGGATCTGGAGACAGAACTTGCAAGGGTCTACCAGACGCTTAATGCAGTGGCTATGAACCAAGGAAGGGGGCCGGTGAATCCAGTGCCCGAGGCGATTAAGCTGGTGGAATCATTCAAGAGAATGAAACCACCTGTATTCGAGGGAAAGTCAGACCCAGATGCGGCTGACAACTGGATCCGTCAAGTGGAGACAATCTTCGAGGTGTTGGAGACCCCGGAAGGCAGCAAGGTCAAGTTGGCAACTTTGCAACTGGAGAAGGATGCGGCGGTTTGGTGGCAATCCATGAAGAGGACCATGGGAGGCATAGTGCTTGGCTGGGAGGAATTTCTGGAAGAATTCCGCAACCACTATTTCCCCTCCGATGTCTAGGAGAAGAAGGCAATGGAGTTCCTGTCGCTACAGCAAGGTAGCATGTCGGTGAGAGCGTATGAGATCAAGTTTACTCTGCTCTCTAGGTATGCTCCAGAACTGGTGATGGATGAGGCTAAGAAGGCTCGTAAGTTCGAGCATGGTTTGAGGCCGAGCTTGAGGTCCCGGATGATACCCCTTGGTATCAGGCGATTCGACATGCTGGTCAAGAGGGCGGCAGCGACGGAGGCAGATATGGAGCAGTTCCATGTTGTTCAGAACCGGAGGAACAACTGGCAGTCTGGAAAGAGGCCTGCACATTCTGGGAGTTTCAAGGGGCAACCATCTGCATAGAGGTTCAAACCGACAGGGGAGAACGCTATTAGTGTGGCTGAAAAACCTGGAAACAATGTGGTGAGACCTTTTGCGGTAACTTACTTCAACTGTGGTGAAACGGGACATTACCGATCTCAATGTCTCAAGCCACAGAGTGGTAATAGCAATGCACTAACGCAGCAGACTGGGAAGAGGCCGTACCAACCAGGGCGAGTGTTTGCCTTGACTGAAGCTGATGCTGATGAGGCAGATCAAGTCATCTCTGGTACGAGGGCTAGTGTTTAGAGAGTTTTGTCATTTCTTTTCCCACTTATATTGTGAAACTGTTACGTAATGGTGTGTATTATGTAACAGGCGAACTATATCTTAATGGAATGAAAGCTGTTGTATTGTTCGATACTGGATCCTCTCATACTTTTGTGTCTCCTAAATTTGCTAAAGTGTTGGGAGTTGAACCGAAGATTTTTCCAGGCAAGATCTTAGCAGTAGCTACTCCGTCAGGGGAAACTTTAACCACTGATCGGTATTATGCTGATTGCGAGATTGTGATTGGGGATCGAATCTTTGGCATTGATCTGATCGAGCTGACTATCTTGGGAGTCGATGTTATCATTGGCATTGATTGGATGTCGGTGTACAGTGCAAGCATCGAGTGCAAGACCAAGATGGTAACAGTAAAGGCTCCAGGTGGACCTGAAGTCACTTTCCAAGGGAAGCAGAAATGTTCTAAGCTGGTGGCAACTATCCGCAAGGAAGAGACTCCTGTGGAAGTGCAAGGGATTCCTGTGGTTCGGGACTATCCGACTGTGTTCTTGGAAGATTTTCCTGGGTTACCCCCGCATCGTGATGTAGAGTTCAGCATCACTGTTCAACCGGGAAGTGCACCCATTTCTAAGGCACCGTATAGGATGGCTCCAGTGGAACAGGATGAGGTGAAACGGCAGATTGAGGAACTGTTGGAGAAAGGCTTTATTCAACCTAGTGCGTCACCTTGGGGAGCACCAGTGCTTTTGGTAAAGAAGAAGGATGGATCGATGAGAATGTGCATCGATTACCGGGAGCTGAATAAGGTCACTGTTCAGAAAAAATATCCTATACCTCGAATTGATGACTTGTTCGATCGTCTACAAGGAGCAGCTATTTTCTCCAAAATAGATCTTCGATCAGGATATCACCAAGTTCGAGTGAAAGCCGAAGATGTGCATAAAACTGCATTTAGAACTCGACATGGGCATTACGAATTCTTAGTTATGCTATTTGGAGTGACGAATGCACCCGTAATCTTCATGGATTTGATGAACAGAGTTCTAAGGCCGTTCATTGATTCTTTCGTCGTGGTGTTTATCGACGATATTCTCGTGTACTCCAAGTCAGAGGAGGAGCACACCGAGCATCTGGCAGCAGTCTTGAAGAAGCTGGAAGAGCAGAAGTTGTATGCCAAGTTATCCAAGTGTGATTTCTGGAAATCTGAAGTGGCATTCCTAGGTCACATCATTTCTAAGGAGGGAGTGGCAACTGACCCTCAGAAGATAGAGGCAGTGAGAGATTGGGCTAGGCCTACTACAGTGAAGGAAGTCAGAAGCTTTCTTGGGATGACTGGATACTACAAGAGATTCATTCAAGGTTATGCTCAGATAGCTGTACCGCTTACTGGACTGACCAAGAAGAATGTGAACTTCAAGTGGACTGAGCAATGTGAGGCGAGCTTTCAGGAGTTGAAAGAGAAGCTGACTACTGCACCTATCCTGGCTTTGCCTAGAGCAGGTGTTGAGTATGATGTTTATAGCGATGCTTCACATCGTGGGCTTGGTTGTGTCTTAATGCAAGAAGGAAGAGTAATTGCTTATGGGTCTAGGCAACTACGACCACATGAGAAGAATTACCCGACTCATAATCTGGAGTTGGCGGCGATTATCTTTGCCCTGAAGCAATGGAGGCACTACGTGTACGGTGAGAAGTTGAACATGTACACGGACCACAAGAGTTTGAAGTATATATATCAGCAGAGGGATCTGAATCTGAGGCAGCAAAGATGGTTGGAAGTGCTCGAGGACATGCGACCTGAGATCAAGTATCATCCTGGAAAGGCTAATGTTGTGGCTGACGCACTTAGGGTGCGTTTGGCCTAGCTTTTTTTTAGCCTTAAAGCTACTTCAGAAGGAGAAGCTAGAAAGTACAGCTTTGAAATTAAAAGCTGAAGCTGTTTGGATAGTCAGCTTTTTTTTAACTTTAAAGCTACTTTTAAGCTTGAAGTTGTTTGGCATATATCAATTAAAAGCTACTTTTTTACATCATCTTCACCAAATCCCTAATCCCTAATCTCCACCATCTTCACTACCATAAATGTGCTTCATAGCTCTTTACAAATGATATTGTGATTGGAACTGGAGCATCAGAATCAGAAGTAGGGTCTAAAGATTTTACCCTGTGCTATGAACCAGTCATGAACCATCAAAGAGAATTCATTTCCTAGCAATTAGGCTAGAGTAAACAGATGAGCGTATCAAAATCCTGAAAAGCTATTGGATAGCCTACCTCATTAGTTACCAAGGAAGATTAAGTTTCTCGAACCAACACCAAATGAAATGATTCATATTAAATTTTATTTCAAAGCCGACTCACCGTGGTACACTACTCCATTTAATCTCAAGAATAAAAATGCACTTGTAGAACTTTTAATTGAACATGAGAACTTTTAGTTTAAAGTAGCCCTACTATTACAGAAAAAGATTAACCTTTTCTGCTGATTGTCATTTGCAAACTAATTGCCTTCCAAGTATTTACAAAGATGAACTATTTGGGATCATCTTTAAATGAAAGAGTGAAGAAGTAGACAAAAAAAAGCGTCAACATCTCTAATCTCCACCATCCCTAATCCCTAATCCCTAATCCCTAATCCCTAATATCCACCATCTCCACCATCTTCATTTAGGGAGAGTTGGGTTTTGATCTATTTTTTTCTTTGTTGGTTTTGATCTAGAAGCTAGAAGCTAGAAGCTAGAAGTAGATCTGGAGGGCTTCTTTTAGAGCTCCTTTTTCTTCATAAAAAAAAGCTACTTCTCTTTTTGTAGAGCTTTTCAAAATATATGTTTGGCCTAGCTTCTCCTTCTAAAGGAGAAGCTAAGCTAATTTTAAGCTGGGCCAAACACTACCTTAGTCGCAAGAGCAGTCTAGCTAGTTTGATTACGACTCAGAAGTATTTGATTGAGGAGTTGGACCGAGCAGGTATTGAGGTTGTCTTGCAAGGATTGGGAGCATCTTTGGCTCAGTTGAGGCTTCAGCCTACACTGAATGGAAGGATCATTGCAAGTCAAGAGGTTGATGCTGATATTTTGGAGATGAAGGAGCAGGTTAGTGCTGGCAGGTTGCCCGGATTTCAAATCAGGGATGGAGTGCTGTGGTTCGGAGATAGGCTGTGTGTTCCAAATCAGGCGGACCTGAAGGAGAGTATTCTTTAGGAGGCGCATGCTACTCTTTTGTCAGTACATTCTGGGAGTACTAAGATGTACAAAGACATCAAACAGCATTTCTGGTGGTCAGGTTTGAAGCGGAATGTGGCTGAATTTGTGACAAAGTGTGAGGTTTGTCAGCAAGTTAAAGCCGAAAATCAGAGACCCGGAGGTCTATTACAGCCGTTACCTATTCCGGAATGGAAGTGGGATAACATCAGTATGGATTTTATCACGGGATTGCCTAAGAGTTCTAAAGGCAATGATGCGATTTGGGTCATAGTCGATCGACTAACCAAATCCGCTCACTTTTTGGCGATGAAACTCACTACTTCGATGGACAAGTTGGCTGAGATGTATGTTGGCGAGATCGTCAGGCTTCATGGTGTTCCGTCAAATATTGTGTCTGATCGAGATACGCGGTTTACTTCGCATTTCTGGAGGAGTCTTCAGACAGCTTTAGGTACCAAAACGGATTTCAGCACTGTTTTTCATCCGCAAACCGATAGGCAGACCGAGAGAGTCAACCGTATTCTTGAGGATATGCTTCGGTGTTGCATACTAGACTTTGGAGGCAGTTGGGAAAGGCATTTACCTTTGGTAGAATTTGCCTACAACAACAGTTTTCAGACCAGTATCGGGATGGCGCCGTACGAAGCTTTGTATGGTAGAAAGTGCAGGACTCCTGTTTGTTGGTTTGAAGTTGGGGAGCGTCAGTTGTTTGGTCCTGAGCTTGTACAGCAAACTTCTGAGAAGATTGATCTGATCAGAAAAAGGTTGGTGGAAGCTCAGAGCAGGCAGAAAAGCTATGCAGACAACCGGAGAAGGGACCTTGAGTTTGAGGTTGGTGACTTCGTCTTTCTGAAGGTATCACCCAGTAAAGGTGTGGTTCGATTTGGCAAAGGCGGGAAGTTAGTTCCGAGGTTTATAGGCCCGTATAAGATATTGAAAAGGATCGGAAAAACTGCTTACCGGCTTGAATTACCGGAAGAGTTATCTCAGGTGCACAATGTCTTTCATGTGTCTATGCTGAGAGGTTATATTCCAGATCCGAGTCATCATTTGCCTGAAGTGCCGGAAGGTTTGCAGTTAGACCTGAATTACATCGAGTCTCCTGTTGAGATTGTTGATCGTCGAGAGAAAGTCTTGAGGAATAAGACGATACCGATGGTCAAGGTAGTCTGGAGAAACCACTTGGTTGAAGAGGCTACTTGGGAATCTGAGGAGAGGATGTTGAAGGACTATCCTGAGCTTTTTGCTTGATTGTATTTTTGTATCTTTTTGTTCTTGTGTGTGTGCTGTATGTCTGTTTTCTCGCTCTTGACTGTAGTTCCGGGGACGGAACTATTCTAAGGAGGGAGTGTTGTAATACCCTGATTTTTCAATTAATGAAAATTTATTTATTTTGCACGTAGTGTGCACGTGCAATATTTTGGTTGAATTAAATCGTATAATTATTTTATTGTGATGTGTGTAAATATTTAAATATGTGTTTTCAAACTATTTTTTACACAAAAACCTTTTTCTTTAAATAAATAGAAAGCCTTATTTTAATTATTTTAAAAGGCTTTTTCTTAAAAGCCCAAAATGTGATTTATTTATTTTATTTAAAATAACTATTTTGGCCCAAAACTAAAGCCCATGGATTAATCTATTTTATTTAAACTTGTCATGTAGAAGACTATTTTAATACTATTTTATTTTTTGTACAAATTAAAATATACAATTTTGGTCCTAGTTCAATGCACGTGCACTACACGTACACGTGCAATGCACACTTCTCCATGGAGGCCGGTTGCATTCTTTTGAGAGGGAAACCCAAATTTTGAATGGTGATCATGGCATGGTGGTTATGTGGGTATGGGTAGTTTTTATAACTCCTACTTTCATCTTGGCCCTCCATCCTACAACCAACTAGTTAATCCTAGCCCTTCATTCTACTTGATTTCTAGTATAAATACCCCCCCCCCCCCCCCCCCCCATGGCTAGTATTCATATGCAATTATATCCTTCCAAACCTATAGTCTAATTTAGTAGTAAGTTGTGAGTTAAAAGATTGAGAGAATTGTGTGGGATTGTGCTTGCTTTCAATCAAGAAGAAGAAGGAGAGGCCGGCCATCACTAGGAGGAGCTCGGGATTGGTGCTTGTGGAGCGTGTGCGCGCATTGTCTAGGAGGAGGTGCATCTTGTTGCAAGGATTTGTTGCTTTTGTGTTTGTTTCTCTCCATACAATGTGGGTTTGATTTTCCTTATTTCTAATTAGAAATGATGCATGGAAAATATTAATAAGAGTACATTTTAATGGGAAAGTTAGTTCATAAATTAATTGGAATATTAATGAACAACTTGCATGTGCTTCTATTGTTAAATTAAGTTGTGGGTAAAATTCTCCATGCTTGTTAGAATGAATGAATGATAGTGGTTAAATTTCCTTAAGAATGATGCTAGTATGATATTGAGACTTGATGCATGAAAATTTCTATAAAGAACGCTTGTTAAATTGAAAAATTGAAACATATAATTGATTAAGAAAGAGCACACTTTTTGAAAAAAGTAACTTTCTTGAATGTTTGAGTTGTGAGCATGCTAATTGATAGGTGGTTATATATTTTATGATGTACACGATTTGACTAGAAGCATATGTTGATTCAATGAAACTACATTTGTTACTATCAAAGAAACTACCCTCAAAGTTAGTAGTTGAGTTTGTGTCAAATGGACCCCTTTATGTTAATATAGATATGAATAAATTCAGTAAGAGTTGTATGTAGATAAATTACTAAAATTAGTGGATTGATATGAAGTGTATTGTCAAAAAAAAAATTAGAACACTATGGGGCAAAGAAACATCAAAAAGAGAGTATTAGAATGTATATTTTGAGTTAAATGTGTAAAAATATGTTTTTATTATCACGAAAATTATTTTGCTCACACTGACATGTGAATTATGTGAGGGAGAATTATTCTGAATTTATACAGTATTTTTTTATGAGAGCAAAGTGAAACAAAAGCTAGTTGAACATCGAAATGTTCTCAATAACAGAGGATACAATTTAAATAAAGTTAGAACTATACATTAGACAACTGAGCGCGTAGCTCAAGTGGTCTTGCGGTTCGGTTGGTTTCCCTGTGTTGAATGGTTCGAATCTCCTTAGCTGGATATATATATCCCCACTTTTGTGTAAACAATTAATACACCGACCGATGATAATAAATACCATTTTGCCCTTTTATAAACCGCTGGCACACTTGGCCTATCGGCGGGTGCTCTGGGCTGTTTTCTTCGTGTGCCTGAGTTCGAATCCTACCCTCGGCACCTTTGAAAAAAATATTTTTTTGGGGTTTCTAGGTGTCCAAAAATTGTGAAAAAAATATGGTTATTCTCATAAAAATGTAAGGAATTTTATAAGATGATTTGGGCATTATTTGAAAGAGCTGAACTATGGTTTGTGAATAAAGTATACAATTAGAACTATGGTTCTAGAGTATACACTTGTGAAAAATTATAGTTTATAAGAATAAAGTGATATGAAGGATTAGAAGTTGATTTGGCAAAAAGAACCTTGTTGTGTGATATAATGCAATTTAATTCTCATTTGTGGAACAATGTGAAGTATGCATATTGTTTAGTAATGTGAAATTGATATGATGTGATAATTGATAAAGTGCATGAAATTTATGCACAGTTATGGACTTGTAAACAAATTATAAGTCATGAATTGAAAAGAGAATATACATGTGAGTATGAGAACTCAACATGGGGTATTTATGAGTTGGAAATTGTGACATGAAAATTGAAATAAAAGAATAGCTAAGTCTCCCCGGCATTTGGAAATGAAATGAAATGAAATTAGACCAAGGTTGATCATGTTGAAATGAATGAATAAGTCCGGTTCAGTGGAGAGGCTAACTCTAGAGATTTAATTTTTGTTCATGATTTTTGATAAAACTAAGGATTAGTACATAGTGGAGATGTGATGAAAGTAGAAGAAAAACATGAGTATGGGGGCCATCGGATAGCGGTGTGAGAGCGATCCACAGGCTGCCTGCTTGATGCATCAAGACATGGCGTGGGCGCTACTCCAGAATTATCGTCCCGGTGGCGACGCTCGTGGGATGTTCGAGTGGCTATGGGTGGTGCCATTGTTCGATGGCGGAGGCTGAATTGTCCATAGTCTGCCTGCTCGATGCATCGTGTCAGTGCGTGGGATTCCCCTCCAGGCTGCCTGGACATGGGCCCATAGATCATAGGATATCTAAGACACTACCGTAGTTACAGTAGTAGACTAAGTCATAACGGGGGATTGAACCCTACAAAGATGAAGAACGAATAAGGGTTTGCCCTCGGACCTATGTAGTATGGGATGCATAGAATCCGAACAAGTGCGCATTAGTGTCATGTAACATAAATAAATGCATTAAGGACTAAGTGCACAATCACAACACGACATCAATAGGGTAGTCCCTTTAATTGAAATGTGACAAGTTTGTGTTTTCTAAATATGGAAAATTAAGTTATACTATTTCCGGCATAGAGAGGATGGCCGTGTATAATGATCGTCGGTTGAATAAACTGACGTACCCACAGTCTTATATGCAGGTAAATGACATGTTAAAGATTAAAGAGGAATGGATGCTTAAAGATTATACCATGTCGTTGTACATTTATTTAATTGTTGTAAATTTTACTTCCGCTGTGCAAATGAAAAGTGTAATATTGATGTAAACTCTGATGTAAAGTGAAAAGTTTAAATTTCCTTGTAAAATTGTACTAAAGAAAGCGAAAAGATCCTGTAGAACATCTCGAATTCAGTGTATTTGGGATTCGGGGCGTTACACCTAATTCTTGGCTTAGGAAAACAATAACTTTAAGGAGTAGATACAATGCCCTTAAAGGAACAAATATGAGTAAATAGAGTAGTATAGAAGGTGACTTAGCATTATTGACTATTGGTAGAGATCAAAAACTCAACTACTTAATAGATATTTGTGATTCAGCATTTCTTGATATAGTTTTTAATCTTTTCATTTCTTTCAGAACAACACTTCAAGATTCTTATTTCTTTTTATTGGTTAGTAAGTTAATTTCTACAATCTCTGTGGGATCGACCCTTACTTTCCACTACGCTTCTATAAACGATTCGTACACTTGCGAGGTTATAATTTGTGTCTAGTTTATCTATTTATTTAGATCATCTAGATTGCACAACAGATTTGGAGATTCGGAGGAGGCGAGGGGATTTGGAGATTCGGAGGAGTCGCGCTCGAGGGTTTTGGAGAGAAGCAAAAATTTCGCGC
Source organism: Hemerocallis citrina (assembly GCA_017893485.1). NCBI lineage: Eukaryota > Viridiplantae > Streptophyta > Magnoliopsida > Asparagales > Asphodelaceae > Hemerocallis > Hemerocallis citrina. Next base: position 293,137,326 of record CM030362.1, read on the forward strand.
GTCTAGAGTTTTGGACGAAATGGAGAAGGAGGGGATTTTAGTAAAGGAAATTATTAAAGAATAAAACTGTGGTTACTGTACATAAAAACGTAATTAGCTAACTTCCCTGGCGCTTCTTATACAACGCCGGGGAATATACTCTAACCCCGGCGTTTCGTATAAAGCGCCGGTGAATAAAAGTCCTTTTTTTTAATTAATTCTTCCCCGGCGTTTAATTAAAGCGCCGGGATAAAAACGCCACTGTATCCTAATTAATTTGTAGTGGAGCGAGTTTGAACTCTTCTCTTGACGAACAGATAAAGGTTTCAAACTCTCTCTAGTGCATGGAGGGATGAAATCAGATACCCCCTAGGAATAAAGGGTTAAAACTGGGTTCGATGAATCTGGACTCCTTTGCGTCCCAATTACAGGCTGGATTGGGTAGATGGGCCTAAAAACGGCCCAGCTCATCTCATTGGGCCTGTATCTATCGAAATTACTGTTTTACCCCTTAGAGTTTTAAGATTCGTGTCCAATTTGAACGGTCCCAAATTTTTTTCTATTTTTACCCATATCAAACGCTAAATAAGCTGAGAATATTTCATTAAGTCTAACAAAATAGGAGTAAAATGACAAAATTATCCTAGTCTTTTTTAACTTAGTCCTAGAAGAGCACAAATCTTGAAGCATTACGAACCTTGCAGTATAACTAGTGGTAAAGGAAGGTCGGAGGACGTGGCGAAGAGAGGGAGAAGGAAAGAAAATAAGGGTTTTGGGTTTAGTTAAGATTTTAGGTTAGGTTTAATCAGGATTTTAGGTTAGACTTTGTTAGAATTTCAGGTTTTGTTAGGGTTTGAGGATGAGTTTGATTAGGATTTCGGATTAATTTAGGGAAGAAGAAAAGGGTAAAATATTAATTTAGCAACTTGGTTGAGGGTTGTCTATGATTAAACTAGCAAAAAGTAACAGTGTCATAATTTTCATAACAAACTCAATATGAGGACTTTTATATGAGCCCAAACAATATAGAACTCATGCATTAGTAATGATTACCATTTGTGTATTTTAAAATTTTAATTTTGCCTTGATAAATTTTGATTGGCCTGCTATCTACATTTCTCTTTAGGCCACTACAAGAAAAAACATTGCTAGTTTTAGCAGAGCATCTCTTTTCTTAGAACTATGGATGAAGATGAAAGGACCCCAAAATAATTGTTTCAAGGTTGAAGGAGTATCAAACTGATCTATGATTTGGATTTGTACCTCAATATGCAATTATCAAACTAGTCACCACATCCTTTTATAAAGATGCAATAAACAATGATAGATAAATCTCGAAATTATCCAAGTATTTAAGTTCAACAAAACCAATTAAGAGGCTACAAACTGTAGGCAATTTGACTCACTTTGCTTTCATTACCAAAAACTAACAAAGCCTATTCTATGTGCCCAACTTTCCTCAACAATATAGCCCATTATTTACTTCCTATCAAAAGTTTGTTGCAGGTATCACATAATATTGGAACAATACAAAGAAGATTAGCATTATCATGACCACAAGGATGATACAAACAAATCGAGAGATGATCCAAATTCTAAAGTGAGAACAGTTTGTTTCTTCATCCACACACAAAATAGAGTTGATGTAAGCTTTTTTTTTTTCCTGAACCAACTAATTGACGCTTTCTTACTTCTTATGTAAAAACAATAAAGGCCTCAAATTTTTTGTGTCAACCTTTTTCCTTTGTAATTTTCTTAGCACAACCAATTTAGATATGCATCACGTAACTCCCCACCGAAGACATAAGAAAATTTACCGACAACTACAAAACTGATGTCAAGTGTCAACCCTTTCCTATCCATGTCCATTTCATGACCTAAAAATCTAGGGACAATGTCATAATCACAAATGCCTAGGTGACATGTTGTCCAAATTCTCTGAAAGTAGAATAAACCATGCATGGAGAAGAAAACGGAAGAAAAGATGGTGCGCGGTACAAAATAATACAAGAAAATGGTACATCAAATGAATCAGTTTCGAGAGTTCAAAAAGAGAACCACAGTCGTTGCTTAAAGCCCAATGTAAAATTCTATATATTATCCAGCAAATGAATTAAATCAAATGATGATGAGATATGTAATAAATCCCACTTTGTCCCTAGCTTTCTCGTTCGACATTATAAACTAATACAAGAAAATAGTACATCAACTATATCGATTTTCAGAGTGTAAGGAGAAAACCGCAACTGTCGCTTAGAGCTCAATGTGAAAATACTCCATGCTGTGGCCAACAAATTAATTAAATCCATTGGTTGTGAGATAAGTAATTGGGTGTGCTTCCACGCCATTCATGCATGATCACATCCAGCTAGCTTTCATATCTAAACAAACCAACCAAGCATGAAGAAACCCTAACCCTAAAGGAATGATAGATAGAGGACACAATAGGGAAGAAAACAAAATGAATGAAATGATAAAAAGCCTTTGCTTTTTTTTGTCTTTACACTTGCCTTGATAACGGTAAAAAGGGGCCAAAGCTTCAAATATAAGAAACCCTACCGTTCATATAACCAGGACAAGTTAGCTAACATTTAAGGCTAACCCTAACCGTAGTTAGCTAGTTTGAAGACACTCCTAATTATAAGCAAATGATTGTGTAGTAGCCCAAGCTAGAACTAGCATGATTTTTCCAATTTTCTTTGAGTCATATATGTAAATGTGTAAACTATATGAATTATACACTACCTAAAACTATGTGCATTATACCCCTAAGTTGTCCATATACAAAAGAGAGAATCGAAAAGAGAGCATTGCAGCATGTACTCATTCTAATCATAAATACACACTCTTCCTTATCCTCCATATACAAAAGATACAGATTAGAAAAAACAAAACAGTGACGATCATCACTGCCACGTACACAAGCACACAAGTGTTGGGATTGGAGGCGTCAACAAATACTTCTGGTCGCAGCGGAACTAATTAGAGCAATGAAGTATTCGAAGAGATGAGACGAATTAATTGAGTAAGCAAGTAGATTCACTAATCCAAACACAAACACAACAAGGATTTATCCTGGTTAGATTTTGCTTAATCCGGAGGAAAATATAGGGAGATATGATATTCAACTAGAAGAGATTACTATGAGTTACTGATTCACTCAATACAACGAATTAAACTCACCCACCAAGAACTATCTCTCTCGAGCTTCTCTTTGCAATGGAGAAAAAAATCTATGAAGTACTATACTCTCATATTGGAGGAGTTTACAATATATATAGAAGAATAGAGAGAAACCTAGGTCTAATCTTGATTCTCAGTCGTCCGATATAACCTGGAAAAGAAGAAACTAAATAGGAGCCGTACGATCTAACTTGGAGTTGAAGATTGGACTAAAACGACCTAACAAATTGAGGCCCAAAATGAACACAGCGTCGCGGTCGGTCGACTGTCCAACAAGACCGATCGACCGTCCACCTCTCGGCCGAACCCAGTGCAACTGCTATGGAATGTGCGGTTGGGGGTGCGGTCGACCACAACTTGGGACAGTCAACAGCAACTATGTCTGCACTATTGTTGTTCTGTTTTCATCTACTCTCTTCGATGCTTCGACCTCAGTGTTTCATCTTACCTTCTTCTAATCTGAACCACGAATATTCAAGACACATTTCTAACAATAAGTTAAAAGATGCATGTGGTACATCCTTCACACCTCCCATAATATTACAAACCATTATTAGACAAAATGAAGCTATCATTACTAAGTAGAAAATTTTGCCGTACTGCCCCACTTTTTGAAAATATTTGGCGCCTTGCCCCACTTTCGAAAACAATTAGTGATATGCCCTTGTTTAGGACACGTCAGCAACAAACGTTATTGGAAAAAATGGCATAGGTTATTTCAATGTCGTTCTTCCCAATAACGGCATCTGTTTGGAAAAAAAATTTCAGAATAATGGCATCTGTTACTTTTTGTCTAAAGATCTAACAGTCTCAATTGTGAGCTGAAAGAGAATTGTAAAATTAAAATAACATATGCCATTCTCTGAGAGAACGACAACGATTATACTGTGAATAACGGCATCAGTTATTTTCGTTTTGCACAGTTACCTATATTCAGAAACCTCCAAACCTTTCTCCTACCCCTTGTCATTCGTTTTTTTCTCTTTCTCTCTTCACTCCTGTAACCCACAAACCCTAGATCCCTAAATCAAAAAATTCCAACCATTGGAGTGCTCTAAAATTTCATACATCCTACCTCCTTACTCATACTCTCATTTCATTCTTCATCCACAACGATTTTTCAAACTAGTGGAGGTACGGTTTAATTTGAAGGTATTATTATCTTAACCGTATGTTTGATATGTATTCCCATGTTATGCTTATTGTGAGTAGTGAATGACTTGAATATGTTTGAATATTTATGCTTAGGTATGAAATTTGATATCCCTATTTGGTTATATTTTGGGAGTGAAGTAATTAAGGATCCCAAGATTGGATATTCTTATAGTGATGTTGAACCGGTAATTATTTGGGCTTCCTGCAACTTTATGTACTCAGAATTAATAGATAAGATATATGAAGTCACGAATTGGGATAGAAGTGAAATGAGTCTGAAAATCAGAGCCCGTTATGCTGCTGGTAAAGAGAATGTACAATATTTCATGTTGGTACCCGTAGACAATGACAATTCTCTGAGGTCTATGATGCTTAGGACACTTGATCCAAATTATAGTTGAAACGCAGTTGAGTTATATATCGATCAAACGAGGTTTCCAAATACTATACGAGTTGTTATTGAAAGTCCAAGGACCGCACGGACTTTGAAACCATCTGCCGAGTCACATGTTAGAATTTCAAATACAGACGAAGATACTAGCACAACTGTAACGGAACTTGTTTCCTCCGAATACGATCAGGTACTTTTGCCGTTATTGTCACAAAATATTTTGCTAGCCTGCATGGCAATGGAAGACTTTAACAACACCGTTGTAAATAACGATTTGGTCGAAGAGGAAGAAGATGAGGAACGCGGTCTCGAAGATGATGATGAGGAGGTTGCCGTTGAAGCTCCGGTTGTTGATGTCAATGATGATGTGCCGGTTAACAATGTCTGCGTGTTGCCAAGTCAGGACACAAGTACAGCGATGCATGGATCTCAATCCAATAAATGTATGTCTCGTGTCACCATACATGAACATGGACAGTCTTCCGTTGGTTCTTCCAACTTGGATGAACTCTTCATAGGTCAAAGATTTCCAACCAAAGATACTTTACAACATCAAGTGAAGATGTACGCCGTGAAGAACCACAGAGAATTCGTGACGGTAAAATCAGATCGTGGTATATACTATGTGAAATGTAAATACACACCCATCAACCATTCAGCCGAGGACATTGCAGAAAATCCGTTACTTCAAAATGTAGTTGGTTGTCCATGGCGGTTGCGTGCAATTATTCCCAAATGCCGTAATTATTTTGTGGTAAAGAAGCATGAAGGTGCACACACATGTGAGAATCCTACATTGACTCAGGATCACGGTTGTATCAACGATCATATTGGATGTTGTGAAGGAACAACTCGCAATAATACCAAGAGCCATAATTGGAATAGTGAAGGGTAGGTTCCATTACACAATTTCATACTGGAAAGCTTGGAAGGCTAAACGTAAAGCAATTGAGCAACTATATGGTTCTTTTGAAAAAACTTACACTAAATTACCATATCTACTCAATGCAATTCAAGCTTCAAATCCGGATATGGCTGTACATTGGACGAAGATTGTGTTCGGTCCGGGCATAGAAACTTTTGAGGGTGTTTTTTGGTTATTCGGTCCTTCCATCGATGGATTTAAGGTATGTAGACCAGTTATAAGTGTAGACGGCACTCATTTGTACGAAAATATAAAGGATGTTTGTTGATTGCTGTTTCACCAAACGCAAACGGTAGGTTGTTTCCATTTGCATTTGCACTAGTTGACGGTGAAAGCATAGAGATGTGGACATGGTTCATGAACTGTATTCGGTGCTTCGTCACAGATCGTGCAGGTCTGTGTGTCATTTCTGATCGGCATGCCGATATTTTATCAGCAATGCAAAATGAGTTCGGTACATGGAAGAAACCATTTGCATGTCATCAGTTCTGTATGTGGCATTTTGCTAGTAATTTTCATAAAAAATTTGGTTGCAAATTTTTAATGAGTAAGTTGAAGGTAATCGCGTGTCAAAATCAGTGGAAGAAATTTGAGGAAAAGATGGCACAACTTGAAGTGAGCAATGTTGATGAGGCTAATTGGTTGGAGGAGAAAGCAATTGAGAAGTGGGCACTTACTGCCGATAGTGGGCGTAGATATGATATAATGACAACAAATCTATCGGAAGTTTTCAACTCGGTTCTAAAAGGTGTTCGTAGCTTGCTTATCACCGCAATTGTAGAACATATATTTTTCCGTCTAAACATGTATTTCACCGATCATCGTGAAGCTGCGCAGACACTTATTAGTGAAGGTAAATTATGGGCACCACGGATTCAGGATCTTATTGATGTACGCCGTGAAAAATTCAATTTACATAAGGCAATAATGTTTAATAATCGGTCAGGTATTTTTGAGATGAAAACAGGCATTAGAATGGATAGTGGATATCAAAAGGGTGGACATTGGCACACGGTAGACCTCGAGGGCCGAACTTGTACTTGTGGCAAATTCCAACTATATCACATTCTATGCTCTCATGTGTTAGCGGCATGTGCTTCCCGTGCGCTTGATTATCAACCATACATTGATACTTTTTACTCTACCGGTTCGTTAGCAAAAATATGGGCACCAACTTTCTATCCTATAACAGACAAATCTTATTGGTCGACACAAAGTGCACCGATGCTCATAGCCGATTCAAGTCTTCGTCGGGTAAAAGGGCGACCAAGGAGTACTCGCATCCGCAATGACATGGATGCTCGAGAAGGTGGGAGCAGTGGAAAAGTTTGTTCGAAATGCGGAGTGAGTGGACACAACAGATGGAGTTGTAAGAATGTACAAAGTGTGGGGACTTCACAATCTACCGGCACTTGAACTTGTATCCGGTTATTGTATTAATGTTGTAAAATCTATCTCTAAGTTAGTATGAATTAGAGAGATTTTGTTTCATCCTGAGTAATTTAAGTTTAAATAGTTACGCATGAGATTTGGCGAATGAATTGTCTGTGAATTTGAGTAAATTTGATTTTAGTAAGAGATCTCCACAAAACATGCACAAAAAACATGCACTACTATTCATATAACAGATGCCGTTCTTCTGAATAACGGCATATTCAGAAAATGCCGTTATTCAGAAGAACGACTGTGAAGACAGAAAGAATGGCAAAAGTCTGAGTTAATTTTGATTTTTGACACATAAGAGATGACGTGTTTCAAGATAACGGCATTCTTAACAGATGCCGTGATTCAAGATAACGGCATACCTAGCAGAATTCATAGGAGATGCCGTGATTCAAGATAACGTCATTCTTTGGAGATGCCGTTATTCAAGATAACGGCATCAGTTAAGGATGTCGTTATCTTGGAGAACAACTGTGAAGACAGAAAGTTTAACAGATATCCCAAATTTTTGAATTTTGCCTCTTAACTGATGTCGTTATCCGCAAGAACGTTACAGGATTCAAATGCCGTTATTTGCAATAACGACATCTGTTATTCATGTTTTTCAATTAAAACATGCACAGACATGCACATGCCATATACTCCACTTCAATACATGCACAGACCACATTTCGTCAACATTTTTGCCACATTTCAACACATCAATTCATCACTTCGCTTCAAATTTTTCCAACTCATGAGCTCATGAACTCATCAATCAAGTTTTTCCATATACTTTAATTGAACAAAAAAATTACCTTAATTCACTTCAACACAACAAAATCAAGCACAGGATTGATTTTCAAAACATCTCCTTGAATCAAGCACAGACTTAAACAAAAAATTACTTTAATTCACTGCAAAACATACATTTACAAAACATGTAACTAATAGTCATCAACATTTCTCCAGAGTTACATGAAAACTCCATCAAAAGTACAGTAACCTACGCATAAAGTTCAATATTGGAAAAAACTAACTAGACGTATATTGTTGGGGCTTTCTCCTCTTTCGAACCGGGACTTTCCGCCTATGATCCCCAATCTCTTGAGTTGCAGGAGCACTTAGACCAACATCTCCTTCTTGATCACCTCCAACTACTTCAATCTCAGGGTTTGCCAATTCACTTTGTGTAGGAGGAAAGCGAACACTCTTAACCCTTCTCAGAGGATGTGATGGAGTTTGTGATTGACTTCGAGGTAGGGCGGTGGGTTCTGCTTCAACTGTTTGTTGAGGTGGAGGTGGTGCTCGGCTTACATTCGGTCGGGCCATTTGAGTTGGTATTTCGGTTGAGCATAGAAGGGCATCGAAGCGCGAACCGTCACCAACTTCTTCAAGAGAAGTACGATATGGAAGTAGGAGTTCTCTTGCCAATTCCTTGCATGCCTTCGAAGTGTTTCTCTTCAAGACATGAGCACATTTTTTTGCAATGTTCTAAGTGTTGTCAATCTATATTAGGAATAGAAATTATTAGTAGTAAACCAAACTTTTGTTAAACAAATATAAGCAAAATGATGTGAATAAAATTAATTAACACTAACATTACTTTACCATTAAACGATAGGAGGAAGCTTTTGGTTGATACATGGGTTGCGATGTGGAATATGCGGGTAGTGGTTCCATCCACTTGGTGCGCGGGTATCAATTGTTGGATACCCACGGGGAGATCCGTTCTTGGCGCTACATACAACCGTGTGATACGACGGTACCATGCCATGTACCCGGTTTGCAATGATCTGTCATACGGCACAATCCCTTCTACAACCAAGTCATACTTCCTCTCATTCCAACATGCTACATGAGTACGGTGATGATCGGCCCAATCCATATTCGGTAAACGACCTTGGCCCGTAATGTTATGAAGTCTACAGTCGTACATTGAGTTTTCGGGGACGGGCTGCTGTGCATTGAATTGGCGGAGGACGCGGCCGGAGTAATAGAACTCCACAATTGAGAAATTTACAAGTGGAGCTAATGTCAACCATAGTCGATTATTGGCGGGGCAAATGGAGGGTAGACATTGTAGCTTATCGTCTGTATACGGTGTCCAGTGGACGTACTCTTCCCTCAACTGATCGAGTTCATCCTTGTAATATGTGAGCATACCGCATGGGTTATCCCTCCATGTGAGCTTACCCGTCCAGTAGGCACCAAGAGGAGCACTCAACACGGGATTTTCATGTTGCACACTCCAACTTTCTGAAAGTACCGTTACCCGGGGCCGGCCAAGATGTATTCGTTCCTAACACCATATTTGCAATATCGACATCGACCCGGTCATTTGGATCGACTCCATCGAACAATTGCATAGGGCACTGTAGAGGGAGGCTAGAGCCGCACTTCCCCAACTATATCGACCGGTTCTTTGTAGGTCGGCGATCAATGGAAGGTACATCAAATGCACTACATCACCAAAAGAATTAGGGAATAGAATACCTCCAATCATCGACAACAGATAAGCCCGCATATAACGCTAGAGTTGGATATCCGTCGGTACGTCTGGCAGTTGATTATTGAACTCCATATACAGCCAAGAACGTCCAACTGATTTCCCAATAAATACACCCTTATCATCTTCATCCACCTTGTGCCCAAGATAATCTCGTATCAATGCCACTTTATTGAACATCAAGTTGCCGGTGACGGCCACCCCATCGATTGGAAGACCCGCTATGATGGCTATATCTTGTAGGGTGACCGTCATCTCCCCAACTGGTAAGTGAATCGTGTGTGTCTTCGGTCTCCATCGCTCCACAAGAGCGGTAAGTAGTGCGTGGTCACATTTTATTTTCGTTAACTTCGACATTCTGTAAAATCCGCTGCTTACCAAATAATTTTGAATACGAGGGTGCGTCGCCATGATGTTGTGCATTCGGAAACTCATTTTTTTGACATCTCCTTTCCAAACTGCCTGCGACCTATGATCTTCTTGCAGATAAAGCACGGTCGGATCTACAGGACCCAGATGTCCTCGTGGTCCATGCGAAGTACCAGATGAAGTACTCACATCATGGAAAGAAGATGGTTGTGTAGGATCCATTTGCCTGCCAACATTAAATACAATGTATCAACTACAATATTATTAATAGACATCGAGAATAGAGATACTAAAATTTGTACTAAAATATTACTAAACATTGCTAAATTTTAACAAACATTCAGTACCACAACATCTCCACACAATACAAATAGATGAATCTAAGTTCGCAAGATAGCAATATAGGTCATCCACATCTCATACTTATATAAAAATCACTTCACATATCTATTAGTTACGTAGATCTATTCCACATCAATTTTACTATACCACCAATATAGTTCTTGCTAATCAACAACAATTTCACAAACCCTAGATCAACAATTCAACATTTTACAAACCCTAGATCAACAACAATTTATAAGTATATTTCCACAATTACTACTTAGATAAGACAAATCTACAGCACTTGTACTATACTACCAATGTATACAGCTCTCATAGATCGAAATCAACATTGTAAAAAAATTAGGGATTTTGGAAACATACCACAAATTTGGATTCGGGTTGATTTCGAAAAATCAATGAGAGAATCATAAGTAGAGTCTATGTATAATTGTTGTTTTGCAACTTACAAATCACTCCAACAGTTGGGATTTTAGGAATTTTAAATTTAGGGATTAGGGTTACGGGAGTGAAGAGAAAGATAGAAAAAATCGTAAGACAAAGGGGGAAGGAGAAGGGTTTCTAAATATAGGTAACTGTGCAAAACGAAAATAACTGATGCCGTTATTCAAAAATAACGGCATCAGTATAATCGTTGTCGTTCTCTCAGAGAATGACATAGGTTATTTTAGTTTTACAATTCTCTCTCAGCTCACAATTGAGACTGTTAGATCTTTAAAAAATAAGTAACAGATGCTGTTATTTGGAATAACGGCATGAAACTTTTTTTCCAAATAGATGTCGTTATTGGGAAGAACGGCATTGAAATAACCTATACCGTTTTTCTAATAATGTTTGTTGCTGACGTGTCCTAAATGAGGGCATATCGCTAACTGTTTTTGAAAGTGGAGCAAGGCGCCAAATATTTTCAAAAAGTGGGGCAGTACTGAAATTTTTTTACTAATTACTAAGAAAATTTTAACGTTACGTATGCACATTTTTCTTTTTTTTTTTCTTTTCTTTTCTTACAGCACTTTTAGAAACATCGTTTTTAGCAAATGACTTTCTATCCATGCAATACCTCACACAGAGCCTACCTGGTTAGGTAATATGATTGCACTAGCTAACCATAAAATTGTTCTGCTATATATGGATTGACAATGTAAAAAGAAAGAACAAGGGGAACAAAGGGCGGCTACAAAGGATTGATGCCTATAGATTTCTCCTTAGGTCCATAGAAGCATCTACCCCTCTTATTCATTATCCTACACTTCCTGTAGCTCCTCAAAATTTATGCTCACTGTTATTGTAGCATCAACTTTGAGTATAATATGGAAATACAAAATGGTGGGAAATAAAAATTTCTTTTATTGCATGTTCACTGCAAACAAATTTTATTTACTTAATTTACATAGATAAACTATATAAAAATATAAATAAAATGTTGGGTCTTCTAGACTTGCAATCTCGACTTTAGGCTCCGCAAAACCTGCAAAACTAGTCAATTATGGGTTCGTCAGCTCCTAAGCAAACGATAAACTGTATAAAAGGCAAAACTATGACTTTAACTATTAGTTTAGTATTTATGGTTTAGCTCGATCTTCATTTCATAATTTCGCAATCAACGATACAACTCATAACAATATTAATATATTAAAAAGGTGTCGGTGAGTAGTAACATGTACCTAAGTGAATTTTTATGCAAAAAGTGATGTTTAGTGGACTAGTGTAGTGATGTGATGAGTGCATATGTGATAATGTGTGATTGATCATGATCTATATGTGGTATGTCTACATAATAAACTCAGAACACGACACTTGCAATCAATCATATCTCTATATGCATATGCAGAGATGCAAAACTAATACAGTGCTTGTATGGAGGTATATGTTTCCAGTGTAACATAAATTTTCTAATGCAAGCTGTTAAACGCACAACATATCGAGATTAAAACCCCCGTAATGTCATTTCTATCTCTACGTGACTTATTATGTTCTCGACACTGCTAAATATTTATTGGGACTGTAAACTTCCCACTTTGTTATATATATATATATATATATATAATAAGTACTGTAAAAAATTTCATACAGTCGGTTTGACTGGGAGTCACTAAATATACCTGCATAACTAATGAGCTTACAGCCAGTCACTGCCGGTATCACCAAGATATATGCACTTCGGAGGAGCTTACAGCCGGCCCAAGCAAGGAGCCACCGAAAGGTAGTACTTCCTCTAGGTTCACCCGCTTTACGACGGTCTCTTACTCTGGAGGACACGCTGGGTGTCCTTATCCAATTTTAACCCCTTGGTGTTACTTATAGATCAACACGGTTCTTACCATCTTAAATCTCTTATGGGAGAGTTCGAGATTAACGACATTGAAGAATCCTCTCTTTCCCACCAATGACGAACATTTCAGTCACAATTCACATTTCTAATACAAACTGTAATTATACTAAATTTATAGCCATTGCGACACAACTAGTCTATCATTCTAATTGCCTTTCTCATTCAATTTCAAAGTTCCTTATATTAGAAAATTCTCACTCCACCAAAGGAGTGCCACCATTTTAATAGGCATCGGGATATGTCTAGACGTTAATATTTCACACATTAGGGTGTGCCATGCAATTCTTACTAGAATTCATCAAACTAACATTCGTGAAAAACCACAATCAATAAATATATGTTAATCTTCATAACACATCCATATTAAATACTTCACTGCAACAAGTTCAAACATGAAGATTAATGATAGTTGCTAGCAATCACATATCTTCAATTCCCATATATAACATCACGATTTGAATGCTCACTTTTTCGAAAGCTATGCAGCCATGTTGAGTAGTCGGACATAGTAAATGTTAGGGCTGGTATACCGTACCGTACCGTATTATCATTACTCTACCGTCTACCGTACCGGAATACTTGGTACACAAATTTCTCTACCATTACCGTGCCAAGATTTTGGTATTACCGAGTTCGGTACTACCAGAATATTGGTACGGTATTGGTAATACCATGGTACTACCGGACATCAATTAGCTTAAAAAAATAACATTCATATAAATGGCAAATGAAGGATAAATAAGCTCAACATAAATATATATGAAGAAGTTCCAACATAAATAATTATATATATATATATATATATGAAGAAGTTCCTTAATTCACCGAGGCCAAACAACAAATCAGGGTTGTAGACTTTATTGTTGTACAATTTCAGAGATGTATAAGTTTCAATATAATATATCTTTATTGTATGAAAATCAGTTTCAACATTCTACAATATGATTGATTTAATATGCTACTCTATTAGATTCAACATTCTGCAATATGCTTAATTAGATATAATTGGATAGCTTCAACATACAGAGAAAGAATGACAACAATTCCCGAAGTTAAGAAGATTCATATATAAAGAATGACAACAGTATTGTTATTTTCCGTTCATAACATTCATGATATTTGATGGTTCTTTCATTTCTGTGTATTGTTCTACTCCTTTTTTTTCCCAGTATGTATCTCATTTAGAAGATTCATATATAAATCAATTTAAGGATTATGATACAAATATAATACATAAATAAGATTTCACCTATATTAACTCCTAAAAAAATACAAAAATTAATTTGATAAATCAAATCAGAAGATCTTTTACATTCTAAATTCTTAATTACTTGTGAATAATAATACCCAAGATCTCAAGAAAACCCAACAAGAACAAGAAGAAGATGGATCTTATATTAATACACCAACTAAACTCTCATGTTTCCTAATTTGTCAAAAAAATCTTCCAAAAATACCGTACTGATGGGGCTAAAGAAGGTAGGCGGCGTCGCGACAGCGTGGTGCTTCGGCAGCGTAGTGCGTAGGTCAATCAGTGCGTGTGCCCTAGATTCAAAAAAAGAAAAAAAAGGAAGAAGGAAAAATAGAAGAATAGTTGAAGTACTAGTATAACTGGGGTGAAAAATTGAAAAAGAAAATAAGAAAAATGGGCCTGGAGCTAAGTCTGGGCATGGGTTTTTAAATATAAAAAATAAATTAAATATATATTAATTACTTGGTATGATACGGTATACCATGGTATCAGTATTGGGTACCAGTACCATACCATATAATTTCGGTATGGTACAATACCGAGATTTCGGTATGGTATTACCAAGATTTCGGTAATATATAGTATGGTAATGATATGGTACGGTATGGTATGGTAATATGGTATTTTTTGACACCCCTAGTAAATGTACCATTTTTAAGTGTAAAACGATCCTTACTTTACTTTTAAGGGTAAGTCATCATCGTTCGTAAAATTTTCTATACACATCATTATACAGGGGCAGAATAATCATTAGAAAAAATCTTAAAAGTTGTATACATAAAAATGTATACACATCATTCATTAAAAGTTGTATACATAGAAATGTTGAAAATAGCGCAATTAATGCAGTGCAAATGTAGTGTTCAAGCCACCAATAGCGTAAAGCGTAAATAGCGTAACGCATAACGTAAGCTACGAAGAATTTTTATTTTTAAATTTAAAATTTAAAATTTTATTAACTAAAAATTTGTAAAATTCTAAATAATTTTCTAAATTTTAAAAAATAAATTTGAAGGCCAAAAAATGTTACATATTCACCTAAAATGAAACTTAACGTTCAAGAATCAAGAATTAAGTTATAGGAACTAAGAACACACATAAAAGTGAACATAAAATGGAACAGAACTGCTAAGTGAATGATGTAGATTAGCTTCCTTGACTCTAATCAAATACCCCTAATTCAAACTTTAAAATCCAATAAATTAAAACAATGATATTAAAATAAAGTATCGAAAAGAAGACAGAAAATAAGAGAAACCCCTAATAGTTGGGTTGCTAGCTGGAATAAAAAAAAATTAATGAAAATTAAGAAATTCTAAGAAATTCACTGGTAACGGATATACAGTTGTCAGAGAATTGCTGGATCCTAGATGATGCGGTTTGTTTTTGGTGAACGTGTGGATGCACCAGGCGTGAGTTCTTACTCGATTTGTATTGAAGGAGGAGACTCCTATGTAGACGACCCTTGACTGGACGAACGGTACTGAGGTAGGCGGTATTGAGGTGGAGGTTGATGCTCGGCTCGGATCTTTGGGGCTCGGATCCGAGGGTCTTGTGTACCTGCAGACGGTCTCGGAACACCCGGGTTGGTCCCGGTGGCAGACCCTCCGACGATCTAGTCAGTACTAAGGGAGAGTAACAGTAACTAGGGTTTGAGTGCAGAAAGTTTGATTACCTGGAGTAGGAGTAGGGGTCTGGTATTTATAGAAGAAGCCAACCGGGTCTGGACCCGGTTGTCCGGGTGGCTGAAGCGGTGGAAAATCGGGCGGTATAGGGCTGACGTGATAGAGGCCCGGGCAGTTTTCCGGCGCTGATGTGGCAGATCCGAAGGATCAGAAGGAGCGCGCATCCTGAGGGATCCTGTGGCCCAGGACGGGCCACGTTATTCCTGACCCATATTACAAGCCCCACACTCCTGTAGGACTGGGTGAACCAGCTATGTAGGAGTGATTCTTTGCCTCTGTAGGAAGAGCAAGGTGGAAGGTGCGGTGAGAAAGTAGGTTTTGCTATTTCCAGAAGAGGCCAAGGGGTAGGAGGAAGGGATCCCTTATTTGGAGTTTGCGTGAGATGCTGTGTAGAAGAGTCGGAGTGACGCTCGCCGAACCTTAGGGTCGGCAGACGAGCCTTGGGGGTCGGCAGACGATCCTCTCGCTATTTGGAAGTGCGAGAGGACGTCGAGGTCTGTCGGGATGGGGCACGGTTTGCCGAGCATCTGGGGTTGGTAGACGAGCTCCGAGGGTCGGCAGACGATCCCCTCGCTAGTTGGAAAAGCGAGGGAATGTTGAGGTCTGTCGGGTTGGAGCACGGTTTGCCGCGCGTCTGGGGTCGGCAGGCAAGGGCCCTTACTTGCTGGAAAAGTAAAAGGGGCATCGAGGCCCTGTTCAGTAGGGGCTACGTCGGTAGGTGATCCCCTCGCTAGTTGGAAGAGCGAGGAAGAGGCGAGGTCTTCTTCAGGGGCTCGGTAGACGAGCACTAGGGGTCGGTAGACGAGTCCTTCGTGGCAAGAGGAGGGTTCATGGGGCTTGCGGTGCTATCCGAGCGCCGAGCTCCTCTGAATCAAAGGGCAGTTGGGGCTCGTGGTGCTATCCGAGCGCCGAGCCCCTCTGAATCAAAAGAGGGCAGTTGGGGTTCGCGGTGCTATCCGAGCGTCGAGCCCCTCTGAATCAAAGGAGGGTAGTTGGGGCTCACGGTGCTATCCGAGCGCCGAGCCCCTCTGAATCAAAGAAGGTCAGTTGGGGCTCGCGGTGCTATCCGAGCGCCGAGCCCCTCTGAACCAAAGGAGGGCAGTCGGGGCTCGCGGTGCTATCCGAGCGCCGAGCCCCTCTGAATCAAAGAAGGATAGTTGGGGCTCACGGTTCTATCCGAGCGTCGACCCTTCTGTAAAATAGAAGAGGAATTTGTGGCTCGCGATTCTATCCGAGCGTCGATCCTTCTGTAAAATAGAAGAGGAATTTGTGGCTCGCGCTTCTATCCGAGCATCGACCCTTCTGTGAAAATAGAAGTGGAATTTGTGGCTCGTGCTTCTATCCGAGCGTCGATCCTTCTGTGAAATAGAAGAGGAATTATTGGCTCGCGATTCTATCCGAGCGTCGACCCTTCTGTAAAAATAGAAGAGGAATTATAGGCTCGTGCTTCTATCCGAGCGTCAACCCTTCTGTGAAATAGAAGATGAATTATTGGCTCGCGCTTCTATCCGAGCGTCGACCCTTCTGTGAAATAGAAGAGGAATTATTGGCTCACGATTCTATCCGAGCGTCGACCCTTCTGTGAAAATAGAAGAGAAATTACTGGCTCGCGCTTCTATCCGAGCGTCGATCCTTCTGTGAAATAGAAGAGGAATTATTGGCTCGCGATTCTATCCGAGCGTCGACCCTTCTGTGAAAATAGAAGAGGAATTACTTGCTCGCGCTTCTATCCGAGCGTCGACCCTTCTGTAAAATAGAAGAGAAATTATTGGCTCGCGATTCTATCCGAGCGTCGATCCTTCTTTTTATGAAGAGGAATTACAAAAAAAATTCACTCAATTTTGTCCCTTTTTTTTTTATGAAGAAACAAATAAAGGGTGCTTTTAGAGGAAAATTTGGAGAAGCAAAAGGTATTTTAACAAATCGCTTTTCGCACCCTTCCAAATTCACCAAAAAGCAGCACCCACCTTTAGACTGACATATGGGACCATCAACTGGTGACATGGACCCACGCATTAAGCCAAAAAGAAGAAGAAGAAGAAGAAGAAGAAGGTGATGATAATGCAAGAAACGGCTAAAGCCTCTCACGTGATTATTGCTACTTTTTTTTTAACATCACAAAAGTGGCTATTTTCTACTAATTCTTTATTAATATCTACAGAA
This sequence comes from Hemerocallis citrina, assembly GCA_017893485.1. NCBI lineage: Eukaryota > Viridiplantae > Streptophyta > Magnoliopsida > Asparagales > Asphodelaceae > Hemerocallis > Hemerocallis citrina. Next base: position 293,155,036 of record CM030362.1, read on the forward strand.
TGTTTTAATGGGAGAGTTAGGATTTGTAACAAACAAATTCTAACTTTGTAACTATATAAACACGTATAATATACGTTTAAACTATCCCACAAATTTAAATGTGCACCGTACGTGTAGCTCAAATCAAAACATTCAAATATAAACTATTTTTTTTTCTTATTCGATATATATTCATTTAATTTGATGACTTTATTTTTTTTAAACGTGCATCGCACGTACATTATACTAGTTATAATAATTTCTAAGAATATTTTAACAATTAGAATAACATTTTGTAACAAAATCCACAACCGATTAATTTGTAACCCATGCTCCACAGTAGTTCAAAAATGAGGTCAACAATAATAGAAATCTTGTACAGAATAATAATAGAAGGATAGAAGTTCATTGTAATAGTATTTTGTTGGCATTTTTTTAATGATAATGGATGTGTCCTTTTTTTGAATTAAATGAGGAAATGCCTCTCTCTCTCTCTCTCTCTCTCTCTCTCTCTCTCTTCAACTCCTATATAATGAGGCCCTCGACTCCATCTCTCTCTCACAACACAAACCACACCACCCTCTATCACTTCCACTAGAGTGATTAGTGAGCCTCTTCCTATTCATCGATCATTCTTCTTTTTCTCAGTCTGAGCTTCTAATTCTTGAACTCCTTCATCCACATTTTAGCCTTTCTTTTTCTTCACTTAGCTACTTTGTTGTTGTTGTTCTTGAAAACTAGGAGAGACAAAGATGTTGGGCTTATCTACTCATAACCCTTTGGCCTTCACCTTTGGCCTGCTAGGTATGTATGTACATATATATCTATCTATTTGTAATTTGTAACCTACTATAGTGTTTGTTTTGTTTTTTAGAATAAAGGGTTACGTCGTAGCCTGGTTTCAAATCTTTTACCATCTGAGCTACAACTCAGTTGGCACAATGGTGCTAGCTAATTGTGTTCAACAAATAGTTTTAATATAAATCTAAATATTTTCTTGTTATACATGTTTTTGTTTCACAGGTAACTTGATCTCATTCATGGTGTACCTAGCTCCACTGTAAGCATCAAATAATACTCGATCAACTGTTGTTCCTTGTAAGATATATAGATCATCATGTAATTTTTGTTGTAGGCCAACTTTCCAAAGAATCTACAGAAAGAAATCGACAGAAGGGTTCCAATCCCTGCCCTACACCGTTGCTCTTTTCAGCGCGATGTTGTGGATATACTACGCGCTCCTTAAGAGCCACGATGCGGGCCTCCTTATTACCATCAACTCCGTCGGATGCTTCATCGAGACCACCTACATCATCCTTTACCTCGTCTACGCATCAAAAGATGCTAGGGTACGTATTGTCTTCTATACATATAGTCTTGTTTTCTAGCTATCAATCTCATCTTTCTGTTTCATTGATTTTTTTCCGATGATTATATCTTGTAGATCTACACGGCAAAGTTGCTTCTCCTCTTAAACGTAGGGCTGTTCGGCCTAATTGTTCTCCTCAGTCTCATAGTCATGAAGGGCTCCGACCGAGTTGTTGCCCTTGGTTGGGTTTGTGTTGGCTTCTCAGTCTGTGTATTTGTTGCACCATTAAGCATCATTGTAAGTAGACCAAATTAATTTGCCTAGCTAGCTAGTATTCAATTCAAAAATTAGTCCATATATATATTGAACTACTAATCAGTTATGTATTGAGTTGGGCTTTAATTTGCAGAGGCTTGTTATCCAAACAAAGAGTGTCGAGTTCATGCCATTCTACCTATCCTTCTTCCTCACAGTTAGCGCGGTCGTCTGGTTCTTCTATGGCTTACTTTCTCATGACATATATGTCGCGGTAAAATTCTTATTTTTTTTAAAATTACGTACAATATATCATGACCATTAATTTCCAAATACTAATTAACTTAAGTATTTTACTATTTTTAGATTCCAAATGTACTAGGTTTTCTCTTTGGAATGATCCAAATGGTGCTCTACGCGGTGTACATGAATGGAAGCAACAATCCTCCTCCGAAAAATATGGAGCTACAAGAAGAGGGTAACTTGCCCGAACACGTTATAACGATCTGGTCGACAGAGGTTTATCCGATCGATTCAAAGGAGGTTACTAGCTGCGAGAACAGTGAGGGAGAGGACAAGGAGTGTGAATTAACCGACAATGCCGACAAGATGGAAAGCATGGGAAGAGGAGGTTGAGATGAAGAAAAATTCATGCCTAGAAATTTAACTATATAATTTGATGCAACATGTAATTTTCATGAGAAGGCCGGGGAGGCTAGCTAGCTAGCTCTTCTCTTGAGTTAGTACTCATGTGAAAAATGAGAGAGTGAAGGGGGGAAGAGAAAAAGGTTAAGTACATAATGTCCATCTTGTTAATTTACGTTAATTATGAGAACGAGAGAGAATTTAAACATTCATATGTGTAAATTTCTCTGCATTTTGTTGTTGTATTTTGGGTTGGTTATGAGTGTACTTTGTGTACGTTGAGGATATTGAGGGCTTGTTATATTTTAAAATGGTGCTATAAATATATATATTTTTGGTGCATTTGCATTGTTGCTTATGGCATGATTAAAGATTGAATGATGCTGAAAATACTTGGAAGAGTAATTTTATTTGGATTAAGATTGATGGAGAATGTAAGTAGAGTAAGGGAATTTCTCAATTAGGTCCCTCAAGTAATTGGTAGTCTTATTAATCTTCCAAATCACTAAAAGACCATGCTAAATTTGGGAATTGTAATATTCAGCTGCAATAGTTGAAACACACTAAAAGATAAAATACAAAATATGACAAAAAAACAAAAAAAAATAAGCTGGGAGATATGGCTAAATATAGGATTAAATCGGAACCGTTCAAATCGGACACCTACAAACAGGTCCGAAATGAAAACTGGATCTTTCTTCAAAGCCCAATAACTCAAAAACAGATATGTCCTATTGGGTACGGGTAACAACCCGCTACAAACCAATTCAGATATTTAAAGAGTAGTTCAAATTCGTGATTATCTCTAAGAGACAGTTTAAACAGTCTCTCTTACGAAACGAGTTTAAACTCTATACATCTTTACGAAATGAGTTTAAACTCTATACATCTTATCCAGAAACACCGGGACATAGGGATAAATTATTATCTCTAAACTGTCTCTAAAGACGACTATAAATACCCCAAGAGTTCGTCGTCAGGATCCATCCCGGTGTATTGAACTTTTTTGCAGGTTCACAGCAGCAGCGAGAAACCAGTCAAACGCCAGTGAAAGTCAACAGGTTTGTCTTGTTCGTTTTCTCAAAGAATCCACAAATTCATATGTTTGCTCCCCACACCAAAATCAACAACAACACTGAGCAAAAAAGATAAAACATGAAATGACAGTATAAGGAAGAGATTAAGCAGAGGTTGCCTTAATAGAAGATAAAAATGAAAAAAATCAATTGAGCTGGTTTGAACATATATAATGAAGGCTGGTAACCGTTCTAATTAGAAAATTTTATCAAATGATGAAGGACAACAAAAAAAAAGTAAAGATAGAGCGCAACAAACTTAGATGTCAATAACGTTTGATGGAAAGAGAAAGGTGGTTCTCAATAACATTAAATGAAGGAAAATGATTTATGTCGCGGATACCAAAATCCTGGAACAAAAGCCTTGGCATTGTTGTTGTCTCTTTTTTTCTATTTGATTGCGTCTTAGTCTAATCTCAAATCTAAGACATCTTATTCATCGCAATCCTCTACCATATAAACTATAACTTAACTAGATTTGCCTGTGACCACGTGCCTACGGCACGTATTCGGAACGATACATTATATGAAAGTCTTGTAAACAGTAAAACAACAATTATATAGCTCAAGTTTGAATAGTAAAATAATAATTAGTTGTAAATAAAAGTCCATGTTTCATTAATATATGTTGAAAAATAATTATAAATGGAGATTATGTAAAATCCAACTTCTTAGAACTTTGAGTGTGGAAAATGATGAAATTTAACTATTAATAAGGTATTTGCTATTTTCAATATAACATGAGCAATAAAAAAATGCATAAAAAATTTGAAAATTTACAAACCTGAAATCTGAAAGCATAAATTTCTGAGTAAATAGAGAGAGAATAAGAGACAGAGAGAGAGAGAATAAGAGACAGAGAGAGAGAGAAATAAATAAATAAATAAATAAATAAATGTGTTGTTTGTGATTTGAATTTGAGTTTTGGAAAAAATTTTGGGCGGAAAAATATATTTTGTGAGGTTAGATCTGGATCATTGATTTCAACCCTATTAAATAACTATTGAATGGGAGACACTTGATAGCTTTCTTTGTATTTTATTATATAGATCATTGTTATTGTTGTAGTAATAGTAAATCCATTACTTAATTGCGAAAGAGCCCTTGGTTTTTTGTTAGGCTTTTGTGTAAGTTTTTGGTTTGCGTAGGTGTGGGATGATGGTGAGTGCCACATGTTGTTGAAGCTAACGTATAACTAGAGCCACGTGAGCAATGCATGCAGGGGGGTGATTCTGTTGTATGCGGCGGCGCCAACGCCATGGGAGAAGTGGACATGCATGGGGCCCACACCCAGGTTGGGATGGAGTCTTTTGTAACCGTTCTGTTAGGGGTCTCTTGTCGCTCGGGGATAAGAAGAGATTTAAGGTAACCATCACCCAGGGCCAGGGCCGGCCCTAAGTTTCCGGAGGTCTATGGAGAAATACCCAAATAATTATTTTTAGGATCTCTAATTACAAAATATTTTTTTTTTCGCACAAAATACGTATCTATAATTATAAGAAAAATACAAATTTAGGGACCCCTAAAATTACAAAAAAAAATTGGGGGTCTGAGGCGACCGCCTCACCTGCCTCAAGGTGGGGGCCGGCCCTGCCGTCACCACTGCCCGTCCTTGATCGGCAATTTCTAGTTAGGGTTCTTTCGGTAGAAGCATACATTGCAGGGATAATTTGGTCAGGAGAACAATGCCAGGTGAGCAGTGTCCATTATAACGATAATATTAACAGTGCATGTCCAAAACAGAAAGTTTTTAAGCCGGATCAAGGATGGTGATGTTTGCTTAATCTCATATGTGAAAAGCAGTTTAACATACAACCCCTTGAAGCTAGGTATCACCGATGAATGTATGTCTAGACAGTGAAGTGAGAAAAGGATTTATGTCCTTTTGGATTTATGTCTTGCATTCTAAGTTCAATATGAAGAAAAGACAGTGAAGTGAGAAAAGGATTCGAAGCGAATATTGGAAGAATAAGGAAGCAGTAGCAATAACAGGCAGAAGTAAAGCAGGTTGCAGTCGACAACTAGAAATAATAATCGACCGCAACAATCTCAAGTGCTCTTTGACTTTGCAAGAACAAAAGCAGTCAACTGCTCTTTTGGAGCATTCGACCGCAAAGCAGCGGCTGATGCTATTTTGGACCGATTCTTGGGGATTTACTTTGAGCTCAACTTCTTCTACAAGTTAGATCGTACGGCTCTTATCGTACGGTTATCTCTTCATGTTATATCGGACGGTTATTGTATCGAGACTATAACCTAAGGTTCCTCTATATCTCTATATAATATTGTATTGGCCTCCATTGTGAGGTGTGTCAAAAGTATAAAGTACTTTATCTCAGAATTTTCATTCATAAACAATAAGTATCTTCTAGTGAGGTTTAAGAGATATATATGTTCTTGGTGAGAGTGATTGTAACTCTTGTATCTTCTCTAGTTGAATAATATCTCGGTCATTTCTCCTTCAGATTAGGTTCGTCCGAAACGTAACAAAATTGTGTACTTTGTGTGCTTGATTTTGTATACTTGCTTGATTATTTGTACTGATCGGTTATCAAATTCTCCTCAACCTCTTTCATTGCGGGCAAAATTCCTAACAACTAGTATCAGAAGCTAGGTTGCTGGAGTTCCTTGGTGAAGATAACAGATCAGAGTTTTACAAAGATCAAATAGCTCGACGATATGATCAACTTTAATATCTAGAAGATGGACATGTACAACGCATTGGTTCAACAGGGCTTGGATATAGCCCTAGAAGGAGATAAAGAAAAAGCATTCTGCATGAAGCAGGAGAAGTGGGAGGATATTTGTTCAAAAACCTTAAGTTTAATCCGGCTATCATTTATGATCGATGTCAGGTGCAGGAGAAGCGCGGCGAGTCTGTGGGCAAGAGTCAGAACTGATTACTCGGAATTGTTGTCACGTGATCAGATGTACTGGAATAGAAAATTGATTCGTTTCTCAATGATCATACAATGAAATTCAATACGGAGTTATCTAAATTGAGAGCGGAAAACATAGATGGTCTAAGCGTAGAGGATAAAGGTTTCAACTTAATATATTCACTACCAGATTCGTACAAACATTTGAAAACCACCATGTTATATGGGAAATCTGTCAAGGAGAAGGTTTTGGTAGCAGGTGTGATCAAGGGCTTAAAGGATCATGAACTTAGGTATGAGACTTAGAAATTGTCGTCTACTTCTATGAGTTGCTTGGCGGTAAATAGTACTTCAATTGGAAGGAAAAGTACGTGTAAGGGTGGGGTCCGTTGCCACTATTGCAGAGGGATAAGGAATTACAAGATGGATTGTCGCAAGTGGTTGAACCAGATAGGTGTCAACTTAGTCAGTGTCGTTGAATCAAGTGATAATTTAGATGGTCTTCTTGTTTCAAGTTCTAATGATATGGATTCTGAATGGTTTCTTAATTCGGATAGTAAGGGGGATATTTTTTACTTTTACGTCTAAAACATTGTCGTTGTGTAAGGATGAGGTTTAGTGAGATTTGTGACGTAGTGTGTGAGAGAACAGTTGAGTTGGGGATGAAAGGGGTACACACTTGAGAATGTCAAGCATATTCCTTTAATGAAACAAAATCTGATATCTTTGAGAACTCTGGAAGCACGGGGATGCAGGTACACAACTCGATATGGAGTTCTAGAGGTTTGGGAAGGTCGTCGTAAGGTGATAAGGGGAAAGAGGGGGTATTGAGCAGAATCAACACAACCACTACTAGCTTTGTGGGAATAAAAAATCTTGGCCTAGTGTTTCTAAGCCCTGCGTTTCAAAGCTTTATCTGGTTTATCGTCATTAGAATCACCGACGTAAGACTGCAACATTCAAATATCTTCTAAAGGTGGAAAGTATCTCGGGGTAGGTGAAGTTTGTACGGAGGGTGGCGCCATCGTGTTGACTCTTATTTGGGTATGCCCTTGAAGGGGGCATAAAATTGGAGAAATAATAGGTGGAGGTAGATTCGACTAGAAGAAGAAGTCACTAAACCGGGTTGTTTGCAAAATGATAAAGAAAGAGTCTAGAGGCAATTAATCACACATGTAAGGTGGCATGAGTATGCAATCCCAGATGGGGATTGTTGGGTTTATGTCTTGCATACTAGGTTCATTGTGAAAAGAACACGATGAAGCGAGAAGATGATTTGAAGCGAATATTAGAAGAAGAAAAAATGAGCTGTAGCAACAGCAGGCAGAAGCACAACAACAATCTCAAGTGCTCTCTAACTTGGTGAGAACCAAAGTAGTCGACTGCTCTTTTGGAGCAGTCGACCGCTAGTGGCGGTTGATGCTATTTTGGGCCAATTCTTGGGGAGCCCAACTTCCTCTCCAAGTTAGATCGTACAGCTCTTATCGTATGACTATCTCTTCAAATTATATTAAACGGTTAGTGTATCAAGACTACAACCTAGGATTTCTCTAGATCTCTATATAATATTGTGATGGCCTTCATTGAGATATGTGTCAAAAACATCAAATACTTCATCTGAGAGTTTTCTATTGTAAACAACAAGTATCATCATGTGAGGTTTGAGAGATAGATAGATTCATTCTTGGTGATAGTAATTATAACTCTTATATCTTCTCTAGTTGAATAATATCTCGATCGGTTATTTTTTTCCCACATTAGGTTTGTCCGAACCAGGACAAAAATGTGTGTTTTGTGTGCTTGATTTGATTTACTTGCTTGATTATTTGTATTGATCAGTTATCTCCTCAACTCCTTCCGTTGCGGGCTAAATTCCTAACACATCCCCCTTAGAGTCCTGCTGATCGCTCAGCAATGTGCCATGTGCTTGTAGAACAGTGGAAGACCCTTACCCTCCGCAGCCTTCACCCGAGGGATCAAAGACTCTTGCACACCGCATCAAACTCTAGTAGAAAGACAAAGTTGGTAGAGTTCTCAACAGAGTTAAACGTGAGATTGAGTTTCAACAACTCAGATTCATTTACCTTCTAAACAATTGAAGTAAAAAAAATACTAACAAAACAATTGGATTAGTTAGAACAAAAAATTTAAATTATTTTTTTAGAAAATATGTTTAAAATAATAATTTTCTTAACTACTAATTAGGAGGTCCTAGTTAGGGTAACAAGCAAGGAAAGAACTCAAAATCAAATCACACTTAGGGAGTGGAGAGTTTGGTCCCTTTCACATGCATGACACTAGCTTTCCATTTCAAGCACAAAAGCCCAAGTTAACAAATTAAGATGGAATGTACATCAAAAGATTAAGACTAATCAATTAGCAAAAAATAATCAAGACTAATTAACAATAAGACCAGGTTCATATATATCACTTGTTTTATTAATGTACACTGATAGTTTCAGCTATTAATTTTATATCCTGCCACAACTAATTAACATAGTTTTAGAGTATGTAATTTTTTGTGTTTGCTAATATTAAACTCAACCGACCAAATTAAATACCTTGTATTAAACCTAATCTTTTCTAGGTTCATTAAATTCATTTGCCTTCAATCTTCATTGACCTAACTACAGTAGCTATATACAATGACTGAAGACACTTAGAGGACGTTTGGTTTGGTAAGCAGTGAATCTAGAATTACCCTCTGAATTATCTAGTTTGATAAGATATAGGTATAAGTTTTAGAATGATTCTTAAATTTGGATGGGAATTAAAATCTTTTTTTTTCTTTTTTTTTTAATTTGATTTTGAGATAAAAGTGACCATAGTCACCTGTTTCATTAATGGAGAGTTAACGAAACGTATAGTACGAAATATTATAAACCCTACAAAATAAACCACACAAACTCCAAACCACATCCAACTGAAAAGAAATACATAGCCATCTGCCAAAATCTACCAAAAGTCTGGCTGTCAAAATATCCGTCAACCTAAGCTTCTGAAGTCAGCTCACCGATGGTACTCCTCTCCGTCAGTGCGGGGAATCAAAATCTTTTGTTGGGAAGGATATACAATTCCTCTTTAAAAGTGTGCATTTATGGATTTCATAAAAAATAACTGAGATTATCTGGGTGGAATTTGTGCATAGTTTTATTGGGTTTTTTTTTTAAATAAAACCAAAATGGTATTTTCGATAATGTCTACTATAGCGAAGGATAGATAGGAATGAATTGGTCTGTACCAAACACGGTAATACTATATTCCATGCAATACAATATCTTGCACCAAACGCAGTATTGCAACATTCCTGAGAATCATAATTTCTATCCTTACATTTCCGTGAATCCGCCCATTCCAAGAAATTCTCCAATCCGCGTATCAAACACCTGGTTAATGATCCTAATTAATTCCTAATTGTCTTAATTTAGGTTCAATATTCATTCATGTGATCTAACTTCTAGGATTCTATCCAAGTTTCCATTGCAGCCCTAATTGTCTCGATTGCAGCCCTATCCTTGATTCTATCCAAGTTTAACCTAACTTCTAGGATCTAATTAACTTCAGTACTGTAATACTTTTCGTTTCCTTCTAAATACAAAAGACTACAGAAATTGATGATATTCCTTGAGTTGAGTGTGGACGGTTGGTTGTCCACAAGACTGGGAAAATTTTGGACGGTTCATTGGGTTTAACTCCCCACACATTAACTTCACCACATAATTAATTAAGAGGTAAATTAAAATATTGATTTTCCTTATTAGTCCCCCACGAACTGCTAATTCCATATTAGTCCATCGATCAGTTTTCCAATCCAAATAGAATGCAGGGGGTATGTAAGTTTCTGGAATCCTAAGCAAGTTCTCAAATGGGACCTTTAACAAGTTAACAAAATAATTATTTAAATGCAAACAAACTTTGAGCATTGGAGAACAAACTATTTAAATGAAAATAAATTTATATATATGCTTCCAAAAAAAAAATTAATTGTTAACGTATGCTTTTATATAAAATGTCTCGTGACAAAAAGAAACTCGGACAAACTCCAACAGCAAAAGCGAAATATGTCATCTCAAAAAGGTAAATATGATATATTAAAGAACACGATCAGAATAAAATGATGATGAATATATGTATATGAGAATACTAGTTGGAAGCGTAAAAATATAGGGCTGCAATCGAACCGAGCCGAGCCGAATACCTTCAGGCTCGAGCTCGAATCGTTTACGAAACGAGCTCAGTTTTGAGCTCGAGCTCGGTTCGAGCCGAGCTTTGACTGTATTCGAACCGAATAGCTCTCGAGCTTAGCCTAAAAAAAAAAAATCCAAGCTCGAGCTCGGTTCCAGCCGAGCTTTGACCGAGCTCGAGCCGAATAGCTCGCAAATAGCTCGATTCGTTTGCAGCCCTACTTAAAATGTAGAATAACCAATAACCATATGCACTTGAAAATTTGGTTAGAAATTTATCATAAACAGGTAAATATGATATATCATAAAATATTGAAAAAATATGATAGAGTGGCATACATGGGCTAAGTGAAAAATAATATTACATTCATAAAATAGTAAAATGACATCTATAGCTATGTGAAAAATAATTAGTTTTAAAATAAAAATAATTGAAAAATTAATTTGCCCTAGCAAGTTTCAAACTTGTAACTTTGGAATTTTTAGCACAACACTCTGACCAACTGAACTAATAAGCCAACTATTAATACAATGTAATTATATCAGAAAATATTACATTTTACTTTTTAACATTGTAAATAATTAAAAAATATGGGACCCTATAAAATTAGGGGTCCATAGCAGTTTCTTGAGCTGCTTGGGCCTAGATTCGTCCATGATAGAATGTCATAGAAAAGAATAAGATAGCAGGGTACAACAACTATTTTGTAGATAATGAAACCGTTTAACTTAAGAACTTTTCATGTAAGTAGGTTCAATGGATCAAGATTTTCGTGATGTTGCAATTGAGACCGATTACTTTCAAAAGTTGATTGAGGGACTAATATGAAATTAGTGATTTATCAAGGACTAATACAAAATTTCAGTATTTGTTGGACACCTATGTGTCCCTAATTTGACTGCTGGGAGGTCTCTTGATTTTACCCCCCCATTAATAAACTAGTTTGCATTAACTCCATTAACTTAATTATTGATTAAGAACCATGTTACATACTTGCAATTCTCTAGGTTTTCCACATAAACATATATTTGTATAATACCATGATTAGATTTCTAGATGACTAAGTTAATAATTTATCCAAGACAACCTTGAGGGGTTTCAGGTGGAAAATGTTGGATCTTGACCTTCATTTACTATTCTTTTAAAATAAAAAAAAATAAATAAAACCTTCATTTACTTTTCTTTAAAAAAAAAAAAAAAAGTTTAAAAATAAAAGTAACTTTTTACACTAACAGCAAGGTTAAGTGCTCTTTCCTAGTGTGTGTGTCTATATATATATATATATATATATATATATATATATATATATATATGGGTAAAAGGGATATGAGCAACTTGCTCATTTAGTAAATGAGCAATTGATTATGTGGCATGCATGTGATACATTGGACAATTAACCCTTTAAGGAATTTTCAATCACATGTTTGCCACATCATCAATTGCTCATCTCTACTACTATAATGGGAGAGCCCCTTAGTCAGTAACCCAAGTCAGTAACCCAACCCGTGCAACGCACGGGTTGGGTTACTTTGGTAAATATTTTCGAAAGTGGACCTGTTTGGTAAATATTTTCGAAAGTGGATCAGTTTGGAAATTATTTTCTTTTTCATTATGGACTAACTTTGGTAAATATTTTAGAAAGTGGATCTGTTTTGTAGATATTTTCGAAAGTGGTTCGGTTTGGAAATTATTTTCTTCTTACCCTTTTCATTATCCTTCAATTTTTTTCCACGTGCACGTGTGCACGTGTCTGATACTAGTTCACTAAATGAGCAAGTTGCTCATACCCCTTTTTCCCTATATGTGTGTGTGTGTGTGTGTGTGTGTGTGTGTGTGTGTTACTTAGATCTGAAATTTTATCGAGTGTTAGAACAAGGTTTGAGGTATCAGCCAATACGGAGAATTTTTTTTTTCCTGAGAATAAAGTGACCGAAGTCATCGATTTCATTAATGAAGGATTAATGAAACAACAAGATATACCTACTACAAATCCAAAATACTACAGTGCACTACAGCACGTACAAACAACATTCGAGTACAAAATACTACAGTGCACACCGACACTTACAGTCCACACACCAGTACAACAGACCCAAACCAAACGCACTCTCCTACACACTTCGCCTTCATCAAATGATTGTAGAAAACTACTATCCTGACGTGGCGAATTATTCTGTCCCCTCGAGGCGGATTCTCTTCCTCGTACCTGTTTGACCTGCCCAAGCATCTATAAGGAACAGAATTTTGTTCAGTAACCCAAGGAATCTACTTCGAATATTACGAAAGCATAAGTCATTTCTATCCAGCCAAAGGGATCACAGGACCGCCCCAGTCGTAATATCCCAGACTTGTCTATGCTCTTTCACAATGTTTCTGGATCTCCAGCTACCCCAAATGTCATCTATACAATTTGGTATCTCTATGGTGTTAAAACCCACACCCATGACTTCCCAGGTCAGCCTAGCTTTAGGGCAAAGAATGAACATATGGTTGATGTTTTTCTCTCCCAAGTTACACTGTTGGCACGTGACATCGATCGGGATATTGCGTTTCCTAATGTTCGTTTTGGACAGAATAGCGTTGTTCTGTACCAACCATAGAAAAGCTTTGACCTTGTTTGGAACTTTGGATTTCCAAATAGTAGAAGCCTGAGTATTTCTAATTCCCCCATCGTTCAAGAACCCATACATCGATGCGACAGAGAACATCGATGATGAGCTTTGTGTCCACACTCTTTCATCCTCGATACCCTTCTCAGGGCGCCCCACCCCCTCCAGTATTTCTTTCAGTGTCTCCAGTTGCATCTCTCCTACGCTGGATAATGTACCTCTGAAAACAATTCTCAGTCTCCTATTCTTCCACACGTCCCTGACGAGATCATCTTCCCTAGTAGCTTCACTTGCCAGCTGAGGGAAAAGCGATTCAATGGTGTTAGGCCCACACCACTTGTCCTTCCAGAACTTAGTATTACTCCCGTTGCCAATTTTGCAAGCCGTGTTCGAATGATAAATATCCCCCACTTTGGCAATGCCCTTCCAAAAAAATGACACCTTCCCTTGCTTACTCCATCCAAATCTAACAATTTTTCGTCTTCGATATCTCATGAACGAATTGCTCCACCAAGTCTTTCTTTGTTTATGCATTTTCCACCACTATTTGGATAGAAGCGCCTTGTTCATATCTCGTAGGTTGATAATGCCTAGTCCGCAAAACTCTTTCTTCTTACATACCCTCTCCCAATTCATCAATGCAACCCCTTATTGTCATCCCGATTTCCTTTCCATAGGAACATGTGCCTGCATCTATCGATTCTCTCAATAGCCCAGTTAGGGATCTCATAGATTGACATGAGGTATGTTGGAAGACTACTAAGGACGGAGCTGATAAGGACTATTCTACCTCCTAGAGATAGAAACTTTCATTTCCACCCTGCCAGTTTCTTCTCAATCTTTTCAATGAGAGGCATCCAATCTTCCTTAGTCATCTTTCCTGGTCTGATAGTGGTGCCTATGTACTTTAGTGGATATTCTCCTTTCTCACATTCTAGCAGCGATGAAGACAACTCAATCGAGTCTGCATTGTTGTTGCTAAGAGCAATAACACAACTCTTGTGGAGGTTAACCACCAATCCCGACCAGTACTCATAACATCTAAGCAGAATCCGAATAGACATAATTTCCTCCACCTGAGCCATCCCAAACATAAGAGTATCGTCTGCATATTGAAGAACAGACAAAGGTTCCTCGACACCTTTAACTTTGACGCCCTTTATTATTCCTCTCTTTATTCTCCTCTTATTCATTTCTGCCAATCCGTCGGCAGTGATCGTGAAAATAAGTGGTGAATAGTGGTGCCAATACGGAGAGTTGATTGACAAATGTTGTACATGTTGGATGGGAAGTTTGTTGAAGAAAACTTTGATAGTTAAGAGTTGATAACAAGTATCGATGCGGATACTAAATTTCTGAGCTGACGGTGTGAGAGTTTGAGGAGTTTTTTAATTTTTTAAAACCATTTTTATTCGGTGTGGATTATAATTGCTCGGTGAGTTACGTTGTGGAAGACAAATACTAACCGTTCATCGTAACTTTGTGCTAAATAATGATTGTGTCTGAAATATTTCTGCTATTCGGGTATCTCTTATTCTTACGTTGTACTGCTTCAATCAACAATATGTTGTTCATTTTCTCAAAAATAAAAGTAAAAAATAACAAAAATTTGATTTTTAACCACTTGATGGATAGCAATTAATAAAGAATATAAAATTGTATTTCTTGTGTACAAATATACATCTATCTATAACTATTATAATGGGAGAGATGGGGTGGGTAAACAAATAAACAATTTTTTATTTTTTTTTGTATGTGTGCAAACACGTGCAGCGCACGTGTTGGTAGGGATTTTTTTTGTCTTTTTCCTTCTTCCTCCACGTGCATCGCACGTGCATCATACTAGATTTTTTTGTCCTTTTCATGCCCCCTCCACGTGCATCGCACGTGCATTATACTAGTATAGTTCATTAGTATAGTTCATTAGTGAGTGGTTCACTTCATTATAGTCCAACATATGTGCTAATCCATTTAATATTTTGTGTATGAATATTGAGAGCTTTATGGGCCTAACATGATGCCTCTGGGCCAAGTTGTGGGCCCCCACAAATTCATATAAAGAACATAGCCTCAAAGACTCTAAAACATTGATGCAAAACATTGATGCATTTTCTAAAAGATTATTGTTTAGGATAGGACCTTAAACTATACATTGACATTACATTTTACATGGACATACATTATAGTTGTGTAACTTAAATTACAAGAAAATTGTATACCTCTATGAGAACCCATTTAGGTTGGCCGCATCAAAACTCCCACCCTCGCTCGCTTTCCTCTTCTCCCTCCAATCTGCCCCCCACCTCTTGGCCTCGGCAACTGCCCTCTCCCTGTCAAAATCTTTGTTTAAAGCCGCTGTCTCCCGTGACGAGTCATCATTCTGCGAACCGCCCTCTTCCTCCCCCAACTTCTGATCAGTTCTGCCCTCACCCACGCCTTTCTCCTCAACTGATCGCCTGCTTCGGCTCGACCGGTGGCCGGATGGAGAGGAGGTGGCAGGGTCAAATACCTGGGATGCCAGGTATGAGAGTGCTGTCACAACATCGGCGATGAGAGGGCGGGTTGCAGCCTCCTCCTGGATACACATGGAGGCCACGGCAAGAGCTTGGTAGAGGCCACGCGACGGGTACCGCCCTCCTAGCCTTGGGTCGGCTAGCTTTGGGAGCTTCCTTCGGTCGTTGAACATAGGACGGGCCTGCAAAATTGTTTTCATAACAAATTTATTTCTTAGATATATCAGGGAGAAATATAACTAAAGACCCAAAAATATCGGTAAAATATTCAAAGTAGAAAATCACGAGAAAGACATTCAAAAGTTTAGATTCTCAACATAACCAAGCCAAAAGAGGCCTCTAAAGTGAGATAAGCGAAGAACTCGACAAATCAAATTCTGATGTTTAACAATAAATCACATACCAATTATCTTAGAGGAATTTGCTCGGTATCCTTTTCTTTAAAACCCATTCTCATTTATACCTATCTACGATCAAAATTGTGATGTGCCCATAGTTTTCTGATATCGTATACTTTATTGTCACCCCTATGCAGCAAAATAATAAAAATTAAATAAAAGGTATATATATATATATATATATATATATATATATATATATATATATATATATATATATATATATATATATTACAGTAATATATATATATATATATTACAGTAATACTAATATTAAGAGTTTAAAAATGTGATTGTGGCATTAAGAGTTTAAAAATGTGAATGTGGCTTCAATTTGTGATATCTAGCAAATAAGCGTGTAAAATTCAGAAATATAGATAGCAAAAGTATACTCACAAATTCAGAAATTAAGTTGACAGAAAATAATCTGGTTTCAAGATAGAGGTATCGAAGTATGACCTTGTAAACTGATTAGCCTTCTCAGTTTAAGGCTGCAATACAAAATCTTATTTTCATTGAAAAAAAAATGATTATTATGATTGTAGCATTACAGTACGAAGCCAGATACAGCGATTAGCTCTGTAAATAGTTATTATCTTCATTATTCATTTGTCTAATAATTATTGAAAATAATAGTACCACAAAGCGCAGATTCATACATGCAGATTGGCGTGCACAATGTTCCATGTAATCTTCATGTCATGAATGTTCTTATGAAATAGTTTTGCAAGATTAAGACTATACATAATACGAAGCTAGCAAGTCATATGTTTTTGACTGTGAAAGCTTCAAAAGACAACCAACAATCCTTAGTGTGTTTGACGACGATAATATAGGCGAACTTCCAGAATACGGTTTTCAAATTGATAGAATAATTTCCAAGAAACCTAACAATAATCATAATATGTATGTGACTATGTGAGGACTAAGAGAACCAAGAAATTTTATTAGGGGACATTTGACTTTCATTAGCATAAATTGCTAGAGAAGAAAATAGGCGACACTGAATTTCATTAGCATAAATTGCTAGAGAAGAAAAAAGAACAATCTCCTGCATAATGTAAAGAGTAACAAGTATCTTTATGAGCTTAGGTGAATGCAAGAATCATATGTTATCTATTGACAGAAGAGAAAATTTTCTGAACATGAAAATCTTTGTAAGAAATCATATCAACTCAAGAATCTTTTTCATACATGACATTATTTTTTTTGCTAACAGAAAGATAAATATATCTTCATGAGCTTAGGTGAATGCTTGATACAAATCCTATCCATGTGCAGAATAGATGAGCTTCTAGAAAGCCACAGTTGAAATGTGAAATTTCCATATAAGATAACCCAACTGCAAGTAGATTTAGCCTTCAAGTCATGTTGTCCTGCGACTCCCAGTACTTAAAATAGGGTGCATCCAGAAAGGGGCTCATTATACTAAAGGATGTCATAGCAGTATGCCATTACACTAGTTTTCCATCAATTATATATGATAATTCGATTTAATACATAGTAATTCAGTAATATGTGACTCAGGTGTCATGTGAACCGAATTTCAACATGTCTAAGGCGTGGTTTAGTACATGGGAGTTCTCTGCAAAACCATCATATAGCAAAGGGTTGATTTTCTACGGACTAGTAAATACACGTGCGATGCATGTGTAAATAAATATATTTTTTTTAAAGTAAAAACTCCGACGTAGTCTGGCTCAGACCTGCTTTATATTAGTTATGCTTATGCAAGGGTGATGCTTGTGTTGGGTTGTATACAAACGACAATTCCAACTCTCCCATTATAATATTAGAGATAACCGTTTCAAAGAACCAGACTGTAACGAATATTTCTTATGTTTGAATTTCGAATTGCTATAACTATAAGATCATCACATATCCAGAAGCCGAGCAAACTATTTACCAACAAACCACAACTGCCAAATAGACTAAGCACAAGCCTTACCCATGAAACGAGATTCTGCTCTCCACGCTCTCTGGTGCTGTCAATAGCCTTCCTCCCCGTAATCAACTCCAACAAAACAACTCCGAAACTATAGACATCGGACTTAACTGTCAATTGCCCGGTCATTGCATACTCTGGAGCACAATACCCATATGTTCCCATCACCCTTGTTGAGACATGAGACTTGTCACCGGTGGGGCCCAGCTTCGCAAGCCCAAAGTCGGAGAGTTTTGGGTGAAAGCCCTCATCCAATAATATGTTAGAGGATTTGAAATCTCGGTAGATAACAGGTGGGTTGGCTTTATCGTGGAGGTACTCTAGCCCTTTAGCTGCACCAGCGGCAATTTTCATCCTTGAGTTCCAATCCAAGGCTTCCGTATCAGGAGGGAGATCTGCACCAAGATGCAACTTTAAACACTAACAACAAAGATTCTAACAAAAATTTTAAATAAAAATCAACAAACTGGACATTTAGAGGTTGACTACCTTTTAGTTTAGCACTTATTTTCCTTCTGAATTTACACTAGACGAGAGGGGGAAATATAAAGATGATAGAATTTGCTATATGGAGAAGCAATAAGTACCGGTATGGTACGACTTTAGGATCGGCATAGTATGGGAATGCACGTACATGATTATTCATAAAAATAAAATATAGGTGCGTTTGGTACATGGAATGATGCTGGGGTGCTTGAGACAGCTAGAAAGCAGCATATCTATTCTTTCCCTCCTGACTGAACCAGCCTAAAAAAGTCATATAGTGCAAGTTCGGTCTAACTTATATATTTCTATTTAAATGTAAAAAAGACATTTATATACATTCTTGATTGTTATAGATATGAAAGTTTTGGGAATATGTGGTTAGGTTAAGAGTTCTAACAAAATGTAAACGAGCCTTTGAAAGTACACAAGGACCCTGAGCATAAGTACGAGTGTTCTTACAAATAAGGGTATTCTAAGGAAACACATCCAAGAGAACCGAGACCTGCGCCCGGTACAGGTGCTCTGACATACAGAATGAACGAATGCTTCCTAATCTACAGCTAAATGAACAAGACCTACAACTAACAAATAAAATAATAATAATAATAATAATAATAATAATAGTAACAAAATGAAACCACATATTCTAAAATCAATTAAAATGTTGACATAAATAAAAAACAGTAGTACCGTGCAAATGATCTTCCAAAGACCCCATTGGCATATACTCATATACGAGAAGACGTTGATCTCCATCAGCACAATAACCAATGAGGCTAACTAGATTGGGGTGATGTAATAAGCTAAGCATAAGAACCTCCACTAAAAATTCTCTATTTCCTTGTAGACCATTTCTATCAAGTTGCTTCACTGCTACAACCTTCCATAGCCAAGAGATTTTAAGTGTCATTTGCTTATAATTCTTAAACTTTGAAGAAAGAACTGGCTTAAACCTTCTACACGAAACATATCATCTTTAGAAAATACCTGCCCTGTGCTCTCGAGATGCCCTTTATAGACTCGACCGAATCCCCCTTCACCTAAGTAGGAATCGGGCCTAAAATTCTTTGTTGCCACTGCCAACTCCCTAAATGTGAACGTCTGGGCAGATATATGACCGGAGCTATTCTTTGGAATAATAGCTTCCCTTCTGCCACTGCCATTTCCTCTAGACCTAGCCTTATCAAGTCCTGAAACCAAAATTACGAATTATCTATTAAGCAAAAAATAACAATTCTTTAAATAATAACTGTTAATTGTTATGATTATTTGATCTAGATTGTTAGCCCACAACCCATCAACCAGAGGTATTGAATGAAGGTAACAACTTCAGTAGATAACATCTCAAAACCTTCTCAATCAAACTCATAATTTGTAGAATACAAGAACAGGAGATTAGGACAGAAAAAATGCAAGCTACCTATCATACTTATCAAAATGTATAGTCTGAAACCCTAGAAGAAGAAAAAAGTAAAATTTTATGTGATGATATCATATCAAACAACACTAGATTGCAGAAAGGTAGAAAGTCTTAAGTAATAAATGCATACTATCAAAATTCTCAGTATCTAGGTTAGGTTCACAGTCAAACTAAGCAGTCATCTAGATCAACATAGCATCATTGAGTAAACAGCTAAAAAGAAAATCATCTTAATCACTCTTATGGCTTCTTAATTGTCATTATCTTAGTAGAAGAACACACAAGTCTATAACACAAGAGAGTGAAACATCAAATAGTATCCTGGCATATACAAACCAATTTAAATTCACCAAGTAAAGAGCCTAAAGTCAGACTTCTATCCAATATATTCTCACAATTTATGAAGTCCATAACTCAGAACAAGAATAGATCAACTTGACCAACTGGGAAGCTTTATCACTGTAATTTCCTACCAAAGGAACTACTTTTCAAGCATCTGAAACCAAAAATAAGAAATTACGATGGCATGTTTGTAATAAAAATCGGCATTACAAAACTACAAGCTCGGATGATAATAGAATTATAATAACAGCACTCACTTAATTAAGCTCAGAGCATAATTTATACAGTTCAAGATATAATTGTAGGTCCTTAACTGATGGTAGAAAAATGGAATATACAGAGGGGACAAAATTGTGATACCAAAATTCCAATTGACTGTGTTTGTAGAAACAAAGATAAATTAGCTAAGATTTTATCATGTTAATAATTCTGAAGCATCATTCATCGACGAAGTTGAGATATTGCATCTAAAAAGCAACTAAACAATAATTCCATACCATAACATTCAGTCTTAGTCTTCAAAAGATATGTTTGTTATACATGGTTCAAATCAGTTAAGGTAGATATAATAGACAAAATTCAATTGACTAAGTAATCATAGTTCATGATCCAAAATGATATTTAGTAATCAGTTTGAACATCAACATCCCGACACAACCTTTAATGGGATTCAGCAACCATAAGAGAAAGTTAAAGTTTTGAAATTCAGTAATTCAGTCGGTCATATGAAACGTAACAAGAAGAAACCAGATTTAGCAATTGAACCAACTAAAAGAGAAAAAATATCATAATCCACAACTCAAATAAACTACCACATCAAAAAACGAGCTACCCGTGTGCACAATCAACATCACAGTGTACATAACAACATACAAGACAACATTATATCTATATCTTATACTAATAGAAGAGAGAGTCTACCCCTCTCTCCTTTCTCTATTCGGAAATAGAGAAAGAAAAACGTAGGGATTCCTATTTAACTAACACGTGCACTACGCATGATTTTATTAAAATAACAAAACAAAATAAAAACCCCAATCATTCAAACATTATGTTTTGATTATCTTAACCATCTGCTTATCTTATGTGAGGATGATAACGATGATTTCAATAATTACGGTAGGAATCATACTCATAAGTTTCTCTCAATTCTATCATATTTTTTGGGAGTTCTATATAATTGTATGAGTCTCTCAAACCTATTTTAGGCAGTGCAAATTGCACAGGGTACCACTAGTAACTAATGAAACTAAAGTACTAAACACAGTTCATAATCCTAAATCAGATACTATAATCAACTCAACCAACAGAGGAAGCAACCTCAAATGTGATGGTGATTACCTCGCTTAAAAGACCAACCTTTTTCTCCTAACTTTGAAAAGCAAAGTTAGGAAATTTGGTACTGTCAGTAAATGTTACATAACCCCCACAATACCCATTGCTCAAATAGAACCTTTCCATTCCAAAATCAAATAAATAGACCAAACAACAGATTGGATAACTAGCAAATAACAAGAGCTATCTAAGGGTACTTTGCCAATATGAAACCTAAGTGAAACAATGAAACTAAATTAACCCAAGTTTCGTTGAACGGGTTTTTCTTTTTGGCTCCATACCCTATGAATCATTTTCAAAAATGGTCGGTCCCATATGTCCATGGAGGATAGTTTCATGGAATCAGTTCCAATTTTTCGAGTAAAACCCTACAAAACCTATTTTTATTATCCTTTTGGGTTCTAGTTGCAAAATTACTTCATGTAACTCCAAAATTAAAGAACAATATTTAAATTTTGATGGGTTTCTCCATTCAAGGTTGTAGAGTACCAAATAAGATTAGCGACTTCAAAACAAGGTTTTCCAATAAATTCTATAAAACATTTAAATTCAGTTTCACGGTTGCAAGAAGTCTCAACAGGTTTTATGTAGCAAAAATGCACAACAAATAAAAAATGGTAATATGGCAATACCCATTACTCCAATTAAGATTTGCAACTACAAAATAAGGGTTTCAATAAATTCTATAAAACTTATCAATTTCGGTTTCACGGTTGCAAGAAGTTTCAATGGGTTTTATGTAACAAAATGCACAACAGATAAAAATTGCCAATACACATTACTCCAATTAAGATTAATGCTCTCAATACTACTCATTACCCCCATAATCCAAACTATAATTAAGTAACCAGCTAGTCCAACCAATATAGCAAAACTAAGCCCAATTAAATAAAATTAAAGAAACTAATAAAATGGGTATAAAAAAAATGAAAACTAGAACAATAGAATGGGTTTCGAAATTACAAACCAGAAAGCAATGTATCAATCTATCAGTCGATAAACTTAGGTTTCACAATTTCATGGTTGCAAGAAGTATCAACAGGTTTCAACGGGTTTCAGTAGGATTAATATTCTCAACACTACTCATTACCCATAATCCAAACTACAATTAAGTAACCAACTAGTCAAAAACAATGTTAAAAAACCATACCCAATTAGTTAATTTTAAATGTCAAAAAGAAAATTTAAGAAAATGCACTAATTAAGATTACTACTCTCAAACCTACTCATTACCCACAATCCAAAACAATTAACTAACCAACTAGTCCAAACAATATAAGTAATCCCAATCAAATTAAATCAAAAAACCAATCAAAAGGCACCCCCCAAAATAAAGAAAAATTAATTACAATAAAATGGGTTTCAAAATTACTAACCAGAAGGCAGTATACTTTTTGAAGCATGGGTTTCATGATTGGAAGAAGTTTCAAAATGGGTTTTATGTAGCCAAAATGCATAACACATAAAAATTAGCTATACTATTGACCTCGAGTTTGGTGTGTACAAAACCTACTATATACAACTAATAATAAGGTTCAGTTAAGATGTGCAAAAAAACAGGAAAAAGAAAATCCAAAATAAAGATATCAAAGTCTGCAAAAGAGGCATGAATCAAAAAGATTTGAAAATTTAAATAGGAGTGCATCACAAGAAACATGTGGTTTCAAATCTACAAAGAATCTAAGCATGGCTGGATTATTTATTTCCTTTTTGTGAGAAAGTGCTATGTAATGATTGATTGATTGATTATTTTTTGGTATGAATATAAAGTAGATTGGCCAAATAAAAGACAGATCTGCACGATAGCGGTCGACAGCACAAATGTTGGTCGACCGTCACAAAAGTCGACCACTCGTTTTAATTGAAAAGATGATTCAGTCGACCGATCATCTCTCGAATCTCAGGTTGAAAGATGAACGGTCGACCGCTCACATGTAGGGCTGCAATCGAGCTGAGCCGAGCCGAATACCTTCAGGCTCGAGCTCGGCTCGTTTACGAAATGAGCTTATTTTTTAGCTCGAGCTCGGTTCGAGTCGAGCTTTGACTGTGTTCGAACCGAATAGCTCGCGAGCTTAACCTAAAAAAAAAAAAAAACTGAAGCTCGAGCTCGGCTCGTTTACGAAACGAGCTCGGTTTTGAGCTAGAGCTCGGCTCGAGCTCGGTTCGAGCCGAGCTTTGACCAAGCTCGAGCCGAATAGCTCGATTCGTTTGCAGCCCTACTCACATGTACAGTCAACCGTTGATGTACAGATCTGACTATTTCGGAAAAATCTTCTAATTTTTTGAAAGATACTTTTTCCCACTCTGTAGATAGAGGTGAATTTACTGAGTATTCTTCACCTCTTGCTATCATAACTTCTGAATTAATTAATCAATCATCAATCCGAGTGTGAGAGATATTCATTATTTTTCTTCAGTCAAGGTCTATTTGGATCTTGAGGATTTTTCTTTTATTTCCACTTCGGTGAGGTTTGCGAGACTTATCTGTAAAAACCCTGCAGGTGTAATAGATCTTTCGGCCTGAATTCCGAGAATCACTGTACAAAGATTTAAAGTATAGTGAAACGTTTGTGGCGGAGAATTGCTACAAGTAGGTGGTGTGGACGTAGAACTGGGGGTCAAACCGCGTTATATCGTTGTGTCTTGCCTACTTGCTGCGTTTGCTTTCTCTAACTCTTTTTATTTACTTTACAATTTAATTTGAATTTTTAATTTCCACACAATCACCTTATTCACCCCCTAGGGTGATTTACAGTGGTATCAGAGCGAGGTGCTTATTAAAGGCTTAAAAGCTTGAGCAAAAGGTCCAATGGCCGAAATCCCTCCTCTTGAAAACTTGTACTCGTCGCAGCCATTTATCTCCAATGGGACAAGTCTAACACGCTCACCTTATTTTGATGAAAAATTCTATGATGTTTGGAAAGTTCGTATGTCTCACTTTTTACAGATGCTTGGAGAAGAAGTATGGTATGTATGCATAAACAAAACAGATATCAGCATGGAAAGAGGGCTTTCATAAAAGCTGAACTAGCACTAAAAACCGCAAACTCCGAAGTTATGACAGTACTTTATGCAAGACTGAACAATGAAGAATTAATGCGATGTGGGCGGAATTGCAAAATGGCATATGAAATTTGGAACAACATGCTGAAACGGAATGAGGGAACCGCATCTGAGGTAAAAGCAAAAATTGTTTTATGTTTTTATAAGTTTGATGTTTTTCGTATGTTGCCAGGAGAGAACGTAGATCAGATACTTGCCCGCTTCGACATTATCACACATGAGCTTGAGAGCTTAGGTAAGGGGTTAGATGATGACCTAAAGGTCGGAATACTCATAAGTTGTCTCACGCTAGAATGGGACGTAAAAGTTGCCGCAATAAGGGAGACTCTTGAGGAAAAGGGGTTCGACTACTACACCTTCCAAGGAAAACTGAAGACATGAGATGGAGATGATCGAGACCAAGAGATACAAGCAGAACATCGGGATTGAACCTAAAACAGAGGAAAAGACCATCGCCTTAAAAGCAGAAAAATCTCGATCATCAAAAGCCGAGTCAAATCATGAAGGATCATGAAGAATCAGATGAAGATATCACATACCAAACAATTCCGTAAGTATCTCAAACACAAAAGATATGGCAGGTCTCAAGGTGGAACGGAGAAGGACAAAAATGACATATGTTACAAATGCAAGAAGCCAGGACACATTCGTGCAGGCTGTCCCATCTCACAGGACAGAAACAAGGAGCACTATCACCCCAATTCATGATTGAGAAAGAATGCATTAAAGACAACATGGCTAGATTAAGATTCCAGCGGCGAAGAGCAAGACCACAACAACTTTGGATTCATGGCTCTTGGGCATGGTGAGGTGCAATCGCCACCCCAAGAAGAGGTAATCAAAGAACCCACCTATGATGATTTAGTTGACATGTGTAATGGTTTAAAAGATTATACGAAGAAATTAAGTCGTGAATTAAGACAATATAAACAAATGTCAAATGAATCACATGACTCTTGCATTGATAAAAATCAAAAGTTGAAAAATAAAAATTCTTTGATTATTGAAAAATTTGAATCATTTAGAAAAGACCATGATGTGTTGATAGAGAAAAATGAGTACTTAAAACAACAAATTCAAGAATCCTTAGCAACACATGATGAAAATCTAAGAGAAATTCATAAGAAATCTATTTATATTGCTAAACTCACTGATGATTTAAATGAATGAAAAAAAAAATTGATGAAGTAGTGGAAGGTTGTAAATAGGCTCTCGAACAAAATGGAATACTTGATGCTACCCTAGACACTCTTCGTTGGAACACAAAAGATGATGAGAAGACTAGGAAAAGGCTTTGTAATAGAATAATTAAGCTTGAAAATTGTTGAAAAATATGAAGAGCCCAGTTATCTTATTACAAAGAATTCAAGATCATATTATGATAATCAAGGGCTTAGTTACGATAAGCCAATACAACATCAAAAGTCTAAGAAATCATGTCATACGCACATGCATAGTCATCAAAATAACTACAAATCAACACAAAACTATGCACGTGTGCATGATCTAAAGCATAATTGTATCACATGTCCCTACTACTGTAAATTAGGGCATATTTCTTATAATTGTTCATTAAAAAGAAATACTAATTTCATTTGGGTGAGAAAGAATGTAAATACAAGTTCAATACAAACTTGGGTACCCAAAATTATACCTACTAATCTTGATGTAGGTACATCAACGTCTCAAGACTAAAGATCGGTGGTACCTTGATAGTGGATGCTCAAACCATATGACAGGTGACAATAAATACTTTGCATCACTATCAAGGGAAAGAGGGAAGGACATCAACTTTGGAAATTATAGCACTGATCAGATCATCGGTAAAGGTAAAATAAACTTTGGTTCTTCATGCTCCATTGAGGATGTTCTATTGGTTAGAGGTTTGAAACAATATTTACTTAGCGTCAGTCAATTATGTGATAAAGATTATACTGTTACTTTTGGTAAAAATGTATGCACTGTACTAGATAGCAATAAATCATCTTTATTCCTCGCTAACAGATGTAATAATGTATATGTTATAAATTCTAATGAATTAGCACAGGACAATGTAAGATGCTTGGTTACTAGAAACGAGGATGGTTGGTCATGGCATCGACGACTTGGACACACAGCCATGGATAATCTCAACAAACTCGTCACCAAGGAGCTTGTAAGGGAGATTCCCAAAATTAAATTTGCGAAAGATAAACCCTGTGAGTCGTGTCAGTTCGGTAAACAAACTAAAAGTTCTCACAAGCCCAAGAAAATGGTATCAACCTCTAAACCTCTTGAACTCTTGCACATGAATCTGTTTGGACCATCACGAATACATAGTAATGGATGTGCACGATATGCCTTTGTAATTGTAGATGACTATAGCAGATTCACTTAAGTTGCATTTTTGTCACAAAATGATGATACATCATATGTTTTCAAAAATTCTGTCGTAGAGTAGAAAATGAGAAAAGCCTTACCATTGTCACTATTCGTAGTGATCATGGTGGGGAATTTCAAAACGAACTTTTTACATCATTTTGTGACAAAAGGAGAATAAAACATGAGTTCGTTTGTCCTCGCACTCCCCAACAAAATGGGATGGTTGAAAGGAAAAATCGATATCTTCAAGAAATGGCCCGAACCATGCTTAGTGAAAATAATTTACCAAAGTCGTTTTGGGCCGAAGCTGTCAATACAGCGT
The DNA here is from genome assembly GCA_017893485.1 of Hemerocallis citrina. Taxonomy (NCBI): domain Eukaryota; kingdom Viridiplantae; phylum Streptophyta; class Magnoliopsida; order Asparagales; family Asphodelaceae; genus Hemerocallis; species Hemerocallis citrina. The sequence continues at coordinate 293,182,158 of CM030362.1, forward strand.
GTTATACCATTAACCAAGTAATCATTAGGAAATATCTTGAGAAAATGCCTTTTGAACTATATTATGGAAAAATTCCTAACTTCAATTATTTTTGTGTATTTGGGTGCAAAGTGTTCATTTTAAATACTCTAGATACTTGAAAAAATTTGATCGTAAAAATGACAAAGGCATATTCTTAGGATATTTACTAAATAGCAAGGCATATCATGTATTTAATAAAAGAAGATGCACAATTCAAGAATTCATTGATATTATATTTGTTGAAACTAATCCTTTCACAAAAGAGATATTGCATGTTGTTGATGATGATGAGACAGGTGTTCGTGTTGAAAAAAAACAAGTACATATTGAACAAGGGCCAAATGTGGATCCTTAAAATCATGAGTCTCCTCAAAATGAAGACACATTCATCAATCATAACAATTACAAATCCCAAATAGAAGAGAAGCATACACAACAAATTGATGTCACAGAAGATGATCACATACAACATCAACCTTCCACCAACGAAAGGCGCCCCGCTTGGAAAATCATGTCTAACCATCCACCAAATCTTATACGAAGCAATATGTCAAAAGGGGTAACTACTCGAACACAAGCTCAAAATCTCATGAGCTTCTCCGCATTCGTTTCTATACTTGAACCCAAGAATATTAAGGAAGCCTTGCAAGATAATGACTGGATCATTGCAATGCAAGAAGAATTTAATCAATTCGAAAGGAATCAAGTATGGAGACTTGTCCCTAGAACTCACAATAGAACTGTACTTGGAACTAAGTGGGTGTTTAGGAACAAGTTGGACGAATCGGGTACTATTATTAGAAATAAGGCCTGCCTGGTTGCACAAGGTTATAACCAACAAGAAGGTGTTGATTTTGAACTTTTGCACATGTTGCACAGCTTGAAACAATTTGAATTTTACTTGCTTTTGCTTCTTACATGGATTTTACTCTTTTTCAAATGGATGTCAAAAGTAATTTTTTAAATTGTTTTATTTCGGAAGAAGTTTATGTTGAACAACCACCGGGGTTCACTGACTCCACACACCCAAACCATGTATTGTTTGTATGGTTTGAAGCAAGCTCCTCGTGCTTGGTATGAACAACTAAGCTAGTTTCTCATTCACATAGGTTTCTCAAAAGGGATAGTAGACACTACACTATTTATTAAACATGTTTCTAAAGATAATTTTAATTGTTCAGATTTATGTTGATGTTATTATATTTGGATCTACTAATAAAAATCTTTGCAAGAAACACTCTAAGTAAATGCAGGATAAATTCAAAATGAGTATGATGGGAGAATTGACCTATTTTCTTGGGTTTCAAATACAACAACGAAAGGATGTCATCTTCATAAATCAATCTAAATATGCAAAAGAACTAGTCAAAAAGTTCGGTCTTGAGAATGCAAATGCCTACAAAACCCCTATGGCAAGCTATCCAAGGACGAATCTGGTAACAATGTTGATATTTCTATCTATCGTGGTATTATTGATAGTTTGCTTTATATTACTGCATCTCGTCCTGATATCATGTTTAGTGTTTGTTTATGTGTGCATTTTCAATCGTGCCCCAAAGAATCGCTTTTGGTTTCCGTTAAGCGTATTATTCGATATCTTAAAAGCACACCCAATACTGGACTTTCGTACCCAAAAAATAGAAACTTTTCTCTTGTAGGGTACTCCGATGCAGACTATGCCGGGAGTTTAACAAACAAAAAAAGTACTAGCGGTACATGTCACTTCTTGGGGGACTGTCTTGTCTCACGGGCATCCAAGAAACAAAATTCTGTAACTCTCTCTACTGCTTGGTCTTAGAACTAGAATTTCAAACTCAGTATCAAACTCGGTACATTGAATCTTTTATTTCATTCTCTCAAGTATTATCAATTATGTATTAACTCAAACTTTACTTTGTTTTTCAAAAACTTTATATTGCCAAACAAGTTTTTTTCTGCCATAGGTCATGTCATGAGCACATATCTATTATATCTTAACATGCATGAATTTAGGGGGAGTATTGAATTTAGGGGGAGCACTTGAGTTCTCTCTAATATTATCTTAAATTCTGAAGTATGTTTATGTTTTAAATTCTAAGGTATGTTTTGTCCACACCCAAAGGGAGAGATTGTTGACCTTGAGTTTGGTGTGTACAAAATATACTATATACAACTAATAAGTTTCAGTTAAGATGTGCAGGAAAAACTGAAAAAAGAAAATCCAAAATAAAGATATGAAAGTCTGCAAAAGAGGCATGAATCAAAAAGATTTGAAAATTCAAATAGAAGTGCATCACAAGAAACATGTGCTTCAAATCTACAAAGAATCAAGCATGGCTGGATTATTTATTTCCTTTTTGTAAGAAAATACTATGTAATGATTGATTGATTGATTGATTGATTTTTTTGTATGAATATAAAGTAGATTCACCAAATAAAAGACAAATCTGCACGATAGCGATCGACTGCACAAATGTCAGTCGATCGCTCATTTTAGTTGAAAAGATGAGTCAGTCGACTGGTCATCTTTCGACTCTCAGGCAGAAAGATGAACAGTCGACCGCTCACATGTACGGTCGACCGTTGATGTACAGATCTGACTATTTCGGAAAAATCTTCTCATTTTTGGAAAGATACTTTTTCCCACTCTATAAATAGAGGCGAATTTACTGAGTATTCTTCACCTCTTGCTATCATAACTTCTGAATTAATTATTCAATCATCAATCCGAGTTGGAGACATTCATTATTTTTCTTCAGTCAAGGTCTATTTGGATCTTGAGGATTTTTCTTTTATTTTCACCTCGGTGAGGTTTGCGGTACTTATCTGTAGAAGCCTTGCGGGTGTAATAGGTCTCTCGGCCTGAATTCCAAGAATCACTGTACAAGGGTTTAAAATATATTGAAACGCTTGTGGCAGAGAATTGCTACAAGTAGTGTGGACATAGACCTGGGGTTGAACCACGTTAAATCGTTGTGTTTTACCTACTTGCTGCGTTTGCTTTCTCTAACTCTTTTATTTACTTTGCAATTTAAATTGAATTTTTAATTTCTGCACAATCACCCTATTCCCCCCCACCCACGTGGAAGCGGGTGATTTACATATACATATTACTCCATTAAGATTAATACTCTCAAACCTACTCATTACCCCCAATCCAAACTGTAATTAAGTAAACCAACCAATGAAATTATATAAACTAATCAAATGGGCATCCCAAAAAAAAAAAAAGGGTGATAATGGGTTTTTAAAATTACTAACCAGAGGGCAATCTATCAATCTTAGGAGGGACCATGACCAAAGCTTGCTCTTCCCTACTATCATCCTTCCCATTGCTGATAGGGTTCAACTGCTGTCCTCCTTCATTAAAATCGAAGCAAGGAAAGCAGCCCATACTGCTAACACCTCTCAAAACGGATCTAAATCCCAACAAATAGGATCCGAATCGGCCTCAATTGTTCCCAGATTGAATCTTTTCAGGTGTATCAGGGGTTTTCCAGATCCAAATGGAAGAAAGAAGAGGGTTTTTTTCCTTTTTTTTGGGCTTTAAATTGAATTTATATCTGTGAAGGAATGAAGAAATGAATCGGAAAAAGGTAACGTTCTTATTGTGTGATGACGATGTGAAAGAAGAAAGAGAGAGCCGACCAAAATTGAGGATTTAGACACATGTACCTCGAGCCTAAAAAATTTTAAGTGTTTTTTATTCATGTGCTGCCAAATTCGGCATAATAAGCTTCATTTTATCTTAACTAGTAATTTCATATCTTAATAAATATTTTTGTTGAAGTAAAAAATTTCAAACCGTAGTTTAATTTTGATCCTAAGACCTCTTTTATATTAGTTATATATGGACATTGCAATAAGTTTGTAGATTTACAAACCACAACTCCAACTCTCCCATTAAAATAGTAGATTATTAGTATTTAACACATGCGATGCACGTCTAAATAATACTTTTTTTTTAAGTAATAAAGAGCAGAGTGGGAGAGTAGGAGTTGCGAAAGAAGAAAAATATACGGATTAACCAAATTTTACTTCCAAATTGACATAATTCTATATTATTTTTATTCAGTTGAAAGGTAACCCCAAAATTTCTCGAAGCGTGTAACTTTTCAACAATTCCCGCACCGAGACATCGGTAAATCCTAGATCCCTAAATTTAGAGATGCCCCATATTCTTTAATGCAATATTTTTCATGCATTTTTTGCAAACATCGTAATCAACATCATTTAGTTATATTCATAATCAGTGAGAATAACAATATCTTGCATTATAAGCTGGAAAAGTTACCCATACAGAAGATGTGGAAAAAGAATCCCCAAAAATGAATCAAGTTAGTCTAAAAAGTCACCCATTTTTTAAAAAAAAAGTTGCAAAAAATTATGGGGAATGATCGGACCTCGGGCGGTGTGCAGCGTGCGGCGTCAGACGCCATGGACATATATAGATGATGTGGGGGAAAATCCCCAAAAAATGAATCAAATTATTCTAAAAAATCACCCAAAAACAGGGCTTTGACTCTTTCCGAATTCAAACATGCTATTTACACACAGTGAGGGGGCGGCAAGCGGCATGGGTAGTGAGTGCAGCAAGCATCGTAGGTAGAGAATGCGGCGTGTGGCATGAGGGGGTGGCGAATGGAGTGGGGAGAGAAGGCGGCGAGCAGTTTGAGGGTGCGAGTAGCAGCGACTGGGAGCGGCGTGCGGCATGGGTTGGGTGGTTTTGGATTTTGAAAGTGGGTGATGAAGATATTGGGGGAGAAGGTTTGGTGTTTTTGTTTTTTTTCTTCTTTTATTAAAACATGTGTATTGCACGTGTTAATATAGATGAGAATCCCTACTTTTGCTCTTCTTTCTCTATTTCAAAATAAAGAAAGGAAAGAGGGGGTAGACCTATTAGTATAATACCTCTATCTGGAAAAAGATGTTTTGGTACAAAAGACATGTAGTTTATCGATGCTTTTTAAAAACGGATGAAAAACGCAATTTTATGAGACTGGAGTTTAGATACCTACAAGTATCTTTACCTTTATTTATTGGTATGGATCTAACCCCCAAAAAAGATCCCAATGTATCAAAGTTAAGGTAACTCTAGGTAAACAAGTTACCACCACGTACTACTACCTAACCTCTGTATCGAAACAAGGCATAAGCTATAATTTTTTGATTTATTTGGCACATGTAGTACGTGTGAAATTAATAATGATTAGATTGGTAGCCACGGCCTTGTTCAAATAATAATAATAATAATAATAATAATAATAATAATAATAATAATAATAATAAATAAACTAGATTGAACTATTAATGCAACTTGATATTAGATTTGAGAAATGATAGTATGTCACTCCAAATGTGCAACTCAATTTGAAACTCTCTATGATTTGTCCATTTACAAAAAGTAAGTGGTATCAACTATTTACACTTATATTTTTTTCATTTAAAAATTATGTATGGACCAATCATATTAGAGAGTTGCAAATAGAGTGACATGTGAAGTGACATGCTACAATTTCTCAATATATTTACTAGTCTTTTAGTATGTATATTGTACGTACTCGGCAGTGCATCAATATAGGTTCCAGAGTTTTGTGATAATTTTCATGCTTAGATAGTTATGTTCCTTGTTAACGTATATTTGTTGTTTTTCACATACATATAAAAACTAGTAAAATTAAATTCGAAATTGTGACCACCTATTAGATGGATGCCCACCTATTCAGGTGGTGGCCCAACCACACTACCAAACCCTAACCCTAACTTCCCCATATATATATATATATATATATATATATATTATGAATAAAGAGCTGCAACATTTGGATACAACACATAATTTGATTTTTGTGGACACATAGATATTATCTTTTTCTGATGTAACATATGTTAAAAGATATAGTTTCTTGATTTTAAGCATGAATATAAATTGAGTCTTGTGATATATGATACAAGTTAATGGATATACGTAAAAAAAATATTAAAAAAAAAATCTTTGTTCATTAGATGCTTTATATAGTCGGTGCAATAAGGTTGTCCAATCCAACTATTATAGACCTGAAGTCATATGTCTAAACAACTTGTAATAAATATAAAAGTACCAAATATATTTTTTTTCCCTAAAGGTCAAATTTACCACGTTAGAGTTCGCTACCTTAGATGTGAGTGGAAATAATTACCTCGCATGGAAGTTGGATGCTAAACTTCATCTTACCAAATATATTTTCATGGCCCTGGTACACACGGTGAGTACTCCTCCAGCAGTGAAGTCTGTTAGTTTTGCAAACAAGCCCAAAGCGACGATTTTCTTACGTCGTCATCTTCATGTAGATTTGAAGAATGAGTATCTCACAGTAGAGGATCCAAAAACTCTACGAGAATCTCTAAGGATAGATATGACCACTAGAAAGTTGTCATCCTCCTAGCAGTAAGGAATGAATGGATCAATTTTCACTACCAGGACTTCAAAACAGTATCTACATATAACTCAGCAATGTTAAACATTGCATCAAGGCTTGAGTTGTATGGAGAACAGGTTACCCAGAAGCAAATGATCGACAAAACCATCTCCACATTCCATGCCACCATCATACCGCTACAATAACAGTACTGGTATGGCTAAAAATAGAACCAAATCGGGACCATTCAAATTGGGCACAAATCTTGAAGCTCCCAGGGGTAAAATGGTAATTTCCACCACAAACGAGTCCAAAATGGGAACTAGCTAGGTCTTTTCCAAGCCCAATAACCCAAAAACGGGTCTGTCCTACTAGGTTAGGGTTACGGCCCATTACAAACCAGCCCAGGTCATTTGAAGAGTAATTCAAATTTATGATTATCCTTAAAAGGCTGTTTAAACTAAATCTCTTATCATGAAACGATTTAAACTCTACATCTTATCCAAAAATACCGGGACATAGAGATAAATGATTATCTCTAAATTGTCTCTAAAGGAGACTATAAATACCCCTCTCCCCCCACCATAAAAAGGTAAAGAATATTTTTCCACGAAAAGCGCTCTTTCATAATCTTTCTGATTACTGACTTGAGCGTCGGAGGGTTCGTCGCCGGGATCCATCTCGGTGAATTGAACTTTTTGCAGGTTAACGGCAGCAGCGAGAAACAGTCAATGTCAACGAGAAGTCAACAAGTTTGTTTTTACTGTTTCCAAAAGAATCCACAAATACATCTGTTTGCTCCCACACCAAATTAGCAGCAACAGATTGGGGCCATCTGTGGGAAACAAAAAAAACAATCGGACCATATTTTACCGGTGAAAATAGTTTCAAGCCATGCCTTCGAAAGGGAAAGGAAAAGCAGCAGCTTCCAGCCGAAGAGCCACTCCTCTTTCTCCCCCTCCTCCACTCCATGATGTTCTTCTTCAACCTGACCAACAAGTCCAGCACCTGCAGCCTAAATAGCCTCTTTCTCAATACCTTCTTCTTCAGCAGGCCCCGCTAGGATCTTAGGGGGCTGCCCCGGGGGGCTCTCATCAAAGTCATCCAAAACAATGCCCTCTTCATGGCCACATCTTAGTCCACAATCCTTCAACTGACTCTATGGCTTCTCAAAGCCCACGGGCAGGATCTCCGTCAAGTAATTGTTAACCGTCAGCATGTGGTCGACCTCCGAACTCGCTTGAATGAAAGGCGAGCCCTTGAGAAAGTCTTTCAACCCGAGCACCAAAGGGCCCCTAGAGTCCGGTCCCTCAGCAAGCCAAGGCCTAGGAGAACCCCGTCCCTGAGGAAGCAAAGAGAGTCCCCTCCACGTCGTCGGTGGAGAAGTTATACTCCAATAAGCCGAGCCGCACCTGGGGACCATTGAGCTGGAGGGGCACCAGTCACTCAGGACGAGTTCCAGAACTTCAAAGAAGATATCCTGCGAGCTCTTAATAATGCCACGAGTCAAGATCAGCGTACACCTAGCCCTCGCCATACCGCCACTCATGAAGGAGAGTCCCGAGGGTCGACTAGATCCGACCGGAGGGATGAATCAGTCCACCGCTGTATCCATGAGATGGAGAGGCGCCTTAACAAGATCAATCCCGAAGAAGGACAATGGACCAATAGGTTCCGCCCAAGCAAACCCCCCTTTTTCAGGGTCATCATGGAAGCTCTGGTCCCCGAAACCTTCAAGCCGCCCCACTTTGAATCCTACAATAGGGAGTCAGACCTGACCGATCATATCGAGAGTTTTAAAACTATCATGATGATTCATCAAGCCTCGGACGCGCTCCTCTGCAAGGCATTCCCAATAACGTTGAGGGGACCAGTGCGAGAGTGGTACTCCCGCCTATCCCCAACCTCCATCTTCTCATTTGACCAGTTTGAGGAGCTCTTCCTCACCCACTTTGTAACCCCTGTTTTCATAAATAAATATTTTCTGAATATTTTATGTAATTCGATTAATTATAATTTACCTTGTGTTAAATTCATTTTTGGATTCTCTATTAAAATATTTTCTAATCGAAAATATTATTTATTTCAAATAATGGTATATTTTAACCCCAATTTTTATTTCCATTTGATCTACTTCTTATACTATATATTTTTTGGATTATCTTAATAATCTGTTAAAACCGAATTTGCATTTTTGACATATATTATTATTATTATTATTATTATTATTATTATTATTATTATTATTATTATTATATCCATTTTACTATTATTTTTATTATCATTATTATTATTGTTATTATTATTATTACCTTCAGTTGCTTGTTAAAAACTCATTTCTATTTGTTAATCACAATTGTGGTCATTTCAAAATAAATTCTATATTATAATGCAAATTATATTTTATTACAAATTATATATTTTATTACTTATTTTTCTCTATTGGATTTTAAACCCAAAACCCAAACCCTTTTGCTTATTGGATCATACCCTATTCAAACCCGCATCCATTAATCCAATAACCCATTAAAACCCTATTACTCCCAACCCAATAGCTTTTTACCCATTACCCATTTAAACACTCCTACCCGTTATCTATTACCATACCTGTTACCCACTGTCTCAACCCTATACCTTGTATCTACCCATATTTATATACCTCTGTTATATTTTCCTAAACCCTATTCACCGCCAGCCCCTCTTCATCTCTTCTTCATCCCCGTGCATATCACTGCCCTCTCCTTCCCTTCTCCCCCGTCTCTTCTGCTCTCTCCCTCTCCGACGCACCGCTTAGCCACAGGCCAGTCGCGATCCTTATCGAGACTCCAGCAGAAGTCGGTATCGCTCAACCACGGCGACCTCCGGTGCTCCTCCCTGTGCCGCCTCTTGCGTCGACAGTCAGGCACCACCCTCCTGCAGTACGACAACAACATCCTTCTGCCACTGCCTTGCACCTCCCCTATGCTCCGTCGCGATGCTGCAGCCGCCGCCACGTCAGCACCTCCATCCAGTCGTGTCGTCCCTCAGCAGCACCCACCACAGTCGCGCATGAACCCTGTACCCTCGCTTCGATGCGACTCCGACAGCAATGCCAGCCAGAGGCAGCCTTCCTCGCCATCGTCGTCCCCCGTGTGCGGTGCAGCTTCCTTGCACCATCACCCCGCTCTCCGACCTTCATCCCCGTGCTATCCCTCTCCCTGTCAGTGGTCGCCAACAGCCACCGTAGCCTTCCTCTGTGCTCCTCCCCGCTACAGCCAGCCGCCGCAGTCGCCCACAATCGCCGCTCGCATCGCAGGTCGAAGTTCCACTTATCGCTGCTGTGATCAGAGAATAGAAGGAGGGAAGAAGAAGGTTGATTTGAATCTGAGCCGCACGATTGCATCAAGATCGTGACTTTCATCATCGGATCAGATTGATCTGATCTCCATTATCAGATCAGATCGGAGTGATCTGAGCCGTTCGTTCATCTTGATCTTGATCGCCACCAAGATCCGTGTCGAGATCCATTCCCATTATTCCTCCGTCGGATTCATCGTCTACACCCTGAGGCAAGTATCTCCTTGTACATTTCGTTTTCTAGTACAAGTTTTTTCTTGAAAATACTGCAAGTAGGTCGTAAATGTGACTCCTCTTTGTTTATCGTTGATGATCTCATCTTTTGCCTAATCATCACATGATCTAAGAGTCACAATCCTTCGTTGATACACTTGTTCACAACTAGTATAGTTTTGATACATTTCGTGCAAAAAGTTTTTTTGGTTTCGGTTCTGTCTTGGCTTGCTGTTTCGACCCCGATAAAACCAAAATCTGAACTTGAGTCCTGAATATAAAATATAGCCCCAAGTGTCTAGTTTCCAATAACATCTAGAATTTTTGAATTCTGAGTTACGGTTTAGGAGATACCGCAATTTTACTGCCGCTATGTCGGTAATCGCAGATTCATAAAAATTGCTGCACCACTTTGGTTTACAAATTATTTTAACTAGGCTACTAGTAAGTAAATGACTTGAAATTTTACATACTGATACTGGACACCCTAGAGAACATTTTCTAATTTTCTCAGAATTAATTAATAAAGTTTCAGTCCTGTTTTATATGTATAAACTCAGTTTTACCAATTCTGGCTGAACACAAATACTATGTAGTTTGTTGTTTTGACATCAATTTCTACAACCTTTATGTACCTTAATTATATGCGTTGGAATCGGGTAGGAGTCTAGTTTCTAGGCCTTCTGACGGGTCCACATTTTCTATCTTGTAGCAACGGGAATCGCAGTTTTGGTGTAGCAACGTCATGCTGTCCAAAACTGCAATTCTCGCAGTTCTTGATAATTTTAATTTGTGTTGACCCTCGAATATTCTTTATAATTATCTTAAACTTGTTCCATGTTCTTGACCATGTTTACTTGACCTGTTTTTTACACTTTCATGCTTGGTTAATAATAATAATAGATAACAAGCAGGGGTTTAAGCGAAAGACCATAGTAGTGGACAATATAGGTAAGTGTACTTAGAAAGGGGCCCATGTTTCCCAGTACTTGGTTCATGAACTTGTTGTATCTTGAGTGTATTCATGAGCCCACTACTTGGCTCATGAATTTGTTGTATCTTGATCATATTCATGAACCCATTGCTTGGTTCATGAACTTGTTGTGCATTCATGAACCCATGGTTGGTTCTCGAACTTGTCAGTGTATTCACAAAATTGGTCCGTGAACTTGTTACATTATTTTGTATTCATGAACAATACTTGCTTGATACTTGATGCCTGAGTACACCGCCCTATAGACTCCACCACTAGGCCTAAACGTAACTGATTGTATGTAGCAACTATGTAGTAAAAATATGGATGCATGAAGTGCTACCTAGATAGAATTAAACATTAGGCTTAAGATTAATTTGTTACTTGTACACACTAGATACCCTACTTGATGCTTGTTACTTGAGACTTGTTATTGGAAACTTGTTGCTTAAGACTTGTTACTTGTTACTTGATACTTGATGCTTGATATCATTACATGTTCACTAGCCACTTGTTCTACTACTAGTACTTGTTACCCAATCTTGTCACTTGAGTGGTCTTTCTTGCTAGCTAGTTTCTTGAATCTCCCTACTTGTTGCATCTCTAATATGTTATACATTCTTGATTCCAAATCTTGTTCCATATTTCTTGCATTTGTTTTCATACTCTTGCTTGTACTACTTGCGGTCCTAACTTGCACTAAGGGCGTTTGTCTTATTTTCTCTATTTTTTCCTTTTTATATATGTATATACAGACTTTGGAGACGAATTGCCTACTGGAATTGGTGAGCAGACGTTCTAGGCTTCGCTTGGAGAAAAGACTTGCTTTAAATATTTTGTTTTTGAGTTATTTATTTCTTTTGATACTTGAATCTTGTAACGGGCTTATAGTTCTGAGTTTTATGTTTTGATCCAGATTTGAAAACTATTTGGGATATTATTATTTTGTTTCAATTGTTTTCTGTTGATTAATAAATTATTCATGCATGCGTGGTTGTGTATATCTTGTTATATTTATTGTATGATACTGAGTCGATCCTACAGCTTATGAATGATGAAAATCATTCGTTGGACTTCGTCACGCGCTCGTATTCCGTATTTTTGGGAAGCGGGGCATGACACACTTCGTTAGCAGTCGCTGAGCCGAGAAAACAAGTGCATCTTTGCTAGCCCTTGGCTAAAGAAAGGGTGAACGCCTAAGAGATTATGTTCGGCACTTTACCGCCAAAGCTCGGTCTATTGCCTCTCTCAACCAATCAGTAGCCTCTGAAGCATTCAGACACAACGTCAATAACGCTGACCTCAAGGTGTCCCTTACCAAGAAGCCTCCTCGGGACTTCTCAGAACTCCTGCTTAGGAGTGAAAAGTACATCCGAGCAGAAGAGGCTCTCAACCCCCCCCCCCCCCCCAGTTGAGAGGAGTCATCTTCCAGGAACAAATGGAAGAATACAAGCAAAAAAGGGTTCCAGAAATTCCAGAAAGATGACAATGGCCAGTGCCACCTAGCTCCTCATTTTAAGAAGTTCACCACCCTTAATACTAGTATATCAGCAGTTTTTATGGAGGTGGATAAGGATGGGCTACTCCGCGTTCCACCCAGAATGAATACCCCTAGTAAGAAAATGAACAGATATAAGTGGTACCGCTTTTATAGGGACTAAGGCCACGACACGGATGGATTATCGGGCTCTCAAGGAGGAGATCGAAGAACTCATACAGTGGGGACACCTGGCCAAGTTTGTCAGAGAGGACGGCACCGATCCTCCACCTCGAGGAGCCAACATGCGAACCGAAAGGCCCGTCGAGTTCCAAGACTCCAAACCTGGGGTCATCCTCCACCTTATCCATGGAGGTCCAATGGGGGAGAATCAAACTCCTCCCGAAAGGCCTTCATCCAAGAGGTGAGTTCGGATCAGAAATTTCCGCGGGCTAAGAACCGTGGGTCTCGGTGACATTCTCAGACAAAGACCTGGAAGGCGTCCGAACGCCCTACTGTGATGCGCTCGTAATTAATCTCCACATGGCCAACCACGAGGTGCGCCGAATCCTGGTCGACAGTGGCAGTTCCGTCAATATCCTCTTCCTGGAAGCCTTCCAAGCCCTCAAACTTTCTTGAGATCATCTCAAGCCTGCAGGATACACGCTCCATGGGTTCTCTAGGGTTCTGGTCCCAATCGAAGGAATAATCACTCTTGATGTGACCGCAGGAAAAACCCCTACTACCCGAACAGAGGCAATGGACTTCATTATCGTCAATGTGAAGGCCGCTTACAATGCTATCCTGGGCCGACCAAGCCTAGCAGTATTTCATGCCGTACCCTCAACCTTTCACATGAAAATAAAGTTCCCAACCTCTGCAAGAGTAGGAGAAGTCAAAGGAAACAAAGAGACAGCTCGGAGGTGCTACACAACCACAATGGGAGGCTCGGACCTCCCACTTGTAACATTAGAGCTCCCCAACGGAACAGTCAGGTCCTTCCCGAACTAGTTAATGAACTCAATGAGATTCCCCTCTTCTGGGAAGACAGGCGTGGAATACAGGGTGTCAAATGGAGTACCACGAGGGTGCCTAACACCCTTTCATAGAAAATAGGCTTTCAGTTTTCAATAAGTCCACCACTAGCGATATGGCCAAAGCATGTAATAAAGGCTCGCACCATTGAAGCGACCACTCAGTTTGTTTCAATAAAACTTGAATTTTTTCAATTAAAAATTATTACATTTACCTCATTTCTATCTCGCTGAGTCACATCTACGACTCGTTAAACGGTAAGTTCGGAGTCCACCTTGTCCCACAGCCACAGGGCTACTCCCACAACTTACCAGGCTAAAAAAATGAGCTTGGAGTCCAACAGTTGGTTCGACGCCGCTTTAGCCGTTTGTAAACAAGCAAGTACGGAGCAGCTCACCATTCAAAATTGATCCTACAACTCGTTAACCCCCTCAAACAACAAGTTTGGAGTCCAATACTTGGTTCGACGCCACTTTAGCCACTTGTAAACAAGCAAGTGTGGAGCAACTCACCATTCGGAATTGCTCCTACAACTCGTTAACCCCCTTAAACAACAAGTTTGGAGTCCAACACTTGGTTCGACGCCGCTTTGGTCGCTTGCGAACAAGCAAACGCGGAGTGGCTCACCATTCAGAATTGCTCCTACAACTCGTCGGAAAATCTTAAACAACTAGTTCAGAGTTCAGAATCATGGTTAGAAACCGCCCTCACAACTTGCAAGAATGCGAGCTCGGGGCTCAAAAAGCACCAGTCACCTCCTGCTTTCTTCCAAGAGAGTTCAGGCCTAACTCATCTAGAGACACTCCCTAAACTCGCCTCTAAGAATGGATCTCCCTGAGAGTCAAACAAAGCTCTTCTCAACTTCATGAAGGCAAAGATGTTGCCGAACTATTTTGAACATGAAGAAGGATGATTCTTCAGTTGACTTCTGAAGAGAAATTGTAGATCTTCAGGTTATCTTCGAAACGAAGGGTCATACACCCCAATCCGACATCTATAGCACTGGGAAAGTTGATTACAATACAGTTGCGCTGAGCCAATAAAAAGTTGACCGAGTCAACAGTCAATGGTTAAAGCGCTACGTGCCAGCACACCGAAGCCTCCATGGCCCTCGGCAGAGCTCCCCGAGCATTCTTGTCACCGACGTTGAAATGAGGAAAAAACTCTGCCTCCCGATGCACGCTCGATTGTGATCAACGATTGTGATAAAAAAAGAGTCAACAGTCAATGTTGACCGAGTCAACAGTCAAACATTGACCGCCACGTCTTAGCACGCCGACCCATTGCTGGAGCTCAGTGATGCGTGCCAAGCATACTTGCCACCGAACTGGAAAATAGAGAAAAACTCATCCTTCCAATTCGCACTTGATCATGATCACGACTAAGATTCGCCCATTTTTTTTGAAGAGGATAACGAGTCGGGTTCGGACCCGTTATGGACCCAAACCCACAAACAGACCTGCACACCCTTCTTCTTCAAAATCGAAAAGCTGCACCATCGCCAGCTCGACCTCACGTCGCCGAACTCCTCCTTCGCGAGCTCCCCTCCTCCATCACCGAACTCCTCCTTCGCGAGCTCCCCTCCTCCATCGTCGAACTCCCCTTTACGAACTCCAACGTCGAGCTCCCCATGCTGAGCTCCAATACCTCCATCATCGCCGCAGCCGAGCTTCATCGAGCTCCTCGCCGCTGCAGCTGAGCTCCAATGTTGAGCTCCCCTTGCCAAGCTCCAACTCCTTCCTTGCCGAACTCTATCGACCTCACATCTGTTCTTGAACACCTCCATCGTCCCTGCAGCCGAGCTCCGTCAAGCTCCTTGCCGTCGCAGTCGGGCTCCATCGAGCTCCCCACCACTGCAGCCGGGCTATTTCCTCACTGAAGCCGCGAAGCACGCACAACGCAATCCGAGCATTCTTGGAACCGACGTCAAAGCTCAGAATAACACCGTTACACCTAGAGCAAGATCCAAACCTTTTCCGAGAACTCCAATAAACTCTATAAGCCATTGAAAACAGGCGAACTACACCTCAAAGGTTGTAAAACTCAGTCTTCAGAAGTGGGTGGCTTATGATATGGCTAAAAAAGAACCAAATCAAGACCGTTTAAATCGGGCACGAATCTTGAAGCTCCCTGGGGTAAAACGATAATTTTCACCCCAAACGGGTCCGAAATGGGAACTAGGTTTTTTCCAAGCCCAATAACCCAAAAGCGGGTATGTCCTACTAGGTTAGGGTTGCAGCCCATTACAAACCAGTCCAGGTCATTTGAAGAGTAATTCAAATTCATGATTATCCTTTAGAGGCAGTTTAAACTAAATTCCTTATCATGAAACAATTTAAACTCTACATCTTATCCAAAAATACCTGGACATAGAGATAAATGATTATCTCTGAACTATCTCTAAAGATGACTATAAATACCCCTCTCCCCCTACCATAAAAAGGTAATGATTATTTTTCCACAAAAGTGCTCTTTCATAATCTTCCTGATTACTGTCTTGAGCGTCGGAGGGTTCGTCGCCGGGATTCATCCCAGTGTATTGAACTTTTTTCATGTTAACGGTAGTGGCGAGAAACAGTCAACGCCAGCGAGAAGTCAACAGATTTGTTTTTACTGTTTCCAAAAGAATCCACAAATACATCTGTTTGCTCCCACACCCAAATTAGCAGCAACAAGTACAGAGAATGAAATTTCTCTAAGATTTGAACTCATCTCTGTGCTGCTATTTGCTGAGGATAATAATAAAGTTCTCATGAAAAAACATAACACTGGGCCTATTAAAACACTAGCACTCCCTGAAGCGAATGCCATTGATGGATATTCCATCGGTAAAGACAGAGGCCGAGGACGTTCTGGCAGAGGAATGAGAGGATTTCGAGGTAGTACTCCAACAGAGGTGGCTACAAAGGAAGAGGGAAGCGTGTTCACCCCAGCAGCGGTAGATAGAATGAGCAGCAGAAGACACAGAAGAAGCGTCCTAAAAATCAAGGACAACAGCAGCTCTTTTCCACTGATATAGGACCAAATGATACATGCTTCAAGTGTGGGTGTGGTGGTTATTGGTCCCGCACTTGTGGTGCATCAAAAGAAGCGGGTGACCAAGTATCCAAAAATCCAGAAGATTGAAGCAAATGTCACTATTGACATAGACAATGATAACCTCCTTGTTGAGGATCATGAGGAACAAGAAAATACAAACTTGACATCTGCAGATTTTTGGGGGGATTATTAGTAGCTTAATTTTATTTATTTAACATTGTATTACTTGATATTGAGACCTTATGTCTTGTGTTCATATTTTTGGAACTATGTTCTACCATTTATGATTTGGGAACAATATTTCTTTAGAATTTATCAATGAATAAATTTTATTTACCCCTATTGATTAAATATTGCATGTTTAGATACTTTATGGTATTACTAGATTCTTCAACTAAAACTTATTTTTCTAGTCTATTGACCTAAATCATCCATTTCCCTAAACAATCTATCAAATCAATAAGACTAGACAATGCAGCTGAATTTACTTCACATACGTTCAATTATTTTTGAATATCCTTAGGAATAGAGGTTGAGCACCATGTTACTTCAATGATACAATATTCCTGCCATTATAAGGAGATAAAAAGGATTATAAATGTCTCGTTCCAGAAGAACGTCGTGAATTGTCATGGAAGACCTAAAGGTTCTAAAGATTCAGCTCCCCGGAAGTGGAGATTGAATAACATAACACGCCCTAATGCTCCTGAAGAAGCAACTCCTGCAGTAGCATCTCCTGTAGATAAAGTTTATGATGCTTTTGAAGAAGCAGCTCCTGAAGTAGCATCTCCTGTACAGAGAGTTCATGACGGTCTGGAAGATGTCTTGAACCAAAGATTCAGGGTCTGTTTGTTTTAGTTTTTTTTTTTTTTTAGGAAATAATATCCTGAGTTGGCGTTTGTTTTAAGTGTTTTTTGGAAACACTATTCAGAATACTAATAACCCCTCTTTTCGAAAACAGCTCTTTTTTTTTCTCTGCTACTGTTCATTCTTCTTCTCTGCTTTTTCTCCTTCAACCGTCTTCTTCTTCGTTCTTCGTTAGCTCGCGAGAGAGGTCGGCGGGGAGGCTCGGAGCCCGCTATCGGAGCTCGGAACTGGGGAGTGAGTCTGACGAGGGGCTTCGCTATTGGAGCTCGGAGTGAGAGAGCTGTAAGCTCGGCAGCGGAGGCAGGCGAGGAGCTCGGCGTCGGAGGCAGGGGAAGAGCTCGGCAACGAATGGAGCTCGCGAAGGAGGAGAGGAAGGTGGAGCTCGTTGGCATGGCGAGGAGTTTGCTGGGTCGGAGCTTCGATGAAGGTGAGCTCGGTAGTGGAGGTTGGAGCTCGGAGTGAGATAGTTGTGAGCTCGGCAGCGGAGGCAGGCAAGGAACTCGGCGTCGGAGGCAGGTGAAGAGCTCGGCGACGAATGGAGCTCGCGAAGGAGGAGAGGAAGGTGGGGCTTGTCGGCATGGCGAGGAGTTGGAGGTTGGCAAGCTTGGCGATGGGTAGTGCTCGAAGCCGTTGGAGCTCGGTGCAGGGAGAGAGGGAGGTGGAGCTCGTCGGAGGTGGTGGAAGCATGGGCTCGGCCCCGGAGCTCAACTGGAGGAGAGCTCCGTATGGGCCGAGGTGGATCGCCGCGTTGGTGAGCTCGACCTGGGCATCGGCTCCTTGCTCGAGGGGGAGCTAGCTGCCTTGGAGTTTGGCAGCGAGCTTTTGAAGAAGATGGGTTCGGCTCGACGTCGGAGGGAGCTCGGCGAGAGTGAGAACACGAATGTGGTCGTCGGAGCTCGACCTCGCCATATTCCGAAGCTCGAGCTCGTGTGAAGTCGAGGTGGAGCTTCGAGCTCCGTCGATGACTCGGCGATGGAGGTTCAACGATGGAGCTTAAGCGCTGTCTTGGAGTTTGGAGGATGAGGTGAATGTTGGCCATGGCGACGCTCGAGATGAGGGAGGAGTTTGGAGCGCTGTTGGGTTTGTTCCGCATGGACTGTTGGTGAAGAAGAAGAGGTGAGCTGCCTTTTGCCTTGGCGGGAGCGTGCGGAAGGAGAAGAAGTGGGTTGATGGGTTCGGATCCCTTAACGGGTCGACCCCGGCCCACGTGCCTTTTTTTTACTTTTTTTGTTTCTTTTTTTTCCTTCTCCTCTGCTATGCTTCTTGCTTGGCGATTCCGAGCACGGATTTTGAGGAGCATTTTTTCCCACTTTGCTGTTCGGTAGGTCGGTAGCTCGGATTTGAGATCCGAGCTACGTGGCTCAATCTGGACGGTTGATCACGATCGTGGCGCGAATCACGAGGGGTTGATCCCGGCGACGCACCCTCCGACGCTCTTGTCAGTAATTTGAATGATTAAGAAAGAGCTTTTTATTGGAATATAACCGAAATATAACTGCAAAAAATCCAAAAATGTTAGCAAATGATGAATGCAAATTGATTTTAAAAATTGTCAGAAATATAACCGAACAGCTTTTAGAATAACAGCATTCAGATAACAGTTTTTAGCTAGAAATATAACCGAACAGCTTTTAAACTCTCTTTTTCAGAAAAACAGCTTTCAGATAACAGTTTTCAGCTAGAAATATAACCGAACAGCTTTTAAACTCTCTTCTTCAGAAAAACAGCTTTCAGATAACAGTTTTCAGCTAGAAATATAACCGAACAGCTTTTAAACTCTCTTTTTCAGAAAAACAGCTTTCAGATAACAGTTTTCAGCTACAAATATAACCGAACAGCTTTTAAACTCTCTTTTTCAGAAAAACAGCTTTCAGATAACAGTTTTCAGCTACAAATATAACCGAACAGCTTTTAAACTCTCTTTTTCAGAAAAACAGCTTTCAGATAACAGTTTTCAGCTAGAAATATAACCGAACAGCTTTTAAACTCTCTTTTTCAGAAAAACAGCTTTCAGATAACAGTTTTCAGCTACAAATATAACCGAACAGCTTTTAAACTCTCTTTTTTAGAAAAACAGCTTTCAGATAACAGTTTTCAGCTAGAAATATAACCGAACAGCTTTTAAACTCTCTTTTTCAGAAAAACAGTTTTCAGCATACAGTTTTCAGAAAAAAATATAACCAAACAGCTTTTAAACTCATTTTCAAAAAACTCTATTCAGAATACAGTTTTCAGAAAACTCTATTCAGAAAACTCTTTTCAAAACAACAAAACAAACGCAACCTCAATTTCTCCACAAAAAAAAAAAAAGCAAATCACTCCGGTCGATGATATGCCTCGTATTCCAGAAAAGATTGAGAAATAGGAACAGATACTTAACAATAATGAGAAATCTATGTTTTATATATACACATGAGAAACTTGAAATCGAAAAGAATTTGTCATGAATGACATTTTCTCATATGTAGTAGCAGATGAGATTAAAAAGGATTATGAAAATAAGGATAATATTGTACAATGAACAATCCTTGAATGTCGAAAGAGACAATATTGGCCAAAATGCAAGGGTGCGATTCAAGCAGAACTAGATTCCTTTGCAAAACGTTGAGTGTTTGATCCTATAATACAAACTCCAAAATGAATAAACCCTGTATGTTTTTAATGAGTGTTTGTAAGAAAAAACAATTGACAATAATGAGATCCAACGGTATAAAGCATGGTTAGTTGCTCAAGGATTCTCACAGAGATCAGGAATAGATTATGAAGAAACATATTTTTCAGTCATGGACATCATTGCATTTAGATATCTAATAAGTCTCTTTGCTTCTGAAAAACTCGATATGAGACTCATGGATGTGATGACAACATACCTATATGGTAATCTAGACAATGAGATATATATGAAAATTCCTAATAGATTTAAATTACCAAAAACCAAGTCTAGAAATATGCACCATATTATATTAAAACGAGCCCTATATGGACTACAACAATCGGAAAGAATGTGGTACAATAGGCTAGGCGAATAATATCTGTCTAGGGAAGGTATAAACTAGATCAAATCTTCCGAAGAGATTGAAAAAACTACTGCTATCTTAAGAATGAATTTGAGATGAAAGACTTCGGTAAAACAAAATTTTATCTCGGCATGCAGATCGAGCACAGTAAAAAATGTAATTATATACATCAAGCCAAATATGCTGAAAATCCCCTGAAGAAATTCAATATGAGTGACTGTCATCTACTCAGTACACCTATGGTGGTCAGGTCGTTAGAAGTTGATCATGATCCATATCGGCCGAAAAAAGAAATTGAAGATATGCTAGGTCCTGAAGTACCATATTTAAGTGCAATAGGCGCACTCCTTTATTTAGCACAATGCACTAGATATTGGTTTATATTATTCATATGAATGCGCTGACCTTGTTGGATATACAGACGCATGTTATTTATCTGATCCTCATAAGGAGACATCACAAACATGACATGTTTTTCTTAACAGTTGTACAACTATTTCATTGATATCAGTCAAATAAATAATTGTAGCAACATCGACCAATCATTCTGAGATAATGGCACTTCATGAAGCAAGTAGAGAATGAGTATGGTCAAAGTCTCTAGTTCAACATATCAGGGAGAGTTGCGAGCTCCCAAAAGTCACAAACAAACCTACAATTATTTATGAGAATAATGCAGCATGTATAAAGCATTCAAAAAAGGCTTCATCAATGAAGACAGAACGAAGCACATCTCACAAAAATTTCCCTCCACCCACCAGCTTCAAGAAAAAAAGATGATTAATGTAAAGCAGATCAAATGTTCAACGAACCTTGCAGATCTTTTCACACAATCTCTCATAAAGTCCAGATTTCAAAAGTTAGTACACCAGATTGGCATGAGAAGATTTCAGCAGATAGCCATATAAATGTATAAGTTGATAAATTTTTGGGCAGGGATGTAATGACCAACTTTATTATTTTGAGGGATGGTTTTTCATTTAAGTTTATGTAAGAACTAAATGTAATAAATTTTAGTGTTTTTGAGGAGGTGCATCCTGCAGATGCAAGCATCCTGAAGATGCTAGTGGAGACATCCTGAAGAATGTCTTTGTACATTGTACTCTTTTCCTTCGATGAAGTTTTTTTCCACTGGGTTTTTCCTTCGAAAAGTTTTTAATGAGGCAATGTAAGTCGCACCCACTTAGATTCTTGAAGAATTGGTTATACTTTTTCTTTCACTAAGATTTTTTTTTTTCAAATATGAGTTTTTCTTTAGGGAAGTTTTTAATGAGGTAATGCTTTAAAGTGGACATCCCAGGGAGAGTGTTGTGAAACCGTAACCACCTATTATGTGGATGTCCACCTATTAAGGTGGCGGCTCAAGCCCACCTATTCAGGTGGCGGCCCAACCACACTACCAAACCATAACCCTAACTTCCCCTTATATATGTATTATGAATAAAGAGCCACAACACTTGGATTCGGCTACACCTCCCTCCATCTCTCTCTCTCTCTCTCTCTCTCTCTCTCTCTCTCTTTCGTAACAGTTTTTACCATTACTAAGTTGCTAAATTCATAAATTTATAAACCGGTACGTATTCAAACACTATGGATCATATACTCCTAGAATGTTGTTTTAGTATAAATACCGATATGGGTAAATTCAGAGCCACACAATTTCAACACACATCTTAAAGCTTCTCAGGGGCAGAACAATAATTTTATAGCAACTACGGGCCTGTAAGGAGAACATGGCATGCCTCCAGCTCATTAACTCAACCATGCTTACAATTAAGGCTAGCTTACATCATAAGAAAGAAGGATTTCTAGCTAATTAAAGCTGGAAATTCAATCTCTTATCTTAAACATAATTATTAATTAATTCTATCTCTTAACCATGAGAATCTGCACTTTAAACTCAAAAAATTCTTTTTTAAGCCTATCTTTTGTAACTAACGCATAACATATAAATACTATCTCCCCTCAATTAGTAAGTGGTAATCAATCTTTTGCCACCAAAACCCTAATCTCTTATCTGAGTTATTGACTTGAGGGTCGGAGGATATTTTGCTGGGGCTAACCCCAGTGTTTAGACTTTTTGCAGTTTCGCCGAACATTTTTAGCCGTCTAGATCTTGATCTAGATGTACTTAACAACTCAGATTCAGATCAAAGAGCATTCAACCATCACAATTCAGATCTGATTGACGGTTCAAGTTGTAAGTTTCTTCCCTCAAAAAGAATTCATCATCTGATTGCTCTCACACCAGAAAAAACCCAGCAAGAATACTTTATGCAATTTGTTGTGAAATGGTGAACACCTATTAGGTCTATGCCCCTGGTTTAACTACTACAAGAAAGGCACATTTTGATATAAAAACTCTGTGGGAATCCCTAAAGGATAGATATAATCACCAGAGAGCCGTCATCTTCCCAACAGCGAAACGAATGGATCAATCTTTGCTACCAGGACCGAGGTAGTCACTCTAGTAGATGTGGCTACAAAGGAATATGGAAATGCAATCACCCCAATAGTGGTAGACAGAATGAGCTACAGAAGAAACAGAAGAAACATCCTGAAAATCAAGGACATCATCTGCTGCTTTCAAGCATTAGAGGACTCAGTGATACATGCTTCAAGTGTGGGCGTGAAGGTCATTGGTCTAGCACTTTTCGTGCATCAGAAGCGGTGACCAAATATCAGAAAATTCAGAAGATTGAAGCAAATGTCACCCTTGACATTGACAATGATGACCTCCCTGGCGAGGATCTTGAGGATCAAAAAAATAGAAACTTGACATCTGCAGATTTTTTGGGGATTATCAGTAGCTTAGTATTATTTATTTAACATCGCACTACTTGATATTGAGACTTTATGTCTTATGTTGGTATTTTTGGAACTATGTTTTAGCATTTATGATTTGGGAACAATATTTATTTAGAGTTTGTTGATAAATAATTTTTATTTGCCCCTACTGATTAAACATTGTATTTTTAGATATTTTATGATATTACTTGATGCATATGCTTCAATTAGAACTCATTTTTCTAGTATACTGACCCAAATCATTCATTTCCCTGAACAAACGATCAAATTAATAAGACTAGGCAGTGCAGCTGAATTTACCTAACAGATCTTCAACGATTTTTGTATACCCTTATGAATAGAGATTGAGCATCCTATTTCGATGAGACAATATTTTTGCTGTTAGGGACAGATAAAAAGAAAGATAAATGGCTCGTTCCAGAATAACGTCGTGAATTATCAAAATACCCAAAGAACCAAATAAAGCAGTTAATGAAACAGTTCCACATCAAAAAAACGTGGAAGACCTAATGGTTCTAAAGTTTTAGCTCCCCCGAAAATGAGATTGAATAAAATAACACACCCTAATGCTCCTGAAGAAGCATCTTCTGTAGAGAGAGTTCATGATGCTCCTGAAGTACCATCTCCTGTAGAGAGATTTTATGAAAGTCTGTAAGATGTCTTCAACTAAAGATTTAATTTTGTGAGAGTGATTGTAACTCTTATATCTTCTCTAGTTGAATAATATATCTGCTATTTCTCCCTCTGTATTTGGTTTGTCCGAACCGGGATAAAATTTTGTGTTTTATGTGCTTGGTTTGGTCTACTATTAGTTAGTTGTTCATTGGACCAGTTATCGTAAAACATAGTAAATCCTAATACTAGCGTTGAACACCGCTGAACACCACCACCGCTCTCTGCTTCCAACCGCCTTATCCTCTCCATTGGGACTACTCCGGCGCGACGGATGGGGAGGAGGACATGTAGTGGGACCCCCAAAAGTTTGAGTAGTCATGCATGATGAGGTGAAGTTTGTGAATGAATGAAAGGGATTGGGGAGGGGTATTTTGGGAAATTATTTTGTAAGAAAGGATCTGTGTTCTGTCTTCAAATGCAAAAGGAGAAAGGAAAGACACAGGAGACAAGAGAGTCCAACTCATTTCATCAATCTCACTCAGACTAGGCAACTTCTTTTACTCATAGGAAAGTGTTGTTATCAGGGGCGGATCCAGAATTGAAAAGTGAGGAGGGCTGAAAAAAAAATCGCACAAGGTAACATGCAAAATAAATATAAAGTTGTTATAGATACTACAGAAGTAAAGTTGTTATAGATACTAGATAGAATAGAGTTGGGCTTGAGCCCAAAAAAATAAATAGAAAGCTCAAATATATATGAGGTGGGCTTTAAAAAATATTTGGGGTGGGCTTTAAAAAATATTTTGGGGGCTGAAGCATACATCCCACATTAATATACCCAAAAAAAAAATAAAATTTACAAAGAAATTGTCAAATGTTTGGGGGTGTGTGTGTGTGTGTGTGTTATAGCATACCCCAGCCCCTCCGGATCCGTCCTTGGTTGTTATTATTACTTATTATTATTAGCTAGCTTCTTTAAGGTCAGGAATGTATGTAATGTACACATTTTTTTCTTAGTCCACAGTTTTCAGTACCTAATATTAAGCAGCTAGCAGTAGTATTAGCATAAGCATTAGTAGTAGGGTTACCTTTAAACAATGTATTAATTAACAGTTGGATTATTTTTGTGATATTGTTTTAAAATGAAAACCCTAATTTGGAGAATAAGTTGAGGAAAATAAGTTCTGTAAACCTACATGCATAAATTATATTTCTGTAAGTATAATATCAAACTAGTGTTACCTTATGCAAATTGCACAGCCTACTATAATTTTGATGGACTCATAAAATTATATAGATTTTCCAAAAAGTGTGAAAGAATTGGGAGAAACTTATGAATATCATCCCTACTGTAGTTACTGAAATCTTCATTATCATCTTCATATAAGCAGATGGTTTAAAGAATCACTGTCAAATTATAATGTTATCCAATTGAATATTACTAAAAGCAAAAAATATATGCAATGAAAAGATGTCACAAATTCAATTAATTTATGTTAACATATAAATTACAACATCATTAACATTCAGCAAATAGGTTATACATTATAAACCATGTATTATAGCACATATTCAGATAAAAATGATAGACTAAGAAAATCATATAAAAATAATTTTATGAATTATGTTCGCTTAAAAATTTAATTCTAAGCTAGGGGATGTGTGTGGGTCTAGGAAGAGACGTGAGGTTTTGTGAGATTGAGAAAGTGAGAGGGGAAGAGACTATGTTTGAAGGATTGAGGTTTTTATTTTGTTTTGATTTTTTAATAAAATCGTGCATAATGAGTGTGTTAGTTAAATAGGAATTCCTATTTTTCATTTTCTTTCTCTATCTCTACTATTATAATGGGAGAAGGGGTTAGTGTCATTTGTCATCGTTTGTCATTTTGTCAACACGTGCAGCGCACGTGTTGGCTTTTTTTGTTTTTTTCTCTTTTCATTCCCCTCCCCATTTTTCCACGTGCAACGCACGTGTATAATACTAGATTTTTTTGGGGGGTCCTTTTCATTCCCCTTCCCATTTTTCACACGTTCGAAAAAAAACACGTGCAGCGCACGTGTTGGTAAGTTCTTTTTTTCTTTCTTTTTTCTTCTTCCTCCACGTGCATCGCACATGCATGATACTAGTTTTAAGTTTTAAGATAGAGAAAGAAGTTATTCTCCTATTAGTACAAATTATAGATTTAATAATATTCTAGTAGTCTCGCTCAAATCTCTTTCCAAACTATTAACACGTAATAATTATCTTTAATTTTTAAGTCATATTTAAGTTTGTTCGACAAAGAATGAGAAATGAAAAAAAAAAACACTTTTTCTTAATAATAATAAAAGATGGAACAACAAAATCAAGAGGAGATTATGATATGATTAAGGCTCCAACAAAATGGGGCAAAATTAAAAAGGAACTTACATCTATATATAACCTATGGGGAAAAAGACATTAATTACTCACACATTATTTGTTTAACTAACTAAATAACTCACCCACAATTTCCACTGATCTAAATTGGACCAAAGTAACAAAGTTTGCGAATAATTAGCGAATTTGGTGAATTATTCATGAAGAATTCATCTGCCAAATCAATTCGCAATTTAATTACAAATTCCCATTTAAATCACGCACTTCAGGAATTATTTTCGAAAGCGCGAATTATTTCGGAATAATTTGCGAATCAATCGCTAAATTTGTTACTACTTTTCATATTTATGGATTTAAATATATATTTACATAAGTGATGGGTACTGAGATACATTGAATTTTCTATTTCTTTCTTCAATTCTTCCCGAATTTTTGCCAAGTTTTTTCCGAATTCTGAGTATTAAATCTTGTTGAATTAATCCCGAACCCCTAATTTGTGACTACGAGTTGGACAAATCACCCAACACTCCGAGTATGAAAGTGCTCTCCAAATGCCAACTTCATTGATCATATCATCAACATGCAATAATGCTGCGCCGCTGCAAACAATAGTAGCAGAAGTTTCCTGTCTCGCGAACGAGCTATTTAGAACACTCATCTGTATCATCTTCCTACGAACCAAACAATGAAGATGCCGGAGTTCGACAGACTGCATGCCTTAATCAGCCAAGGAAGCTTCGCATGCTCGAGTACTACTGCAACACAATGATGCATGCATGTTTTTCTCTCTGCTTTTAATTCAGGGACCATGTATGTATCTATGTGTTTTGATCTGCACGTGCTTGACTTGTTTAGCCAAAAGATAAATGAATATGGAAATACATGTTTTCAAATCAATAGGGTTTTCATCACTGTATTTTTGGAAGGTGACTGGAGCCTTTAATCAGGAGGTACTACCTGCTTCTCACCATGAGTTGCTCCAAAAAGAGGAGAAATAAAAATCCATGTCATGTATATAGGAGAAAGGGAAGATAATACAAACCCTATTTTTTGTTGTTTTCATCCACTCTTTACTCATTTAGATAGTCAGCAGTTCGTAACAATGAGACATAATGTCATCTTCTATAAATAAAAAAAAACAATGAGACATAATATCAGAAGTTGTATGATTTAATATAGTTAGTAGAGTAATGTTTTAGCCATTACCAATTTCACTACCATTTCCTTCACTACCTTAGGTGGCATACTCCTATTGGAGAGTTCTCCCACCTACTCTATCATCTCCTACCTATTGGAGTGTGCCACCTAAGGTAGTGAAGAGAAATGAAAATTTTGCCGAAATGCCCCTATTTTTGAAAATAATTAGCGAACTGCCCTTGTTTCCAAAACATTTAGCGAGATGCCCTTGTCTGTGACACGTCAGCAACAAACGTTATTGGGAAAAACGGCATAGGTTATTTCCATGCCGTTCTTCCCAATAACGACATCTGTTTGAAAAAAAAATTGCATGCCGTTATTTGGAATAACGGCATAGGTTGTTTTGTTTTTCGAGAGCTTGTAGTCTCCACTTAGAGGAAAAATTGTAAGTATGAAAAACCTTATAACAGATGCCGTTATTCCGAATAACGGCATTCTCAATACTGATGCCGTTATTCCGAATAACGACATCAGTTATAAATTTTTTTAATAAAAAAGGAACTTATTATTCATCTTCTCTGATCAATAAGTAAAAAAAAAAAAAAAAAAAAACTTTATAACTGATGCCGTTATTCCGAATAACGGCATCAGTTATAATTTTTTTTTTTTTTTTTTTTTACTTTTTATTAATTTTTTCTGTTTCCAAACAACAGCAAGAGTGCATATTGATATATAACTGATGACGTTATTCCCAATAACGGCATCAGTCATTCGAATGCCGTTATTCAGGATAACGGCATTGTTTATAAGTTTTTTTCACACTTAGAACTTTTTAAACTTAGAAGAATCACACTTGTAAGACAAATATACTGATGCCGTTATTCCCAATAACGGCATGCAAATTTTTTTTTAAACAGATGCCGTTATTGGGAAGAACGGCATCGAAATAACCTATGCCGTTTTTCGCAATAACGTTTCTTGCTGACGTGTCACAGACAAGGGCATCTCGCTAAATGTTTTGGAAACAAGGGCAGTTCGCTAATTATTTTCAAAAATAGGGGCATTTCGGCAAAATTTTCAAGAGAAATGTAGTGAAATTGGCAGTGGCTCTAGCATTACTCTAGTTAGTAATAGAGGGATATATATGTCGGATGTATATGTATATTCTCATTTATAATAGGATAATATTGTGTATATTATTCTATGGGGCAACACGGGTTTACACGTGTTATGTATTAATTATTGGAACGGGTTGAGTGGGCTAAAAGCCCAGTACCCTAAACCCAGTCTAATCTCTATATAACCTGGTCTAGAGGTAGTGCCCTGTGATATTCCAATACTGATAAGCAGGGTATAATATCTTAAGCGGCTAGAGATTAACTCTAACCCTAATTTTCCCAAATCAGTATTAACAATCTTAAGATATTACACAAGAAAAATATACTGAGATTGAGGAGAAAGGGTTCATCGGAATCTCACCCCGGCTCCACCCGTCGTGGTCGACGTCGCCGCTCTAGTCGTCGCACGTCGACGCACGCCGTCACTCGCAGCCGAAGGTCATCGATCAGGTGCGCCATCAGATCTGATCTCTCCATCGTCGATCGAGCGAAGCAGTCAACTCGTCGTCGCCGACTTTTCCCTTTGATCTGATCCAGGCCGCCATCGCCCGTCGACGCCCCTGCTCCATCGTCAGTCGACGCGCGCAGTCGGGTTTCCTCCCTGGCTTCGATTTGCTGTGTGTTGGGTTAGCCTCTTGCTGTGTATTGGGTGCAGACCCGAACCCAAAGCTTCAACCCGATCCGCTTGGTTTGATTTGCTGTTGGCTTTAGTTGGCTTGGTTGCCGCCGCCCCCTGACGCCGGGGTCGCGTCAGCCGTTGCCGGAGGTCGCCGAACCCAGCCGTCGATGCTGCCTCTTCCTCCACTTTCTTCTCCATTGTTCTTCTTGTGAGATAGAAGGAGAAGAAGTAAACAATTCAGATCCAATTTTTTGATTGGACATTTTTGGTGTTTGGTGTTTGGACTATTGGAGCAGATCCATTTTCAGATCCAGTCAAAAGGAATCAGACCTGGATAGATCTAAATTAAAGATAAGTTATTCACCAAATTTAAATTGTTATTTAATTATTTGTTTGAATTTTGTTGCTAAGTGCTAAAGTTCAAAACCGTATTAAGCATTGTTTAATTAAATACAAATCTGAATAACTGCTTTGGCTACGTGCTATGGATCAAATATTCATTTTGATAAATTATAGTTTTGACTATAAAGTTTGGATCTCCAAATTAAATTGTTGCTAGAATTAAACAGTGTCAATAATTTGTTTAATTGGCTAATCTTTAACAATTTGATGAATGTAGGAACTTCAAAGTTACCTACAAATTGTGTGTTGGAGACGATGGATATGCATTACGGTTGAATAAGTCTGCACTACGCAGGCTTCTCCATCGAATTTGGAAAACACTTCTAACTTAAAGTGTCGGTATGATCTACTCTAACTTTCTTAGTATTTTTCATGTGATGAATGTGTTAACGTTCTGTGCGTTTGATCATATGATTGAGAGTTTTAGATCATAGTTATTCTCGCTTTGGAAAACTAGCATGTTTAGGGTTGTTAAGTATTTTATCATACTATGTGTATAGATATTTTGACAAATCCATTATTTGCAGTTTGTGTGAGATTATATATTTGCTTCTCTAATAATTAAAATTTTTGTATAAGATCTATGACAAATGTCCGTAACTTAGATAGAAGCATCCTGTAATGCAGAATATGACTCCATTATTTACGTTTTATTCTTTATCGTTCATTGTACTGTGTGTGCAAAATTAAATTATAAAATATGGGTCATTATCTCGCTTAGTGTTTCGAAGATGATGAAGAACGAATAAAGAAAATATAGCTCGATTTGTTTGAGCACGGGGACATTGTTAGAATCACTAGAGAAAGCGAACAATTTTTGTGATAGAGTAATCTTGTATTAGCTCTTATAAGGTGCATACATTGTCAATCGCATGTATAAGTTGAGTTTAACAAATGAAACAATTAAAAATAATAGTTCTAATTATGTTCTTG
The DNA here is from genome assembly GCA_017893485.1 of Hemerocallis citrina. Taxonomy (NCBI): domain Eukaryota; kingdom Viridiplantae; phylum Streptophyta; class Magnoliopsida; order Asparagales; family Asphodelaceae; genus Hemerocallis; species Hemerocallis citrina. The sequence continues at coordinate 293,212,504 of CM030362.1, forward strand.
AACCTAGCATAATTGGCTAGGATTTGAGAAATATATATTCAATTGTCTGTGAAGAAATGTGATCTAATTATCAAAACTGTGGGGAAACGGAGTTAAAAAGCTATTGAGTCATAAGCTTCAACATCCAAGTTATTTTGAAATTTAGAATCACTGTGAACTATATATTAATTTGTTTGTTCTTGTTAAAACTCATAACTCTGCCAAAGGACACTTCATTAAATATGACAAATATAAAAGTTGTGTTCAGATTATGATTACTAGAAAATCATTTAGTATGGTCTCTAGGAGCACTCAACTTCTTGAGTCAATACATTCTGATATTTGTGATCTCAGTAGCTTTGTGACTATATGAGACGATTGTTGGTCAGAAGTATTTAATCACCTATGTAGATGATTATTGAATATTTGTCATACATATATGGAGGCTGTAACACTCGTTATTATGATAAATTAAAATCTAGTTAAATGCTAAAAATCAAGGGTTCAGTGTTGATGGAGGTGGTGAATATGTTTAACAACTTTAGAGAAGTTTGCATTGAGCATAATCTCTACTGCACTATACTTACAACAATCAAACAGTATTGATAAAAGTTAGAATCAAACTCTTAGTGAAATGTTGAATTCTATATTATTGACTGTTGTTTGATGTTGTATTGTTAATCATATCTCTAAATGTGTTACTACACTCTAAATTGAATACACCTTGTAGATCAAGGCATGAAAACACAAATAGTTTTGTTAAAGTGAGATTTTGTGTTGTGATACTTATGTTAGAATACATAACCCTAGAAGGCCTAAAGTAGGACCTACAACAGATATTTATGTGTTTAGAAAGTGCAGAATGTAGTTCGGTGGACAGATGTTGGATCTATCTAATTTGTATTAGAAGAATCTAGACTTGCAGAGTTCTTTGAGGATGTGTTCATCAAAGATAAATGTATGAAATAATTTAGTCATACATACATGCTCAATGATTCACAGTTGGAATCAAGAGCTAGTCTTACTGACACTTAAAAACCTGAATGACAAATGAACTAAGAATAGTCTTTAGTAGACAATGAGATGATTTTGTGTCATACAATAATACTTCAATTTAGTTGATCTGCTAAAAGAGGCTAAAACTATAGTAAGTAAGTGGGGTCTTGTAGAAGAAACTTAATTTTGATTGTTCAGTAGCAATTTTAATGCTTTTTAGTAGCAAACAGATTGACTGAGAAAATGGGGTAGATTTGTTTGATGTTTACTCACATGTTTGTCATATTGCTACAATAAGTATTCTTCTTACCCTTACATCTATTGAAAATTTGTCATTCATAAAGAATATTTAAAAGTTCTGTACTTGATATTTTGTACTGAACAGTTTTGTACTAGAAAGTTTTGAACTAATATGTTTAGTGAACTAGATTTACAATTTAGTAAAATCATCGTATGCTTTAAAACATGTAATATAGCTAGCGTACAAATATTTTGACAAATTTCTCAAAGAGCCTAGTATATGAATTAAGTAATTCAGATCAGTGCCTTTAACTTTGTGGTGTGTCAAATATAATGGCTATTATTTACTTGGTTTTATTGACATGCTTGTTGATTGGAAGTGACATCTCTATTCTAAATGGAGTTAAAATTGTGCTATCCAAATAAATTTAGCAGCTAAGTGGTGTGGACACCATATTATGTATAAGGGTGAGTTTTGGTTGGCAAGGGATAACTCCTAGTCAAACTCGATAAATCAATAATGTGTTTCAAAAGTGGGGATATAGTGATCGAAAGTGTGTTTTGAAACACCTTATGATTATGATACAAAGGTTGACACCTTATGATGGTGTAACTATGAGAGACAGGTAGATCATTCTAAAAGAATTGAAAGTCTCGTGTATACAAAGATCTGCACTAGAATAGACATAGCCTTTGAGGTAGGTGTGATCTGCAGCTTTACTAATAATCCCATACACATTTGAGTGCCCTTAAGAGGCTAATGAGATATCTGAGTGGTACTCAAGAGTTTGCTTTGTGCTACTCAAAGTTTAGTGAAAGTCGACAACTAGTGGATATGTGTTCGCACTAGGAGGAGCAGAAAAATTATGGAGATTAATAGGCAAACAAGTGTTGCGTTCTCATCCAAGAAATCAGACCTCTATGTGTTATCCTCTGCAGGGAAAGAGGCTGAGTGGATTGAATAACTTATTGCTAATCATCCATTTGAGAAGTTTAATGTAAATTCTCAATTCTGTTATGCGACTATCAAGCTATAATGCACTGTAGCTCATAACTCACTCTATAATAGTAAGAGGAGTATATTAAGGCTGAAAGAAGCCTAGTTGAACTTTCTCATAGATAAAGTGCAATTGTGACAAGTATGGCCAATGCTCTTGCTAAGAGACTTGAAAGTAATCTAATTATCAAAACTGTGGGGGAAATGGAGTTAAAAGCTATTGAGTCAAAAGCTTTAACATCCAAGTTGTTTTGAGATTTAGAATCCAATTGGAGCCATAGAGAAGTTCAAACTGAAGCATCAATTTTAGGCAGTTGGCATGCTTTAGATAATTTGAAAAGTTCTATGTAAATTCTGTTAATATATAACTTCATTCCAATTTTGATGATGCTATATATTTTCATAATTTACTTAGAATCATCTCATTATTCCAAAAGAAAGCATGAAAACTTGTCGATGTGTTTCCGATGTTTAGAATGGTTGTTATATCATTCCAATTCTGATGATATAACTCTTTTATGGATTCATGTTTCATTCCAATTTTGATGATTCAGAATTAACCATAATTGATTTGACTGTTCTATCATTCCAATATGAAACATAGTATAGTTCTTGTGTAGAAACTATAATAGTTCTTGTTCTTTATTTTATTAAAGAAACTTGATTGTGATGCTTGCGTTACATTTTGCTAAGCTATCGTTGAATTGTACTAAGTTCTTTAGTAGAACCAGATACTTTATGAAATTTGCTAGAATTCTTAGAGATGTGTCTCTTGATATTCTTGCTTTCAATAAGCTAGCAAAGATGGAGGAGTTGAATCTGTCAACATAGATTTCAAAATAATGATTTGCTCAAAATGGAGGAGTAAACATAAAGCAGTTTGCAAGGATATAGTCTTGGTTTATTTCTCTGAGGAATAACTTTGTCACTTGCTTGATAAAACTTCTGTTGAGTTTAAGACTCTTGTGTTCATGAGCTTAAAACTCATATTTTATTCTTGAAGTTTATTTGCTTTGGTTGATTTTGAAACTATGACAGGTTTCTCCAGTTAGTTTAGTCTTTGTGAACTATTCATGTATGGTTTTAGAACTATTTGATTATTTTGGTTTAGTCATATTTGAACTATTCAAGTTATAATTGATTTAGTCTATGATCCATGGTTTTATGATTCAATAATGTTTGAATTTTTGTGATCCAATATTATAACATTGCTTAGCCTAATATATTGAGAATATAGGAGGAGATTGTTGGATGTATATGTATATTCTCATTTATAATAGGATAATATTGTGTATATTATTCTATGGGGCAACACGGGTTTACACGTGTTATGTATTAATTATTGGAACGGGTTGAGTGGGCTAAAAGCCCAGTACCCTAAACCCAGTCTAATCTCTATATAAGCTGGTCTAGAGGTAGTGCCCTGTGATATTCCAATACTGATAAGCAGGGTATAATATCTTAAGCGGCTAGAGATTAACTCTAACCCTAATTTCCCCAAATCAGTATTAACAATATAATCAGGTTGGTAGCCAAGAACTTATACCGAGTGGGGCCATAGTAAATAATGTATATACAAAGTTTCTAGTGTCAAATATTTCAAAATGGGTAAAAGGGATATGACCAACTTGCTCATTTAGTAAATGAGCAATTGATTATGTGGCATGCATGTGATACATTGGACAACTAACCCTTTTAAGATTTTTCCAATCACATGTATGACACATCATCAATTGCTTATTTACTAAATGAGCAAGTTGCTCATACCCCTTTTTCCCTATCAAAATATATAATGTTATATTAGTTTCAAACAAAATCAACCCCGCAAAAAAGTATTCATCCAATTTTCAAAGCTTAAGAGCATATGTAGTCGTCTTCCAAATTTTCAAATTTTTTTAAAAAATGAAAATGAAGACGCTGTAGTTATTGACCAAAAACCCAAAATTTGGATCTTTGGTGAATAGTGACCGGTCAAATTTGACAGACGATTTGAGATTTTGGAAAATAGTAAACAAAAAAGGGTTTCTCGTCTGTCGCATCGGACGGAAAAAAAAATTCGTCAGAGAGAATTTGGCAAAACAGTGAAGTATTGGACGAAATTTAATTTTTCGTCCGATCGAAAATTTTTAAAAAAAATGGTAGAGACGGGATTTCATTTTTCGTCCATATATTAAAATAAAAAAAATTTAAAAAACAAAAGCACCCCGATCCTTGGATGAGGTATTGAATTCCGTCCATGGGATTTTTTCCTTTTTTTATTTTTAAAAAATTGGATAGACAGGAAAAGACTTCCCTTCTGTTCCAATAATTTTTTAAAATTTTGATTTTTTTTCATCAGCGAATAATTCATCTTTCGTCTGAGATTTGAAAATTTACCAATACCCAATTTTTTTTGCAATCGACGACTGCAGCACAAAGCCATTTTAACGGTTTTCATTTGCCAAATACCCAAAAAATAGCTGTAGACGACTACAGATAACAAGATAAACTCAATTGCGAGAGGACATCCAGAAAACATTTTTTAAAAAAAAAAGTCAAAAAGCATCCACGTACGTGCTGAACCAGATCTTGTGGACTAATTTCTTAGACTTCTTGCCACAGAGTCCTCATCTTAAATCTCTAATACCATAATGGGAGAGTTAGAGCATCTGTAGTCGTTAGCCAAATATCCAAAAAATAGATAATTTGGCCAAAAATCACCTGTAGTCGTTGGCCAAACACCCATTTTTTGGGTGCACTGTGAACAGTAGGCTGCCAAATTTGGGGGAGAATATAGCAACTTCCGTATTTTGGAAATCGGAAGATGATTTACCGTTTACGTCGGACGGAAGATGATTTGTCGTCGGATAAATTTTTTTAAAAAAAATCTACCGTTTCATCCAAAAAATAATAATAAATAATTAGCCAACAGTGAAGGACGGGATATCATCTTTCGTCCTTCATAGTTGGGTTTTTTTTTTTTTAATCTTCCGTTTCTCAATTTTTTTATAAAAAATAAAATAAAAAATGCAGACGAAATATCATATCTCGTTTCGTCCATAAAAAACCCTATTTTTGAGTATATACAACTGCAGCGAATGCGCTAATTGCTATTTCCAAAATTGCCATATACCCATTTTTTGGACAAAACGACTACAAATGCTCTTAGGATTGTCATTTGTAGACAACCTGTAATTTATAGATAATCAATCATCTAATTTCAACAATTCATTTTTAAGTGTGAGTTATAATAACCATTCATTTATTCAATTATTGATAGTTATCATAATACCTTCAAAGTTCAAATTTATTTACGACATAATAATTTACAAAAGTGTCACTCATATAAAATAAAATTTTGTGCCACTAGGGTTAATTTGTAAAGAGTATGTATGAGACTGAGTAAAGGGAGGTCTCAGGTTCGGGGCCATATTACGTCTTATTATTTACTCTATAAAAAAATATGTTTAGAACGTGCATCACACGTGCATATTGCTAGTAAAATTTTATTGTACATAAGCACTCCATACATCATTAGCATTATTAGCATTAGAACCTATAAGTCTACTGTAATGCCCCAGATCCCTGTTCCCGGACTTCCGTGACACAATCAGAATCTTTGCCTTCAAATGCATCTCAACACAGCAAATAACACGGAAAATAAAAAAACTTTTATTGCCAAATACGATCATTACATTATTAGTTACAAATACTATCTCGTCCTTGAACAAGGAATACAAGTTACACTAACTTATTACAATTGATTACAAAATTATTCAGACTCCTCTTATGAAGCTATCAGCTATCTTCCAGAATGGTAATCAACTGATCACCGCCGTACCCCGTCGAGCAGTCAATCTGCTTCCCTGATACTTGACCTCGATCTTGAGTCTTTCGCTGCGCAACTCTGATCATTTCTGCACCTGCTTGCATGGTCGAACCGGTACCTAAAAGAGTGGGGTACGTCAGTAATTCTACTGACGCAATGCTGATAAGGAAACATCGATCTCCAAACTTGAAACCACAAATCATCTTGAATAGAAAAAGAAACATGCATCCTAATTTTCTAGTGTCAGTGTATGCCATGACCTGAAGTCTAATGCACGGTACAGAGAACAGAAACGGATGCACCTAATCTAATGTCAGCAAGATTCTGGATACACATGCATCCCATACTATATATGCTTCAGATCAAGCCACACTACAAAACATGTGCGATTTACCGGCGTATATTCCCCAACGTTTTACCATTCGCGCCGGGGTAGGGAGTGACCAGAATGGGGCGTCAGATTGGATGGTTATACACCGGCGGCCTCTATAAAATGCCGGGGAATCATGATATTCACCGGCGTTTTATTTGTAAACGCCGGTGAATTGTATTATTCACCGGCGTTTTAATAACAAACGCCGGGAAATATATAGATACATTCACCGGCATTCGTAACTTCAAACGCCGGTGAATTAACTGAGATAAATCCCCACGAACCCTAACATTTCGCTCGCTAATTCCCAAACCTAATTTTCGCCGCCTTCGTTTTCCCTCCTCCCTCTCTCTATTTCGCGCGCTTTGCCTCCGACCCTTCGTCATCTTCGACAGCCCAATTCGATTTCCCTCCTCCCTCTCTCTATTTCGTGGTGAATTTGCGATCGAAAACCACCGCTTGTCGCCCCGCTCTCTCTCTATCTCCTACGCCACCGCTCGTCGCCCCGCTGGTCGGCCCCCTCTCTCTCTTCGGTAATTACTCTTGATTTCTCTCCTTTTCACTGTCAAAGATGCTGAATTCATGCATCTGATTGGCATCTTAGCATGATTTTTTTACCAAAATGGTTCACTGTCAACTAAGTATGCTGTATGTATACTAAAATCCTCCAAATCTGTACAAGAATTGGGCAGAACAAATCTTGTGCAGGTTTATTTTGGAGCCACAAACATCATGATTTAGTTGGGATGAAGAATTAATAGAGAAACATATATGCTTAGATACTGGAAATTTTCATTTCCTTTTACTGTTAAAGAAACTGAATTCATGCATCTGATTGTCATCTTACCATGATTTTTTTACCAAAATGTGTTGACTGTCAAAGATGGATGCTGAAAGTATACCAAAATTCTCCAAATCTGTACAAGAATTGGACTGAATAAACCTTGTGCAGGTTTCTTTTGGAGCCACAAACATCAATGGTTTAGTTGGGATGAAGAATTAATAGAGAAACATATATGCTTAGATACTGGAAATTTTCATTTTCTTTTACTGTTAAAGAATCTGAGTTCATGCATCTGATTGCCTTCTTAGCATGTTTTTTTTACCAAAATGGGTTAACTGTCAACTAAGGATGCTGGCTGTATACCAAAATCCTTCAAATCTGTACAAGAATTGGGCAGAACAAACCTTGTGCAGGTTTCTTTTGGAGCCACAAACATCATGATTTAGTTGGGATGAAGAATTAATGAAGAAACATATATGCTTAGATACTGGAAATTTTCATTTTCTTTTACTGTTAAAGAATCTAAGTTCATGCATCTGATTGCCTTCTTAGCATGTTTTTTTTACCAAAATGGGTTAACTGTCAACTAGAGGATGCTGGCTGTATACCAAAATCCTCCAAATCTGTACAAGAATTGGGCTGAACAAACCTTGTGCAGGTTTCTTTTGGAGCCACAAACATCATGATTTAGTTGGGATGATGAATTAATGGAGAAACATATATGCTTAGATACTAGAAATTTTCATTTTCTTTTGCTGTCAAAGAAACTGAATTCATGCATCTGATTGTCATCTTAGCATGATTTTTTTACCAAAATGTGTTAACTGTCAACTAAGTATGCTGTATGTATACCAAAATCCTCCAAATCTGTACAAGAATTGGGCGGAACAAACCTTGTGCAGGTTTCTTTTGGAGGCACAAACATCAATGGTTTAGTTGGGATGAAGAATTAATAGAGAAACATATATGCTTATATACTGGAAATTTTCATTTTCTTTTACTGTTAAAGTAGCTGAATTCATGCATCTGATTGCCATCTTAGCATGATTTTTTAACCAAAATGGGTTCACTGTCAACTAAGGATGCTGTATGTATACCAAAATCCTCCAAATCTATACAATAATTGGGTGAGAACAAACCTTGTGCAGGTTTCTTTTGTAGCCACAAACATCATGATTTAGTTGGGATGAAAAATTAATAGAGAAACATATATGCTTAGATACTGGAAATTTTCATTTTCCTTTACTGTCAAAGATGCTGAATTCATGCATTTGATTGTCATCTAAGGATGCTAGTTGTATACCAAAATCCTCCAAATCTGTACAAGAATTGGGCTGAACAAATCTTGTGCAGGTTTCTTTTGGAGGCACAAACATCAATGGTTTAGTTGGGATGAAGAATTAATAGAGCAACATATTAGTAGCCATATTAGTTTCTTTTGTACAGGTTTATTATTATTATTATTATTATTATTATTATTATTATTATTATTATTATTATTATTATTATTTTGGGATGAGTAACAGATTATTAGTAGCCATGAACAGAATAGTTCATGAGTCATCAGATCTTCTTGTTACCGTATTTACAGCACGACGCCCTCGTTATTCGTCCGATTCCTCTTCCTCAGCAAATACCCTTTACCATCATCATCTCCTTGAACGGAAAGCCAAATACAGGGGAGACTATAGTCCAATCGATATTAGACTCGAACACAAGGTGTGCGATAAAATGCCATTAAGGTGGTTGTGATAATTTCCACAAAGATAGTTTAGGGTTATGTGAATAGAGTAGAATGTATTAAGATTTAATTGTTTTTTTATACATTTTTGGAACCACGATTTCTTTATTTTACAGTTAATTGTTATATCGTTTATTTATTTGCAGCTAGGGTTGGTTTTAAAAAAGGTGAAATTAAATATACAAAATGCCCTTTACTGTCAATACTATTTAATATGTCAAATTTTAATTTCAGATTGTGTGCTATTGTTATAATGGATAGAAGTTGGATTAGTAAACCACAATTATCCAAGGAGTACCATGATGGTATTAAAGATTTTATTATCTTTGCCAAACGACATTCCCGTGATCCCAACCTAATCCTTTGTCCATGCCTTCGGTGTACAAATTGTAATTTGAGGACATGTGACGTAGTACATACACATTTGGTTGTCAACGGTTTTTTTCAAGGGTACACACGGTGGTTTTGTCATGGAGAGGATCATACGTCAGCTCCTGTTTGTCCGGTTGTATTAGAAAATGTAGATGAGCCCTTAGTGAACGAAGACTTAAGTGTTCCCGATGAGATGCATGCTTTGTTGCAAGACGCCTTGGGGATTCATAATGTTTCTTTCCACATCAATAATCCAACAACCCAAGTTCATAATGAGTCAACAGAAACAAACCAGATTGGTGGTGGAGTGGACGAGGAAATGCCTGACCCCGCCCCTGAACATAATAAACATCAAGAATCCTTCGCTAAGTTGCTTGAAGATGCTAGTACTCCGCTGTACCGCGATTGCACCAAATTTTCTAAATTCTCATTCATTGTCAGACTATTTCAGATTAAATGTTTAAACGGGTGGTCTGCTAAGTCCTTTAGTATGCTACTTGAACTGTTGAATGAAGCATTTCCAGAAATCTGTATTCCAAACTCAGCCTATAAAATCAAAAAAATCCTAAATTCTTTCTGTTGATTCTTGATTTTGATGATCACAACACAGTGCAACATGTGTTTATATATTACAGCTAACAATGCAGTGTACATATCAAAAGACAATTCTAGCTGAACAAATGCACATGCTTTCAAGGATACAGCTCAAGACAAGGATCAAGACTTTACTCAAAACAAGGATCAAGACTCAATTCAACTCAAGACTCAAGACTTCAAGTTCAAATGTGTTATATTGTTGAGTCTTGTAAACATTGTAATGTACTTCCTGTTGAGTCTTTAGTCTGATGTAAAGCCTTGTCAACACACACACACACACTCAACAATTTCATAATGTGTGTCTCTAAAAAACCCCCAAAATAAGTCAAAACAGTTTGAAGAATTTTAGCTTTTAAGTACCAGTCGACTTAAGCCTATGCCAGTCGACTGATAAGTACGAAACTGTTTAAAATTATTCAAACTCTGATCAGTCGACTCATATGGCAACCCAGTCGACTGATCGAGAGCTTTTTGACCGTTTTCTGATTTTCAAAAATGAACTTTTTCAAACTCAAACGGTCTGATCCGTTGGTTGACAGTTATGTAACTGCTTTCCAACGTTCAGAAGATCAATACTCTTTATATAGAGTTTCTTCTCTAACAGAAAGACAACTTGATTTCATACATACATCCGAACACTTTTGAGAAAAGCAATTAAGTAATTTTTTGTGAGAAACAAAGCCTTCAAGATTAATTCTCTTTGGTTCTCTACATTCAGTCCAGTATAGCATTGAATTCGCTCTGGACTGATTATAGAAGTCAACCTTGTGATTTAGCCACGCGCATCAACACATACACCAACAAGGCTATAGGTTGATTGTAAACATTTTCTTGTTCTTTTTGCTCTCGGTTGGAGAGTGGTTTTGACTCTAGGTTGTAGAGTCCGTCTGTTTCACTCTTGGTTGTAGAGTGGGTCTGCTTTCTCTGGTTGAGAGAAAGGACTACGGGTTAGACAAGGTTGTTGTCTTGAACGCCGTAGGGTATTCTTGTATTTATTTTTCAAGAATAGTGGAAATCTCAAGTGGGTTGCTTGGGGACTGGATGTAGGTCGGGAGGACCGAACCAGGATATATCTTGTGTACTCTGTGATTGGTTGTCTTGTTTTTGCACTTACTTTTATTTATTGAAGTTCTGCAAATCTAGTCTGTACAGTCGACTCAGCTTCGTATTAGTCGACTGATCAGTCTTGTATCTGTTATTCTTTGTTTCTTCAGTCGCCTGGCTTATCTATTAGTCGACTGAACCGAGTTATTATATTTTCTTTATTTGATATTATCAGTCGACTGTCTCTCAGATAAGTCGACTGCATCGAGAGTTCAAGTTTCTTTTAATTTGGCTATATCAGTCGACTGGTTCCCCACTAGGTCGACTGTGCCGAGAAAAATAATTTTATTCCGCAGTTTATTTTCATTAACACTATTCAACCCCCCCCTCTAGTGTTTGTTGCTTAGCCTACAGGATCCAACACTTTCGATCAAGGGTATGAGAAGATAGCAGCATGTCCAAATGACTGTATGCTTTTCACGGGAGGTAAGGAAAGTCTAGAGAATTGCGAAGTATGTGGTTCTTCGAAATGGACAGAAACACCAAATCAAGACGATCAAGCCAGTGGATCTACTAAGCGAAGTAGGAGAAAGAAGCCTGCCAAAATACTGTGTTACTTTCCTCTGATTCCTAGGCTACAAAGATTGTTTATGTCTACGAAAAATTCTTCTGATATGAAATGGCATGCTGAAGGTCGCACTAATGATGGGATTCTTAGACATCCTGCTGATTCTCAATCATGGAAAAAATTTAATGAAAGATATCCCGATTTTGCAGAAGATTCTCGAAATGTGAGACTTGGACTAGCTAGTGATGGTTTCAACCCTTTTAGGCAAATGAGTAGTACATACAGCATATGGCCTGTTGTGTTAATACCATACAATTTGCCGTCTTGGAAATGCATGAAGCAGTCCTCATTTATTTTGTCCATGATAGTTCCTGGACCGAAAGGTCCTGAAAATGATATAGATGTGTACCTACAGTCATTAATAGATGAACTTCAGAAATTGTGGGTGGGTGTTCCAACCTATGATGCTGTGGCTAAAGAAACATTTTCTCTTCGGGTTGCGTTGTCTTGGACAATCAATAATTTTCCAGCATATGCAAATTTATCTGGATATAGCACTAAAGGACGTTATGCATGTCCTTGTTGTGCTGACCAAACTAGTTCAAGGTGGTTGTACAATGGCAGAAAGTTTTGCTATATGGGTCATAGGAGATGGTTGCCTGACACACATATATTTCGGGCAGAGACAACGACATTTGATGGTACCGACGAGTGGGAACATGCTCCTGGAGCTTCTTCTGGGTCAGATATTTTGAGGCGGGTAGATGGTCATCAGTTCAAATATGGAAAAGAACCACAAGTCAGCAAAAAGGGCAAGAAAAGGGCAAGACCGGAGCAAGGTGAGGAGACCGATCTATGTGGCGAAGATGAGGATCAGAAAATGACGAGTTTAGGTGCATGGAAGAAGAAGAGTATTTTCTTCAAGTTGCCATATTGGGAATTCAACTTATTCCAACATAATTTAGATGTGATGCATATCGGAAAAAATATTGGTGAAAATTGTATAGGAACAGTTATGGGAGATGACCGGAAGACAAAGGACAATCTCAAAAGCCGACTTGATTTGAAGTCAATGGGCATCCGACATGAGTTGCACCCAGAGGAATTACCGAACGGGAAAGTACTCCTACCTCCTGCAATCTATTCAATGTCAAAATCGGAGTTGGAATTGTTTTGCAAAGTTCTACTGGAACTTAAAGTTCCTGATGGCTATTCTTCTAACATAGCAAGATGTGTCAACTTTAAAGAGAAGAGGCTTCAGGGTCTAATGTCACACGACTACCACGTCCTAATGCAGGATCTCCTTCCTGTGGCCCTAAGGTCTTCAATGTGTGAGCAATTCACTACTGTCCTGAAAGATCTTTGTAGCATATATAAAGGTATTTGCTCAAGGATGCTTCGTGTTGAAGATATTGACCAATTGGAGCAGCGGGCGGCTTTGACACTTAGTAAAATGGAGATGATATTTCCGCCATCGTTCTTCACTATAATGATTCACTTGATAATCCACCTTGCTGGTGAAGCCAGAGTCGGCGGTCCTGTTCACTATCGGTGGATGTACCCCATTGAGAGGTAAAAGAATTCATGCATCTTACAAAAAAGAATTTTCAAAAGCTCATTTTTTTAATTCCCTACTTCGCTATAAATAATTAATTATACATGTTCAGGTACCTATACCGGCTCAAGGGTTATGTTAAAAATAGAGCATATCCTGAAGGGTCAATAGCTCAGGGATATCTATCTGAGGAGTGTTCACATTTTTGTTCCAGGTATCTGCAGGGTGTAGAGACATCTTTGACTAGACCAAGAAGAAATCCAGACATTTCCAATCTTGATGGTGCTAAATATCTTTTTGATACCGCTGGAACTACTGTTGGTAAAGTTGATGCTTTTGAGCTAGATAACTTAACGTGGGAACAGACACATCGATATGTGCTAGACCACCATGTATCAGTGGAACCATTTCGAAAGTAAGTTGCTTTTGAATTTAAATCGAATACAGTGAAAACTGCAGAGTTCGATATTAACTTACTTTTGTTATTCCTTATTTCAATTGCTTGTATTTTAGCGAATTTGTCAGGGACATCAAACGAAGGGCTAGACCAAGAAGACTACCACCACGTGAACAAAACAAGTTGATGAATGAAAAATTTCATAAGTGGTTTGAATCTCATGTAGGTGAATTAAGAAAATGCAAGTTAATCTTCATTATATCTACATTATCCATGGTGCTGATACGATTTGTGCAAAATTAATAGGTACATTCTTTGGGTCCTGAAGGTGTGTCATCTGAAATACAAGTACTTGCCAAGGGTCCCTATAAGATGGCCAAAAGATACGGAGGATACATATTCAATGGCTTTAGATTTCGTACTAAAGATCATGAATGTAATTTGAAGTCTCAAAATAGTGGAATGGTAGTGACTTCTAAGACTAGAAGTTATGCTTCCAAGTCGGACACGAGGCCGGTAGATGGAGATCTCGACTACTATGGAGTGCTCACGGATATCATTGAGTTGAACTATTTTGGTCATTTTCGTGTTGTCTTATTTCATGGGGATTGGGCTAAGTTTGATAGGAATTTTGCTAATAACAAGGATAAGTTAGGTTTCACAGTTGTAAACTTCTCAAAATTGATTCATATCGGTATATACATTAGCCACGAACCATTTGTGTTCCCATCCCAAGTGCAACAAGTGTTCTACATTGAAGATCCAACCCTTCCAAAATCGTATGTGGCTCTTGAAATGCAACCAAGAGATGTATTCCAACTGGGCGATACTTCAGACGATGAAGACGGTGAAGCCATGAACAGTTACATTGCTTCTGAGTTTCCTATGTTTGATGTAAACACAACCGACGGCGGAATTTACGGGACTTGGCTCCGCAAGGATGGAGAAGAGGGCGATGTATTGGAAGATGTCGTATTGTAGTTTACTTGATTTTCATAGCTCAATATTATATGTCCTGTAATTTTCGTGTCTTAAATCTTGTTTTAATAATATATCTTGTAATTCCGAACATGTTGTATGTGAATTTAATAATTGGTTTAATTATCTTTCTATTTTCTACTGCTTGGTGTCATTTACATTAAACAATGCTTAGTGTCATTTGCATCAAACTATCATTGTAGTTGAATTTGTTACAAATCTCACTTTTTTTAATTTTTTGTAATTATGTTGGTTTGCTAATCCTAGGTAATAATGGCAGTCAAATAGAGGAGGGAGAGGGTAGCATGCCGCCCACTGTCGGGCAACCGGTTGGTGATAATGCAAGCAAATTCTTATCCTTTATTGTGGTAATAGCAAGGAACCCATGAATAATTCCACCGGTAAGTCTTTAAATTGGTAATTTTGAAGATATTATAATTTTGAATGCATGAAAGACACGTATTAGTGTTTGTGAGTCTGCATTGTGGCTGTCGTCTATGTTTCTTAATTGGGCTGTGATTAGAAAGAAAGTGCTCGAGTGGAGATCTGGAAACCCATATAGAGACATCTCTTTTATTATAATCTATTATTATTGTTGGACCAACCCCCTCTTGCTGTGTGCGTGTGTTGAAGAGAAAGAAGGGATGAGAAAGAGTTGAGGAAAATGCCGCTATGTTAGCCTGGTGTATCCTCATTCTCTACCATTCCTCTTTCTGGCTCCATTTATGGCTTCTATATTAAATTGGTTTCCTTCCACGATGACAGTTCCGTAAAACTACACTTGATATGAGCCCTGTTCTTATTGTTCTTCAAACACTAATACGTGTCATTCATGCATTCTATGACCAACCCCATTTTGGCATATAGCATGCTTAGATGACATTCTATGACCTGCACAAGGTTTGTTCAGCCCAATTCTTGTACAGAATTGGAGGATTTTGGTATACAGATAGCATCCTTAGTTGACAGTGAACCCATTTTGGTAAAAAATCATGCCAAGATGACAATCAGATGCATGAATTTAGCTTCTTTAACAGTAAAAGAAAATGAAAATTTGCAGTATCTAAGCATTTATGTTTGTAGATCCAGGATCACAAATTTTGATTGGGCTGTGATTGGATTTTTTAGTGACTATCAACAAGTGTTCTTAATTGGGCTGTGATTAGAAAGAAAGTGCTCGAGTGGAGATCTGAAAACCCATATAGAGACATCTCGTTCATAATAATTTATTATTGTTGCTGTTCTTGTCGCTCTTGCTGTTGTTGCTGATGTCTCTTTATGTGCGTTTGCTGAAGAGAAAGCAGGGATAAGAGAGAGATGAGAAAAATGCCGCTATGTTAGCCTGGTGTATCCTCATTCTCTACCATTCCTCTTTCTGGCTTCTATGTTTGGTTTTCTTCCACGATGACAGATCCTTAAAACTACACTTGATATGAGCCCTATTCTTATTTTTCTTCAAAAAAATGGGAGTTTTGGTTATCCAACAAATATGTACCCGCATACTTCCAAATGGCATTTCCTTTAGAAAGTCGGACTCCGAAGAATCGATCTATGACTAGAATCTCTATTCAAAACCCAATCAAAATTTGTCATCCTGAATCTAAAATCTTCTTTGAGCCACAAACGTCAATGGTTTAGTTGGGATGAAGAATTAATAGAGAAACATATATACCTAGATACTGGAAATTTTCATTTTCTTTTACTGCTAAAGAATCTGAGTTCATGCATCTGATTGCCTTCTTAGCATGTTTTTTTTACCAAAATGGGTTCACTGTCAACTAAGGATGCTGTATGTATACCAAAATCCTCCAAATCTGTACAAGAATTGGGTGAGAACAAACCTTGTGCAGTTTTCTTTTGTAGCAACAAACATCATGATTTAGTAGGGATGAAGAATTAATAGAGAAACATATATGCTTACATACTGGAAATTTTCATTTTCTTTCACTATCAAAGATGCTGAATTCATGCATCTGATTGTCATCTTAGCATGCTTTTTTTACCAAAAAGGGTTGACTGTAAACTAAGGATGCTGGCTGTATACCAAAATCCTCCAAATCTGTACAAGAATTGGGTGAGAACAAACCTTGTGCAGGTTTCTTTTGTAGCCACAAACATCATGATTTAGTTGGGATGAAGAATTAATAGAGAAACATATATGCTTATATACTGGAAATTTTCATTTTCTTTCACTATCAAAGATGCTGAATTCATGCATCTGATTGTCATCTTAGCATGATTTTTTAACCAAAATGGGTTGACTGTCAACTAAGGATGCTGGCTGTATACCAAAATCCTCCAAATCTGTACAAGAATTGGGTGAGAACAAACCTTGTGCAGGTTTCTTTTGTAGCCACAAACATCATGATTTAGTTTGGATGATGAATTAATGGAGAAACATATATGCTTAAATACTGGAAATTTTCATTTTCTTTTACTGTTAAAGAATCTGAGTTCATGCATCTGATTGTCATCTTAGCATGATTTTTTTACCAAAATGGTTTCACTGTCAACTAGAGGATGCTGGCTGTATACCAAAATCCTCCAAATTTGTACAAGAATTGGGCTGAACAAACCTTGTGCAGGTTTATTTTGGAACCACAAACATCATGATTTAGTTGGGATGAAGAATTAATGGAGAAACATATATGCTTAGATACTGGAAATTTTCATTTTCTTTTACTGTTAAAGAATCTGAGTTCATGCATCTGATTGCCTTCTTAGCATGTTTTTTTTACCAAAATGGGTTAACTGTCAACTAGAGGATGCTGGCTGTATACCAAAATCCTCCAAATCTGTACAAGAATTGGGTGAGAACAAACCTTGTGCAGGTTTCTTTTGTAGCCACAAACATCATGATTTAGTTGGGATGATGAATTAATAGAGAAACATATATGCTTATATACTGGAAATTTTCATTTTCTTTTACTGTGAAAGAAGCTAAATTCATGCATCTGATTGCCTTCTTAGCATGATTTTTTTTACCAAAATGTGTTAACTGTCAACTAGAGGATGCTGTATGTATACCAAAATCCTCCAAATCTGTACAAGAATTGGGCGGAACAAACCTTTTGCAGGTTTCTTTTGGAGGCACAAACATCAATGGTTTAGTTGGGATGAAGAATTAATAGAGAAACATATATGCTTAGATACTGGAAATTTTCATTTTCTTTTACTGTTAAAGAATCTGAGTTCATGCATCTGATTGCCTTCTTAGCATGATTTTTTAACCAAAATGGATTCACTGTCAACTAAGGATGCTGTGTGTATACCAAAATCCTCCAAATCTGTACAAGAATTGGGTGAGAACAAACCTTATGCAGGTTTCTTTTGGAGCCACAAACATCATGATTTAGTTGGGATGATGAATTAATGGAGAAACATATATGCTTAGATACTAGAAATTTTCATTTTCTTTTACTGTCAAAGAAACTGAATTCATGCATCTGATTGTCATCTTAGCATGATTTTTTTACCAAAATGGTTTCACTGTCAACTAGAGGATGCTGGCTGTATACCAAAATCCTCCAAATCTGTACAAGAATTGGGCTGAACAAACCTTGTGCAGGTTTCTTTTGGAGCCACAAACATCAATGGTTTAGTTGGGATGAAGAATTAATAGAGAAACATATATGCTTAGATACTGGAAATTTTCATTTTCTTTTACTGTTAAAGAATCTGAGTTCATGCATCTGATTGCCATCTTGGCATGTTTTTTTTACCAAAATGGGTTAACTTTCAAGTAGAGGATGCTGGCTGTATACCAAAATCCTCTAAATCTGTACAAGAATTGGGCTGAACAAACCTTGTGCAGGTTTCTTTTGGAGCCACAAACATCATGATTTAGTTGGGATGATGAATTAATGGAGAAACATATATGCTTAGATACTGGAAATTTTCATTTTCTTTTACTGTCATAGAAATTGAATTCATGCATCTGATTGTCATCTTAGCATGATTTTGATTGTCATTTTCATTTTCTTTTACTGTTAAAGAAGCTGAATTCATGCATCTGAAGATTTAAGATCCAGGATGGCAAATTTTGATTGGGCTGTGATTAGATTGTTTAGTGGCTGCTGTCTATGTTCTTAATTGGGCTCTGATTAGAAAGAGAGGGTTCGAGTGGAGATCTGGAAACCCATATAGAGACATCTCGTTTATAATAATTTATTATTATTGTTGTTCTTGTCGCTCTTGCTGTTGTTGATGTCTCTTTATGTGCGTTTGCTGAAGAGAAAGCAGGGATGAGAGAGAGATGAGGAAAATGCCGCTATGTTAGCCTGGTGTATCCTCATTCTCTACCATTGGATGAGAGAGATGAGGAAAATGCCGCTATGTTAGCCTGTGTATCCTCATTCTCTACCATTCCCTGTTTCCATTTCTGGGTTCTATATTTGGTTTCCTTCCACGATGACAGTTCCTTAAAACTACACTTGATATGAGCCCCTTCTTATTTTACTTATTTTTCTTATATTTGGTTTACTGTTGAACTAAATTATTGTTTTTTTTTCATAGAGCGGTCACCCAGGTCAAGGAAATTCTGATGATCAGCACTGAAGCTACTCGAGAGGTATGGATCTGTGGTCGGCGGCCTCTAGTTGTTGTTGTTATGTTGTTCTTGTTGTTGTTATGTTCTGTATTGTTGTTTTAAGTAGTTGTTGAGATATTTGGGATGTTAATTACTGTATTTGTTAATTATGATGTTAATTAAGCGGTGAATTTAGACGATTAATGGACTATGTGTGAAACTTTATTATCTTAATTAATTCTTGTGTTTGGTTGTGATTTGCGCATTAATATGCCTGAAATTGGTTGATTCAGTTGTGAATTAGTTTACAGGTTTTTTAAATGAAATTGTGAATTGAATTCGAATGAACAATTGAATCAGGAAAAACCAACGAGCATACACCGGCGTTTCATAGAACGCCGGTGTATCTAATTGTTTAGTTGAAAATTTCGTTAGAGAGGCGTTTCCACACAGGCGGGTGTACCCGTAAGTTGCAGCACTCCTAAGATACACCGGCGTTTTATAAAACACCGGTGAATATCTATATGGCGGCGTTTTATGACACGCCGGTGTTTGTAAGTAGGAAAAGTAGGGCGCTTAGAAACAAGCATACACCGACGCTCTATGACCGCCGGTAAATATTACACATTTCCCGGTGTTTGTACAATCGCCGGTGAAAAGATATATACCGGCGGTATGTGACCGCCTGTGAATGTATATTGGGGGAAAGAACGGCAGCCAGAAATTGCCATATACCAGCGTTTGTCTGGCCGCCGGTGTATTTTAAAGATATACCGGCGTCCAGTTAAAACACCGGTGAATGCGCCTATCTTTCCGCGATGCTCGATTCGGCGGCATTTGCATCGGCATTTTCATAAACGTCGGTGAATGTTTCACCGGCGTAAAAAAACGCCGGTGAAGGTCTAAAAAAATGTCAGCGAATAGGTTCTGTGTTGTAGTGTCGTCTTCTCCAATTTCAGGGTTTCGAACCCTCACCATGCAAAACATTCTACTATTGTTCTCAACATGTTCTTGATAGATACAATCGTGGCTGGTGAATCCTGCAGTTATTACTGCTAAATATAGTGGTGTTTTGTTTGCCACTAGTGCCCCAAATCGGATCACACCAAATGCCGTGATGATCTTACAGATATGCACCCGTATATCTATAGTGCCGAAGATCCATGGGAAAGCAGCCCCATGGTCCATTCGTGTCCACTCAACATAAGAACATGACGGCCTCGAGGGACTAAGCCCCTTTTCCGACAGGAAGCTCTCGTTCTTACCACGGCACTTTAAGAATTAACAGTGCAAGATACGCACAGCAGCACGTATCCCTAATGACAGGAAGAGACAACTCTGGTTATCACCGACTAGTGCTGACTCTTAGAACGAGTCGGATTATCGGGAATCACCCCTAACACCAACTTGGTCTTCAAGCGAACAGTAAAGAATTACAATATGAAATAATATTGTGCTAAACATGCGAGTTGTCAAATCATGCGCAGTGTCTAATGAATGATTGAGCCCAACCGGTTCTGTCAAAAATAACTAATCACAATTATGGAGAACCGACATTCATCGATTGCTAAAACCTCCGTAGGTCTTTGACCTAAGGTCCCCGGCCCGCGACCTTCAGCAAGTAGTACCATGGCGCCCAAGGGAATGCCTAATATCCGGCAATAGAGGTGAAACACACACAACTTACTAATATCTGGTCATTGACATACCTAGGCATCAACACATTCTATACGAGGCAGATAACCTAGCCTATCAACCCCTAAACACCGGCGATCCAATCTCCATCGGTCGCCACCACCTCCGTCTTGAATTTCATCCAGTATCCCGGCCCGCGGTCAACATCTCGCGGTAAACAAACCGACGGCGCACAGGAAAACTCACTATCTTGTGAGGTGGAAAAAATAAATATCAATACCATACTTGCCAACTGGGTTGATAGTCTTAGAGTATCACAACCTAAACTAGCCCCAAGTTATACTAGCTATGAGCCACACACAATAAACTGACCATAAAGTTGTTCTTTCCACTCACTCATTTGTCCACCATGTGTACTAAGCACAAAATTTTGTCTAAGTTCCATGAAGTGCTCAAAACATCTTAAACTCAATAGCTCATAATCATCATACTGCGGTATGTAGAGATTTTCTGTTTCGATCTTCCAAGATTAAGCAGTTCAAGCAAATTCCAGTTGTTGCGACTCAAGCTACGATCATCGGAATCCAACAAAATTTGGTTTCTAGAAAGGTAGGAGGCTCTACTGCAATCCCCTAGTTGACAAATCCCTCAAATTCCCTACAGAGCTCAAGTCCCCTGAGTCAACATAAGCTTGACGTCGATCGAGACCGCAGGTTTCTGAACTTGTAACCTTCATAACTTCCAATATATAATTCATATTTACTTGATATTACCCATTCTGAGAAGATAAGAACCTATACTACCAAGGTCTAGTTAACCATTTCCTAAAATTCAATCATCTTGATACTATAAAAATTTCATATACCCTCAGCTTTACATTCTTAAATGCAAATGCTGAACTTTTCCAATAGCATAAAAATTTGCTCACTCATCGGAATTACACCATTCTGGATTCTATGGAAAGGTAGGAGTGTCTAATAAAACTTCCTAGTTTAACACATTCTCATATTCATCGATTAATGTCCTAAAAAACACCAATCTCTAACAGGTGCACATTTAGGGAAAGAATTGATTTATTCAACAGATAGGGTCTAAACAAGACTTGGTCTGCCTCAGTCTTAGGAAAATCATAATATTCAACCTAAAAACTGGAATTATATAATTCCAGATGTTTTGGAAAGCTATGACTCCCTACTACAAATCTCTAGTTGATCAATCTTCCAAATTCTTAACCTAAAATTCTAGATTTACACATCTTCACATATCAGTCAATCTGTACTCAGCTGAACCTGGTCTCCTTTGAATTTCTATAACAAATCACCTAAGTTCAAAGCTCATGAAATTTAAGATTCTGAAACTAAACATATACCATTCCATTGTGTTCAAAAATTGTATCCATATTCAAACTACACAAAGAGTTATGACTCCTCAACCATAGCACAAAAATTTAGCTGCATTCCAAATAGGGTTTTTACCACTTCACACTATTTATTTTTGAAACCTCATCAAATGTCATCTAAAAGTTCTAAAATTTGAGAATCAAGAATTAGGATCATACCAAAAGCTACTGAAAAAATTTCAAGGCAATATCATGCGCACACAAGTAGCCATGACTAGATGAACTTCAATCTAAAAACAGACAGCTTTAGCTCTAACATCCAAACCAGTTGTAACTTAAAAATTCTTTGAGGTATCAAATAATCTCAGAAAAATATGAAATTTGAAACTATGGTCCTAGACACATACAAGAGCGTCCAAAAAAATTTCCAGCTCAAAATAACCGACCAATACTGAGTTACAATTTCAAAAAGACTTATTAAGTTTTCACCAACAACAACTTTTTCAGTTGCCCTCTGTCCGAAATTGAGAGGAAT
Source organism: Hemerocallis citrina (assembly GCA_017893485.1). NCBI lineage: Eukaryota > Viridiplantae > Streptophyta > Magnoliopsida > Asparagales > Asphodelaceae > Hemerocallis > Hemerocallis citrina. Next base: position 293,234,970 of record CM030362.1, read on the forward strand.
GTTTGGGCTATTAAATGGCTTCCAAATATTATGAAAAATTTCATGGGAGCTCTATATACATAGAATAACAAGCCCTACAAATTTGAGTCCAGAATTCCAAGCCGTTTGTGAGCTTGAAATTTCCAAACTTACATACTCATACATGTTTCTTTCAACCAAAATCATATTAAGAGTTGCTCTACCACACAAACTATTTGCTTAGCATGTCAATATTAATTCATGGTAACTGATATGGCTAAAAATGGGGTTAAATCGGAACCGTCCAGATTGGGCACGAATCTTGAAGCTCAGGGGTAAAACGGCAATTTCACCCACCAACAGGTCTGAAGCGGGTACTGGTTATCTTCCCCGAAGACCCACTTACCTGCAAACGGATCCACCTCAACTGGGTGCGGGTTTCAACCCGCAGCAAACCCGGTCCAGAAGGGATAGAATTAGGGTTTCTGATTAAATCCTAATCAACGGCCCTGATTCATAGTTATCCCTTCACTGGGGATTAGGGATTACATTCCTTATCTAACCACAGGGGGATTACATTCCTAATCTGATCCCAGCGGCGCCTATAAATACCCCCCATCCATCTCTATTAAGAGGTAATCAATCTTTCTCCAGTTTTTACGCTCTTTCATAATCTTCCCTGATTACTGACTTGAGCGTCGGAGGGTGCGTCGCCAGGAGCAACCCCGGTGTCTCACACTTTTTGCAGGTGTACGGCAGGAGTCAGCGTCAAACTCCGACGGAACAGGTACACAGGTTTGCTATTCAGTTTTCCTAAGAATCCACAAATACTATCTGTTTGCCCCCACACCAGATTTAGCGGCAACAGATTGGCGCCGTCTGTGGAAAACTAACGAATAGCATCCTCCCCTCTTCCCGTTGTTCAGATCTTCTCCAGCTATGCCTCCTAGGAAGGTCAGATCCAGAGGGTCCAACCGAGGACCCAACCCTGATCAGCCACAAGAAGTTCCCGTCCAGCCCGTTCCGCAGCAAGGGCAACTTCCTCCTCCAGCGGAAGACCCACTCCAACAGGACCTACCTTCTCCTCAAAATCATCCACCTCCTAAGGGTCCCAACCCTCAAAAACAACCTCTTCACCAGGACCGTGTCTCAATCCACAATGCTTCTACAGACTCTATGGCCTCCCACAATCCCCGAGCTTCCGATTCTCGCCAAAGAGTCCCCAATCGCTAGAAGGAGGAGGATCTTCGCCACTGTATGGATGAAAAGCAGGCCCGAGAGGGAGCCTCCCGCCAACAACGTCCAGATGAGCGATTCCCTCACCACCGAGACTACAGAAGGTCCCCTGTCCGAAGGGGGCGAAGAGAGTCCCCCGAGCATCACAGAAGAAGGCCAAAATCCCCTGCCGGTCGACAACATCCTAGGAACGATGAGGCACCCATCACTCGTGCCGAGTTCCAGCAGTTCCAAGCCACCGTCCTACAAGCTCTTAATCTCCGCCCTAATAACATCAATGCTCCAAGGATTCCCACTCCTCCTCAGATCCGAAGTCCTCGGCACTCCTCCACAAGCTCCTAGCAATCCTTGCCACATGCCAAGTCCTCGCCGTTCCAGGAGCTACCGTCGTCATAGCCCCCGCTCTCCCTCCTACGAAGATGAGTCTAGAGGCTCTCCTGATTACCGTCGAAGGGATGATGCTGTGTACCACCGTCTCCATGAGATGGAGAGGCGCTTGGGTCAGTTAGACCGAGAAGAAGAGCTCAGTGGAAGGACCCTTCGTCCTAGCCAACCTCCTTTTTCCCGAACCATAATGGATGCACCCGTACCAATTGGCTTCAAGCCTCCTCAATTTGAGACCTATTCCGGGGAAACTGACCCCGTTGACCACATCGAGAGCTTCAAGACTCTCATGCTCATCCATCAAGCTTCCGATGCCCTACTATGCAAGACCTTCCCCGCAACTCTCAAGGGTCCAGCTCGAGAATGGTACTCTCGCCTTGCTCCATCCTCGATATTCTCATTCGAACAGTTCGAGACCCTCTTCGTCACCCATTTTGTAAGTAGCCGTAGAACTGAGAAGACCAGCATCTCGCTACTATACCTCCACCAGAAGAAGGGTGAGAAGTTGAGAGACTATGTGAAGAGGTTCACAGCTGAAGCTAGGTCTATAGCATCCCTCGACCAGTCGGTCGCTGCAGCAGCATTTCAATCCAATGTCCTCAATTCCAACCTCCGCTCCTTCCTCGCCAAGAAACCCCCACAGAATTTCTCGGACCTCCTCCTCCGAAGTGAGAAGTATATTCGGGCCGAAGAAGCTGAGCACCGCCCCAACTTGGAGGGGTCTTCCTCCGAGTTTAAGAGAAAGGGAACAGAAGAGGAAGGAGCTAAGAAGCTTCAGAAGGATAATGCCGGCCAACGCCGACCTCCCTCCAGATTCGAGAAATTTACTCCCCTTAACGCCAACATCTCCACAATTCTCATGGAAGTCGAGAAGGAGGGGGTGATACCTCCTGCACCAAAAATGAACACCCTTGGCAAGAAGAGGGATAAAGAGAAGTGGTGTCGTTATCATCGGGACCACGGCCACGACACCAACGATTGTCAGGCCTTCAAGAATGAGATAGAAGCCCTCATCCAGAGGGGGCAGCTGACCAGATTCGTGAGAAAGGACCGAACCGACCTTCCTCCCTCGCCTCGGGGGGCTAATAAGCGTTCGGAATGCGATGAAACGCCCGACTTCGAAGAGGAGCGTGTCCTACACCTCATCCATGGGGGTCCAATGGGGGGCTCCTCCAACTCCTCTCGAAAGGCATTTATAAGAGAAGTCAATTCGGTCCGCGCCACCCCTCCTCCTAAAGGCCTCGGAGTGCCCGTCACGTTCTCAGACGAAGATCTTAAAGGTGTCCGCACCCCTCATTGTGACGCACTCGTCATCATCCTCCACATGGCGAACTTCAAAGTGGAGAGGATCCTAGTGGACAATGACAACTCCGTTAACATCCTCTTCCTCGCCGCTTTTAAAGGCCTAAAGCTCTCCCGAGACAGACTCAAGCCCGCCGGCTACACACTCCATGGGTTCACGGGAGTGCCAGTGACTATTGAAGGGGTAATCACCCTCGACGTAACCGCTGGCAAAACTCCTACCACCCGAACGGAGTCGATGGACTTCATGGTCGTAGATGTCCCCGCAGCCTACAATGTCATTCTGGGTCGGCCCGGCCTAGCTACCCTTGAAGCCGTCCCTTCTGCCTACCACCTCAAAATGAAGTTTGCCACTCGGGCCGGAGTAGGGAAAGTAAGGGGCAATCAGGAAACGGCCCGTAAGTGCTATATGACCTCTACCCTCGGTCCCGTCCTTTCCTTAGAAACTCTGGAAATCCCCCAAGATGCTGCCCGACCGACGTCCGAGCCGGTGGATGAATTGGAGGAAGTGCTCTTCTCTGAGCAGGATCCAACTCGCAAGTTCTTTGTTAGCAGGACCCTCCCGTCTGCCCTATGCTCGGACATTGTACAGTGCATCCAAAGGAACCGAGACCTCTTCGCTTGGTCAGCTGCGGACATGCCCAGAATTTCCGAAAAGCTCTTAGTCCACAACCTCAGCGTTGTTCCGGGGTCCAAACCGGTTCAGCAGAAGAGGCGCAAGTTCGCCCCTGAGCGCTAGCTAGCTATAAAAGAGGAGGTGGACAAACACTTGAAGGCCCGGTTCATACAAGAGGTGAACTATCCCGAGTGGTTGTCTAATGTAGTAATGGTGAAGAAGTCCAATGGGACTTGGAGGATTTGTATTGATTTTACCGATCTCAACAAGGCTTGCCCCAAGGATCCCTTCCCTCTTCTGAGTATCGACACTCTGATTGATGCAACCTCGGGACATGAGCTCCTCAGCTTCATGGACGCCTTCTCAGGCTACAATCAGATCCGGATGTTCCCTCCGGATATTCCGAAGACCTCGTTTGTGACCGACCAAGGCCTCTATTGCTACAGAGTTATGCCCTTCGGTCTGAAGAATGCAGGAGCCACATACCAACGCCTCGTCAACAAGATTTTCCAAGCTCAAATCGGCCGTAATATGGAGGTTTATGTTGACGAGATGCTTGTAAAAAGCATCTGAGGTCCCGATCATGTAACCGACCTCCAAGAGGCGTTTGACGTTTTGAGAAAGCACAACATGAGACTCAATCCGAACAAGTATGCGTTCGGTGTCTCGTCAGGAAAGTTCCTCGGCTTCATGGTCAGCCAACGAGGAATTGAAGCAAACCCTGATAAAATCAAGGCCATATTAGACATGGCCCCTCCCATACATCAACATTGGGTCAAGTTTCCCGGGAATACAAGGTGCCATAATTAAAACAGTACGATAAGCAGTTCGCTATAACAACTACATAAAATAGAGACTGAAAGAAAAACAACATGAAGTAGTAATAAAGCAGCAACGACATCTAGAAAGTCTGTTCCGCGGGTCCATCAGTAAGTGTATAATTATTAACTCAAAGAAAAATAGAAAAACACCTATTAGAGTAAGTTTCGGGCAGCAAGTAGCAACAAGCAGTAAAAAGGGTAATATAACAAGATATAACATGGAAGAAACAAGAAGTAGCAGTATAATTACAATATGGAAGGAAGCAAGGAACTGGAACAATATGATCATATAAGTAATAACTGTAACTAGTGTAATCAAGACTTCAAAGTATAATCAATTGATAACCAAGTCTTAGCTAATCAATAATCATTTAATCAAGATTCGATAGCCATGTAATGAAGAGTCATGTAATCAAGAATTATGTAATCAAGAATCAAGAGTCATGTAATGAAGAGTCATGTAATCAAAAATCATGCTTAGTGAAAATCTCAAGTTTATCTGTTTTATTAACTTATCTGATGCACACAATCCTGTGTCCTATACCACAAGTTCGGTGCATATCAATCATGTGATGTTTAGACTTAAGTAGTGAATTTTATAGGATTATGTACTCGGGTCTTCCAGTGATAGTATCAAGACATGTAATCAAAAATCATGTAATCGAGAATTGTGTAATCAAGAATTAAGAATACTATTTCGGAAAACACGGCCTCCCTTCCGAGTATACTCCCCTATATTGTTCACTATTAAGTCGTACCCTTATAACCCCGGCTTGTTATTATTTTATAATTAATTATGAACATGCAATTGGTACGACTAGTGGAACGGTGTAATCAAGACAGTTTAATCAAGAAAAATATCAAAGACAGTAATCATGGATATGAGTCGTAAAATGAGTACATGTATCGAGAGTAGTTATTACAGAATTATCAAGTGGTATAAAATGCATGCTATCAACCTATTATATCTATGCAAGTTATTATTACAAGAACAATAATACACCCAGTTCATTAAATATGAAAAATAATGGGTTTATATGCAAAAACGTAGAGATAAATTTTTAGACAACTTGACATATATGCATTCAAATTCACTTTCCCATTGTTACAAAAAAGAAAATCTGATTCCGTCAGAGATTCTAGAAAGTAGACTCTCTTTCGGTTCCAACGCATATTCACACGATACATTCTAGAGACAGTAGCTATGCGTACAAATTCATTCTTTGCTGGTTTCGATGTTTCGCACATATTCTGGAAATTCAGAGTCACAATACTAAAATTGCAATATCTCACAATCTATACATCGGATTGAGAAACCGTAAGATATTATGGATATCTAGACTCGAAGGGCTACAATTTTCATGTAGAAAGTTTCTCGATCCAGTATCGGAAACATGGTCTAATTCTCAGTACAAGAGATCGGTTAGTGATCATGTGCAGGTTCAGAAATTTACGATATGACAGTACTAAAATTGCGATATCTCATAATCTATACATCAGATTGAGAAACCGTAAGATGTTCTAGATATCTAGATTCAAAGGGCTACGATTTTCATGTAGAAAGTTTCTCGATCCAGTATCGGGAACATGGTCGAATTCAAAGTGCAAGATTAAGAAATTTAGAGATAGCAAAGTTGAATATTCGATATTCGATAACACGATTCGAAATGTGTTAACAGTTCACTCTTGAGTTGATATAGCATGGAACAAGTGACTAGAACGGAATTTGACAATAAAATATGATGATAACTAGACTACTTGCCACGAGTCCAAGGAAAAATGCTTGTACGAAAATAAAAAAGAGTATACAAGATACTTACCTTATAACATGACGATTATGGTGGTATTGTTAACCACGGAAAGAGGAAGCAACGTCGGTAATGGACGGCGGCACAACATCGACAAGAATGGCAGCAAGACGGCAGCGAGCGAGCAATGGTAGCAACGGTGAGCGACAGTGATGAGTGACAACAACAATGAGGAGATGGCGCGGTGTCGGGTTGTTTGGGTATGAGTTCAGGTTGTTCTTCGGAGTTCACAGGACCGTAGAAGCGGAGTCGTCAGCTCGAAGGTGGAGGGTAAAGTGGAGCTCAGGTGTTGCTTGAGCTCTTGGGTGTGAAGAAGGCAGAGGAAGAGAAGGAGAAGGGAACATAGAGATGAATTTTATGTGTGTGTATATATATAGAAAGAAAGGGATGGGAGGTAGAATGCATGCATGTATAGGAGTTGTTTGTTTGTATGTGGAAATATAATGAGGAAGTAAGAGAAAGGTGTTGGAAAATAATCTATGTGGGCTCACTTATGTGACTAAATGTATGATTGCTATCCTAAAGTCTAACCCAAATTGAAGTGATCTAATCAAGATTAAGTAATGGGTTAAAAGCATATAATGTAAAGTGTGATATAACACGTGTAGAGACCGTAAAGTAGATTTCTTATTTTGTGATGGGCAAAATTGGAAATCAATAATTATCAATTAGGGTTATGGTCCCCTATATATACGCATCTTCTTATTCCATCTGTCATCCTATCAACAGAAGAATAGAGAGACGGCCTCTCATAGAAGTGCGTATCATATAGGAAGATCACAACTCCCTAATCCCGAGTCTTCTATTCAGTTTTCATGGATCCATCAGGTACGCTTCCGCATACAATTTCTATTTTATATTCTTGATGTTTCAACATGAGATTCAGATCTAGGGATACGGATGATGGATTTCACCGATCAAGTAAATCCCCAACAAGTGGTATCAGAGCCTATTTCATGTTTGATCATTGAGAATTATGTTTATTTTGTTAATTATATGAATTTCGTATTCGGATCTACACTTTAGTTTTAAAGTAGATCTAAAATTTATTTTATAAAATTAAAATAATCAGATTTAGTTCATATATTTATGAAAATGCATAAAAAAGGTACAAGAGGCGGCTAGTGTGCTGCCGAAAAAAAAAATTAAACCTAATCTGATAGTGGATGTGTATATTGGTCGTTTATAATATCAGAAACCTAATTATTCAGGCTTGATTTTTTTTTTTTGGGCTTATGGCCCAAACTCAAGAAATCTCTGCGTTGATCTTAAAGTCAATTCATCAAAATTCCAACTAAAACTAGTAGACCCCACTAAATTCAAATAATTGAATAATTATATTCAATTTTGACTCGGTTTATTATTTTTTCTTTGGGCTTGAGGGCTAATGCATAGATACTCATGCCCAAAATTATGGGTTTTATGCTGTTTGTTTGTTTGTTTGTTTTTTTTAATTGGGGTCCACGACGAAAAGTCATAATGGGCCAATTTGCCCAATTCTGTTTATGTATATATATCGAAATTTATTTTGATATATGATCAATTTTGTGTATATATTTTGGTTAATATTTATCACTCAAAAGGTAGATAAATTTTTAACTCAATTATGTGCACATATTTTGTAGTTAAACACATGACATTTATATGGTTTTTTTGTGTAAATATTAAATTTGTCCCAAAAGACAATTTATTATTTGACACAATTTTATTGTCAGTGTTTGATTATCATATCAAGATACTATTTACAAATTAATATTTTTGCCCAAAGGCATAATATTAATGGAGTGCTCGGTATCTTGAGATAAGATTTACCTTGTTTGAATTCACTAAATTTTTTTATTATTTAAGTCATTTCAATCAATATTCATGTTTTGTTTACAAATTGTACATGTTTAATATTTTAAGTGAATTAATTGAAGCATGATGACACCAAAGTGTCCTCTCTTGTGAAGATTATTCATGAAAAATATTAAATATTATGCAAGTGTATGTCCATGCGAGTATTGATCGACCCAAAGGCAGGTCTATACTTGGCCGGATTACATCTGTACTTATGATGGTAAACATGTGATAATTATAAGGTTGCTCTTGTGAATAATAAATCAATCCAAGGAGAGTTTTATTATTGCACATGCATTATTATCAATGTTTGATCATTACATCAAGAGTATCACTAACAGTTAATATTACTGTCCAAAGACTTGATATTAATGTTGCACTTGATATCTTGAGATGGGATGTACAATTATTTGGTTTTGAATATTGATTGATTTTTGTGAGTTATATAGTCATTTGTTCTCATTAAGTTAATATTGCTGCGGTGTCTACCAACATTTTCTAGGTGCATAGATCTAGACCTTGCATGGATTAAGACACTCATTTCTATTACAGATTCAAGTCCTCTTTATGAGAAAATAACTTTTGAGAAATGAGAGAGTTCTAATCGCATTGGTCTTCTGATCATAATGAACACCATTTCAGAAACCTTTAGATGTGTTACCAATCTTAAAGATTAAAAGTACTAATTCGGCTAACACATTTAAGGTAAAGGGCAAAAGAAAGAAATTTGAATTCACAAGAATTTTTGTCCTATCTATTTTGGGATATTGTGTGTTAGTTACTGGGATCCTTTATTTATTTTAATTGAATTAATCAGTGAATCTGAAGCGAGCTTCGAGGCTTTTGACGTTAATGAAATTTCACTTATGGTGATTATCTCTTTTGATTATCGTTGTTTCCATTTCTGAATTGGTTATAATGTTTTTATGAAATGATGTTTCAGTTGATGTATCAGTACTAGGCAGCAACCTAAAATTTGCATAAGTAAGCTGCTTGTTTTATTGGTTAAGTTAGGATAGGAGTATTTTTATCATGACATTATTTTGATATTATTTTGATATTATCAAAATAGTAGATAGATATGGTTCAGTTGTGGTTTTGTTATTATTTCAGATAAATATACATCACATTTTTTGTTATAGTTTTGTCATCATTTTAAATTGATATTATCTATCTAAAATAAAGTAAAATTATAAGATTAAGGAAAATATAAAATTTTGGGAAACAATTAAATTCAAATTATGGTTTTGGTTTTCTTATGAATGTCTAATATTTTGAATAGATCAGTTGAAACAAAATGTTGCCAAAGTGACCTCTTTTGTGTAGATTAATTTATTTAAAATATCAAGATGATTGTGTGTTTGTAATTCATGCGTTTATTAACTGACCCAAAGGTAAGTTGATATTTGGCCGAATTTCATACACATCTGTGGTAATAAATATGTAACAATTATAAGGTATTCCATGTGAACAATAAGTCAGTCCAAAGAATGACTTATCATTTGACAGGATTTATTGTCAATATTTGATTACTATAACAAGAGTACCGCTTACAGTTAATGTTACTGTCCAAAGACTTGATATTAACGTTGTGTTTGGTATCTTGAGATGGGATTAACCATTATTTGAATTTATTGTTTTATATGGATTCTCATGTGAGCTTATTTGTTTATTTTTGTTCTATATTCAACTAGTTTATCATCTACTGCCTCAATAACTGCTAACATCAATTTTGTTCCCATGCTAATGGGACAAATTTCAAGGATTAGAAAAGGACTCTTAAGGATATGGTAAGGAGTATGATAGTTCATTTCACCTGACCTGATTCCCTCTGGGGAGAAGCATTAAAGACAGCAGCTTACATTCTCAATAGAGTACCACCTAAAGCAGCTGCAAAAACACCTTATGAGCTTTGGACAGGTCGAAAGCCTAATCTAAAGCACTTTCACAGTTGGGGATGTCCAGCTGAGGCAAGGCCTTACAGGCCACATGAAAAGAAATTGGACTCCAAAACAGTGAGCAGCTACTTTATTCGTTATTCTGAACAATCTAAGGGCTATAAGTTTTATGATCCCACACTTAGGAATATTTTTTAGACAGGAACTGCAACATTTTTTTGAGGAAGTTGAGCTTGGAGGAGAAATAAGGTTAGGGACATTGCTTTTGAGGAGGAATTGGATTCAATTACAAATCCAATTCCTACTATCACTTTTGACAATATTGAGGTTCCCACACCTATTATTGATCAAGAAGTGAATCCGGAACCTCAACAAGACAATGTTGAACAACCCCCCATTCAGAATAAGGTAATTGTTGCAGAAAAACAAACTCAACAACCTCAAGAACCAGTGCCATTAAGGAGATCCACGAGAGAAAGGAAGAATGCTATTCCGGATGATTATATTGCATTTCTCCAAGAACATGAGGATGACAATGGAATGATGGAAGATGATCCAATCGCATTTCATCAGGCCATGAAAGGTTGTAACTCTCAAAAGTGGATGAATATCATGTATGAGGAGTATAAGTCTATGCAAGACAACAAAGTTTGGGAACTTGTCCCATTACCAGAAGGTGCAAAACAATTGGTTGTAAATAGATATTTAAGACCAAGAGGAATGCAAATGGTAATGTGAATAGGTATAAGGCATGTCTTGTAGCTAAAGGCTATACTCAGAAAGGAGGCATTGATTTTACAGAGACTTTCCCTCCAGTTTCATCGAAAGACTCATTTAGGACAATTATGGCAATTGTTGCTCATATTGATCTTGAGCTACATCAGATGGATGTCAAGACGGCGTTTCTCAATGGCGACATTGACGAGACAATTTATATGGTGCAACCAGAAAACTTTGTGTCGGGAAATCCAAAGAATATGGTTTGCAAATTGACAAAATCCATCTATGGACTCAAGCAAGCTTTTCGTCAATGGTGCCACAAGTTTCATCAAGTAATTATCTCATTTGGTTTTGAGATGAATGTAGTTGATGATTGTGTGTATCACAAGTTCAGTGGGAGTAAGCATATATTCCTAGTTCAATATGTCGATGACATATTGCTTACCACTAATGATATAGATTTATTGCATGAAACTGAAAGGTTTCTGTCCAAGCATTTTTAGATGAAGGATCTTAGGGATGCCTCTTTTGTATTAAGAATTCAGATACACCGAGATCGTTCTCGGGGTATTCTAGGATTATCACAAAAGGGATACATCGATAAAATACTCAAAAAGTTTGGCATGCAAGATTGTAGACCAGGGGATACCCTTGTTGCTAAAGGAGACAAATTTAGTCTCAATTAATGTCCTAAAAGTAACCTTGAAATTCAGAAAATACAAAAGATCCCATATACATTAGCTATTGGGAGTCTAATGTATGCTCAAGTATGTACGCATCCGGATATTGTATACATTGTTGAGATGTTAGGCATGTATTTAAGAAAACCTGGTATGGACCATTGGATAGCAGCCAAGAGGGTCATGAGGTATCTTCAGAGAACAAAATATACATGCTCACGTATAGGAAATCAGATCATTTGGAGGTCATAAGGTATTCTGATTCTGATTTCACTAGGGTGCTAAGATAGCAAAAGTCTACATCAGGCTATATTTACCTGTTAGCTGGAGGAGCTATATCCAGGAAAAGTGTCAAACAAACACTTATAGCTTCATCCACTATGGCAGCGGAGTATGTAGCATGCTATGAGGCATAAAATCATGGAATATGGCTGCGAATTTTTGTCACTGGGCTGCGCATTTTGGAGAATATAGAAAGACCAATTAAGTTATTTTGTGACAATAAGTCAGCAGTGATGTATTCCAACAACAACAGGAGTTCGACAAAGTCGAAACATATTGACATAAAGTTCCTAGTTGTGAAAGAAAGAGTGCAAAGTGGACATATGTCCATAGAGCACATTGGGACAAACTCCATGATAGCGGATCTGCTCACAAAGGGATTACCACCCAAGGTCTTTTATGAGCATACTGTTCATATGGGTGTTATATTATTTGAGGATATCATGATTTAGTGGGAGTTTGTATTTTATTTGCATTATGTTTGTGTGAGACATTTATATATTTGGTTATTTTCTGATCAGAAATAAAGAATTCAGTTTTCTCACTCATTTGTCATGTTTTGGTTCTGACCTCACTCAAGTTTTAAAGAGGACCAGTTGGAAATAGGCATGTGTATAGATCACATTACATGAAATTTCCATGCTACACATTCACACTTGATCCATGTCATTTGATTATGTTGATATATGTGACCATTGATGAATTTAGTTACGATAAATGTAACGAAAATTGCTTTGATCCTATATTTACATGATTAATGGACGAGATTGTTTGACTATGCTTTTGGTTATGATAGCAAAATTTTGAGCTGATAAAGTATGTACATTTATAAGGAGTAACATATGTGGCCCAAGTGGGAGATTGTTGGAAAATAATCTATGTGGGCTCACATATGTGACTAAATGTATGATTGCTATCCTAAAGTCTAACCCAAATTGAAGTGATCTAATCAAGATTAAGTAATGGGTTAAAAGCATATAATGTAAAGTGTGATATAACACGTGTAGAGACCGTAAAGTAGATTTCTTATTTTGTGATGGGCAAAATTGGAAATCAATAATTATCAATTAGGGTTATGGTCCCCTATATATACGCATCTTCTTATTCCATCTGTCATCCTATCAACAGAAGAATAGAGAGACGGCCTCTCATAGAAGTGCGTATCATATAGGAAGATCACAACTCCCTAATCCCGAGTCTTCTATTCAGTTTTCATGGATCCATCAGGTACGCTTCCGCATACAGTTTCTATTTTATATTCTTGATGTTTCAACATGAGATTCAGATCTAGGGATACGGATGATGGATTTCACCGATCAAGTAAATCCCCAACAAAAGGTTGGCTGCAAATGAGTGGATGTATGTATATAAAATATATATAGAAAGAGGGATGGAGGAATTAGTGTGGAAAAATGTAACTTGGTTACAGAATAGGGGGTTGACAGAAGAGGAGATTAGGAGTAGTTGGGTGGTGGAGGCAGAGTAGAGTATGAGAAAAATAAGAGAGTTAGGCACAGAATTAGGCAGGGTGGTTTGGCTTTGAGTGAGTGATTAGCGGGAGCGGGTTAGGATTAGGATTATGATTAGGATTAGGATTAATTAGGGTTTAAAATTTGTATTTAAACTCCGGTCGAAAAATCACAAAATTATAGAATTGATCAGAAAAATATTCTGGCTCTAGATAAAGAGTCCAAAGAGAAGAAAAATAAAATTGATCTGAAAATTGAAGTACAAAAATCCATGTAATAAAATACGTACAACTGGGACATGGAGTTACAATCCTACCCACCTTACAAAAAAATTTTGTCCTCGAAATTTATTCAGGCAGGATATAGGATAGCTAAGAAGCGAATGCAATACTCTTCAACCGAGAGTACAACAGACAATAAAAGAAACAAAGAGTACAAAGGCACGAAAATAACTAAAGACAAATTGTGCACCCTCAACTGGAGGACTCAACAATTAATGTCTGGGCTCAGAATCTGAACCACCGACATCGCTAACATCCCAGTTCAGCTGAGTCTTGTATTTAATTCTATCTAGGTAGCACTTCATGCGTCCCAAATTTTTACCACATGGTTGCTACATACATGCAATTTACATTTAAATCTAGTGGTAGGTTTATATAGGGCCGTGTACTCAGGTATCATGTAATAGGTAATAGGAGCAGGTTCATGAATCAAGTAGTAACATAACAGGTTCACGAATCAACGGGTTCGTGAATCAACAGGTTCATGAATCAACAAGTTCATGGATCATCAGGCCCATGAATCAAAGCATAAAGTACAACAAGTTCATGAATCAACAGATTCATGAATTAAGCATAAAGTGCAACAGGGTCATGAATCAACATGAATCAAACATAAAATGGGAACGAGGCCCCCTTCTGAGTACACATACCTATATTGTCCACTACTAATGTCTTTTCCTTAACCCCTGCTTGATTACTATTTATTATTATCAAACAGGCATAGACGTGCACAAAACAGGGCAAGAAAAATATGGCAAGAACATGAGACAGGTTCAGGTTAGACATAAACATGCACAGGTGACAGACAACTCATAAAGGACTAGGATAATGAAACTTTCAGTTCTGGACAGCAATACAATACTGCGCCAATTCTGAGATTCCTGTTGTCACAAACTTGCAAATCTGGATCCGTCAGAAAATATAGAAAATAGACTCTCAGCCAAAATCTAGCACATATATATAAGTCATATAATAATTACAGAAACATGGCTTAAAACATAATTATATACAGAAATTGTGTTCAACCAGAAATCACAATGTTGTATTCATAAACATGAAATTGGCATAATATCTTACTGATTAAATCTAAAAAAAATCTAGGGTATTTTCTAGTATATCTAGTATAAGCAAATAAAATTTCATAATATTCTAACTCAGACGGTATAGTCAAATAAATTCGGGAAACAACAAGATGCAGCAAGTTTGTGAATCTGAAACCTTAAACAGAGCAGTATTAAAACACCGATAGATTACAAAGTATAACTCGAAATCCAAATACGTCAAAAGGGTTGGAAAATAGACACAGTAGGATACAATTTTTATTTACAAAGTTTTAACCAATGGCAACTGAAATCAGGTTGAAATTATGGTTCTTTACTGAACAACATGCAAATCCGGAAATATAGTAGTTTGTTCACAAGCATAGAATAGTTTGTAAATGTCATTAAATAAATTCACAAAAAATTGGGGTTAATCCCAGTCAAGTCTAGTCATACCCAGCAAAATATTACATCCAAATATTATCTCTAACATCAGTATTAAAATGAATAATTATACAGAAATCACATAAAACAGAATCTGGAATTTTTTTTCACACATCTGTAGGAAAAAAACAATAACACATACCTCAAAAATCAAAACTGAGATCTGTCGAAAATTCTGGAAAATAGACAGCGGGGTCTACGATTTATATTCACAAATTAGTTTGATTTACTGACCTTAACAGGATCTAAAATACTGAAATAAAACATGGCAGCAGCAAAAACAAAAATCCTTCTCATGCATTAAATCAAATAGTTCATATGCAACAAAATAAATATATAGAAAAATACAAAGAATGGTATACTAGATTTCCAAAACAACATGGTATGGGCGTTTAACAAGTCTACCACAAGATACTACAACTAACACATCAAACATGCAAGAAATATACAACACATCATGGGTCACGAAACAACATATGTACAAAACTTTTTAAATATCCAAGTAAGGTATTGAAGTTTCAACAGTCAAAACTTTTAACACATCAAGTAGGCACGAAACAATATGGTATTGAAGTTCCTACATGCAAGAAATATACAACACATCACTAAACATATTAGTTCAAAACTTTCCTGTACAAAACTGTTCAGTACAAAACATCAAGTACAAATTTTTTTAAATATCCTTTATGAATAACAAAATTTTCAATAGATGTAAGGGTAAGAAGATTACTTATTGTAGTAATATGACAAACATGTGAGTAGACATCAAATAAATCTATCCCATTTTTCTCAGTCAATCTGTTAGCTACTAAAAAGAATTAAAATTGCTACTGAACAATCAAAATTAAGTTTCTTCTAACAAACCCCACTTACTTACTATAGTTTTAGCCCCTTTAGGCAGATCAACTAAATTAAAGTATTATTGTATGACACAAAAATCATCTCATTGTCTACTAAAGACTCTTCTTAGCTCATTTGTCATTCAGGTTTTTAAGGGTCAATAAGGCTGGTTCTTGATTCAAACTGTGAATCATTGAACGTGTCTGTAGGACTAGATTATTTTATACATTTATCTTTGATGAACACATCCTTAAAAAACTCTGTAAGTCTAGATTCTTCTAACATAAATTAGATAGATCCAATATCTGTCCACAGACCTACATTCTACACTTTCTAAACACATACAAATATTTATTGTAGGTCCTACTTTAGGCCTTCTAGGGTCATGTACTCTAACAAATGTATCACAACACAAATTTTTACTTTAACAAAATTATTTGTGTTTTCATGCCATGATTTACAAGGTGTATTCAATTTAGAGTGTAGTAACACATTAGAGATATGATTAACTATACAAAATCACTCATAATTACACAAGACAAACAACAGTCAATAATATAGAATTCAACATTTTACTAAGTGTTAGATTCTAACTTTTATCAATGCCGTTTGACTATTGTAAGTAGAGTGCAGTAGAGATTATGCCCAATGTAAACTTCTCTAAAGTTGTTAAAACATATTCACCACCTCTATCAAATCTGAACCTTTGATTTTTAGCATTTAACTATAATTTTAATTCATTAAGAATAACAAGTGATTCATTCTTCATATATATGACATACTTATATTAATCATTTACAAAAACAATTAAATACTTCTGGCCAACAATTATCTCACATAGTCACAAAGCTACTGAGGTCACAAATATCAGAATGTATTGATTCAAAAAGTTATGAACTCCTAGAGACCATACAAAATGATTTTCTAGTTATCAAAATCTGAGTTCAAACTTCACATTTGTCATATTTAATGAAGTGTCATTTAGTAGAATTATAAGTTTGAACAAGAACAAACAATTTAATATATAGTTCATAGTGATTCTAAATTTCAAAACAATTTGGATGTTAAAGCTTTTTATTCAATAGCTTTTAACTCCATTTCCCCCACAGTTTTGATAATTAGATCACATTTCCTCACAAACAATTGAATGTATAGTCTCAAATCCTAGATAATTATGCTATGTTCAAGAACACAATTAGAAATATTATTATTAATTGTCTCATTTGTTAAACTCAACTTATACATGCGATTGACAATATATGCACTTGATAAGAGTTAATACAAAATTACTCTATCGCATTTTACAAAGTTATTTTCTTTCTCTAATGGTTCTAACAATGTCCACTTGTTCAAACACATTGAGCGAAGAGTTCTTTCCTTTATTCGTTCTTCATCATCTTCATAACGCTAAATGAGATAATGACTAACATATTATAATTCAACTTTGCACACACAGTACAATGAACGAGAAAGAACAAAACGTACCTAATAGAGTCATATCCTACATTAAGAGATGCTCTCTCCTAAGTTACAAACATTTATTATACATCTTATACAATTTTTTATTTTATTTTTAATTATTAAAGAAGCAAATATGTAAACTCATACAAACTACAAACAGTGAATTTGTCAAAATATCTATACACATAGTATGATAAAATACTTAACAACCCTAAACATGCTAGTTTTCCAAAACGAGAATAACTATGATCTAAACTCTCAATCATATGATTGAATGCACAAAACGTTAACACATTCATCACATGAAAATACTAAAAAAGATTGGAGTAGATCATACCGACACTTCAAGTTAGAAGTGTTTTCCAAATTCGATGGAGAAGCCTGCGTAGTGCAGACTTATCATACCGTGATGCAAATCCATCATCTCCAGTACACACAATTTGTCAGTAACTTTGAAGTTCCTACATTCATCAAATCGTTAAAGATTAGCCAATTAAACAAATTATTAGCACTATCTAATTCACAACAATTTTATTGGAGATACAGTTTTATAGTCAAAACTGTAACTTATCTTATCAAAATAAATATTTGATCTTTAGCACATAGCCACAACATTTATTCAAATTTGTATTTTAATTAAACAATGTATAATATGGTTATGAACTTTAGCACTTAGCAAAAAAATTCAAACAAATAATTAAAATATATATGCAGGTAAATAACTTATCTTTAAATTTTAGATATGATCCAGACCAATTATCCTTAGATCTAGTCCAAACAACATCCTCACCGCCTAGACTTTCTCCAACAATTTGATCTAGGGGTGGACAACTATTATCCGAACCGACCAATCCGAATCAATTCAACCCGAACCGTCCGGTTTTTAACCGAACCAATTGGGGGTTTGGATTAGCTCGGTTTTTGATCTTCAATAACCAATTGGACCGGTTGGGATGTTGGATAGGGCTTTCAAATAATCGATGAAACCGAACCGACCGTACCTCTATACATAAGTCCATAAAAAATATAGTTTTTCTTTAATTTCTTGAATATAAAAATATTCATTTCTCATTTTCTTGGAGATACAAACAGTCTTCTTTTATTTCTTTAATACAAACCGAGCAACTGTTCTACCTAGGTTTTGATTCTCCATAATCCTGTGTGTTATGTTGTTGAGAAATGCTTGATTTACAGTGTAGCCCGACTTAATAGAATCATGAAGTGGATGTAACATTTAGTAGTTACTTTAATCAAGTCAAGCATAAATTATTTTCTAAATCTTTTTTTAATGTACATGAAATTCAATTAGCTATAATTATTAATATTTCTTTTATGATAATAAACTAAGATTACAGAAGTATGCAAGTGAAAAAGTAGTTTATCTCACCATTTAAACGCCATAATCTTAAACAATTAGTGCAAAATTCATTAACAACTTGTAGTTTTATGAATCTTCATTTTAAATTCATTTCTGAATAACAAATAGCAGGTTGTTTCTTAAGTTTGATTGAAGTTGATCTTTTAAATTTCAACAAAATTATGAATGATGTTGAAGGTGAAAAGTAGCACGCCAAACCGACCATCCAATCCAATCCAAACCGAGCTTAATCGGCTTGGATGGAAACCGATCCAATTAAGGTTCGGATTGGTTGTAGATGAGAAAATTAAAAACCAATCTTCTTTGGATTGGTGGTGGATGGTCCATATTAGGTCGGATACCGACCAATGCCCACCCCTAATTTTATCCACATCTTATATTGTGCTTTCTTCTTCCAATTATTAAATTCAGAACTACTAAACACCTCTAGTTTAGGAACCTCATACGGTTGATCATGTTTTTCCATCTCAAGGAATAAACGATGAGTTCCAGATCTAATAATGAGATACAAAACTCCCACTGTCTTCTTCACAGATCCAAAAGAAACCCCCCTCACTGTCTTCTTCAAGATTGGATTTTACACACTCAGACCTCAATCAGCCAAGATGAAGAGGAGGGATGACGACTGGGCATAGTGCCTGAGGGGTGACTGCGTTGTCGACTGAAATCTGCGACCGGTGGAGAGGGGGCAAGAGCGGCGCTGGCGATCGGGTCCCGAAGGATCTCGAGTCGACTACCTCGACTTTGGGTCGACAACACGCGACGAAACGACAGAGGAGGAGGTGACAGGAGGCGAGCAACTCCGACGGTGGCTCCAAGGGCTTCGACAAGATCCGACGGCTTCAACAAGATCTGACGAGATCTAACAAAGCTCCGTTTTCCCTCTTGATTAATCTCACGAATTGATTAAAAAATATCTCAAGATTGTTAGGTTTTGTGAGAAATTAATAATTGGGAATTAGGGTTAATATCTAGATCTAAGTTGCTTAAGATATTCACCCTAGGTATCAAGATTGGAATACCTAGACTGCTATCACAAGCAAGTATTTATTCCTAAATACTGGTTTGTGTATCGGGTTATAAGCCCACAAACTCGCGTTCCAATATCCAATCAATTGTACGTTCATTACACGTGTTACTCATATGCACATGCAATATTTATATAGAGAGAATATACAAATATATCCAACACATACATGCATCAAGAATCTAATCAGATCTAAATTATTTCATGTCGTGTGTGTAACAAATGATGACTACGGATGGATCAACAAATAGTGTCAAGTTCTAACAAGGGTTTTTCCATGAGAATGAATCTAGAAACAAAAGTGACTCTACAGGCGGTATTTAGTACTTGTATATACAACAAAATTTAAAAAATGTTACTTGCCTTAGGGTAGATGAAGAATCTGATGAAAGAGAATAACAGGAACGGATCCCGATGACGAGCACCATCAGCATGGATCTTGATGATCAAGACGGTGATCGAGATGATGATGACCAAGCAGATCCGACGGTCGAGATCTCACTTGGTCAAAACTTGATCGAACCGCAAGCACACAAGGAAGAGGCAGTCGGGGGTCGGGTGTGTGCACTGCGAGGAGGATGACGGAGGACAGGGGCGGCATGACGGCGGAACAACGACGGTGCGGTGGGGACAGGCGGCTACTGGCATCGGGAGTGAACAACCGAGAGGGGAGGTTGCGGCTGCTGTGGGATACTGCTATCGTTGGGGCTGTTGTCGCTGCTATGGCTTCGAGAGATAAGAAGGGAGAGATCAGGAGTGGGCTCTGATGCTGTGGTGGCTGTAGGGTGCACACGGCAGGCAGGAGCAGCACGACGGGGAACAAGAGGGTCGGGATGCAGGGCGACGCTAAGGGGAAAGGAAGGAAGGTGGCGGTCATGGTCTGCAGTCGATGGGGAATGGGTTTCGGAGGTGAAGCCGGAGGTAGGGGGAGAGGTTGATGGGGATGCCGATGGAACAGTGAAGGCAGCTGTATGGGTAGGGTAATAGGTGATTAGGGTTGTAATTAGGAGGTAAACAATGAGGATATATATATAGGAGTGAATATTAGGATTTAGAATTAAGTTTAGGGTAAAACAAGTTATGGGTATAGGGTTTTAAGGATCCAATAGGGAGATAATAATAGGGTTTTGGGATAGGATTAAAATAACAATTAATTAGGTCAAGAAACAAATAAATTAGAATTAAACAATTCAACCAGAGACAATAATTAACAGATAAAATTTAATCAGAAGATCGAAAATTACAGATAGATATATTTTATTGAGAACGAAGAACAATTATATGGTTCAGAAAGAACAGAAGAATACAATTAGAACAAATACTCAGAAAAAGATAAATACATCCAAAATACAAGAAAAGGGAAACAGAGGTTACAGAATATCCATTTAAATCATCCATTACATTTGTAATCAATTAGGAAAATCAGTGAAATTTTCTACATGAGCAATAAAATAAAAAATAAAAAATAAAAAATCTGAAAAATCTGGTAATTTACAAACCTGAAATCTAAAAATCTAAATTTCTGGGTATATATATAGTAGGTTTGCCGATGGGCACATGCCTAAGGCACGTCTTCGGAACGATGCAGCATATAAAAGTAAGCATTATAATGTCATAAATAAAAAAGAAATATTTAATTAATCTAATATGAAAGAGTTGTAGATGTCATACAAAAAAAGGAATCTTACATGGTCATATATAGTGATGTTATCCATTGCAGAAAGCAGTAAGAAGGTAGACAGATGCAGTTGTTTAGTTCTAATTAAGAACTTGCTCTATATATCAAGGAGAAAAAATATTTGACGATTAACTGTAGTGTTCTCAGTGTATTCTACTATCAGATGTTAATACATTTTCTGAGATGTACACTATAATAATGTTCATGTATAATACTGGATAAATTTACTTTCCAGTATTTTGGATGCATGAATCTAAAATTTCCATCATGGAGTTTATGTAGCTCAAATTTGAATAGTATGACAACAATTAGTTGTAAATAAAAGTCAATGTTTGAATAATTATCAATGAGGGTGTAAAATCCATCTTCGTAGAAATTTGACGGTGCATAATGATGAAATTTAACTTTTGAGGATATATTTTCTACTTTTAGTGTAACTTTAGCGGTTAAAATTTACCCAAGTGAATATCCATTTAAATCTTCCATTACATTTGAAATCAATAAGAAATTCAAAGAAATTTTCTACACGAGCAATAAAAAAACATAAAAAATCTGGAAATTTACAAACCTGAAATATGAAAATCTAAATTTCTAGATATATATATATATATATATATATATATATATATATATATATATATATTCCATTGCATTTGAAATCAATCAGGAAACTCAATGAAATTGTCTACATGTGCAATCAAAGAAGCAAAAAATTTGAAAATCTGGAAATTTACAAACTGGAAATCTGAAAAATCTTTTTTTTTTTTAGGAGGGGGGGGGGGGGGGATCTGTAAAAGTGAAGGGAGGAGAGAGATATAGTAATAAAGGGATGAGGAATTTTGTTTTGGAGAGTAAAAAATTTAGTTTTGAGGGGGAAAACTTTTGAAGGGAAATGTCTTTTGGGAGGGTGAATGTGAGCCATTAATATTTTTTTTTTCCTTTTCAAATTACCTTATGATTTATTATATAGATTAGCGCATTATATCTATATCTTATACTAATAGGAGAGAGAGTCTACCCCCTTTCCCATTTCTCTATTTTGAAATAGAAAAAGGAGATGAAAGTAGGGATTTATATTTAACTAACACGTGCACTACACATGATTTATTAAAAAAAAAACAAAAATAAAATAAAAACCTCAATCCCTCAAAGTTCAAACAAGTCTCTTTCCCTCTCACTTTCTCAATCTAAAAAATTCTCACGGCTCTTTCCAATCCACCCCCCAAACAAAAAACATTTTTAGTAATATTCAATTATATAACACTATGGTTTGACAGTGATTCCCTAAACCATCTGCTTATGTGAGGATGATAATGAAGTTTTCAGTAATTACGGTAGGAATGATATTCATAAGTTTCTCCCAATTTCCTCACATTTTTGGGGAGTTCTATATAATTTTATGAGTCCCTCGAAACAATTTTAAGTTGTGCAATTTGCACAAGATAACATTAGTGTATGTATAACGGTATGTTTCAAAAACTAGGGTGGAGCCTAGGCCCGAGATGTTTTTATATAATTAGCATTAGAACCTATAAATCTATATGTGTATACCTGTATATTGGTATGTTTCAAAGATTGGAGTGGGGCCTCGGCCCGGGTCGGCCCAAGCATAGCTACCCCGCTTTATATAATTGAAGATAAAGTGATTTTTTTTATAAGAAAAATAATGAGTAAATTTACATAAATTAGTGAAACCACCAAGCAATATTTATAACTATATATTAAGTTAATGGGTCCACCCCTATTTCTTTCATTTATTTTGAAATAGAAAAACAAGAATAAAAGTAACGAAAATTCTTTTTTAACTAACACGTGTATTCCACAAGTTTTCATAAAAAATAAAGAAAAATAATAAAACTCAAACTCTTCCTAGCCACAATCTCATCCTCTCCATCCTCTTCCACTTTCAAATCCTCCCCCAACCATCGCCTCCCACGCTGTCTCTAAGGGTGACAACTGGCCCAAATCTACCTACATCCGACCCGATAATTAGTGGGTTTGGGCAAATAATTCTCACTTCGGGTTGGGCTCAGACTTAAATTTTTAAGTCCGAAAAAAATTTGGGCCAGACTCGGACCCAAGTCCTTATACCCTATAGGCCCTAATCAAATTTTTATATGTGCATGTGTATATTTATGTATACACATATGTGTGTTATTTTTAAAGAGAATATTCATGTAAGTAAGTTGAAATGAGTGTTAAAGTTTATATATACAAAAAATATGCCTTTTATATAAAATTAAATGAAAATAGACAAATTAGATGTGAATTACTCAAAAGTTTGTTGTATTTCTATTATTGTTATTTTTTTTATCGTATATTATTCTCGATATGATTTTATTTTATAGAAAAGTTATATATTAGAACATGTATAAGAAGTTTGGGCCTAGGCCCGAACCTAATTCAGGCCTGAGTGTGGGCCTAATTTTTAAGCCCGAAGAAAAATCGGTTGGGGTTCGGGCCTATGTTTTAAACTTCGGGCTCGGGCTTATATTGGTTCGGCCCAAGCCTGGCCCATTGCCAGCCCTAGCTGCCTCCCACTTGTCCTCCTTGCCTCCGACGCTACCACCTCCCCTGTGCCCTCCACCTGTATGCAATAACTCTCAATCTGCATGTAATACTTTCTTTAACATTGATTTGTTCATTTGTTTATTTGTCCATTCACTATTGTTTTTGTGTTTTTATTTATTTTTATTACTCGCATTGATTTTTATTCATTGTTCTTCTTATTTTTGTTCCTTGATTTGATTTTCTGATGGAAGATTCGACAATGAAGGTGCTAGAGGAAAAGGGTGGGGGTACCACCGAGGAGGAGCTCAATAGTCCTCAATGTTCATCTCCTAATAGCATGTAATTTTAGGAACACATTCACATCCTTCATGTTTGATTGAGTTATTTAATTTTGAATTTGGATCACATTCAGATCCTTTATCCTTCATGTTTAATTGAGTGGTTTAAGCTTGGATTTAAATCATATCCACATCATTCATTCTTCATGTTTACAGAAAAACTACTTTTTTGGGGGGGAATTGTTATGGTCACGATTTTTGTGTACAGACTTTATTTGAAACTAGTGTAACAAAATCTAAAGTAGATTGCATAGATTTATAGAAATATAGGGGTGGATGGAGATTGTGAAAAGTTACTTTAATTTGGAGCAACTTGATTTAATATTTCCCCTCCCATTAAAATCCCTCCCCTTCCCTCCCCCTCTATTAAAATCCCTTCCCTCCACCCCCCCCCCCCCCCTCCTTTGAACCAAACAAAGCCTTAGTATGTGCAATATTGCACATGGATTATTCTAGCGTCTTGGATAGTATTAGGATGGAGGATAAAAATTTGGGACTAGGTCTCGAGCCCTGGGTTCAACACCGATGCATGTTCTTTAACACTTAAAAATAAAGGTGAAATAAAACCTAGATTAAGGAGTAGTCCATGGTGCAAACCTACCCTGATCATGTTTCAGAAGAGGATATGAGGATCCAGGGGTCTAGCATAAAATTTTGGTTAGTTAAGCGTAGGTTAAGAAATTTGGGTTAGTTAATTAGAAGTGGGGCTGCAAAAGAATTTAGCTATTCGCGAGCTATTTGGTTCGAGCTCGGTCAAAGCTCGGCTCGAACCGAGCTGAGCTCAAAACTGAGCTCGTTTTTTTAACGAACCGAGCTCGAGCTTAGGTTTTTTTCTAAGCTCGCGAGCTATTCGGCTCGAATACGGTCAAAGCTCGGTCAAAGCGCGGCTCGAACCAAGCTCGAGCCGAGCTCGTTTCCTAATCGAGCCGAGCTCGAGCCTGAAGGTATTCGGCTCGGCTCGGCTCGGCTCGATTGCAGCCCTAATTAGAAGTAAGGAAACTAAGGAGAGAACCATAACCTTCTCTTAGAACTACCTCTGGACCGTTAGCCGTTATTCTAATTACAAAGTGACATAAAATTGTAGCGAGAAGTGGTTTATGTTCACTAGCGAAGAGGCTTACTAGTAGATATAAAAATGGGAACGAAAAGTGATTTTTGTTCACCAGCGAAGAGGCTTCCCAGTAGACATTGACACTTAGCTTGTTTAGGAGTTTGTTATATATAGTAGGAAAGTGCATAACTAATTTGGGCTCAAGTCCAAATATACTTTCCTAGCTTTTAGAGCATCCACAGTCGTGTTTCTCATATGTTAAAAAATGGCAGTTACAGTAGTAGTAAATAGCGATGTTTGCTGCAGTGGTCGTTTGCTATATGTTTCTCATTTTTTAGAAAATATTGCGCGGGACGGTAGAATATTTTCCGTCTCATTTGAAATAAGCGAGCGACGGTATATGTTATACCGTCTCATCGTTTAAAAATAAATTAAAAAAAGTTATTACTTATTAACTATTAAACTATATTAATTAAATAATATAATAATAACTAAACCTAATTAAAAACTAACTAAACCTATTTAACTACACCTAACCTACCCACTAAACCTATTAAACTATATTAACTACAAATCTGACCAGACGGTATAACATATACCGTCCGGTATATGTTATACCGTCCCATCTTTTTTTTTGTGACAAAATCTGACCGTTGGATTGGAAAAATATTAAAAAAAAAGACTGTATAACATATACCGGACGATATATGTTATACCGTCTGACCCACTTTTTTTTAAAAAAATAATAAATAATTTCGGGACGGTATATGTTTTAGCGTCCGACAAAAAAAAATATATTAAAATAAGAAGGACGGTATATGTTGTACCGTCCCTCATAATTTGAGAATTGCTATTCTGTTTCTCATATATGAGAAACGAATATAGCATATTTTCGGGACGGTATATGTTTTAGCGTCCGAAAAAAATATATATATATATATTAAAATAAGAGGGACGGTATATGTTGTACCGTCTCTCATAATTTGAGAATTGCTATTCTGTTTCTCATATATGAGAAACGAATATAGCATATTTGCCAAAAAATGGCAAAATAGAAAACCACCGCAGTGATCTATTGCTATAAAATAGCAATTTACCAAATATAAGAAACTACTGTGGATGCTCTTAGGGCCCAAATTATACTCAGACCCGGCCTTTATGAATCTGACCCAACTGCATATTGATTTCAGGCCATGTCGGGTTAGTTTATAGAAGCCCATGACCCGCTAATCCCCCTCGCCCCCCCCCCCCCCCCCCCCACCCACACACACACACACATTTCAAATCCCATTTCCGCACGTGCCAATTCTCCTCTGCTTCTTCTTCCCTCTCAAACTCAAACTCAAACCCTAAACTCATCCAATTCCCACTTCTTCTGTTCAAAATGCGAGGACCCGAAATTCATCTCATCCGTTACATCCCAAAAGGTCCTCTCTTTTTCCATTTCGAATTTCCAGTTTTCATCAATTTTGTTAATTTTAGTGATCTTTCTTAAATGGCGATGTTGTGTTTGATGAAATGCCCAAGATTCTGGAGCAATTCTCGGTTTATACTTTACATTGGAATAATGGGTCGGGTGTGGAATTTGAGGAAAGGTTGTTGCATGCACTACATGTAGTAAAGAATTTGGTATTGAAATGAGTGTTTGAGAATTTTGTTGAGAGAATGTGTGTAGGTTTTTGCGTATGTATGGGTTGCAACTGCGGTATGTCGGGTGAAATTGATTTGAGTTGCATTGTGCATTGTCTTGCATTGTTACATACTTACATTCTTAACAAAAATGGGTAGACTTCATACTTTGTGGTTTGTAAATTGTAACTTTGTATTTGCATGTGATTGTGGACATGTTGAGTAGTGTTGGACTTGGTAAGTATGATGTCAGACATGTGTGTGTTTGAATCGTGTGTGCGTTATGTGGCAGATGTCTAAGTAGCATAAAAGAACATAGTCTTCCGGAAATTAGAGTGTCATACATGCAGATATTTTGTGCGTGAGCGTGTCTTTTGTGTGACAGATATCTAAGCAGTGTCCAAAAGTACTGTGTGTGTGTGGAGAAATGCCGTGTCAGTTACATGTACTACTCACAGTCTCAATCAAATCTTTACGATGGACGGATAGTAGTGTTCGTAGTACATAGCTTGCTTGTGTAAAATGTTTTTTTTTTTTTGAGATAAAAGTGACTGCAGTCACCGATTTCATTAATGAAGTTTTAATGAAACCACAAAATAAGCCTATTACAACATCTACCAAGTACTGTGCCCCCTGGGATCTCATAAAGGTTACATAATACAAGGCTTTATCTATTACAACTCCATACATAATACGGTGTGGTTAATACCTCACGACCCCGATTACCAAAATAACTATCCGAGCCCTCCTCGGAACCGAAGTCCCCAAGCCTAGCCCGGCGAGAACCTCCTCCACCTCGACCCGCTCACTCGATCACTTCGAACCTGATCCTCTTCCTTGATCCTGTATTACCTATCCACTCTTTCATTAGGGCCACAATCTTGCGTAATAGTATATGCAAACTACATTTAATATTACGAAAGCATAAATCATTTCTATCCAACCATAGGGACCACAAAATTGCTCCACTCATACTATCCCACTGCGCAGGGGCGGAGGCACTGCTAGCCCAGGGTGAGCGGCCGCTCACCCTGGACTGGCAGGCCCCCTATAATAGGCCCAGCGGATTTTTTTTTTTTTTCGCTCCCCCTCACTTTGGCCCAACGCCCCCCTCCCGCTCTCTTTCGGCCCACGAATTTTCAGCCGCTCCACTCCAGACCAGAGCGGCTCTTCTTCTCCAGTCTTCACTCTTCATTTTCGAATTCCCACACAGATCCACAATCGAAACCCTAGATCCCCTTCCTCTTCGTCTCTTCAATCTCTTCATTTTTTACCACAATCGAAACCCTACATCCCCATCCTCTTCGTCTCTCCATTCTCTTCATTTTCGACCTCAATTGAATTCGAAACCCTAGATCCCATCCATTCCCCCAATTTCCAAACCTCCATTTCCCAAACTCGCGGCTCCAAAGTCCAAAGGAAGGAGGTGGTGGAGCACTGGAGTCAGGTACTCATTCATTTCTCCCTTTTTTGTTTGGAATTTTCGGAAACTCTCTTGGTGAATCTGAAGTTCTACTGCAATTTGATAGTATGAGTACTGATAGTAAGAGTAACAACAAAGAAGCGTTTGGATTCAATGGTTTAGGGTACAGTCACAAAGTGATTTATGCCAATGCCCAATGGTTCATTAATGTCTGTCAATACTGAAATCTTATAATTTGCTCTTAATTTGGATGTGCAATTAGTTATTATAGCATCAACATTGAAGTTTATTTAGTATTTTTCTTTTTTGGGACTAATTTTGCGAAATTTGTTTGTTTTTGTTAGTTTAGACTTGAGAGATAGTTCAATGGTTTAGGGAAACAGTCTTTAAGTGATGTTTAATAACAATTTTTTTGTTTTTGAGAAACTAATCTTATAATTAGTTCAAGGGTTTGGGGAATAGTCATATACAAACAGTTCATTTATGTGTTTTGATACCACAGTCATAAATTTGAGCTTAATTTGGATGTGCTATTGTTATGTAGCATTAAAAATTGAAATTTTCTTCAGAGTTTTGCCTTTTCTGAGACTAATTTTGCAAATTTAATTTTTTTGTTAGTTTAATGATTTATGGAACATTCACTAAGTGATACATATACTAAAATTTCATCAATGTCTCTTAATAACACATGCTCATAATGTTCTCGTAAATTTGATCTGAAATTTGTTATGGGAGCATAAGATTTAAATTTACTTGAGTGCTTCTCTTGTTTGAGACTAAATTTGTATAAACTGTTTGCTTTTGTTAATTTACAAATAGTTGGGTGATTTAGGGTCTGTAACAGTTGATTAATGTCTTTCAATACAACAAACTTACTCAGTTACTCTCAAGTTGGGTATACAATTAGTTATGATTGCAGCAAGATTGAAATATGAAGAGCTTATTAACTTTGTTATTATCAATTAACTTGCAGGTATGTAGCAGTAGGCAATGAGCCGTTCCTGAAAAGCTACAATGGCTCCTTTACTCACACCACCCTCCCTGCCCTCCAAAACATTCAGCAAGCCCTCTCCTCCTCCAAACTCTCCTCCCATATTAAAGCCACTATCCCTTTCAATGCGGACATCTATTTCTCCAGCTCCCCCTCCTCCCTCCCTTCCTTTGGTGAATTCCGCCCCGATATACGTAACAACACCATCCCAATCATCCAACACCTCTCCCTCCACAAGGCCCCCTTCGTCGTAAACAGAGCCTTAGAGTTGGGACTTTGTTGCAAATGGCTACCAAATCATATTGATTGTAACACCTTTTAAGTTTCTTGAGACTAGAAGAAGTGGGCTTGTAATGTAGCTTTGGATATTAATTTGGACAAAGTACTATTCCTCATCAAGAATTGAGTCCTTCAGATGTAGGGTGGAAATGCTAAGCAATTGACGAATTATAGGTGTATTGAGGAAATAACAGGGACTCTCAAACTCGCTGTTCACCTTCCAACAAGTGATTAATTAACAAAGTAACAATGGTTAGACCGAGTAGTTTGAATAAATGCACTCCTTATGACATTTAAAACACTCGGTAAGACCTACTTATGAGAGAGTGGGAATGTTTAAGGGTTACTGAAGCCATGTGACTATCTTTCACTTTCCTTTCCGATAAATATATAGTAGGGAAAATTGCTTCAATTCCTCAATTTTGAATTTAAGTTGTATATGCCCAAATGCTTCATATTAGTTTGATTTTAATTTTTCTTTGATTGAGTTACTGCTACGCGACTTTGAGCGGGTGTTTGTTTTTGTTTGTGTATCTTTCAGGTGTTGATGCTGCTCAAATCAAAGATGGGAGGCTAGTGGGTTACGGAATTCAATGACACATTGACACTCAGTCCCATTACCATAAAAGAAGAAATCAATTTGAGGTGAGTACATTTCATACTTGTGTATCAGTGTATGTTTTGATCGTCACTTCACCCACTTGTGAATATTATACATATCATTGACAATTCAACCAAATAGTTCTCCATTAGTTTTCCCAATTTGCATTGTTGGCGAAAATTTGTAACCAAGAAAAATGAATTACACAGCCAAATAAATCTCTATTGTGGGTAGTTTATCCTAACCAAGAAAAGTAGGTGGTTTATCTTAAATCTCTATTGTGGATGTTTAAAGTCTTTCATAAATTTGTGGTATTTATTCTTTCGCTCCCGCTGGATGAAACTCCTGCCTCCGCCACTGCCACTGCGGCCTAAGGTGTTTCCTAATGTTACCCTTCCTCCAAGTACCCCAAACGTCCTCGATACTTTTCGGAGTGTGAATAGTGCCAAATCCCAATCCTATGATCTCCCAAATTAGTGTCGCTCTCGGGCAACGGAAGAAGATATGGTTAGTGTCTTCCGGTTCCATGTTACAATGCTGACATATAACATCAATCGGTACGTTGTGCTTCCTAAGATTGGTTTTGGTTAGAATAGCATTGTTAAGGACAAGCCATAAGAACGCCCTAATCTTATGTGGCACATGGGACCTCCAAATCATATTAGCTTGATGATTCCTAATCCCCCCATCGTTGAAGATATCGTACATCGCCACAATAGAAAAAGACTTAGAGGATCCCGAATCCCAAACTCTTTCGTCCAGACCTTCCCCATCCAGCACTTCCATCCCTCCCAATAGTTCATTCAACACCTCCAGTTGTATCTCCCCCCGGCAGAGAGTGTACCTCTGTATTTTAGTTTAACCCTTCCATTCCTCCAGACCTTGTAAACAAGGTTATCCGGGCCGTGTACTTCATTAGCTAGGTCAGGGTAAAGTGATTTCAGGGTGTTCGCCCCGCACCACTTATCCAACCAGAATCTCGTGGACCTCCCGTTTCGAACAATGCATTTCGTATTTGCGTGAAATGTCTCCCCCACTCTAGCAATTCCTTTCCATAAGAAAGAAGCCTTGCCGTGTTTGCATCTTCCTCCAAACCTCACGATTTTCCGCCTTCTATACCTCAAGAATGAGTTTCCCCACCACGCTTTTGTTTGTTTATGCATTTTCCACCACCACTTTGCAAGCAACGCCTTGTTCTTATCTTGAAGGTTGGTGATGCCCATTCCTCCAAACTCTCTCTTCTTACATACTCTGTCCCATTTCACCAAATGAAACCCTTTGTCTTCACAACTCCCTCTTCATAGGAATCTCCGCCTGCACTTATCTATTCTGCGGATTACCCATTTTGCGATCGCATAGACTGACATAAGGTATGTAGGCAGACTACTAAGCATTGAGTTGATAAGCGTAATTCTTCCCCCTAACGAAAGAAACTTTTCTTTCCATCCAGCCAGTTTCTTCTCAATCTTTTGAATAAGCGGTTCCCAGTCTTCCCTTTTCATTTTGCCCGGTCTGATTGGGGTTCCTAGGTATCGAATTGGGAACTCACCTCTCTCACACTCTAGCAAATAGGAGGTTACATCAATTGAGTTCGCATGTCTGTTGCTCAGTGGAACTACGCAGCTCTTGTGTAAATTAACCACCAACCCAGACCAGAACTCGTAACATCTTAGTAAAATCATCAGGGACATGATCTCCTCCACCCTTGCAGCCCCGAACAACAAGGTATCGTCAGCATACTGCAAGATCGAAAGAGGGTCCTTGATCCCTTCAACCTTCACCCCCTTAAGGATCCCTCCCTCTATCCCTCTCTTATTCATTTCTGACAGTCCGTCCACCACGATTGTAAAAATAAGTGGCGAAAGAGGGTCTCCCTGTCTAAGCCCTCTCCTGCATCTTATTTCCGCCCCACTTTCCCCATTCGCTTGTGTAAAATGTTAATTGAATGTGTAGTTGGCCAAGTTGTTTTGATTTAATAGCATGAATTATGTCGTTATATAGCGTGTGGCGAAACTGAGTGAGCTACCCATTTATTGTTGATATTTTCTTTCAATCGCGCCCCCTCTTTCTTTCCCGTGCATGCTAGTTCGATATCCGATACAAGTTATAGGCACTTAGGTAGTATCAGGTGATATGCATGTAATGACCTTAATCTCCACCTCGTTGCCAATTTTAAAAGTGCTTTCTTTGTTCAGTTACTCTCTAGCAAATCATCCTTGTTCTATATGTCATATTTACTTTTCCATCTTTGAGATGGGGAGTTACGTGGAATCCAGTTTAGGAGCATCAAGGGCCATTTTGTACTTATTTTACCAACTCGTCATGGTCGTAAGATTCACGATCAAGAAAGAACTTCTAGCAATGTTCAGGCATTGTAGAGAGACCTATATTGTTTTTTTAATCAACATTTGGTTTGAAGAATGAAATCATGATCTTGCAAAGTTTCTTATTCAAGTGAAAAATGCGAACATATGCTCTGTTTTCCCATTAAATGCCTCAAACTTTTAGTTTGAATATTTTTCACTGAATATAAAACATTCATAAAGCAAAATTGTCCAAGCTGACATTTAATACAAGGAGTCCATGATGAATGAGGTGAGTCTTTAGAAATGAATTATCTACGGTGTGGGATCTGTTTGCATTTGCAATTTCTCTTTTGAAATTTAATTACTGGACATTTTAATACAAAGAGTCCATGATGAATGAGAAGAGTGAGCTTTAGAAATGAATTATCTTCGGTGTGGAATCTGTTTGCATTTGCAATTTCTCTTTTGAAATTTAATTACTTCTTCTATCTATATCATGATTATATCTTCCCCCTGTTTATTTATGCTTTCCAGTTCCCTGCTTGCGCCATCACTGTATTCAGTCAAACCATGATGTTAATCGGTAGAAAGAGAAGTTAAATATCTGGCCGCATATGGGTTGTCATAAGAAAAGGTGCCATTTTCCTTTATCACTGATTTTCTTTTATATCTGAAATGGTCTCACTGGAATACCTGTTGGTACTTAATTTCAAGTTGTTTCTAACTTCTCCATTTAATGTTGCGTAAATGTGTGCTTTAGGTTTTGTGCATATATAAATTTGATTTCTTGTTTTCTTGGGTTCAGACTCTATTGAAATGATCTCTAAATTCCCTTCCCTGGTGCTAATTTAGATTAGTTGTTGTTGTTTTCTAAATAAAACACTTTCCTAGTGGAAAAGGGTAAATTTGTGTTCCTTATTTGTATTTTCACTATTCTTTAGTCATAGATTCCAGATCCATGGTTTACCTATGTCAAGGTTGGTTCCACAAAACTAGTGTTATTAATTTTCCTTGTAACACAGACAAGTTTTATAATAAGATCATGCTTTTTTAATCTTATCTCACATCAATACTGTCAAAATTGATAGAAATTATTGGAAAGTTTTGTTTATCACTTCTCACATTTTATCAGGTCAAACTAAAAGTAAGGTGATATCTAAACTGTGAAGTCAAATAACCCCCCATTTAACATCTATATAATAAAACACAAGACAATTTGAAAAAAAAAAACTATCAAGTGGTTCCCCTTCAATTGAAACAAAATCAACGGTTCAAATTCATTCTCCCAAAACACATTTTTCCTCAAAAAAGTTTCCCCCCCAAAACTAAAAAACTCATTACTTTATTACCATCTCTCTCCTCTCTTCACTTTTTCATATTTCTCTCTTTCTTTCTCCCTCTCTCTCTCTCATTCTCTCTTTATTTACTTAGAAATTTAGATTTTCAGATTTCAGGTTTGTAAATTTTCAGATTTTTTATGTTTTTTTATTGCTCATGTTACATTGAAAATAGCAAATATCTCCTCAACAGTTCAATTTCATCATTTTTCACCCGCAATGTTCTAGGAAGTTTGATTTTACACCCCCATTTATAATTATTTTTCAACATATACTAAACATGGACTTTTATTTACAACTAATTATTGTCATACTATTCAAATTTGAGCTACATAATTGTTGTTTTACTGTTTACAAGGCTTTTCGTATGCTGTATTGTTCCGAAGGCCCACGGGCAAATCTAGTCAAGTACCAAGATATTAATTTCAATTTTTGCTAGAATTCAAGATATTAGTAGCAAGGGAAAGTTTAACGAATAGCACATGATCAATATTTTAGGAGAGGCCAAATGTTTAAGAAATCAAATCATTGCAATTTAAATGATTTCTCATTTATCTGACTGTGAGAGGATGAAACTTATCCTCCCAACAATTCAAAGAATAAATAAATAAGTAAATAAAAGGGTAATTAAAGAACTTAGTAACCTCTGTAATATGTGTAGTGATTGTGTGTATTATTTCTCTTTGAATTTTGTGTGTAGTCTCCATTACTTTGCTCTATGATGATCATTGTCAGATTATGATTTGAATCTATCTACTTCTCAGATTAATTAGACAGAAGTAGCACTTACATTTGTCAATAAAGCACTTGCGAATCATACCTCTAAACATACCTCTAAATGATTTAATTTCTTTTTAATCTTGAATAAAATTGTTGTATCTACTATCCTTTGTACGTGTTAAACATCACATTTCTGAATAGTTTAATTTCTACTCTAGTCCAACCTTAGCTAGCTACAGAATAAGTAGACTTTGTCAGCTCTTCTTCTCATTAAAGAAATAAATATTCTTGCCTGTCAATTCATTATGGATTCGCTTCCGCTTCAAATTTGGCAGTGTTGATGAACAATAGACTGCTTAAGTACAAGACTAAATACTCTGTTTACTCACTAATACCAACATCAATGAAGAAGAGTTGAAATTTTTCTATGCACGATAATTTAGATTAATCTTCCTTTTAGAAACGAAAAAACTCAGATAATTTCATAGTGAATTAAATTTTCTTCATACATCCCAATAAGTTAATACAAATAAATATTGCATTAGATAAAGATTTTAGTTAAGTACATACTACATACATGTCTACACTTATTTATACAACAAGAGAAACAAAGTTCCCTCAAATTCTCCCTTCCCCCTCTTCTCCTTTCCTTCCCATTCACCTATATCAACAACACACACCAACACTAACACACATCAAATAAAACAGGAAAACAACTGATTCATACCTATAATAAAATTCTATA
The DNA here is from genome assembly GCA_017893485.1 of Hemerocallis citrina. Lineage (NCBI taxonomy): Eukaryota > Viridiplantae > Streptophyta > Magnoliopsida > Asparagales > Asphodelaceae > Hemerocallis > Hemerocallis citrina. Next base: position 293,270,063 of record CM030362.1, read on the forward strand.
CTTAATACGCCAGCTCCTAACTTTCACATAATTCATGGGACTGACATGTTAGTCAACCGTGGGGCCATCAGAAGCAAGTGCATTAAGTACTTTCTTTGTTTGTGTTGGCTATATATATATATACTTTGAGTCAACATCGCCATGCTGATGCAGCGATAAGGGGCCGGTCCTGCCATCCCAAAAGTAGGCAACCCATGTCCTCGGTGAGCCTGTAACCCTCACATGAGTAGAGGCCCAATAAGATTTTGGACTGGGCCACCGCATTTTGACCCAATGGGACTCCCTTGAACCCTCTCCCTTCCATAACCTTCCTCCACCTCTCGAGACGCTCATGGCGTTCGATTCGTGCGGGGCCTTCACAGGCAACGATGTTGCGGATCTCGGGTAGGAAGATGTACTGCTCGACCTTTGCACGTGCGGCAGAGTCGGAAGGGAAGGTTGCATCGAGGGAGTCAAAGATGGCAGAATAGTAGTGTAAAGCTTCAAGGAATCGACCCAAGAAGTGGGGCACATTGTGGCTTGCTTCTTGCTCTACTAGTGTGACAATGTTTGGTGCTTGGTCCCTAATCATGGATAATAAATTACCTGATTTTTCAGAGTAAACAATTAAAATAATTAGATAAGATAAATAGAAATACATTAGGTTGGTGATAAATGATTTATTAGCTGACCGAACATTGTTTATACCATTATGGAAATATTTGGCAATTAATAATACGAAGACAAATTCCGTAGTGAATGTTACAAATAAGGGAGAAGTATGACTTATAGGTGATATAATACATGTGGAATGTGTTGATATCACATTTTCTTTATACTTTGCAATTTGAAAGAATATTAATACTAACTTAAACTATTTATGTTTAATTTAAAACTATTAATTGTAAAAATATATATTGCTCTACAAATATCTTTGTACTACCTTTGTACTACAAGGAAGGAATTGAAATTACATACCTAGATGGGCCCCAGGTACACGATGGAGTCGGTTGACCGAATTGACCGCCAACGCCTCCCCTACCCTCCGATGAAGCATGTGAGGTCGGAGGTCTTGAAGCCGATCGGCGACCGCCGGATGGAATTCGAATGGCACACGCAACGAATGTGCCAACTCTGTGAGGTGTCTCCCTGTCTCCCTAACAAGTTCCGCCGGGTATCCTACCCCTGTGATACGAAGTGAAGGGGGTCCACCTGGCCTGGCTGCGATCGCCTGTAAAAATGCAGGCCATTGGTAGCCCTGCAGTATATCGAGATCAATGATGTGGACTCGATCTTCTGACTCGAAGGCTTCCAAAATGGCTTGATTGGCTGTGAAGTGTGCAAACTTAATGTAAGGGCAGGCTTGGTACAGGATTTGGTAGATCTTGAGGGTATCGAGCGAAGGGCAGTGAGGGGCTGAAGGAACAGGAGGGGAGAGGCGGGAGGAGAGGGCATCAGCAAAGCATGAGGCGACACGCTGCATGGAGTCTCCGTGGGGAGAGATAGTACGTTGGAGGTGGTGAAGGTGGCGGCGGGCTGAGATGTATTCGTCTTTAGCCACGGATTCCGCACAGGCAAGGAGGAGGTTGACTAGTTGGAGGCCACTGTCGTGGTCCTGTTTGGTTTGAAGGAACGAGTGAAAATAAAACTTCAGTAATAACGATTTGCAGTATTAGTCCATATGGGTATGCATTTCTAAAGAAAAAATGGAGGTGTATGTCATTGTATGTTAAAGGTGTATGATGTCTGTACCATATTCATTCAAGAAAATGGCTAATCTTTTTTTCTCTCTGTTCTTTATTGTTAATATGCTTCAAGAAAATAATAATGCATAACTTTTTACGTTGTATCATGACTTTTTGTAATTAACATCTTAGTTTTATGAAATTTTTTCTTTATATTATATGTCTTCATAATTTGATACATCCTTATGTTTATTGTAATCAAGGAGAAGATATTCAATATTTCAAGGACGTTGCACCAGGATAGGGAAAAGGTAGAGTTGGCATCCTTCAAATAACTTCCACTCAAGGTAACTTTTTGATATTTTTTTTCCATTTTTGTGTATTAGTCGTTTGGCTAAGTTCCATTCACATGGAACAAAGCCATACGTGGAGAATAAAAAATTTTAAACTATATTTTGATATGTATAGTTAAATATTATAAATCATTTGTGGAATAAAAAATATAAAAATCTATCTAATGTAAAACTGGAGGTAAGATACATCTTATTTGACTGTTGCGAAAATAATCTTATACGTAATGACACATAACAAGCCCAAAAGATATAATCTTTTAGATAAATTCTTTACAATTTTATCATGCTTATGCTATATGTGAGTCATTGCCCAATTGTTAAAGTATGATATAAATAGGATAAATATTACCAATAATTTGACTGCTTTGGTTTATGCTTTGCAACCACATGAGATTTTTTTTGTTTTGGTGCAGACTTTAATTTCTATGGGAGCTAGTATGCATTTGTTGGGTTATCCTTGAATTAGTGCTAAAACAAGATAAAAGCTCTTCATGCAACTTTTAGAAGGACTATTTAGCTCTTTATTGCGTTGCATGCATGTGCAGCATGTCACTTAGAAAAGCTTGTATGGACATGTATGTATTCACAAATTACATATACATATGAACAAAATCCCGTCGAGAATATAAAAATAGGCTTCATTGCATGTGCCCTTAAATTTATATTAAAATGTAAATTATAATCTTCTAATTAGTTATTCATTCATGTAAACTAGTGCATGTGCACTATGCATTTTAAAGTGCCATCTATATAATCTCTCTCAAATTTGAGAAGATCATATATGGTTGTGCATCTTAAAGCGAGACTTCTTTTAACACAATAATATAGAATTTTGTGTGTACTAGAGTGAGAGAGAGTTTAAGCTTCACCTGTTCAGTGTGATCACAACCTATAGAAGATCCCAAGAAGCCATGGTAAGAACTCCCATCCCCCATTTCAGTTTTAGTAGTTGCACCTCCAGCACCCATCAACCCTCCACACTCTACTTGATATCTCCTCCCCCCAATCTCACTCATACCATACCCATGATGATGCCCATTAACCCCATCATGACCATGACCATGATCATGATCACCACTCAATTGCACCCCTACCCCCATTCCATCCCCATACTTGTCCATGTCCAAGCTTGGCATCGACAAGCACTCCAACAATGTCGCGGTCATTCCCCCAACTGCCGTTTCTGTTGGTGGGGGCCCTGCTACATCAAAAATTTCATTAGGACATTCTCCTTTCATGTTTGAGTACACTCCATAGTCATCCATCAACAATGTATCCATCACACCATACTGTGTTGGGATAGAGTAATTGTTAGGTATTGTTGAGTTGTTGAAAACTTTGTGGAGCGGGCTCGGTGACTGCCCTTTGCTACTATAAGCTAGATTACTAGTAGTAGCAGCAGCAGCAGCAGCAGCAGCAGCAGCAGCAGAAGTACTGTTTTCATAGCCATGCATACCATGAACATTTATACAGTTATGACCATACATAGATGCATTATTCATGCCCATGCCCATTCTTTTTGGTGAAGTCACTGTCACCATGTAATCCCTCTTAGGTGAAGAGACCATATAATCCCTCTTAGGTGAAGAGATCATATAGTCTCTCCTAGGTGAGGAGACCATGTAGTCTCTTCTAGGTGAGGAGACCATGTAGTCTCTTTTAGGGGATGAGATGAGGAAGTCTCTTCTTGGAGAAGAGATCAACATAAAATCAGTTGAGGGGTCGATGATTTGGTCGGAGAAGAGGGAGTCCCATATGGAGTTGTTGTCTGGCGACTGGACCTCCACATCAAGGTTGTCTTCAAATTTGAGGCTTTGGAGCAATGTGTTGGTGCTAGGGCTAGGGTTAGAAGTAGGGTTGTGTTCGAAGTCGGAGGAAGAGGCAATTACATTGGATTCGGAGACAGAGGTGGTTGGAGAGGGAGGAGGGAGGTTCTTGGATGATGACGACGAGGATGTTGCTATCTTCTTCAAGCTTCCTATACTTCCACATTTAGACTTTAGCATGGTTGATTGTGTAGGTGATTGAGGGGGATCACTTGCTTGTGAGAGGATGGTTCCTAGGCTAAGGGTTGTAGTCTCACTGTACCTCATTCACTTTGGAGAGAGAGAGAGAAGATAGGATGAAGTTATACAATGTATACAACGAGGGTTGATATTGGACTAAGGGGTTAGTTTATTATGGCAACTTGTCAAAGTAATGATAATGAGAGAAGAGGTAGCATAGACAGAGAAGTTCGTTTGTATAGGGCTCTCCCAGTCTCAAATATATGGAGGAAGCTTGTGCTCAATTGGCCAGCTCAATTTAGAAAAATAAACTAGTGAGAGAGGATTTTCCTTTAACTTCACTTGTTTGGTCCTTTTCTCTTCACAACCCACAAGCTCCCAAAAATTTATATTGCTCTTCCAAAGCAATCGCTCGGCTCTTGTATTGCTTTTGTTTGGACCATTATTCAGACCTCTATGTAGTATCTACTTTGTGGGTCTACTCGGCAGGCCGGCCCAAGAATAAGCGGACAAAGACAGTATAGAGAGTTTGGAGAGAAATAGAAAGGGTGCTATGGTTATAAAAATATTAAGGAGTACCTTTAACAAATTAATTAATGGGGATTAAATAAAGAATTCGGAGGGATCTGGGAATATTTTGATACTGATATGACTTTTTACACATTTTAACACCCTGATAATATGTATTTTCACTTTGAGTGTAGGCTAGCTGTGTAGTACAATCAATGCCAATATTATTACTTTTAACATCTTTATAAAAAAATCTAGAATATCCCCCTGTTTGTATAATTTTCCCAAGTTCCAGTAACCCAACCAGCTATAAGTTTTGAAATGAGATTTGAGGGTATGTTTAGTACATAAGCTGAAAAGAAGATATTTATATCAGTAATCTCACTAGAGTAATCAGCTGAAAATGATGCGTTACTAATCCCAAATCTTGAATCTTGGAAAATTCTTAGAGATATGCCACATCAGATATCCTTGATAAAACCTAAAGACGTTTTTTTAAAAAAAATTAAATGTCACAATGTCCTTTGTTTTTGTTTAGTTATATTTGCAATAATAGAGGTCATTGTTGTATATGTATTGTAAGGTGGTTTGGTAATTACAGGATGAGGAAGGAAAATGCTTAGTGTACTGGACTGTTTGTACTACAAAGCACAAAATGTGTAGCCATATAACGGACACTTTTATTAGTTACATAGGTAGGATCTCCAGACTTTCTTCCTCAGTAGTCAGTAGTATACAAAGTCGAGAGCAATTAGCAGTAGTGAGGAAAATCAGTAAATAAAGAGTAATATGTGTATCCTATTTAGTTATAATCATGGGCTTAAGACATGATGCGATAGGAACTCAGTTACAGATAGACAATCAATTCAGTTTGAAGCAAATATTACTGATCGATAGTGCAACAATATATATATATTTCTAGAGGCTCCGTATATATTACACGAGTAAATATATACCAGAATATGTTGTAACTGATAATCTTCCATTATAGTGTAATTACAATACAAATTATATTGAAAGCGAAAATCCATAATATATTGTTGTAATTGTCAAAAGGTCCATAAAAAATAAGGTCTTTAAAACTTCTGTCGTTAATGGCGTCGGTGAGCCCGCCTGGGCCTTGTATTTGCCAAAGGATTGAAGCGTTTGGATTTGTCTTAATCTCTGGCATTTTATTATTCTTGGCCTTCTTGATTGTATATTGATATCAATGATTCTTTCTAATAGTAGACTTGATATTTTTCTGACTAGTTAATTATTAATAATACTTCCGTAACATAGTTTTCTGAGTAGCCAAACCAAGCTAGTTACTTGGTTATTAACTAAGAATCAATGTTGGTAATTAAGTAAGGTTAATGAGTAATGACATGATTTCGTTGTTCCCAATTATAGGAAAGCTTAGTTTGTTTGCTACTAGCAAGACAAGTATTGATTGTTACAATTGGTGTTAAGACAAAAGCTTGATCGTTTAAGTAGAGTTTACAACACTCTGGGCCTCAATTAGGGTACATCTAGCAAATTTCTATTGGGTTTTAGCTAGTTAATTAAGTTTTTACATATAATTACATATAACTACAAGATGATAAGGTACACGTTTGGCGGATTAATCTTCTTTCACTTATCTCGAGTCTTTTTCCTTCTCCCTCATTAGATAAAAGGGTAGATGGATTTTGTGCGTCTCTCTCCACCTCCTTTTTTGTCCCATTTCACCCATATGTTAAGGTAATTAGTAAATTTATTAGACTTTGATGTGATGATACAATTGGTTAGTGGGAAAATTTAGACCTATACTCAAATCCAATGCAAGTGTTCAATAGCGCATTGAGTTCTTGATTCTTCTACTGGAGGACATGGAAATGTGGCTAGTTGATTTATAGGGGTTTGTTTAGTTATTGTTAGGTAAAAATCAAATTATCCATCAATTCTTTGAATGGACCCTCCTGGTTAACAATTGTACACATGGTTTATATCAATGATGTAAATCACAAGATGAAGAAAATTGAGGGAAATATCTTGGCCTACAATTCTTCAGCTTAAGTTATCTATGCAAAGTAATTTTTAATGAGATAAGAACGAATTTGGGATCTAGATCTAAACACCCATGCCTTTAAGAGTATTTTTCAGTACATGAGCTTTAAAGAATTTGACTTGAATATAAAAGCCGTGATGGACGATTGGAATATGTGTACTGGACTCTCCAGTAAGAAAATTACTGGAGAAGATCCTAATCCACTAATTTAGGCGTAGGAAAATGTTATTAGAGTTTACAAAGTTCTTTTCATGAACAACACACCAAAGGCACCAACCTTATCATAACCCACTGTTTAATGCTTCCGTATATACTTGCTTGAATATAGCTGAACTAATGTTCTTAAGTTCATAATTTCATAATAAGTTTTACCTACAGTTTGTCTATTGACTCACCAACCTTACCATTACTCACTGTTTTGCCAAGTAAAGATATTGTAATTTCTTTGAGAAAATTAAAACATAAGTTATTTCATGAGCATATAAATAATAACACGCTTGCAGTCCAAATCCTTTTCTTAACAATTTTGTTAGGTTGGGTTACTCAAATCCAATTTTTTCTTCTGTCAGTTTGATCATCTCGGATGTAGTTTATGTCTATTTCAGCTCTTTGTCTCCTTAGTTCGATTTTCTTTGAAGCTAATAACAAGGATGATAATTAATTATGATTATATTGGCATTGTTGCTACCTTAACTGTTTTGGAATTTGATTTGACCTCTGAATTCTGATGCTATTGGTCAGATGAGAATGTGAGCTTGTAGCCAAGAGGTGGAAAATCCTTTAGTACATAATTAATATAAGCATTATTATGGTGCAAACATATTGGTGTATTCTGTTGTGCGGAATACAAATCAAACCAACAATCAAACCAACGCGGAAACAAAGAGAGAACCAGCGAGAGAAAAACAGAAAAACAAGCAACACAAGAACACAAGATTTACGTGGTTCGGCAAAACGATGCCTACATCCACAAGGGCGGTTGGGATTCTTTACTATGTTCTCCAATGGGCAAACAAAGCCTTTACAAGAGATGACGGCTGCAAAATCCGAATAAGGTGTTACAATTTACAAAACCCTAACGGGTGTATTTATAGGGAAACTATTGGGCCTTTCGAATTGGGCCGAATCTGGATCCAAAACCCGCCGACAGTCGACTGGTCTTCATACCAGTCGACTGATTCCTTCTGGACGGTCGACTGACTCCCACGTACAGTCGACTGCTGCTGCTGTATACTCAGTCTTCGAAAACTCCTCTCTGGACAGTCGACTGCTCCTCCATCCAGTCGACTGAAGCTCTGAAACTTTCGAACACTGCAGATACCAAATACCAGAATCGAGCCATTATCCTACAATCTCCACCTTGGCGAGATCTTCCAAGTATCCAACAATCTCCACCTTGGTGAGATCTTCCAAGTAGCCCAAGCAATCTCCACAAATACTTCAAAACAACTGCTCATCACCAAATGCAACAAACGAACCCAAACTCCACCTTAGTATGATATCACATACTAAACAAACCAATAGCAAAGTACTATCCCAACTGCCCATGCCAAATTATCAAACATGCAAAATATTAGCCAGGTTCATGCAATGCTTGAACTTGGCTGCCCCAACAACTTTGGTCAACATATCAGCAGGATTATCAGCTGTTCCAATCTTCACCAAATGAATATCACCATTCTTTATCAAATCACGCACAAAATGATAACGAACATCAATATGTTTGGTCCTCGAATGATGAACTTGGTTCTTCGCTAAATGAATAGCACTCTGACTGTCACAGTGTACCTCCACCTTCTCCCGATGAATTCCCAAGCTCTTCAAAAGTCCATGTATCCAAATGGCTTCCTTCATGGCCTCAACAACCGCCATGTATTCAGCCTCAGTAGTAGACAACGCTACAGTGGACTGCAAATTTGACCTCCAACTTATAGGTGCTCTAGCCATAGTAAACAAATAGCCTGTAGTAGACCGCCTCTTATCTAGATCACCTGCATAGTCAGAATCAACATACCCAACCAATAACCTGCTAATATTGTCATCCCTTTCAAATTTCAAACCCACATCTGTGGTGCCACTTATGTACCTCAAAATCCATTTAGCTGCTTGCCAATGCTCTTTGCCTGGATCATGCATATATCGACTAACCATACTCACCGCCTGAGAGATGTCTGGTCGAGTACAAACCATGGCATACATCAAACTGCCAACCACACTAGTGTAAGGTACATTCGCCATATACTGTCTCTCTTCATCTGTACTTGGAGACTGAGAAGCACTAATTCTAAAATGACTGGCTAAGGGTGTGCTAACTGGTTTAGTTTTCTCATCTATACCGAACCGTTTCAGCACCTTCAAAAGATATTGCTTCTGTGTCAAACTCACTATGCCCTTTGCTCTGTCTCTAGCTATCTCCATCCCAAGTATCTTCTTGGCTTCACCAAGATCCTTCATCTCGAATTCAGAACTCAACTGATTCTTCAAATTTTGAATCTTCTTAGCATTTTTAGAGGCAATCAACATGTCATCCACATATAATAACAGATATATGAAAGAACCATCCTGCAATTTCCTGAAGTAGACACAATGATCAAACTCACTTCTGGAATATCTCTGCACCTTCATAAACTGGTCAAACCTCAAATACCACTGCCTTGGAGATTGCTTCAACCCATAGAGAGACTTCTTCAACCTGCAAACACAACTTTCCTTCCCAGCAATTTTGAACCCATCTGGCTGCGACATATAAATTTCTTCATCTAGATCCCCATGTAAGAACGCAGTCTTCACATCCATCTGTGTCAATTCAAGATCAAACTGTGCTACCAATGCCAACAAAATCCGAATAGAAGGATGCTTCACCACCGGAGAGAACACTTCATTGTAGTCAATTCCTTCCTTTTGAGCATACCCCTTTGTTACTAGTCTAGCCTTGAACCGAACACTGCCTTTTGGACCTTCTTTCTTCGTATACACCCACTTGCAACCAATTGCTTTCTTCCCCTTTGGTAGTTGCACTAGATCCCAAGTCTTATTCTTATGAAGAGAGTTCATCTCTTCATCCATAGCAACTTTCCAATCTGCATTTTCTGAACTTCTAGTGGCTTCTTTGAAGTTGGAGGGAACTTCATCATCCACAATGGGAAGAGCAAATGCAACTGTATCTATAAAACGAGACGGTCGTTTGATATCTCTTCTTTGCCTTCTTACTGCAATTGATTCTTCCTGCTGGATAGGAGCTTCTTCATCATTCTCAGTATCAACCACATCATCTTCATCTTGGACAGGAACAGGATTTTCAACTGACAACTTTTCTAACTCCACCTGTTGGAGAACTCTCCTACCAGTCGACTGGTTATTGCCAACAGTCGACTGTCCCGAGCTCCCACTCTTCTGCTGTTCTAGACCACCAGTCGACTGCTCCTGTACATCAGTCGACTATCCCGAGATTCTGCTACTCACCTGTTGGAGAACTGTCCCACTCTTCTGCTGCTCACCAGTCGACTGTCCCATACCACCAGTCGACTGTCCCGAGCTAATCATGCTGGTCTCATCAAAAGTCACATCTCTGCTGATTACTAACTTCTTTTGTTCTGGACACCACAACCTGTAACCTTTGACACCAGTACTAAAACCAACAAATATAGCCTTTTTGGCTCTTGCATCAAGTTTAGTTTCAGTTACATGAAAATAAGCAGGACAACCAAATATATGCAAAAAACTATAATCAGATGCAGGTTTACCACTCCATACCTCAATAGGCGTCTTGCCTTCAAGTGCTGCTGATGGTAAACGGTTGACAATGTGGCTTGCATATATAACAGCTTCTGCCCAAAATGTCTTCTTCAATCCAGACTGTGCTAACATACATCTCACCTTCTCAAGTAAGGTTCTGTTCATCCTTTCTGCAACCCCATTTTGCTGTGGAGTCTTCCTAACTGTGAAGTGCCTTTGGATCCCTTCATCTTCACACAATTTCAGAAACGGATCGTTCTTGTATTCCCCTCCATTATCTGACCTCAGAACCTTAATCTTCCTACCAGTCTGATTTTCAACTTTCTTCTTCCAACTTGTGAACAATGTCAAAACTTCATCTTTGTGCTTCATGGTATATACCCAAACTCGTCTGGAGTAATCATCAACAAAAGTAACAAACCAGTGTCTACCACTCATAGAAGGTGTCTGAGTAGGGCCCCAAACATCTGTGTGCACATAATCGAGGATACCCTTTGTCTGATGTACAGCTGTACCAAATTTCACCCTAGTTTGCTTACCCAAAACACAATGTTCACAAAATTCCAACTTGCACCCTTTAGCATCTTTAAGCAACCCTTGCTTCACAAGCCCCTGCAAGGCCTTTTCTCCTGCATGCCCGAGTCGCATATGCCACAACCTAGTAGAGTCGGGAACAACCTGTTTAGGCCTTTCAGTTACACTGGCAGCCTGACCCAAATATGTTTTTCCCTGCAAGAAAAACAAGTTCCTTTTTCTTTGCCCTTTCATCACCACGAGTGATCCGCTAGTCACCTTCAGAATGCCACCTTCACTAGCAAATTTCAATCCACTGGCCTCCAAAGCACCAAGTGAAATCAAATTCTTTTTCAAATCTGGAACATACCATACATCTGAAAGCTCCCTAATAAGACCATCGTGCATTAGCAATTCAATCTTCCCGATTCCTACCTTCTTACAAGGTGCATCATTTCCCATCAAAACTACACCACCATCCATATACTCCAAAGAAGTAAACCACTCCTTTTTCCAAGACATATGATAGGAGGCTGCTGTATCAAGAAACCATACTTCTTGATAAAGTGAGGGACTAGAAGCAAGTGCAAAAGAAAAATCCTCACCACTTTCTAAATTATCAATAGTCACATTTGCAGTCGAATTTCCTTTATTTCGTAGCTTTGGACAATCCTTTTTTCAATGCCCCCTTTCATGACAGAAAGCACATTCATCTTTGGCCGGTATTTTCCTGTCCTTCGAAATTCCTCTCGATTTGGAACGAGATTTGTTTCCCTTTTTCCCAGATTTGGACTCAGATCTGGTCTCAGTCCTGCCCCTTACAATCAAAGCTTCAGAAGTTTCTCTATCAACCATTTTATCCCTTCTCCTAGTTTCATTATTCAACAAAGCATTTGCAACATCTTCATATTTCACAGTATCTTTTCCATATAATAAAGTAGTTGCTAAATGATCATAACTTTCAGGTAATGAATTCAACAGAATTAGGGCTTTATCTTCATCCTTAATTTGCTCATCCAAATTTAACAAATCAGCCAATAATTTATTAAATGATTCAACATGAGCATTCATAGACATACCTTCCGTATAGGTGAAGCGAAAAAGTCTCTTCTTCAAATACAGCCGATTCTCCAAACTTTTCCTCATGTATTTGTCTTCGAGTTTCTTCCACAACACCGCAGCAATGGTATCCCTCATCAAATCGTACTTCTGAGCCTTCTCAATAAAGAGCCGAATAGTCCCACACGCAACTCGATTCAACTTCTTCCAATCTGCTTCGGACATATCCTTAGGTTTTTCTACCTCCAAAGCAACATCTTGTTCTTGTTGAACAAGAACATCCAACACCTCACATTGCCACATCCCGAAATTGTTTGTCCCATTAAAATTTTCAACTTCAAATTTTGCGTTGTGAATCGTTGTTCTTGACGAACTTGATCCCACAACATCCTTGGTTGCATCTGCGTCACCCGCCATCTCCCTCTAGGTCGAACCAATAGCTCTGATACCACTTGTTGTGCGGAATACAAATCAAACCAACAATCAAACCAACGCGGAAACAAAGAGAGAACCAGCGAGAGAAAAACAGAAAAACAAGCAACACAAGAACACAAGATTTACGTGGTTCGGCAAAACGATGCCTACATCCACAAGGGCGGTTGGGATTCTTTACTATGTTCTCCAATGGGCAAACAAAGCCTTTACAAGAGATGACGGCTGCAAAATCCGAATAAGGTGTTACAATTTACAAAACCCTAACGGGTGTATTTATAGGGAAACTATTGGGCCTTTCGAATTGGGCCGAATCTGGATCCAAAACCCGCCGACAGTCGACTGGTCTTCATACCAGTCGACTGATTCCTTCTGGACGGTCGACTGACTCCCACGTACAGTCGACTGCTGCTGCTGTATACTCAGTCTTCGAAAACTCCTCTCTGGACAGTCGACTGCTCCTCCATCCAGTCGACTGAAGCTCTGAAACTTTCGAACACTGCAGATACCAAATACCAGAATCGAGCCATTATCCTACATATTCCCTATTTGAATTTATCTTTCTTTAGTAGTTACAGATACATATTTGTGACCTCTATAATTGTAAATGATGATGACATATAGGAGTCTAAATATTAGCCCAATAGAAGAAAAAAATGAGTTCTTTAAACTTGATCTTATTAGTTTCACATATAACTAGTATTAAACTGACCATCTGTATGTTTTACTGCATCATGTCAATTTTTAGATGTGTATTCAGTTGTTCAGATGTCTTTTGAGACATTCGGGGTAGATTAATGCTTTAGATATCTGTACCGACTACCGATGAAATACATATTTAGAATAGGATTCAGGTCTAGTTACCCTTATCTGTTGTTTGCATTTCTGGTGCATGTGCACTATCAGTATTTTGCCTCCTACATACAAGGGGGTGTAAACTAAACGATATCCAAAATATTTGAATCTATTCTATATTCAGGTCCAGTTTACATGGGATTCAGATTTGATATTCTCATCTGAATACGTAGTCATGGGACCGTTCATGACTTAATTTCCAATTTGGGACACTAAATCCTCTTCTTCTTGCCTTCGTCTTTTTTTAGTTATTCTAATCGTTGAGCCCACTATACGTCATTTAGACGGGGAAATTATAGTACAACTAAGATACACAAAAACAATGGGTCGGAATGTATAATAAGCCCAGAAGCCGAATCTTGGTTGCAAGCCTAAGAGTTAGAAGCCTGAAATTTAGCCTGCACTAACGAAAATTTCATATAAGAAAATATTAACCAATAGATTGATAAATAACTTTTGTTGGGAATAAGGTTTTGACCATGACCCCTGTTGGACCACTGAACTAGCCTCATTCTTAATAAAAATACCCCTAGGAATAGCGTCACCTTCAGTAATTTTTGGCATGAAACTAGGGCGAATTAACTCTTGTAGTTTGACAACTCACAAGGGACATTACTAATAAGCACCAAAGGTTCTGATTATAGCTGCGGAATTGATTACAGCTAAAAGATAAAATATAAGTTGTAGCTGCATGGTAACAAGCTTGATACAGAGATCGGAGAGCCAAATCATAACGGATAAAGGATAGTTGCAGGAAGCGAAGTTGTAAAGGATAGATGCCAGAGAAGCGTCTTCCAGAATTTAGACTATTCTAGTTTTCACCTGCTGATGGCTATGTACTTGTAGGGGTGGCAACTGGGCCGGTCTGGCCCGCAGCCCTCCTGGACCGGCCCGGGGGCTGCGGACTGGACCGGGCCGCCTTTAGACGGTCCGGGTCATACATTTCTAATAAAAACCACCTTGACCGAGACCGTATAAATGTTAGGGATTTCTACCGAAACCCGTCTAAGGATCTTATTGAGTTATTCGATGCAATCAACACAAACTACCAAGTACACATGAGATCATACCAAACACACCAAAGCATATACAAATTTGTCCCAGTTGGGGCTTTCGCCTTAATCCGGGGAAGAAGAAACCCAAAATGTTATTCAACTAGAGAAGATACAAGAATATTACAATTCTCACCACGATCATCTCTCAAGCCTCACTAGCAAGTACTAGTTGATTACAATTAGAGAATCACTCAATCTCTCCTTCAATGAAATACTATCTCTCTTGGCTTTCAATAGAGGTCAATAACAACAATATATAGAGATCTAAAGAAAATCTAGTTTGATATCTTGAAATAATAGCCTTTGGATATTCCTGAAGAGATAACCCTACGATAAGAGTCGTCAGATCTGACTTGAAGAACAAGTTGGGCTTCTCACGAATCACCAAGACCCGATCCAAATTATCCATCAGCACCGCGCGTGGTCGACCGCACCACAAGGTCGGTCGACCGTCCCCCTCTCGGGAACTTCTACAGTTAGGCGGTCTACCGCACCCCATGTACGGTCGATCGCAACTCCATCTGCTGCTATGGTTGCTGAGTGTTTCCCTTGCTTCCACTCCGTATCCGATCGTCTCGATTCCTCTATCGTCTCATCGTCTTCTTATCCAACACAGTATGCATGACATAAACCCAACAATCTCCACCTTGGATTGCATACTCATGAATTAACACCAATGTGATTTAAAACCTTCTAGATTCTTTTTCTTCTCTTCTTGCAAACAACTCGTTTCAATGGCTTCCTCTGCTAGTTGAATCTATCTCCACCTGTTTTTCTCCCGCTGTATGCCCCCTTAAGGGCACACCCCAGTAGATGTAATCATGGAGGTGTCACCCTCCACACGAACTCCACCTACCTCAAGGCTTTCTCCACCTTCCGACGCTATTCGAACGTCGCAGTCTCGCTCGGATGATTCTAGTGACGACATACTAGAAGATACTTTAGGAACAATGGGCTTCGAAATACTTGCGCAAGTTTTTCTGTTCCTCCAAAGCTGGCAGAGGTTGTGCTGACTCTGCTCAATCCCTGTAACCTCCATTCCCGATAATTAGTATTTTTCGTGTATTTTCTATAATTTAATTTTTTTGTAAATTTACTTTTGTTTTAACTCGATTTGGACCTTCTATAAAAATCTTTTTGAAATAATAGTATAAATTAACTTTATTTTCTATTTTTAATTTACCGACTATTTATGTTATTAAATTTTGGATTCTAATAAATTTGTTCAACTCAAATTCTATTTGATGCATATTATTATTATTATTATTATTATTATTATTATTATTATTATTATTATTGTTATTCTTATTGTTATTAGTATTAATATTTGTTGTTATTATTGTTATTATCATTGTTATTGGTGTTACTATTTTTATCGCTATTATTATCATTATTGTTATTATTGTTTTGTTTTAAGCCCAATCATGTTCAATTTATATGCATTTCACTATTTGATTTAATATATATATATGCATTTCACTATTTGATTTTATATATATATATATATATATATATATATATATTGGGAAAAGGGGTATGGGCAACTTGCTCATTTAGTAAATAAGCAATTGATGATGTGGCATACATGTGATTGGAAAATCCTTAAAAGGGTTAGTTGTCCAATGTATCACATGCATGCTACATAATCAATTGCTCATCTACTAAATGAGCAAGTTGCTCATATCCCTTTTACCCTATATATATATATATCTATATAATAAAACACAAAGAAAGCTATCAAGTGGTTTTCCTTCAATCCCCCAAAAAATCAAAGTCCCAAATCTAACCTCACAAAACATATTCCCCCCCTCCCCCCCCCCAAAAGTTTCCTTCCAAAACTCAAATTCAAATCTCCCACCCAAAACAACCCTCCCCCGCCCCCCTCCCCCCCCGCCCCCCCCCCCCCCCCCCCCCCAAAAGTTTCCTTCCAAAACTCAAATTCAAATCTCCCACCCAAAACAACTCCTATATTTATTAATTATCTATATAATAAAACACAAAGAAAGCTATCAAGTGGTTCTCCTTCAATCCCCCCAAAAATCAAAGGCCCAGATCCAACCTCACAAAACATATTTTATCCCCCAAAAGTTTTCCTCCAAAACTCAAATTCAAACCCCCCACCCAAAACAACTCCTATATTTATTAATTATTTTTTTCTTTCTCTCCCTCCTTTTTCTATTCAAAAAATTAAGAAAATAACATTTTAATTTTTTTTTAAAAAATAAAAAATTTAAAAACTAAAAAAATTACAAATTAAAAAATTTCTAAAAAAGTTCAAAAAAATCAAAAAAAATCATATAATATGTTTTTTGCTGGACCCTCAAAAGTTTCTCATATAATATGTTTGCTACTTCAATTAATTTGCTTGACCTCCAAATTTTTTTATATGATCAAATAAGGTGCACCGGTCCGAAGACGTGCCGTAGGCACGTGTCAACGGGCAAACCTAGTATATATATATACATTTTAAATACCCTATTGTTCCTTCTTGATTATTTGATTTTTGATTAAATTTGTTCATGGAAAAAAAATTCGTTCTTCTTGATTGAGTTAGTCTTATTGAACCTATTATCTTTTATTTTAATTTCAGGTATTTTTATTTGAACCCTATTGATTTAGATCTATCTCTTATTTGAACACTAAAACCCAATTTGATTTGTTCTTGACCCAAAACCGCTCTTATTGGACCCTAATTCACTAACCCAATATCCTAATTGTACCCTATAAATACAACTCTACTACAAACTCTAAAAAATGCACAATTCTAAAACCCTAGCGCATATTCTCTCTCCTCTCTCCTCTCTCCTTCTGTTCTCTCTCTCCGCTGTGATTTCCAGCCAAAAACCCCTACCCATTACTGTTTCTCCCTCTGTCGTCTTCTCCGACCATCCCTCACCTCCGGCGACCTCCCCTCGTTGCCACCCCCTCCCGTCGACCTCCTGTCGACGTCGCCGCCGCCAGAGCACCCTGACCTCTCCCTTGCCCTGTTTCCAATCGCCAACAACACCCAAAACCGAAGCCCCTGTTTCCCCTTTCTCCGTCGACGACCAGACCAGCACAGCGCACCCTGAGTGCTGCTGCCGTTTGTGCCGCCCATCACCGTCGTTGACGTTAGCCATTAACACCGTCGAGCCACCCAGAGCGCCACCCCTCTGCCATTGCCGTGCTCTCTGTTGCTGCAGTCTCTTTATGTGCTGTTGCTTGCTGCTTTGTCTCTTTATTTACACGAGTATTGCACGTGTTATTGTGTGTTCGTGGGTTCATTGCTTCGAGGTTCTTATCCCGTTATTCTTGGTATTCGTTTTTACCGTCTAATAGGCATGTCACCGTCCTCTTGAATTGTTAATTGTATCAAATTCAAGTTTTGTTGAAGCTCTTGCAATTAGATCTCTTTTTTATCGTATTATCCATTGTTCATCTCTTCGTTGGGTCTATTGAGGGTTTACACGAGCTAACCCCAATATTCTTGACATTGTGCCACTTTTGACTCTAAAGTTTGGATCTTTCATGAGTGCATATAGAATTGATAATAGGGTTGTTCGTATAATCGTCACACAAATAAATTATTGCAGAGACAATTGCTAGGTTGTATTTTGTTTGACCGATTGATAATTGATTGATGATAAATTGATGTATGAGCGTGTTCTAGTTTTATTTATCATGTTTTGACACCCATCATGTTGATTACACAATTTATTAACTAGAGAATCAATACATATATTGTTTAATTAATTTATTTTCATGAAAATACCCCAAAACCCTGTATATGCTTGCTGACCTGAATATTGACCGCTGTTTTCGAACCAGTATATGATCTTAAAATGAAATACTTTCTGAATATGAATTGTAGCCTTATCTCTCTAGTTTTCAGAACATCTTGAATTTTTGAATTCTAAGTTTTGTAGCAAAAGTTATGCCCGTTTTACTACAGTTGTGTTTTTACTTTCAGATTTTCAGATTCTCGTACCTTTCATGTTTAAACAGTAAAAATGTTGATCAAATGATAAAAATTTGCCCTGAAAATTTCCTGATTGTTGCTTAAAATGTTTAGGAGTCTAGAAAATATTTTTAATGAATTTATTATTGAGTTTTTGCTGTTTCTAAAAATAAAATAATATGATATCGAAATTCTGTCTGAACATGAAATCTGTAAAGAACCATGTGTTTGACCTAGCTATTGTTGTCGGATTTTGAACTTTAAATATGCGTTGGAACCGTGTGGAAGTCTAGTTTTCAGATATTCTGACGGATTTAACTTTCGATTTCTGAGTCAGCGGAGAACTGCATTTTTGTACAAACTGCACTTGCTGTCCAGAATTTTGGATTCCACTTTTTAATAGATTAATTATTCCTATGTTGTACTATTGCATGAATTAATGAATGTATGTTGCATTGCATGTTCCCAATGAGGTATTGTCCCTATTCTAATCGTCCTATCCATGTTATCAACCTATTGTTCCCCATTGATACTATCGTTTATCTTATGTCTCATATTTGCATATTGTATTGTTGCATTAATGAAATAATTAATAAGCAGAGGTTTAAGGGATTGACTGGAGTAGTTGATGACATAGTGACTGTACACTGAAGTGTGGGCATTGTTTTCCAAAATATTGTGTGTTAGCAAAGTTATTGTTATCGGTTTATTGTTGGACTACTGACACAGCATCCCCAATTGACCATGTATTGTTTTTATTGAGCCAACCAGTGTGCAGCAATGTTGCAAATACCGTTATCGTGCCATGTACATGATCTATAGAATCTTCCACTTAAGTCTAAAATGAAATTGATAGTATGCAT
Organism: Hemerocallis citrina; assembly: GCA_017893485.1. Taxonomy (NCBI): domain Eukaryota; kingdom Viridiplantae; phylum Streptophyta; class Magnoliopsida; order Asparagales; family Asphodelaceae; genus Hemerocallis; species Hemerocallis citrina. Next base: position 293,289,074 of record CM030362.1, read on the forward strand.
CGAACATGTAGTATGGGATACAGTAGTATATGCATTAGTTAGGATTAAAATGAATAATAGACTTAAGAATTGGCACAACACCGATATTGCATATTGTTCCTCATTGTTTCTAGTGATATTGAATATTGACTAAGTGTTACCGTTATTGATCATTGATTACTGTTACCGAATATTGCATCATTGTTTATAGTCAATTGAATCAATTATCATGTTTGTCCCATGTTATTGATTCCTATTGATCCATTGACTTCATTGTTATACCGTTATTCTATTGTTCCCTGCCTTCTCTACTTGCTATCCATGACTTTCTCTAAGGACAATTTTTTATCTCTTTTTAGATGAAGTATTTACAGGTGTTGATGGAGATTGCCTGCTGGAATTGGAGAACAAACATTCTGAAGACTACTGCTTTCTAATTGCTTATTGCTTTAATAAACTTTATGTATTGAGACTTATTATTATTTTTGGATTGAATTATTATTGTTTTGGGCTTATGTTTCGGATTTTATTATTGTTTCCAGACATTGGATTATTATTATTGTATTTGGATATTTTTATTGCTTCATTCCAAGTACTATTGTTCATGAGATTATTCTTATTGCTCGCGCATATGTTCTGTATTGATTATATTGTTGAGTTAATCGAATAAAGAGCTTATCAGTGACGTTAGTCAGTTGCTGGGCCAGTGTCATGTGCTCGTATTCCGTATTTTTGGGAAGTGGGGCGTGACAATCCCCCTCTCACCTTCATCACCTCACGAAAACTTTCCCAAACTGATTGAACTTCACCTGGATCTGTGTACTTGCAGTCCTGAGATCTAGAGTTCTCATGGATATAAGGCTCCGCTTCATCAAAGGAATACACATGCCCTACTCTAGTGTGTGTCCCCTTCCGTTTATCATCTTCGACTTATTAGTTTTCTCATCTTTTACTTCACAAGTCTTATCAATCTTCGTTCCCATACAATGACACGAGGCAAACTTGTAAGTAGAAACCATTACTTCACAAATCTTATCAACTTTCGTTCCCACACAACGATATGATACAAATTTGTAAGTAGAAACTATTCCCTTCTTGGACCAAACTTTAGAAGAACTAATCGAATCAAAAGAACAACCGGAATTCACATCTAAAGAACTTGAAACAAAAGCACTTTTTAAGCCATCACCTGATTCAGCGGCATTGGATTTGGCGCCCCTCTGACTCAATCGCTTGCAATAGTCTTTCATGTAATGCTCAATCCCTTTGCACTGGTGGCCATAGACCTTACTCCTACATACACTTTCCCTTCCAATCAAAGTATAATCCACCTCTAAGCAACTAAGAGAAGTTGACGCCGATTTTTTACTATCCTTCCAAAGTGCATCCTCCTCCAACCCCTTGATCATACCTGCTATGAAAAACTTCTCCTTGGTAGATTTTTCATGTAGCACGGTTATCATGTTGGATGGATTTTGTGGTGAATATATCGAGTTGTAAACCCTTAGATCATCTGCGTTGAACGCCCTCAGTTCAGATTACTCTATATTGAACTCAACTTCATGATTTAGAAGAGCGGTACTTTCCTTCATTGAGAAATCCCACAACTTTCTTTGCTGGTACATCCGACCCTGTGATGACGATTCCGAGTAGTCAGTTCTGAATCTTGCCCAAAGACTCGTCGTGCTTCTCAGATACCTGACTTCGCTCATCGATGACAACCGGATTAAACCCAAGGCTTCTGAACATATATTCTTCCACTTCTCTTACTTTGTGCCGATTGGTTTCCCTTTATCTCCTTCAGGACTAGATCCAAGTCCTGTTGAACTGATGCTTCATGCACGTCCACCTTCAAGAGATCAAAGTTGATCTTGCCTTTGAACCGCTTGATCGTGATCTGATCTGCCATCATCTCCAAGGAACTCGAACAAACCCTTTAACCCGAAGCTCTGATACCAATTGTTAGGGATTTCTACCGAAAACTTCCCTTAGGATCTTGTTGAGTTATTCGATGCAATCAACACATACTACCAAGCACACATGAGATCATACCACAAACACACCAAAGCACACACAAATTTGTCCCGGTTGGGGCTTTCGCCTTAATTCGGAGGAGAAGAAACCCAAGATGTTATTTAACTAGAGAAGATACAAGAATATTACAATTCTCACCACGATTCTCTCTCAAGCCTCACCGACAAGTACTAGTTGTTTACAATTAGAGAATCACTCAATCTCTCCTTCAATGAAGTACTATCTCTCTTGGCTCTCAATGGAGGCCAATAACAATAATATATAGAGATCTAGAGAAAACCTAATTTGATATCTTGATACAATAGCCTTTGGATATTTCTGAAGAGATAACCCTACGATAAGAGCCGTCAGATCTGACTTGAAGAGCAAGTTGGGCTTCTCACAAATCACCAAGACCCGATCCAAATTATCCATCAGCACCGCGCACGGTCGACCGCACCACAAGGTCGGTCGACCGTCCCCCTCTCGGGAACTTCAACAGTTGGGCGGTCTACCGCACCCCATGTACGGTCGGCCGCAACTCCATCTGCTGCTACAGTTGCTGACTGTTTCCCTTGCTTCCACTTCGTCTCCGATCGTCTCGATTCCTCCATCGTCTCATCGTCTTCTTATCCAACATAGTATGCAAGACATAAACCCAACAATAAAGGCCCAGGCCCGACAGGTTGGCCCGTCCCGGGCTGACCGTTGAGAAATGGCTGATTATGGCCTTTTTTAATAATATTATTAGGTTTATATGATTACTTTTTTACCCCATATGAAAATCTACAAATACCCACCTCATTCCATATCATTTTCTTCACTAAAAAATATCCAAATTATTCTCTAAACTCTCTCAATTCATTCCAAACAATTTTGCCAAGTTTTCAATAATTTCAAAATCAAGTTTCAACTCTCTCAAAAGCTACTCTTGCAATTTTTTAAAGAAAAAAAGTGAAGAAAACGTTCATTCTCTTCTGAATTTTCTTTTGCAATTCTTCAATTACGGTGTTAATTTTATTGTTCAATATCTGTTAGTTGTAAAATTGCTTGCTTGTTAATTTCTTATATATATTTTTAATATCAATTCTATTTTTCATACAATAAAATGACATCATCATGTCATATAGAAGTAGCCAAAAATGCACAAAAATCCACATCCCGCACCGCGCTTATATTCTACAATTAGATACCAGTATTAGCGAAGAAGATAGTGTTCTCGAGTTTTTCCAATCCGCTAATCCACAAACACAATTCGATAAAATCCTTGTTTAAGATAACTGAAACCCAAAACACCGAAAACAAACCTTCTTCCCGAAAATATAGAGAATCTACTTCTGATGTCCATCGTCATTATATATGGGAAGAAAATTCCCCCAACTCGAAAGAGGGAAAAAATAGATGTAAGTATTGTGCATCAGTTTATATATGGGTAAATGGTACCAGAACGGGTACACTTGCATGCCATTTAAACAATATACACTCGGAAACAAAAAAAAAGAGCTTATCCAACAAAAGATCAATCCTAAGACTGGTCGTGTAGATAGTTAATTACGATCATGATCACGTTCATTAGGAAATGACAAAACTAGTTACTAAGGACGAGTTATTGTTTTCTTATTCCAAAAGTCGGAAGCTAGAGGTCTTTCACTAAACCGCTCCAAGCCTCCATTTTAAGGGAATTCCTTAAAATACCATTAAAGTCGATTGTTTTAAAGTTTATCAAAATCTTAAGGGTTTTTTACTTGCTACTTTGATTAGTTTAACTTGTAGGATTTCGTTAACCTCCGACTATTGGAAATGCATTAGCGATATTCCGATGATGTGCGTAACTTGTCATTGGATTGATAATGATTGGATCCTCCAAAAGATGATCATATATTTTGGATATATTATGTACCCTCACAATGCACAGACTATCACACCACATGTCATACAAACATGCACTAATTTTTCTATTACTGATAAAAATTAAGCTTGTGGTTTTGGTAATGCCTCGAATAATATGAAGGCAATTTCTGCATTAAAGACCACGTTACATCCTATAGAGCCTTAAATATTTCATATTAGATGTGCAAGATGCATTGAAGATGGCTAAATCTTATTTGAGTGCACTCTTTATTTTGGATATATTATGTACCCTCACATTGCACAAGCTATCACACCACATGTCATACAAACATGCACTAATTTTTCTATTACTGATAAAATATTTGCTAGTGGTTTTGATAATGCCTCGAATAATATGAAAGCAATTTCTGCATTAAAGAACATGTTACATCCTATAGAGCCTTAAATATTTCATATTAGACGTGCAAGATGCATTGAAGATGGCCGAATCATATTTGAGTGCACCAAGACATTGTGTGTGTTTCATTGATTTGAGTGGTCATAATCTTCAAGCATTCAAACAATGGTGTAAGCTGGAGGGAATGAATTTTAGAAAATTCTCTAAAGATGTTAACACCATTGAAATTCTACTTACGGTCTACTTGTTTTTGCTTTAGAATTGAGTTAATATTGAATACTTTATATAATAGTTATGATAAAGAATTTGTATTTACGTCTCATACACAATACACAACTAGTACTACATATTCTACAAGAGGTAAGAGTGTTGCAACTGATGATACGTATATATGAAGTTTTATCCAGACTAAAAAATCTGTGACTAATAATGCACTTAACGAACTTCACTAGTATAGTGCTCAACATCCACTGCCATTTATACGAGATATTGATGTGGTCCTTTAGTGGAAAAACAATGCAGGATCATATCCTATACTTTCTCATATGACAAAAGATATATAAACCCCCTCGGTTTCCACCATTGCATCGGAGAGTATTTTTTCTCTTGGTGGTAGGTTTTTGAACGAGAAAAGGAATCACATGACACCGAAGACTTTGGAGATGCTAGTGTGCATCGAAGATTGGATGGAAGCGGGCAGATACTCAAGGAGTCACAGAAGGCTCAAGCGTTAGCAACACTCAGAAGACGAATCATGAAAACTAACTCTCGAAGATTGAAGAAGACAGAAGATAAATCCCAAAGATTGAAGATTTGTAAAGTAAGAAGCTTATTAGGGAATTTAAAGCGATGAGATCCTAGGTTTAAGGTTAAGTTGAGGTGCATGACAGTAGTCATCTGCTTTCTCTTCAAACTAAACGTAGGTTATCTTAAACTCTAGATCCCCTTTATCATGTAATTTTTAAATGATGTAACTTATACATGTTATAACATATATTTTTTATTTTGACTATTGTAAATCATTACATACTTTAAAAATTAAGAAAAATAATATATACTTTTTTTTATATGATTGATGATTCTTGTACATCCGAATTTCTTACAATATTTATATATTTTATATGTTCAGAAAAACTGAAAAATGTGCTAAAAAAATTAAACAAGATACAAGCATATAAAGACAAAAAGGGGGAAAAAACGAGTTGGCCCGAGACCCCGGTGGTCCGGCTGGGGGCCGGTCCAGGCTGACCTCCCCTTCTTTTAACTGACCCAGGCCCTGACCGATTCTCGTGCTAGCTTAGCCCGATGCCGGACCGCTACATAGGCAAACCAGCCGGGCAGCAGGCCGCCCGATGGACCTTGTTGGACCACTGAACAAGCCTCACCTGTGCATTTTTGGCATGAAAGTAGGGAATAAACTCTTGTAGTTTAATAGTCAGAAGGGATATTACTGATAAACATCATGGAGTTTGATTTTATTTTTTTTGGATCATACAGATAGAGCCAAACGACTCCAGTATATATATATATATATATATATATATATATATATATATATATATATATATATATATATATATATATATATATATATATATATATGTAAATGCTCTATTGAAAACGGGTCTAGTTTTCACGGGTTGGAAAACAGCAATCTGAGTCGTTGGATCACTCATGATCGTGATCAGCGGCTCAGATCGAGCCCCCATCACCCGTTTCAATTGATCAGTGGAGGGTTATTTTGGGAATTTTGTCCCAAATAACTCTTCGCCTCACGGATTCTAAAAAAATTGATATAACCTAGGCCGTTGTTGGGAACAACGGCCTAGATTATAAAAAAAAGAATCATAGGCCGTTGTTTGGAACAAAAGCCTTGTTCTCAATATTTATAACCGCCTAGGCTATAAAAGGACGTTGTTCCAAACAACGACCTATGATCCAATTTTTTATAACCTAGGCCGTTGTTCCCAACAACGGCTTAGGTTATATCAATTTTCAGAGCGAAAGGCGAAGAATTATGTGGACAAAATTTTCAAATAACCCTCCGCCACTTAAGTGATATTGGGTGATGGACGGAGGCGATCTGAGCCGTTGATCGCGATCAAGAGTGATCCAATGGCTCAGATCGCTGTTTTCCAACCCGTGAAAACAAATCCATTTTCAATGGAGCATTTGCCATATATATATATCGACATCGTTCGACATACGCACCTCCTGCGGTAACTTATCCAGAATGTGCCAAATACAAAAACGATGCCGAGTATGGGAGAAAACTTTCTTAACTGCGGCGGCGATCCCACAGTCTTGATCGGTGACGATACCGGATGGAGCACGATTAATAACCCCTAACCACTTTTCAAAGAAGCATTCAAACATAGAGGCCATCTCATTTGGAATGAACCCACCTCCTAAGAAAGTCGATTGCCAATGTTGATTCACTCCAACAAAGGGAACAAACAATATTCCACACCGGTTCGTATTGTATGTAGCATCAAAGCAAAGTACATCACCAAATTCTTGATAATTCATCCTAGAAATACCATCAACCCACATACAATGTGACAACCTCCCTTCGGGATCTACTTGAATGTCATAAAAAAATGAAGGATCTGTTTGTCTCTTAGATTCAAAAAAATTAATTAGCATTGTAGAACCATGTCCTTTCAATGCTTCTTGCGAATCTCTAAGTAAATTTCTAAAATCTTTTTCGGTGAATCCTACTTGATCGTGACCACCACTAGCACTTTTGAAGAAGAGCATTTCTAACATCTTAGGACGTCATTTTTGACGTTTAGTCACTTTTTTGTTTCGTAGGTATATATATCACAATCGTTTGTTAATAAACTGTTTTATATATGATGTGTATATTAATTTACCAATAATATATCTTTACCCCAGATGAACAACGATACGGAGAGTTCTGTTGCCGGCGATAATTTTGACATCCAGACATGTCGACAAATGCTCTTCTTCGAAAGTTCTAGTGGTGGTCACGATCAAGTAGGATTCACCGAAAAAAATGTTAAAAATTTACTTAGAGATTCGCAAGAAGCATTGAAAGGACATAATTCTACAGTGCTAATTAATTTTTTTGAATCTAAGAAACAGACGGATCCTTTATTTTTTTATGACATTCAAGTAGATCCCGAAGGGAGGTTGTCACATTGTATGTGGGTTGATGGTATTTCTAGGATGAATTATCAAGAATTTGGCGATGTACTTTGCTTTGATGCCATGTACAATACGAACCGGTATCGAATGTTATTTGTTCCCTTTGTTGGAGTGAATCAACATTGACAATCGACTTTTTTAGGAGGTGGGTTCATTCCAAATGAGACGACCTCTTCGTTTGAATGGTTCTGTAACCCCTGTTTTTGATTATACGGATTTCCATGTATTCTTGTATTTCAAACTCCGTATAAATACTTCCACTGCATTTAAATCCATTTTGAATCTCCTATTTAAACCCAAATTTATATTCAAACTTGAATCTTGTCCCACTTCTTTTATTTGTCTATTTTGAAGCCTAAGCTAATCCATACTATCATTTATTAATTATTTATATTCATTTGAAGCCCAAAGAGTAGCCCACCTCTTGTTGGATTTTAGCCCAAACCCAATCACATATCCTATTGGACCCTAAATCCAAACCCACAAACCCATACACTCAACCGTATACAATTTCTCCACATTTTCTCCACTCCTCCCACATCCCCGTAACTACTCCCCACTATCTCTAACTACCCCTGTTATAATAATTATTTTATTATTTTAATAAACACCCCCACTCTCCTCTCTCCCCGTTATCATCTCTCCCTCCTTCTCTGATTTCCAAAACACAAACAGAATCAACCCACTGACTCCCTCTCCCTCTTACTTCCTCGGTTTCAAAAGCAAAGAACCCGCTCTCCTCCATTACCCCGACCTCGACAACTCTTCCCTCACATTCCATCACCCCCGCAGCACCTCACCATTGCCGCCTTCAAGCCTCCCCGCTGGTTATCGCCTTCGCTGCTCGAGCCAGTCGACCACCGAAGTCGAGCTCGCCCACCTTGCCGCCTGCACCAACTCCCGACTTCCTCCGTTGGGTCGCCCATCCATTTCGTCGTCTTTCTCAGTCGCGAGCACCCTCACTCCCTTCCTCCCGTCGCTCCGCAGTCGTCCACCATTGCTGCCATTGCCAAAGTCCTCGCCGCTGCAACCGCAGTCACGAACCCCGAAGCACCTCGAACTTCGTCGCCACAGCTCCGCCATCGCCCTCCATCGTATCCCTCGTCGACGCCATTGCCGGAGTCAGAACACCACGCCAGCCTCCTCCTTCTTGCCGCTCGACAGCCTCGACCACTCCCGCCCATCGCCATTATCAATTCGTCGACGTTTTCCCTTCTCGGTTCGTCGAGAGAAACAGAGCACTCGACTCCTCGCCTGCCGTCCTCCACCTGAGCGCCGCCCTCTTCTCGATCAAGCCCCACACCGCTTCACCGGACCTCTCTCCCGCCATGGCTGCTCCTCCGCACCCCGTCTAGTCACCGCTCATGTTCCCTGAGCGCCATTGCTCCACCCTCCTGCCGTCGTCCACCGAACAACAGTCCCCGTGCGACCACCCAGTCGAGCGCCTCGCTTTCGACAGCCTCCCCAAGCCTCTCGTGCCATTGCCGCCTCACCACTTCCCACCCCCTCTGTTTCAATTCTGGAAACAGAGCACCTCTGCGACTTCGATCTCCCGCAACTGCCGCTCGCCGTCCAGTCCCTCGTCACCTTCGTCGTCCTGTCGGAGTCGTCGCCACCGTCCCCGAGCGCCGCCATTCACCTTCGAGTTTCCTGCGCTCTCTCTCTGTTTCTGTCGAAGGAAGAAGAAGAAGAGCAATTGGCCGTCCCCCGCTGTTTGCTGTTTTGGTGCAATAGATCCCGGCTTCGCTGTTCCCTGTTTGTGCTTGATCCGGTGTGAGGAAGGAATCTCATTGGGCCGTTACGGTGTTCTGTATTCGGCGCATACCAGATCAAGTTTCGCTGTTTCGTGTTCGGATCAGATCGGGTGTGTAGAAGAATTCTCATTGGATCGTTCGGTGTCCCGTGTTCTGTCCACAGCAAATCCAGTTTTACTGTCCCGTGTTCTGGCCGATCCGGTGTGGAGTAAAATTTACCATTTGGTATTTTAGCGCTCATTTTGCACGTGCTCTTGGGATTGCTCTCCGGGATTCTGATCCCGTTATTCTTATTTTATTGAATCGTCTACATTAATAAGGCAAGTCCACTTGAACTATTTTACTTATTCTATTTCAAGATTAGTTGACCTCTTATGCAAGTAGTTCCAATTCATTTATCATTAACTTTGCCTTGTGCCCCTTCTCGTTAGGAGTATCGAGGGTTTACACGAGCTAACCCGACGTACTCTTGACCTCTTAATATTATCCATTGACTCAAACCCAAGCCTAGACACACATTTGACATGAATAAAATAAATAGAACTTGTACATGAGAAAACACGTCGTGATTAAATACATGTTATTATTTGAGATCTTGTGACTTGAACTCGACATGATAAACTTGACTTGTATACTGGAAAAATTCACACTACTTGTTGTACATTAGTCTTGATACATGCATGATACAATGACTCGATAATTGCCCACTTGATGAACATTTATGTGATACTGCATTGTCTGTCTTATACTGAGGTTTCGACCCAGTTATATTAGTAATCAGTTAAAGTAATATAAAGAGAATTATTGTTTTAGATTTACTAGTTCTTGTTTATTATTGTGTAATATATCATGTTGCTGCATTATCACCATTCACTAGACATTCTTATAACTACTTGCATGTACATATATGACTTAGTAATAAAATAATAAACAAGCCGGGGATTCTAGGGTTGACCTAGTAGTGGACAGTCTCAGAAAATGTACTCGATAGGGCCCTCTTGTTACATGGACTTGTTACATGGAAGGTGGAGAATACTTGTGGAGACGTGAACTTGTTATCTTGTTATCTTGTTATCTTGTTATCGTGATATGCCCGAGTACACGCTCTGTTGACCCCACCACGAAGTCTAAAACGAACACTGCTGTGCGTGCATCGAACCTGTGGTATGGGACGCAGTAGTACGTGCACTAGATAGGAGAAACAACTTGATAATAGACATACTTGACATGTATATATACTTGATAAAGACCATTGCTACTAGTACCATTATTGTCCTTGCAGTTTGATCTTGATTCATATTCTTTTATGTAACCTGTTCCCTTACTCTCTGCTTTTCACTACTTGCTGTCCGTACTTGCTCTAAGGACAAATTATTCTTTCTTTTTAGATAATCAAGTACATGTGCACAAGGAGAATTTCTAGGAGGCATTGATTAGCAGATCTTCTACAATTGGAGCAGGAGTCTCTCGAGTTATTTGGTAAGTCTTTATATTCCAGAATTGGTTATTGAATCTTATTCTCGTTTATGTGATTATGTTCCCCTGCGTGGTTGTGATTCGTTTTTCTTATATTGTTGAGCTAAGACTGGTACAACTTGTGGATGATATGAGTTGGCGTACTTATATCATTCGCTGGGCCTCAGTTACGTGCCTGTGTTCCTGTATACCGGGAAGCGGGGCGTGACAGGTTCTTTGAAAAGTGGTTAGGGATTATAAATCGTGCTCCATCTGGTATCGTCACCGATCACGACCATGGGAACGCCGCCGCAGTTAAGAAAGTTTTTCTCCATACTTGGCATCATTTTTGAATTTGGCACATTCTAGATAAGTTACCACAGGAGGTGTGTATATCGAACGATGTCAATAAATTTAGGGAAACTTTGAAGAATGTCATCTACAATTCCGAATATGTACATGACTTTGTAGGAAAATGGAATTTGTTGATTTCACAATATGGATTAGAGAGTAACAAATGGTTGAACAATCTGTTTGAAATCCGTGAAAGTTGGGCACCCGTCTACGCTAACGATTCTTTTTGGGCCGGCATGTTGAGTAGCCAACGGGTTGAGTCAGTGCATTCTGTCCTGAAGCATCATACAGAAAAGAAATATTTCTTGCATGAATTTGTCGTCATCTTTGACCATTTTTTGGGAAGGCAAAGACACGATGACCTTAAAGAAAATCATCGTAACCGTGAGAAAAGACCGAAGTTGAAGAGCGAATGGGCTTTGGAGGCACAAATAGCGAAAACATACACTTTAATTTTTTTTTACAAATTCCAAGATGAAGTTACAAAAAGCTTCATGTACAATGTGAGTTACGTTGGCGATCTTGAGACACCGGACAGTTCAACCTTCTATGTGATACTCTGTGGAGAATCAGAATCGGCTCGCCTTCTTCAATTATGCAAAATCAAAGGAATTATTACATGTGCATGTCACTTTTTCGACTTCGTTGGCATTCCTTGCAGGCATATTTTAGCCGCTCTTCGTTTCAGCCATCACACTTTCCTTCCGGATGTATATATTAAAAAAAGATGGACCCGGGATGTGATGAGAAGAAGTTATACATCTGTTCCAACCGAACCCAATACCGAGAATTTTGCTTCTCGATATTGTGAGTTGAGCTACCATGCAAAACAAATTGTCGATCTCGGTTGTTCCTCCAATGAAAGTTACAAATACACGTTGGAGAATTTGCAGAAGATCATTGACGGTGTCTTTCGGCTACCACTCGGATTGGGTGAACAACCAGAACAGTTCTCACAACCACATGACAGTGTAGAACCGGGAGGTAGTTCACAACCGCATAATAATGCACAACCTCATGATGAAGGGAGTGGACACATACCTACACGCATAAGTGACCCACAGCAATGCACGACAAAGGGAAGGCCTCGCACCAAAAGATTGAGGCCGATAAGAGAGCAACTTTGCATAAAAAAACCGAGACGATACCGAAGATGCGGCATTGTGCAAATGAATCATGATTCAAGAAATTGTCCAACTTTATTTGAGGGGTAAGACTTGTACTTTATTTTTTTGTCCCTCTTTTAAATTTATTATACTTCATTTGTGGTAAATGAGTTTCTCACTAACTAAAACTTATCTTTGAATGAAGGCCAAACAATCCGCAAGAAGTGATTCCATCCGATGAAGAGAGTTCTGACTCGAGATATGATGATCCATTGTGAATTGAAATTTATTTAATGTAATATTTCAGTATATTACAGATTGATGCCCATGTGGTCAATTACTTTTGGTTGTTAACTGTAAATGTTCTTGAGATTCAAGTATTGCTGGTTTGTGTCGTTTGTTAATATTGTTGTTGTTGTTGTTGGGAGTTTGTAGCTGATGGATTGTATATAATTTAGCTTCATTTTGGGGGTGACTCATTTGTAGCAGCTGTAGCTGCTGTTGGAGCTATAGATTTATTTTATTTTTTGAAATCTAGGCCGTTGTTGGAGACAATGGCCTAGGTTATTTGTTGAATTTTTTTTTCATCAATAACTCTCTGTGTTTTGGAGCATGAACACAGAGAGCAAGACCCTTAATTTTTTAACCTTAGGTCGTTGCCTTCAACAACGACTTAAGTAATAGGACAAAAGTTGAAGTTTTTGGGGTGCTCTCTGACTTGGACAAGTTAAAAAGAGCAACAAGTCAGAGAGCAAAACAATAATTTTTTATACCTTAGGCCGTTGTCTCCAACAACGACCTAGGTTGTAGGCAAAAAGTTGAAGTTTTTGGGGTGTTCTCTGACTTGGACAAGTTCAAAAAGAGCAACAAGTCAGAGAGCAACACCCTATTTTACAAATACCTTAGGTAGTTGTCTCCAACAACGACCTAGGTAATAGGACAAAAGTTAAAATTTTTGGGGTGCTCTCTGACTTGGACAAATTAAAAAGAGCAACAAGTCAGAGAGCAACACCCTATTTTACAAATACCTTAGGCCGTTGTCTCAAACAATGGCCTATGTAATAGGACAAAAGTTGAAGTTTTTGGGGGTGCTCTCTGATTTGGACAAGTTAAAAAGAGCAACAAGTCAGAGAGCAGTACCCTATTTTACAAATAGCTTAGGCCGTTGTCCCAACAACGGCCTAGGTAATAGGACAAAAGTTGAAGTTTTTGGGGTGCTCTCTGACTTGGACAAATTAAAAAGAGCAACAAGTCAGAGAGCAACACCCTATTTTACAAATACCTTAGACCGACAAAAGTTGAAGTTTTTGGGGTGTTCTCTGACTTGGACAAGTTAAAAAGAGCAACAAGTCAGAGAGCAACACCCCTTTTATTTATAGCCTAGGCCGTTGTCCCCAACAACGGCCTAGGTTATAGCTAAAAATTTGTAGTTTTATGCTTTTTACAATTTTCTCTTCACTCTATACGTACAGTCTCTGTGAAACTTTATACCAAAGACAGATGATCTATACTTGTATATCGTTTAGCTATATTTTTTTATTGGCCCATTTTTTCCACCTTAGTAACCAATATAAAATCATGATGGTTAAATATTTACAAAAAATACTGGAAAATAAAACATAATCTTTTAATTTGAAAAAAAAAATTCTTAAATATATTCTAATCCCTATTACATGTAAATTCTTCTGCAAAGCATACACCTATCCGGTTATTGGTGGGTGTAGGGTTTTAACCCAAGTAGTAACATCTACGTTGTTTAAGGATAGGGTTAGGGTTATGTGTTTTTTGTTTTTTCGTTTTTTACAACTTCCTTTTAACTTTTGACGAACAATATCTCTGCAACTATATACCAAAGACAGATGATTTATGCTTATATATTGTTTATATATATTTTTTTTATTACTTTCCAATTTTTTCCACCTATCTAACTGATATGGCTAAAAATAGGGTTAAATCGGAACCATCCAAAATGGGCACGAATCTCAAAGCTCGAGGGTGAAATGGTAATTTTACCTACAAACGGGTCTGAAATGGGCATTGGGTTTTTTTTCCAAAAGCCCAACAACCCAGTAACGGATCCGTCTAAACTGGGTGCGGGTTCCAACCCGCAAGAAACCCAGTTCAGCTGGATAGAATTAAGGTTTATGATTGTCCTTAATCAACGACCCTGATTCCTTCTATCCATTCACTGAGAAGTAGGAATTTGATTTTATCCCGAACCTGGTTCCTAAGGAGGCTATAAATACCCCCCATCCCCCACTGTTACCAGGTAATCAATCTTTTGCCAATCAAAGCTCTTTCATAATCTTCCTGATTACTGACTAGTGCGTCGGAGGATGCGTCGCCGGAATCAACCCTGGTGTTTCGCATTTTTTTCAGGTCAACGGCGGGAGATCACGGTCAAACTCCGGTGAGAGGTGTTCAGGTTTGACTATTCAACATCCCAAGAATCCACAAATCTATCTGTTTGCCCCCACACCGATTTCAGCGGCAACAGATTGGCGCCATTTGTGGGAACCGATGAATAGCAATCCACCCTCTTTCATCGGTTAAGATCACCTCTAGCCATGCCTCCAAGGAAACTGAGATCAAGAGGGTCCAACCGTGGACCTAATCCTCCTCAACCGCAACAGGAGGCTCCCCTCCAACCCATCCAACCTCAGGGAAGCTCCCTCCTCAACCCGATCAGCCACTACAGCAGTTACAGCCTCCTCTCCAAAATCTTCAACACCAGCAGGCTCCACTCGGGCCCCAGAACGCTGGTATAGGGACCTCTCGTCCTCCTCCTCAGAAGCAACCTCTTCACCGCGATCATATCTCCGTACATAACCCTTCAACCGACTCCATTGCATCTCATAACCCTCGGCCTTCAGAAGACCTCCGCAACATCCTCATCAACCGGCAGAAAGAAGACGACCTTCGCCACCGTTTGGATGAAAGGTGGGCCCGTGAGGGAGTCTCCCTCTCAGAACGTCCAAATGCCCGATCTCCTCGCCGTCGCGACCACAGGAGGTCCCCTCTCCATAGGAGGCAGAGGGAGTCCCCGGAGTACCGTCAAAGGAGGCCTCATTCTCCCACTGGTCGGCAGCCCTAGAGGGACGAGAACGGACCTATCACACGTGCCGAATTCCAACAGTTCCAGGCTACAATCTTGCAGGCCCTCAACCTCTCACCAAATAACAACAATAATGCTCAGAGGGTCCCCACTCCTCCGCCAGTTCAAAGCCCTCCTCCTCGGACCCTAAGCCCTCGTCATTCTCTGAGCTACCGTCGCTGTAGCCCTCATTCCCCTTTGTACGAAGATGAGTCCTGAGGCTCACTGGGATACCGTCAAAGGGATAATGCAGTCTATTACCGTCTCCATGAGATGGAGAGGCGCCTCGGTCAACTAGACAGGGAAGAGGAGCTAAGAGGGAGGACCCTCCGCCTAAGCAGGCCTCCGTTCTTCCGAACCATCATGGAAGCTCCCGTTCCAGCAAACTTTAAGCCACCACAGTTCAAGACATATACGGGGGAGTCAGACCCCGTGGATCACATTGAGAGTTTCAAAACTCTCATGATGATCCACCAAGCTTCCGATGCTCTACTGTGCAAGACCTTCCCAGCTACTCTCAAAGGTCCGGCTCGGGAATGGTACTCCCGCCTCGCCCCATCCTCCATCTTCTTTTTTGAACAATTTGAGACCCTCTTCGTCACCCACTTCGTGAGCAGCCGCCGAACCGAGAAGACTAGTATTTCACTACTCTTCCTCAATCAGAAAAAGGGAGAAAAACTGAGAGATTATGTCAAGCAGTTTATCGCGGAAGCTAGGTCCATTGCCTCCGTTGACCAACCGGTCGCTGCAGCCGCCTTCCAGTCCAATGTCCTCAATTCGAGCCTCTGTTCCTCCCTAGCCAAAAAGCCCCCGCGAGACTTTTCTGACCTTTTTCTCAGAAGAGAGAAGTACATCCGGGCTGAGGAAGCTGAACATCGCCCTACATTCGAGGGGCTTTCCTCAGGAAGCAAGAGAAAGGCAGCTGAAGATGAGGGAGCTAAAAAGCTCCAGAAGGACAACGGGGGTCAGCGCTGCCCGCCTCCCAGATTTGAGAAGTTTACCCCTCTCAACACTATTGTTTCAACTATTCTCATGGAGGTTGAGAAAGAGGGAGTCCTGCCTCCTGCCCCGAAGATGAATACCCCCGGGAAGAAGAGGGACAAGGAGAAGTGGTGCCGATATCATTGAGACCACGGCCACGACACCAACGACTTTCGGGTTCTGAAGAACGAAATCGAAGCCCTCATTCAGAGAGGGCAGCTATCCAAGTTTGTAAGAAAGGACCGAATCAACCTTCCTCCACCCCCAGGGGGCTAACAAGTGTCTCGAGAAGCGTGACGAGACTCCCGAGTTTGAAGAGGAACGCATCTTGCACCTCATCCATGGAGGCCCAATAGGAGGAACCTCCAACTCTTCTTGAAAGGCTTTCATCAGGAAAGTCAATTCGGTGCACAGCATACCCCCTTCCAAAGGTCTCGGAGTCCCAGTTACTTCTTCGGATGAAGATCTAGAGGGTGTCTGAACACCCCACTGTGACGCACTGGTGATTAACCTCCACATGGCTAACTTCAAAGTGGAGAGGATTCTGGTGGATAATGGCAGTTCTATCAACATCCTCTTCTTAGCAGCCTTCCGAGGACTCAAGTTATCGCGGGACAGGCTCAAGCCCGCCGGCTATACGCTCCATGAGTTCACGGGAGTGCCAGTGACTATCGAAGGGGTCATAACCCTCGACGCAACCGCTGGCAAAACTCCTACTATCCGGAAGGAGCCAATGGACTTCATGGTTGTCGACATCCCAGCCGCTTACAGTGTGATCCTAGGCCGACCTGGCCTAGCTGCCCTAGAAGCTGTCCCATCGGCTTATCACCTCAAAATGAAGTTCCCCACCAAGGCAGGTGTAAGGGAAGTAAGGGGAAGTCAGGAGATGGCCCGCAAGTGTTACATGACCTCGACCGGGGGACCCATCATTTCCCTCGAGACTCTTGAGATTTCCCAGGTGAATACCCAGCCTATGTCAGAACCAGTAGACGAGCTGGAGGAAGTGCTCTTTTCAGAGCAAGATCCGAACCGCAAATTCTTCATCAGCAAAACCCTTCCCTCTGTCCTCTGTTCTGACATAGTCCATTGCATCAGGAAGAACCATGACCTCTTCGCCTGGACAACTGCCGACATGCCAGGGATCTTCGAGGACCTCCTCGTCCACCACCTAAGTGTTGCTCCGGGGTCCAAACTGGTTCAGCAGAAGAGGCGCAAGTTCGCCCCTGAGCGCCAGCAGGTCATAAAGAAAGAAGTGGACAAGCTCCTCAAAGCACGGTTCATACAAGAAGTCAACTATCCCGAGTGGCTCTCTAATATTGTTATGGTCAAGAAGGCCAATGGAAGCTAGAGGATTTGCATCAACTTCACTGACTTGAACAAGGAATGCCCCAAGGATCCTTTTCCTCTTCCCAGCATCGACACCTTGATCGACGCTAGTTCGGGCCATGAGCTGCTGAGCTTCATGGAAGCCTTCTCCGGATACAACCAAATCAGAATATTCCCTCCGGATATCCCGAAGACTTCCTTCGTCACAAATCAAGGCCTCTACTGTTATAGGGTGATACCCTTCGGGCTGAAAAATGCTGGTGCAACCTACCAATGCCTCGTCAACAAGGTCTTTAAGAATCAAATCGGGCGGAACATGGAGGTATATGTTGATGATATGCTAGTGAAAAGCATCCAGGGGTCCGACCATGTCACCGACCTCCAAGAAGCCTTCGACGTATTGAGGAAGCATAACATGAGACTGAACCCGAATAAGTGTGCATTCGGGGTCCCATCTGGTAAGTCCTGAGCTTCATGTCCAGTCAGAGGGGGATCGAAGCCAACCCCGAGAAGATCAAAGCCATACTGGACATGGCTCCTCCTACAAGTGTGAAAGAAGTTCAAAAGCTTACAGGACGCCTCTCGGCTATAGGGCACTTCCTGTCTAAGTCAGGGGAGAAGTGTCTTTCTTTCTTCAAAGCCCTCAGGGGGGCTAAAGGCTTTGAGTGGGGCTAGCAGCAGCAAGAATCATTCGACCAACTGAAAGCTTATCTGGTCAACCCCCCACTCCTCAGCAAGCCTATTTTCGGGGAAACACTCTACCTCTACCTCACTGCCTCCGAGCAAACCCTCAGTGCTGTCCTAGTGAGGGAAGAAGACAAGGCTCAGAAGCCTGTCTATTATGAGGCCCTCAGGGATGTCGAGCTCTGCTATTCGAAATTGGAAAAAATAGCATACGCCTTGGGTATGGCAGCCAGGAAGCTCCGCCCCTATTTCCAATCCCACTTGGTGGTCGTCCTTACCGACCAGCCGCTCAAGCAAGTCCTGCACAAGCTCGAGACCTCCGGACGTCTGATGAAGTGGTCGATCGAGCTAAGTCAACATGACATATCGTATCAGCCTCGAACCTCTATCAAAGCCCAAGCTCTGGTCGAGTTTATTGTAGAAAGCACCATCCCGGAAGTAAGTCAAGTAGTAAATGGGCCACCCATCTGGACAGTATATGTGGACGGGTCTTCTTGCGCCGAAGGAAGCGGAGCCGGAGTCATTCTGGGAGGCCCAAACGACTTCGTTCTCCAATACTCCCTCCGCATCAACTTTAAAGCTTCCAACAACGAAGTTGAGTATGAAGCCCTAATAGCAAGCCTGGGTATGGCTCGCAAGGCAGGGGCGCAACGTGTCCGAATATTCAGTGATTCACAGCTGGTGGTTAATCAAGTCTTAGGAGACTACGAGGCGCGAGACGAATGAATGGTTAAGTACCTAGCCAAGGTCCAAAGTCTCATGGCTTCGTTCGAAGAGGCACAAATCCAGCGGATCCCTAGAGAAGAAAACTCCCAAGTAGATGCCCTCTTAAAATTGGCCTCTTCCTTCATCCGAGGTCTCGAGAAGACCGTCCTAATCGAAGTGCTCCTAAGACCAAGCATAGAAGAGGAAGCCCCCGACTCGATGGAGTCGATGCCCGTCCAACTCCGGGATAACTGGATGAAGCCCTTGATAGAGTTCCTCAGGGTTGGAACCCTTCCCTAAGATCCTAAAGAAGCCCGTCGAATCCGAACGAGAGCCGAGCGGTACACCCTTGTTGAAGGAGTCTTGTACAAATGCTCCTATACCCAAGTAGATGGCAGACCCTACTTAAGATGCCTCTCCTCGGAAGAAGCCTCGTATGCCCTGCAAGAACTCCACGAAGGCATAGGCGGAGCCCACTCGGGATCAAGGTCCCTCGCTAGGAAAGTTTTGAACTATGGGTACTTCTGGCCTACCCTACTTCAAGGCCTACCCTACTTCAAGATGCCGAGCAACATATCTGGCAATGCAGCCCTTGTCAGCAGTTCTCCAACATCCGCCGCCTACCCCAAGCACAACTCACATCTCTTTCGAGTTCAATTCCCTTCGCAATGTGGGGGATGGACTTGCTAGGCCCGTTCCCACCAGCTCCAGACTAGCTCAAGTTCCTAGTCGTGGCAATCGACTATTTCTCTAAGTGGATCGAGGCCGAACCACTGGCCACTATTATCGAGAGCAAAGTGCTGCAATTCTTTTGGAAAAATGTAATCTGTAGGTTCGGCATGCCTCGAGTCCTAATAACGGATAACGGAACACAGTTTACAGGGGCAGCCTTCCGTTCTTTATGTGAAGACCTCGGCATTCAGCAACGCTTCTCATCCGTCTCCTATCCTCAGTCCAATGGTCATGTAGAGAACGTCAACAGGCAGATCCTCTCCGACATCAAGAAGAGACTAGATAAATCGGCCAAAGGCTTATGGGCGGAACAACTTCCTAACGTATTGTGGAACTACCGCACTACGAAACGGACCCCACAGGAGAGTCGCCCTTCAACCTCACCTATGGGTCCGAGGCCGTAATCCCCTTGGAAGTTGGTTTGCCATCCCCTCGTCTTATTGCCTATGATGAAGAGCAGAACGCCAGAGAGCTCCGGGCGAATTTGGACCTGATTGATGAGCTCTATGAAAGAGCTTCAATTCGCTTGCAAAATTATCGGAGGAGAATCGAGCAGGCCTACAACAAAAGAGTCCGTCCCACCGATCTCAAGGAAGAGGACTTAGTCCTCAGAAAGCCAGCTATCTCATTCTCCAGCCAAAAGAGTAAGCTACCTCTGAATTGGGAAGGACCGTACAAGGTTTCCAAGGTAGTCCGGCCAGGAGCATATTGTCTTGAAGACCCGAAGACAGAGAGATACCAAGAACTTAGAATGCCGACCATTCACTGAAGTACCAAGAGGGTGTTTAAACGCCTCTCCGAGTACGATCAAATGTCGAGCCATTCCTATCTTTTTATTTTTTACTTGCTTCTTTATTTTCCCATTGTAATAACAGCTTGCAACTTAGAAGCAGCCGATTAGCAGTTATCAATAAAGAACTTCTTTCTCCTGATGATTCTCTTGTGATTATTTTATCTCTCTATTTAAGACCTTTAATTGCTCTTACTCGAACGACGTGTTCGGAGTCCAAAACTTGGCTCGATTCTGCTTTACAAGCTCGCTCTTAAGCAGGATAGAAGTGGTTCGCCATTCGGAACTGCTCCCACAACCGTTGAAATTTACTCGAACGACGTGTTCGGAGTCCAAAATTTGGCTCGATTTCGCTTCGCAAGCTCGCTCTTAAGAGAGCTAGAAGTGGTTCGCCATTCGGAACTGCTCCCACAACCGTTGAAACTTATTCAAACGACGTGTTCGGGGTCCAAAACTTGGCTCAACTCCGCTTCGCAAGCTCGCTCTTAAGCGAGCTAGAAGTGGTTCGCCATTCGGAACTGCTCCCACAACCGTTGAAACTTACTCAAAAGACGTGTTCGGAGTCCAAAACTTGGCTCGATTCTGCTTCGCAAGCTCGCTCTTAAGCGAGCTAGAAGTGGTTCGCCATTCGGAACTGCTCCCACAACCGTTGAAGCTTACTCAAACGACGTGTTCAGAGTCCAAAACTTGGCTCGATTCCGCTTCGCAAGCTCGCTCTTAAGCGAGCTAGAAGTGGTTCACCATTCGGAACTGCTCCCACAACCGTTGAAACTTATTCAAACGACGTGTTCGGGGTCCAAAACTTGGCTTAACTCCGCTTCGCAAGCTCGCTCTTAAGAGAGCTAGAAGTGGTTCGCCATTCGGAACTGCTCCCACAACCGTTGAAACTTACTCAAATGACGTGTTCGGAGTCCAAAATTTGTCTCGATTCTGCTTCGCAAGCTCGCTTTTAAGCGAGCTAGAAGTGGTTCGCCATTCGGAACTGCTCCCACAACCGTTGAAGCTTACTCAAACGACGTGTTCAGAGTCCAAAACTTGGCTCGATTCCGCTTTGCAAGCTCGCTCTAAAGCGAGCTAGAAGTGGTTCGCCATTCGGAACTGCTCCCACAACCGTTGAAACTTACCCAAATCACCTGTTCAGAGTTCAAAGCTTGGCTCAACTCCACTTCTACTCCTCGCTCGTAAACGAGCTAGAAGTAGCTCGCCCTTTAAGAAGTGCTCCTACCACCATATATGACCAACAAAACACGCAAACACAAGCGCAAAAGAATAAACAAAGCTTTCACTTCCATAAAGATTAAGGTTCAACTACAAGATCAGCTACTTAGTTCTCTACGACGAGTTACAAAATTCGAAAAAGCCAAAATTACAACAACTCGTTCAACGCTTCTTCGGGACAGGGATGTTCCGATTTAAAGACACCCGAGGACGGCGGCGCCTAACCTCGGAGCTCGTCTTTAGGCCAACAAACTGAGACGCATCTTCAGCACTACCTCTGACGGTGGCCCCGACGGATGCCCCGCTCGATGAAGCAGCCACACCACTTTGAGCATCAACAGGGCTCTGCCAAGCAGCGGGCGAGCGAGTCGCGAGCTCGTAAAAGGAAATTCCTCTCTCGCTCTCTTCACGGGTACACGACATGCTTTTGACGTTAACCCGTTCAGGTTGAGATTTGAGCCGAGCGACTTCCTTCTCGAGCTTGATAATTCGATCCTTCAGAAAGGCATCTTTCACGACAATCTTGAAGCGAGGGAGCTGAGCGGACCCCGCGGCGCCGGAGCTGTCGGCAATAATTCGATGAAGATGAGTAACTTCGATGCTCTTATCAACTGTAACCATCTTCAGCTCATCAACCTTCGTTGTCGCCTCGCTCACGGTTGTTAACAGCTCATCTCGCTCGGCCGTCAACTTGCCCATTTCCGCTGTTAATTCTTCTCTCTCCACCAAGAGCTTGTCTTCGGTTATCGACAATTCGTAGACCTCAGCTAACAGTTCGTCTCTCTCTACTGAGACATCAGACAACGCCTTCTTTAGTTGCTTCATCTCGGAGAGACGCTTTTAGCTTGAGGCGGTCCAAGTCCAACTCGCTCTTGAGAAAACACTCTCGACTGCGATAGAGGGCCAACTTTGTTGCTTTCAAGTCAGCTCGGAGACGAGAGACCTCAGCTGCTGCCACGTTTGGCGATGCCTCCTGAAAGAATACAACGACACTAAGCTCGTGCAACACATAGCTAAATTTCAAAGCAGAGTACCAAAACTTAGTGGTGCTTAAAACTTGGTCAGATTTCAAAACGAGATTATTTTCAGCTCTTTGAAAAAATAGTCAAAGAAAGAAAAATTTTATTTATAACAAAAAAGCGGTGGCCAGTCCGCTACAAGGCAGTACATAAAGAAGAAGAAAAGATACAAAACAACAAAAGATCAAGGGGCCACCTTGAGTGGTAGCTCGGTGACAGGCACCTCGGTGCATGGCTCCCCTTCCTCTGCCACTATGGCTGGGGGGTCAGCCACAGCCTCGTCACCCCCTTCCTCCACCACCAAGACCTCGGGATTGGTTGGAGCGTCGTTGCCGTGTTACTCTTCCTCTTCCTCCCCTTCGGCCTCTTGCTCGGCTTCGGGGTCCTCCTCGCCGACCAAACCCCACAGTCCATATCCCGACCTGTCGAAGCCGGGGATCCGAGCCTCGACGTGCTCGAGCACGGTGGCGTAGGACTTCTCTATGTTGGCCATCATATGCTTCTTAGCCTCGGCCTCGATCTCTGCCCTTGCCACCTCCACGGCCTCGTCCTTTTGCCGCTTCACTACCTCCAAGGCCCTCTTCGCTTCGGCCCTCTCCTCGGCTGCTTTGGCAACCTCTGAGGCGAGCTTCTCCCTCGCCTGCCCCAAGGCCGCCTCAAGATCGGCGACCTGTGCCGCTAAAGCGTCCAAGCGGCGCTGCTCCGCCTCGAACTGCTTCACGACCCTTGCCCTCTCCGCACGGTCTTTGTCACAAGCGGCCTTCAACTCCCTCTCTTGCTCGACATACTGCTCGAGAAGGTGGCTGAAGTGGCATGTGGCTTGCGAGAAGAAGCGGTTAGAGCACAATGAATGCCGAGCTAAAAACTTAGAAAATTTTCAAAAGATTCTCAAAAACAACTGAGAAAACTAACCGACATAAGTGACCGGGCTACCTCTAAGGTGTCATCGCCCACCGTCCCCGCCTTTAGTGCGGCTCGGTCCTTCGGAGTCGGGAGATGGCGGAGAGCCTGCATACTCATCGCTGAGTCCCCCAAGAAGCCGTCATGGTTCATCACCCGCCAATCGGGGACGAACAACTTCTTGTGGGCCCCAGTCAGTATGGCCTTGGCCTGCTCGGTTAGAGGTGGGGCCTCGAGCGCTAGAGCCACCGAGACGGAGAAGTCCTCGGATGGGGTCAGCAGAGGAACACCAACAGCCGAGGACGATCACCGAGGAGAAGTGAGGTCGACGGTCCCGACCACGGCCGAAGGAGCCTTGGTGGGTCGGCCAAATGAGGGACCCGCGCTCGTCCTTTTCATCTTCTTGGCATCGGTGGCCTTGTTTCATTCGGCCATGATCGCCTTGAAATCCATGCTCGGTGTCACTATCAGATAAAGAAAACAAAGTTAGAAAAATACAATACATAACAGAAAGTAAATAAGGGAAAAGAGATGTCCGGAGCGTACTCGGGTCGATCGGGCTAAGGCCCGACCCGTGAAGCACCTCCTCGGTCATATCCCTCCAACTCAACATCGGAAGTCCGACCAGCTTCGTCGCCACCTTTGCCTCGGCCGGGGTCAACACCGGCTCGGCCTTTGCATTCTTCGGCACGTCCTCCTTCCACCGGGTCGGGAAGTCCCACGCCGAAGGGCCCTTGATCAGGAAGAACTTACCCTTCCACGACTTTATCGAGTCGGGGTTATTTATCAGCTTGACGCCTTTCCGAGGCGACAGATAGTAACAGGGCTCAGTCTTGCTCATCCTATTGATCCGATACAAACTCCGGAGGACGATGAGCTGCGGCTCCACCTTTGCTGTTCGGCATTGGAGCAGAAATCCGAGCACATGTCGCCACATGTTCGGCATGAACTGAATAGGGCACAGGCCATACCACCGGAGAACTTTGGTCACGAAGGGATGCAGAGGAAGACGTAGTCCGGCATTCAATGCATCGTAGGCAAAGACACAAGTATCTGGCATGAAGGCTGTGCACGCTCGCACCCCAGGACCGGGGAGAATCAGGGTGTACTCCGGGGGAATGGCGAAGCTCTTCCGAGTCCGAAGCAGATCTCGCTCAGTTAGAACCGAAAGGATATCGTCCACTTCGGTAACCTCCCTCGGTTCATTCTCCTCGTAGGTTTCCGAGCGACCGTAGATAGCCTTGGTCAACAGCTCGCCAGAATACTGCCTTATCCCTCTATGGCCGGATATCACGGTCGGCAGCCGACCCAATTCACCTGCTTGTCTCACTGTCTCCACCACCGTTTCAACAACCGAAGACCGGGACACCTCCTTCCCCTTCTCCTCGGTCGCCGACGACCCTACTATCTCCTTCCCCTTCCGTCTGCTCACCACTTCCACATGAACTAACCGCTCGCCGCTCTGACCCCCCGAGGAAGAAGCCTCACTACCCGAGGACACTCGTGACATCTCGTAGGGTATATGTATGAGATTAAGAGTATGTGTACTGACCTTGATGTGACGGTTACGGTCAGAAGAACTTTGCTGGAAATCGCCTGTCCTCCGCGACAGCTAACACAGCCGCCCTTGAGCTCAAAACTCCGCTAGCAGAGCAACTCGAGAGCGAAAGTAAGTTTTGAGAGTGAAAAGTGAAAGAATGAAAGAAGGAATGAGGGGGGTGAAAACTTATAGCCAAAGAGGCAACTGTTGGGCTTTTGTAATGCTTGGGGCCCGTTAAGGGAAACAAAACGACAGAATAGATAAGGCTGTGATCGTTCAGAGAAGGGCTGCGACGGTTCAGACTTAGCCTTGCAGCTCGGCAATTCATGAGGCGCCGAGCCACCGAGGCACTCTGCCGAGCTACCGAGGCACCGACCTCCACATTTGGAGAAAAATGCTGCCGAGCTCTGTGGGACATCTGATTGTCCCAAAATCCGTACCAAAAATTGATGAGCGGCTAAAATTCAGACATGCCCACAAAATGACAAGATAACGTTTTCTCGTGATCTGAGCCTCCTACCTCGTGATTCGCGCCATGATGAACACTCCAGATTCAGCCACGTGGCTCAACGGCTCTTAACGAGCCGAGCCACCAAGGCACTCTGCCGAGCTACCGAGGCACCGACCTCCACATTTGGAGAAAAATATTGTCGAGCTCTGTGGAACGTCTGATTGTCCCAAAATTCGTGCCAAAAATTTATGAGCGGCTCAGATTCAGACACACCCACAAAATGACAAGATAACATTTTCTCATGATCTGAGCCTCCTACCTCGTCATTCGCGCCATGATGAACGCTCCAGATTCAGCCACGTGGCTAACGGCTCTTAACGAGCCGGAGCTGCCGAGGCACTCTGCCGAGCTACCAAGACACCGACCTCCACATTTAGAGAAAAATGCTGCCGAGCTCTGTGGGACGTTTGATTGTCCCAAAATTTGTGCCAAAAATTGATGAGCGACTCAGATTCAGACACGCCCACAAAACGACGAGATAATGTTTTCTCGTGATCTGAGCCTCCTACCTCGTGATTCGGGCCATGATGAACGCTCCATATTCAGCCACATGGCTTAACGGCTCTTAACGAGCCGAGCCACCGAGGCACTCTGCCGAGCTATCAAGGCACCGACCTCCACATTTGGAGAAAAATGCTGCCGAGCTCTGTGGGACGTCTGATTGTCCCAAAATTCGTGCCAAAAATTGATGAGCGGCTCAGATTCAGACGATCACAAAACGACAAGATAACATTTTCTCGTGATCTGAGCCTCCTACCTTGTGATTTGCGCCATGATGAACGCTCCAGGTTCAGCCACGTAGTTCAACGGCTCGTAATGAGCCGAGCCACCGAGGCACTCTGCCGAGCTACCGAGGAGCTATGGCCGAGCTGCCGAGCTACCAAGGAGCTATGACCGAGCTGCCGAGTTACCGAGCTACCGAGGAGCTATGGCCGAGCTACCGAGGTACCGACCTCCACATTTGAAGAAAAATGCCACCGAGCAACTCCAACTGTCGGATTGTCTCAAAATTCGCGCCGAAAGATGATGAGCGGCTCAGATCATGCCACGCCCACAAAACGACAAGATAGCATTTTCTCGTTATCTGAACCTCTAACCTCGTGATTCGCGCCATGATGGACGCTCAAGATTCAGCCACGTAGCTTGGCAGCTCGTGAGGCATCGAACTACTGAGCTACCGAAGAGCCTTGGCCGAGCTACCGAGGCACCGACCTTCACAAACGAAGAAAAGTTCCGCTGAGCTACTCAGACCGCCCGATCGCTTCCATATTCGCACCGATGGCTGATGAAGGGCCCAGATTGCGCCACGTCATAAATGGTATTAAAAATTAATTTTTAATTTATTAAAATCGGATTATTTATTTAAAAATTGCGAAAAATGATTAAAAATTTGGGAAAATTACTTTAAAATTCTAAAAAATAATTATAAATTTGGGAAAATATTTTTGAGCCCGGGGGTAAATAATTATTGCTTAGAATAATTAATTAAGACCCCCGAACAATAAATCACCGTTCTGCAAAATTAAATAAATGGTCCAAAAAATAAATAAAAATTAAGAAAAATCACCAAAAGTGCAGGGGAACTCAAGAACAACCTTGAGCGCGCAACCAACTCCAAAAATCATCATAATACCTCGTATACAGATTCGACACCCCTCATTTGGACTCCGATATAACTCCGCAAGCCATTAAAACAGTAAAACTACTCCTCAAAGGCTGATATAACTCAGTCTTCGGGAGTGGGGGGCTCGTGATATGGCTAAAAATAGGGTTAAATCGGAACCGTCCAAAACAGGCACGATTCTTAAAGCTCGAGGGTAAAATGATAATTTCACTTACAAACGGGTCTGAAATGGGTACTGAGTCTTTTTTCCAAAAGCCCAATAACCCACTAATGGATCCGTCTAAACTGGGTGCGGGTTCCAACCCGCAAGAAACCCAGTTCAGCTGGATAGAATTAGGGTTTATGATTGTCCTTAATCAATGACCCTGATTCCTTCTATCCATTCACTGGGAAGTAGGGATTTGATCTTATCCCGAAACTGGTTCCTAAGGCGGCTATAAATACCCCCCATCCCCCACTGTTACCAGGTAATCAATCTTTTGCCAATCAAAGCTCTTTCATAATCTTCCTGATTACTGACTAGAGCGTCGGAGGGTGCGTCGTCGGAATCAACCCCGGTGTTTCGCACTTTTTGCAGGTCAACGGCGGGAGATCACGGTCAAACTCCGGTGAGAGGTGTTCAGGTTTGACTATTCAACATCCCAAGAATCCACAAATCTATCTGTCTGCCCCCACACCGATTTCAGCGGCAACACTAACCAATATAAAATGATCAAGGTTATATGTTTAAAAATAATTCAAAAAATAAAAGGATGAAGGTTATATGTGTAAGGTTAGGGTTAGTGTTAATGGGTGTTAGGGTTAGGGTTAGGGTAAGCTAGGGTTATGCCAGGATTAAGGGTTATTGGTTGATTAAGGTAGGGTTAGTGTTAACACCTATAAGGTAGGGTTAACCCTAACCCTACCCTTACCCTACGCATAAGTATGATTAAGGTAGGCTTAGTGTTAGGGTGAGTGATTGAGTGTATGGTTATGAATAGGGTTATGGTTGGTTCATTAATTAGGTTAATATTTGTAGTTGGAGGTAGTACAACGCACTGAATCTCTTTCCTTATTGGGTTATACATGTGGGGATCTACATGTGGTGTCCACTTTGTAATAACAAACGTAATAATAAGCAAGTTATGTACTTTAGGTTTTTCCCATATTAGACTTGTTCTACATGTGGATTTGTACATGTGGTGCCCACTACGATTGAGAACAATAATAGTAGGCAAAGTTATCCTAAACAAAATGAACACTTCATTTCTTGACATAGACTTAATATCTACATGTGGTTCAACTTATGGAATCCATGAGTTGATAAAACTCCATTCTATTGTCAATCACAGATTTTGCATATATATTAGCCACAAAGAGCATTATAACCACTAACCCTAACCCTAACCCATAACCCTACTATCCTAACCCTACACTAACCCTTAACCCTACCATAACCCTAGCTTACCCTAAAGGTAGCCTAAATATCATATTTTATTGATTTTTACGAATCAAAATATCATTTTTTTAATAACTTTTTTTTTCATTTAACCTTAACGATTTTTTATTGGTTAGTTAGGTGGCTATGAATAGAAATAAATAAAAAATATAAACAAAAAAACATATATATGAATGTCTATTTTGTAGAGTTTAAGAGACAATGTTCATAAAGAGTGGAGAAACAGTTGTAAAAAATATAAAAAACATAACCCTAACCCTAACCTTACCCTAACCCTATCCTTAAACAACCTATAAGTTACTACTTGGGTTGAAGGTGAGTATTCCTGCCCACGGAAAAATGGGGGCGGTTATGCAAAAGGGGATCTACATGTGGTGCCCACTTTGTAGAGTGACATGTAATAGTAGACAAGTTATGGAAACACATTTATTAGGAAAGAAGCATGTGCTTTTAGAATCGAAGAACAGAGATGACAAGGCATTCATATGCTTGTAAATCGTTTATATATTTTATTAATTTCCATTTTAGCCACCTAACTTACTAATATATAATTGTTAAGGTTAAATGTTAGAAAAAATTATCAGAAAATAAAAGATGATCTTTTTATGCTTTGCAAATCAATTTTTTATATATATTTTTACCCATAATATATAATTTCTTCTGGAATGAGCATACCTATCCAGTTTAACACCTAACCATTAACCATACCCCCAAGTGGTATCATCTAGGTTGTTTGCGATTTTGTTTTTCCGCTATTTTTCAGTAATTCTGAATGTTCTTACTCATAACCCTACACTAACCCATAACCCTACCATAATCCTAGCTTACCCTAACCCTAACAATTACCCCTGTTAACCCTAACCTTAACCTTACCCTAACCCTATCCTAATCCCTATTAACCCTAACCTTAATCTTACACTAACCCTAGCTGAAATATTATGGGTTTGGAGTAGGTTCCACAAATTTCTTTTCAGAACCAAACTTAGCAGCTCTTGCAATAGAATTTCATATCAAAATTACAGAATGCAATCTAACCCTAGCTTATAAAAAAAATATTTCAAATTTTTTTCTTTTAACTTGAACAAATAAAATAATAATATTATAACAAAAAATTCTTATTAAATTTTTGTCCCACATCTGAAACAAAAAAAAACCAAAAAAATAAAAATTAAACTTACTTATTTAACCATCATGATTATATATTGGTTAGTTAGGTGGAAAAAAATGGAAAAATAAAAAATATATAAACGATATACAAGCATAGATCATCTGTTTTTGGTATAAAGTTCCATAGAGACTGTTCGTAAACAGTGAAGAGAAAATTGTAAAAAGCAAAAAGGTCAAATGTTTAGCTATAACCTTGGACGTTGTTGGAAGCAACGACCTTAGGTATAAAAAAAAAAGGGTGTTGATGTCTGACTTGTTGCTCTTTTTAACTCCAACAAGTCAGAGAGCACCCCAAAAACTTTAACTTTTGGTCCACTATCTAAGCCGTTGTTGGAGGCAACGGCCTTAGATATAAAAAAAATAGGGTGTTGCTGTCTGACTTGTTGCTCTTTTTAACTCCAACAAGTCAGAGAGCACCCCAAAAACTTTAACTTTTGGTCCACTATCTAAGCCGTTGTTGGAGGCAACGGCCTTAGATATAAAAAAAAATAGGGTGTTGCTGTCTGACTTGTTGCTCTTTTTAACTCCAATAAGTCAGAGAGCACCCCAAAAACTTCAACTTTTGGCCTACTACCTAAGCCGTTGTTGGAGGCAACGGCCTTAGGTATAAAAACAACAGGGTGTTGCTGTCTGACATGTTGCTCTTTTTAACTCCAACAAGTTAGAGAGCACCCCCAAAACTTTAACTTTTGGCCTACTACCTCTGCCATTGTTGGAGATAACGGCCTAAGGTATAAAAAAATAGGGTGTTACTCTCTGACTTGTTGTTCTTTTTAACTCCAACAAGTCAGAGAGCACCCCAAAAACTTCAACTTTTGGCCTACTACCTAGACAACGGCCTAAGGTATAAAAAAAATAAGGTGTTACCCTCTGACTTGTTTCTCTTTTTAACTCCAACAAGTCAGAGAGCACCCCAAAAATTTCAACTTTTGGCCTACTACCTAGGGCGTTGTTGGAGACAACGACCTAAGGTATAAAAAATAGGGTGTTACTCTCTGACTTGTTGCTCTTTTTAACTCCAACAAGTCAGAGAGCACTCCAAATTGTTCAACTTCTGGCCTATTACCTAGGCCGTTGTTGGAGACAACGGCCTAAGGTATAAAAAATATAGGGTCTTGCTCTCTGACTTGTTGCTATTTTTAACTCCAATAAGTCAGAGAGCACCCAAAATTGTTCAACTTCTGATCTATTACGCGGCCTAAGGTATAAAAAATATAGAGGTCTTGCTCTCTGACTTGTTGCTCTTTTAAACTCCAACAAGTCAGAGAGCATCCCAAATTGTTCAACTTCTGGCCTATTACCTAGGTCATTGTAAAAAATATAGGGGTCTTGCTCTCTGTCTTCATGCTTCAAAACACAGAGAGTTATTGATGAAAATAAAAATTTCAACAACTAACCGAACAACGGCCTAGGTTTAAAAAATAATAAAAAAATATCTACAACTCGACACAGCAGCTACAGCTGCCACACTTGAATTTTTCCCAAAATGCAAACACTTTTCCATCACCTATAATCTTCAAATAAATTTCTACGTACGGCCACCAAAATCACCAACATAATTGACTATTAGCAATTAATAACAACAACATCAACAACGCTTAAACTTACGAATAACAATTACCACATATTAAGTTACAACAGGAATAAAAACAAAATATGAATAAAATACTACAACAAACAAATTGTATACGGTATTAGCTAAGAACCGGACGTGTATGGTTGTGGTGCTCGCCTCTTCCGAGCAGGATTTCGTCGCCAGAGCGGGGATGACGCCTCAGGTGTAGTACCCCGATATATATGAAAGGGGATTTATTTTTCTTATGATAGCCCATTATTATTACTTTTCTCCATGATAAATAGAGTGTAGTATTTCCTATAAAACATTCTTCTCAAAGCCCAAATGTGACTTGTTTATTTTCTTATGTAAAAATACATATTTTGGCCCAAATGTATTTAAACCCATAAACTTAATCTTTTTCTTACACTTGTATGTGCAGCATTTTTTTTCCTCTTAGTGTCCGGGTATTTTGATGTACATTTGTAGTGTGACTTGTGCTTACACGTGCACTCAATGTACACGTGTAATAGGCACACCTTCTTGGCCGGTTTTGGGAGAGGAGTGGCTTGAGTTGTGGGTAGTTATTCTGAGTTGTGGGTAGTTTCTTCAACCCCCAAATCAATCTCAGCCCTTGTTTCTTCAACTCCCTAATAGATCTCAACCTTTCATCCTATTTATCTTCTAGTATAAATACCCCCTACTTTCCCCATCTCTTTTGCACTAAAATTCCCTGAGATTGTAAGAGTACCTGAGAGTGTGTGGGAGCTTTTCGGTGGAGGCAAGCCGCATTGCTGAAGATTTCGGAGTGGAGCCAAGGAACAAGAAGTGCAGCGCTATATTGAAGGACTTGCGGGATTTCGTTATTTTCTTCACAAAAGGTGGGTGTTTCTCAGGACTTCTAATGTAGGAATAATGCTATTTTTGTCATGAAGTGTTACCATGTGGCAAAAGTGAATTGAATGCTGTAGAAATTGCTTGAACATGCTATTATATTCGAGGCAAGACTGACGGTCCAGTCGACTGCCATGTGAGCCAGTCGACTGATACGAGATATTTATTTTCATAATGTGCTGATAAAGTGTGTGTGAATAGCCATGATGGTGTGATCATAAAATGTATGTTTTTCCCTATAACACATATGATGGAGGGAAGGTAAACAAACAAAAAGAACTGAGGAGATAAACATTGGAAGTGTCGGCTTAGTCGACTGACTTGGGGTTAAGTCGACTGATGCTCGTTCTGAAAGTGATTGTTTGATAGTTCCTCGAATAAAGATATTCTATTTTTGTGTAGACTCATGATGATGACTTGAAAATTTATATTCCCGTTGTCGTATGTAAGTATGAGCAATATGAATACAGGTTTAGAGTAGTAATTTCTCTAAAGAGCATGTTAATAACCGGGAAAAAAATTGTATTGTGAATGCTACTGAGCAAGGGGTATTATGTTTATGGAACATAAATTGGTATATACTGTTAATTGATATCATGATGCAAGAAATGTAAGTAAATTCCCCAAATTAAAATGGATCTGTCCAGTCGACCGATGCATGTGGCGAGTCGACTGATCTGGACTTAGAAATTATGCTGTTTGAAATATCCAGGACAGACGACTGATTACTGATCAGTCGACTGTTACGAGGATGATATTGTGAATAAGAATTGGGCGGGACAGGCGACTGGTAGTGTACTCAGTCGACTAACCCGAACGTTATGATAACCCTGTATGACTGTATAAGTCGACTGGTGCTCTTCCAAGTCGACTGTACAGAGTGAACTTTGGTATACTGGAATTCATGTTATTTTGCTGTTAGTAATGGTAAATCCTGTGATTTTAAGTCAATGAACTCTGTTATGGATGCATGAATTGTGTAAATGAATCATAGATGAGGATTGAGAATCAAATGAAATTATGAAATGTGAAATCATGATGAGGAAAGTCTGTGAGACTCTAAAATGAATTATGAGCTGATGATGCTCCTTTGGATATTGTGAATGTGAAATTGAACAGAAGAGTAGCTAAGTCTCCCCGGCAGCGTATGAAATGATATTGTGAATTAGACCAGGTTGGTCAAGTGTAATGAATGATGAGTCCGGATGATGGAGAGGCTAACTCTAGAGGTTGATTTTCATTCATGATTCTAATTAAGTTAATACATAGTGTGGAGGTGATGAAGGTGAGAGAAAAACATGAGTATGAGAGCTAGGGTACGGTGCGGGTATGTGAGCCGCAGAAAGCATGCTTGATGAGTCAAGACATGGCGCGGGCACAACTCAGTAATGATCGGACTCTAGTCACGCTTGTGGGATGTTTTGGTGACTGCAAGAGGAGTGTGTTCAGGGAGGAGGCTGAATTATCGCAGAATGCATGCTTGACGAGTCAAGACATGGCGCGAAATTCTACTCCAGGGGCCAGGATACATGCTTGTACTCATAGATTCATCTAGGATACTCATTGGAATTACAGTAGTAGAATAAGTCATGGCGGGGGATTGAACCCTACTAAAATGAAGATCGTTTAAGAGGCTTGCACTCGAACCTATGTAGTATGGGATGCATAGAATTCGAACAAGTATGCATTAGTGTCATAATTAACTAAGTAAATTGCATTAAGGATTTAAGTGCACAATCACGACACGACATCATTAAAAGTTCCCTTATTTGCATGCTTATGTTGAACTGGCTTGTGATTTGTAAGAAATGAGATTCATTATACTGTTTCTGGCATAGAGAGGATGGCCATGTATAATTATCGTCGGTTGAATAAACTGACGTACCCACAGTGTTTTATGCAGGATAATCACATGTAAAAGGAATGGATGCACAAAGAGTTCATTATATTGTTGTTCATTTATGTAAATATTGTACATTTTTGCTTCCGCTGTGTAAATTTAAATGTAACATGCTGTAACTCTGATGTAAAAGTAAAGATTTTAAATTCCTTGTAAAATTGTATGTGAAGAAAGCGAAAAGATCCTGAAGAACATCTCGAATTCAGTAAATTGGGATTCGGGGCGTTACATCAGGGATTTCTTCTTCTCCTCCCGCCTCTTGTACGTCTCCAACAACCCTCTCTTCATTCTCATCTTGTTGCTTTTATTCTTGAGATGGAGGTGAAGATGTAGTCTGTTGTTATCTGAGTTGTTGTTCCCGTTATTGTCCCATCACTGCAGCTGGCCTACCCTCACGCTCTTACGTCGCCCTCTTGGCGAGCTTAATGCTCTATCCAAACGTTCAGCCTCTCCCAAAATATCCAAATTGGTACGGCATGAAGAGAGCATCTTCTGAGCAATTTCTTCATAGGCGTGCTAGCATTACTTTTAATTACCTCTGTGCATTCTTTTGCCATGTCCATCGTATTATCAATCTAAAACCAAAAACCAAAAAAATATAATTAAACACATTCGAAAAAGTAAACAATTTAATGACTTTAAATATAACGAACATTTAACAAAATTTGAACATTATACTCACCAATATACGTATAGCTGAGGCCTTCGGTTGGAACATAGGTTGTGAACTAGAATAGACGGGTGGTGGTTCAATCTCCCTCTCCTCAATTACTCGCTGAATACCAGCAGGTAGTTCTGTATCGGAAGAGATGTACAAACGTGTATATGATCTGTACCATTGCATGTATTGTGCTTGCACCGTGCCATCGTACTCTGGAACATTAATAATTATAAGTTCAAACTGTCGTTCGTTCCATTCTGCAACGTGAACACGATGGAAATCTGCCCAATCATGAGTAGGCATACGATCGGTACCCTTCACGGCGTGTAACTCATGGTCATATAGGTTTGCGCACCTTGGGGGACTAGCTTGTTGAAGACCGAACTGCCAAAGATGGGGTCCCCCCAGCGAGGTGAAGGCAGGGATCGGCGGGTGATAAAATCCTGCCAGACTTGTTTCAGGTGGGTGTGCTTGTGTCGTGGAGGCACTGTACGAAGCTAAACTGACGTACTTACAATTTTGCTGGACCGAGCTTGTTTGTCGGCCTACCCTCCATGGTTGCTGGAGGGATTTGTTGTTTGTACGCATCATGTTGCTTCATGTATGTTTTATTTTTTGTATGTAGTTTGTACTCAGTACTCTGGGTTTGTTTCGTTAAGCTCTTATTAATGAAACAAGGTGGCCAGATTCCACCTTTTTCCTATAAAAAAAACGATGAGCTAGTATCCTTCTCAACAATAAGATAAAAGATCAATACATGCATGTAGCAATTATGTCAAAAGAAACACTAAAAGAAAAACTTGTAATATGCGATGAACCGTTCTAATTAATTAATTTTTTATATAGTAAACAATAAGACGTAATTTGGTCTCAAACGTGAGACCTTCATTCATTTATCACATACTCTTTACAAATTATCCCTAGTGCCACAAACTTTTATTTTATGTGAGTGATACTGTTGTAAATAATTATGTCGTAAATAAATTTGAACTTTAAGGATATTATGGTAACTATCAACAATTGAGTAAATGAATGATTAATATAACTCCTACTTAAAAATGATTGGTTGAGATTAAATGGTTAAATGTCTATAAATTACAGGTTGTTTACACATGACAACCGCAACTCTCCCATTATAATATTAGAAATTAGTGATTAAAGATTACATATTACAAATGAGCCATGCCTCATGTAAGCATCTCTACTCTACAACTACATGAGTTTGAGTTACATAGTTTATATCAGAGATTATGAGAGATTATGAGAGATAATAATTAGGGTTAATATCCTAGATTAAGGTACTTGAGATATTTACCCTAGGTATCAAGATTGGAATACCTAGACTACTATCACAAACCAGTATTTATAGGTACTGGGTTATAAGCCTACTCAACCTAGAGGTGGCAATCGGGCCGGGCTGGCTTAACCGGGGCCAGACCAGAGTTACAGTGCGGTCCAGTTCGATTTGGAAAATGACAAAGAAAGCCCGGTAACAGCCCGGCCTGCCAGCGGCCCGGCCCGCACCAGCCTGGGACCAGGTTGAACCGGTCTAGACTGGCCCGCGGGCCGACCGTTGCTGTTACCGTTGGGATTTTTTTCTTTCCAGAATTTATATTTATTAATTAGGGATTGTAAAATTACCAAAATACCCCCCAATGGATTTATACTAGCTAGTTTTTGGGGGTATTTTTGGAAATTAAAAATTTACATTTTCTATATATACAACCTCATTTCATTCGATTCTCTTTACAAATTCACTCAACTCTCTCTACTATCTATCAACTTTCTCAACAAAAATCAACAACAATCAACAACATTCAACTACTCTCTTTCAAGATTCAACAATCAACAACATTCAACTACTCCCCTTCAAGATTCAACATCAACAACATTCAACTACTATCTTTCAAGATTCAACAATCAACATCAACCAACAACATAAGCATCAACACTACAAGTTTCACAACTCTCTCTACCTTCATTCTTCAACAAACAATCTATGCTCATAAGGTATTTTAGTATTTTTATAATTTTTAGAATTCTAATTTTTTTTGTTATCATTTATTTCTCATAATTAGTTGGATTTTCTTGTTCTTGTTCTTGTTCTTGTTCTTGTTCTTGTTCTTCTTCTTCTTAGATTTTTTTTGGTAAATTGCTAAACATACACTAGAATAACGATTTTATAGTTGTTCTTTTAGTTGCTTTGTAGAATAATTTTCATAACATACACTACAATTAATTTTAAAACATACACTATAATTAATTTTCATAACATACAGTAGTTTATATGGCATCTAACCAATCACGTGGTAGATATAGTAGTCAAGAGTCCATTAGTAGTCGTCGCATTCCTACGTACCATTCCTCTTCCATATGTAGATAGTGAAGAAACACTTTACAATTATGATACTATTCATGATATTCATGAAACACACACGGAACAAGTAAAAGTAGCAGCAGAAGTAGAAGACATAGAACCACAACCATCGGAACAAGGCCCATCTCAATTACGTAAAACAAAAGGGATCAAATCCGAAATGCACAAATTTTTTGACTTTGTCCCTTCAAAAAATGATAAGAATGTAGGATTAAAATTTTGTAAGAAGTGTCAAATACCGTATAACTTTAAACTAGGATCAGGAACGGGTATACTTCAACGACACTTAAGTAAATGTCAACCCAAATTTTCTAAAGACACCCTCACACAACAAAAAATACACCATAAGACCAGCCAAATAGATAGTCACAACTACGATCACGTTCTCATTTGTAGATAAATGACTAAGTTAGTAATTAGAGATGAATTACCTTATTCATTTGGTGAAAGTAAGAATGTAGAGATCTTTGCACAAACTGCATTAAACTCCCACTATAAAAAAATTCCTAGGAATGTAGTAAAGGGTGATTGTAAATTAGTTTACAATGAGGCTAACGATTTTTTAGTAGCAACACTTACGTCACTAAACACTAGAGTTTCTTTGACATCGGGTGTGTGGGTAGGAGTGAATGGCATTCCAATGATGTGTGTAACATGTCATTGGATAGATTCTGATTTTTAAACGTTTTTCTAAAGATATTAGACATCGTTAGAATTCAACTTTTGATTTATTAAGTGTTGTTCTTCACTATCGTTTTAATCTTAGAGAATTTTGTATTACTATGAGTATGCAAGATTGTATGTTAGATGATGATTTTTGATTTTTTTTCGATAGTTTGTACAAATTTTTAGAACCTTTAATGATGCTACTATACAATTTTCAAGAACATATACATCTACATCTAGTGGCATTTTACTTGCAATTGTCACTATGATGACAACAATAAAAGATTTGGTAAATGACGCATTTATTGGAGAAATGGTTTATGCCGCTTATATTAAAATTTTAAAATATTTTCATCCCCTTCGTATGTTTTATTGTGTAGCTAGTGTAATGAATCTCATGATTAAGTTAGATGACACAAAATATCTAATTGAGATTTTTTATATTTATGTTCCATACGAAGAAATAAATGATTTTGATCATATTGTTTTCATTACAAAATTTAAAAATATTTTGAATAGTTTATATGATAGTTACGATATAATTTATTCATCTAACACTACACAAACACAAAGTGTTAGTGCTTCTTCTTCTTCTATATTATCAAAGGAAAATGGTCTTGCCACTAGTAGTATTTTAAATCTCTTAAAATCAAAAAAACCAAGAGCCAATTCACCAAATGAGTTGAATTGGTATAATGCACAACCTCCCATTGATGATGTAGTAGGTGTGTTTTCTTTTTGAAAAACTAATGAACATATTTTTAGTATTTTTTCTCACATGGCTAAAGATTTGCTAACGGTATCGGTGTCAACCGGTGCATCGGAAAGTGCTTTTTTTCTTGGTGGCAGGATTATGAGTCCGAACAGGAATCACTTGACGGCAAAGAATTTGGAGATGTTGATATGCACCGAAGATTGGATGAAAGCGGAGAGAGGACTCAAGACTTACAAGAATCACAAAACGGATTAACAAGTAGCAACGAGTGAAGAAATTGTAGAATTTAATTTGTATAATGTATTATAAATAATTGGGAATTAGGGGGATGAGATTCTGTATTTAGGTTAAGTAGAAGTGCACAACAATAGTCCAATGCCTTCTCTTCAATCTAAATAAAGGTCATCTCGATCTCGAAATTTAAATAATTCTCTTGTTTTGTAATTTTATCTAATTTGTATGAAATTGTATTCATGAACTTGATTTTATTTAACCTCATGTAATTTATCAAATCAATTAAAATTTGGTTTTAATTTATTTTATTTATTAGTCCTTTGTAATTGTTATGAAATATTGAAATTAACATTTAATACTTGATCTTTCATCTTCCTAAAAAAATGCACTAATTAAACCGGCTTGCCCCGGCCCCCACCCTAGGGACCGGGGGCTAGGTCCGGGATAAGATTTTCACAAAGAGGCCCGACTCGGCCTGACCCGCATTTTGGGGGAGCCCGACCCTTGTTGGTCCGGGACCGGGCAAAGCCTGGGCAGTCCCGGCCCGAATGCCACCCCTAACTCAATCCAAGTTCCAATATCCATACAATTGTACATATAATACACGTGTTATGCATATATACATATTATTATTTATATAGAGAGAATATATCCATATATCCAACAGTTTAGTTAGCGTAAATTATTATACTCCTCCATAAAGCCAATGAATTCATTAGAGTTCCGATCATCTTAGATGCACTATTTCTACTACTAATTAATTTGTGACCATTCACGAAAAGGATTCAAACCCGACAGTGGTAGAGAAGTTTACAAGGTCATGTTTCCTTAAGTTTACTACACACTTCAAGTGAACAAACTTACATCTAGGAGTATAATTTCTTTCATATTTGTACTGAATTTCAACCCATTTAGATCCGACCCTTACCCACTAGTCTTGACGGATCAAGGACCCCGATAACCCACTGAATTTCAAGACAAAGCTACACCTTGGTGAACTCACCACGTACATGCACCTCCTCCATCTCTTCCATCTCCCAAAGCACCCTAAAAAACCTATCCACATGACATGGCAGCTCAATCGGGCCTCCGCACGTGTACCCGTATTCACGCTCCGCCTCATCGAGCAACACCTTAAACAAGGGGTGGTTCACACACTTGGTCCGGATGACAATCCGCTCCTTATCGGGTCCAACATGGACGACAAAGTAGCCTTTTGGCACGACGGGTTTGGGTATATTGTTCTCTTGGTGATGGCTTTTTCTTCGACCTAGCGATTTGCAACGCTCCAAAGTCCTGACTGCCAGACTTTTCTTTGGTACTTTACCTGCACTATCCATCGGAAAACAGGTTAATTAATTAGGATTAGTATGATTTTGGAAATTAAGTTACGGTTTGTTTATTTCTCTAGTCTCGATCGTGAACTTGGGAAAAACATAGCTTGGGCTTGTGGAATAACCGAGTTACTTATCGGTTTTAGTTATATTTCTAAATGAAAATGCGAGAAATTAGAAAAAGTGGTGGAGAGAATATAACCAAGGCCGGACTCTTTAGGACTGGAGATGAAAAACAAAATAAAATAACAGAATGATTGAATGAACGAAAGGGTTTATAATAAGGGAAGAGAGGAGCAAGAAGCCAAGGTTCAACTAAGATCGAGTAGAAGAATTCCCTATAAAATTTATTATTAAAAAAAAAAAAATAGAATAGTTGAAGAAGCTACACAAGCTGAAGGCTAGGGTTTGTAAGAGGGAGTTGGCATTAGCTAGGGAATGCTTATATACCAGTTCTTTCGTTGACTGTGTCTGTGCCCCAAAATTTATGGGAAAATTTTGTTTGTACCCCTGTACAAACTAACTTTTTCTTATTTCCATCTAAAATTAAAAATTATGTGTATCCCTCATTTAAAATATATATAATAATAATAATAATAATAATAATAATAATAAGACAAACAAAATACAGCCTTACATACTTGATACCTTTAATCTTATATACTTGAAACCTCTAACATCCACCCTAACTAATACTACAGACTTTCTATATTTTAGTAAACAAAAATCATAAATGGATGAGATATGTAAAGGAATGCATATGCCTGGAGAATTAATCATAAATGGATGTGGGGTTTCGACGACATTTTCCATACAGTCAATCAGTCATGATGATTCTTGAGGAGAGAGTGATGGCATCTATGTATATATCACGACTCCTATGTTATCATACATGTATATATAGGGATTGACTTCTGTGTATGGCTCTTTTCTTTGTATGCATGCATCTATAGATGTAGTTTTAAGGATAACTTCTGACTTTGATATAAAGTGCTAGCTAGAACTGGCTAGGGATTAGCCATGGGAGTACTAGACATATATATATATATATATATATATATATCTTGAAAGTGATAACTATCTTCGATGCGAGGTCTTTCTTGTGAAGGCTCTGTTAGATTTTTAGGAGAATAGAAATACTGTTCTTCTTATTGTTCTCTAGGATTCTTAATTAGCGAATTTGTACAAGTAGCTAAAGAACTAAACTGATAATCTCAGTATATAACTCGAACCTTGCAGCTAGGAGGAAATTTACCCTTATATATCATATATAAGTGCTAAATTTAATTTCACTGAATTAATATATTAATTATCATATCATTATCAACTTATAAAAATCGATTCTTAGACTAACAAGGTTCTTAATTACTTGTTAGATTAGTCTTTTTGCTTGCTGTGTTCTTTAGTCTTTACTATTGTAACATGAAATAGTTTGTGAAGCATGTTTTTCTTATTGCTATTGTAATATATGCAATACATATATTTTTACTCTTCATAAGCAACTTGAATATTAGCAAAAATCATTAAATGTTGCTGCTAATTTCGGTGTGGGTGCAAATAGATGATTTGTGAATTTTTACGGAAACAGTAAAAGCGAACCTGTTGACTTCTTTCCGGTGCTTGACTGTTTCTTGCCGCTGTCGTTGACCTGCAAAAAGTTCGAAACACCGGGATGGATCCCGGCGACGAATTCTCCGACGTTCAAGTCAGTAATCAGGAAGATTATGAAAGAGCGCTTTGTAGAAAAAATATTGATTACCTCTTTATGGTGAGGGAGGAGGGGTATTTATAGTCGCCTTTAGAGACAGTTTAGAGATAATCATCTATCTCTATGTCCCGGTGTTTTTAGATAAGAAGAGAGTTTAACTCGTTTCATGATAAGAGATATGGTTTAAACCGTCTCTTAGAGATAACCATGAATTTGAATTACTCTTTAAATATCTTGGACTGGTTTGTAATGGGCCGTCACCCTTACACAGTAAGACAGATCCATTTTTGGGTTATCGGACTTAGAAACGACCCAGTTCCCATTTCGGATCCGTTTGTGGTGGGAAAATGATCGTTTTACCCACGAGGGCTTCAAGATTCGTGCCCGATTTGAACGGTCCAGATTTAATCCTACTTTTAGCCATATCACGAGCCCCCCATTCCCGAAGACTGAGCTCGACAGGTTTTGAGGAGTAGTTTTCTTGTTTTAATTGCGTACAGGATTGTATCGAAGTTCTCGGGTGTGTTAGAATCTCGTACTGGATGAAACAGTGTCCATCCGAGTTCATAGACTACTCAGAATTGTGTTAAAGTCTTTCCATAATCTCTTGTGATATTTCTCGATTTTTTCCCAATTTGTTAATTATTTACGAATTATTTATTCAATTTACGAAGTAACAATTATTTTCCGAAAAAAATCTTAATTAATTTATCTAATTAACAATTATTTTTCAGAAAAATCAGAAACATTTTTGCTGAACTTATAATTATTTTAAAGAATTTTTAAATTAATTTTTTTCGAATTTTTATTCATTTTTTCAAAATTTTAAATAATTAATTCGATTTAATAATTAAATAAAGGAAATAAATTACCTTCGTTAAATCTAGACCGTTGACCACGCGTCGGTTCGCACGTCGATGCTATTAGATGGCTGTGATGAGGGAATCAAGTGGAGAGGTCTGAGGCGCTAGTCTTGATCCAGTGCACATCGGGAGGCAGAGTTCTTTGGCCATATTTCGTTTGGAGACGCGTCTGCTCAGATTTTAGATCCAAGTGACGTGGCAAGATCTGAGTTGTTGATCTTGATCAGGCTCGCATCGGGAGGTAGATCTGTTCGAATTTTGGATCCGAACGACATGGCAAGATCTGAGCCATTGATCATGATCAGGCTCGCATCGGGAGGCATATCTGTTCAGATTTTGGATTCGAACGACGTGGCAAATCTGAGCCGTAGATGATGATCAAGATTGCATCGGGAGGTAGATCTGTTCGGATTTTGGATCGGAACGACGTGGCGAGATCTGAGCCGTATATCATGATCAAGCTTACATCGGGAGGCATATCTGTTTGAATTTTAGATCCGAATGACATGGCAAAATCTGTGCCATAGATCATGTCCAAGCTCGCATCGAGAGGTAGATCAGTTCGGATTTTGGATCTGAACGACGTGGCGAAATCTGAGCCATAGATCATGATCAAACTCGCATCGAGAGGTAGAACTGTTCGGTTTTTGTATCCAAACGACGTGGCAAAATCTGAGCCGTAGATCATGATCGAGCTCGCATCGGGAGGCAGATCTGTTCTCTAGTTTTCGTCTGGGGGCACGTTTGTCCGGTTTTTGGTACTGAATGACGTGGATGGGTCGGCAAAGTGACACGTGGCATTTTGACCGTTGACCATTGACCAGCCAATTATTTTCTCTGATTTTTCGATCGGGGACACGTTTGTTCGGCATATGACACCGAGCATTTTTTATGGATCGGATGCTCGGCACGTGTCACAGTTTGACCGTTGACCGGTCAACAATGTTCTTTGGTGTCGTTTCCTTATCTTTTAGCCTTTCTATCTCATGGGCTTTCCCTACCCTTGGGCTTTTCAACTGCTTTGAAGGCACAAGAAGTTCAAGAGTCGCCTCTCCATCTATAAATCTTTCACCCCCCTTCTCACTTCTCACTTCTTACTTCTCAGAATTTTCTTAGCTTATATTGGAGTTGTCAGAGCATTCCGGCGATCTCTCTCTTTCCGGCCAGTATTCCGACCGTAGACATCGCATCCAAGGTAAAAATATATATTTTATTCATATATATTTATTTTATCAAGGATGTCTATAGTGTCTTCCGGAGGAGAGACCTCCCCCTCAGGACAGGTCGGAGATAAGTCACTCGCCATCCCGAGTAGGGAAGACCGTGGGAAGGAGGTGGTGGGATCTGTTATTGTCGAAGAGATTGTAGAGAGCCGACGAGGTGTGGGGGAGCTCGGTAGGCTGTTGAGCATCTTATCAAGCCTTGGCCGAGTTAGAGACTATTTCGCCGATCTCCTACCTCGATTCGAGCATGGTATGGCACGTTTGTACGAGG
The DNA here is from genome assembly GCA_017893485.1 of Hemerocallis citrina. Lineage (NCBI taxonomy): Eukaryota > Viridiplantae > Streptophyta > Magnoliopsida > Asparagales > Asphodelaceae > Hemerocallis > Hemerocallis citrina. The sequence continues at coordinate 293,333,284 of CM030362.1, forward strand.
AAAGTGAGCCTCACGAATGCTCGTAGGTTGATCACATCCCTACAATTCTCACGGAGAAAAGCCTGCGCGTAATCTGAGGTTGCTTCATGATTCCGAGGGAGTACGAACTTATACTACCGGGACCAGGTATCAGAGTTTGTACGCCAATCTCCCCCGATGCCTGTTTCTTCTCTTTTGATGCTTTCCACGCGGGGCTTCGTCTTCCTCTCCCCCCGTTTACCGCCGAAGTTCTACGATGGTTCAGCCTAAGCCCCATCCAATTCATGCCGAACATGTGGAGACATGTGAAAGGATTCATCCTTCAATGTTAGGCGGCGGGGATCGTGTAATACCCCGCAAAATTGAGTTATGACAATTTTGCCCCTCGCATGTTACGCACGTGTATTTTGTACCGTTACGGGTAATATCCGTAACGTACTTCAATACGTATTTTGTATTCCGACTATTTATGCATTTCTTGTCTTCTCGAAATCCTATTTGAGCCAACTCAAATATTAATTTTCAATCTTTATATTTTTACGTGTATTGCACGTGTTATCGATGCATATGTCAATTATGTATATTCTACCGTTATGTGTAATATTTTCGATGTGTTTCAATTATTTATTTTTATAGTGTGTTCGAATTCATTTGATAAACAGAAATTCTTTTTTCTCCTATTTTGATTAAAATATTTTTATACGTATGGTGCACATGTTTTTTATGTACGTATTGATTACGTTGTGGAATATATAAAAGTTTATGAAATATATCTTTTGTATGTTGTATTATTTATAAACATTTCCCCATCGATGAAATTTATTTTGTATTTTAATATTTTTACGTGCGACGCACGTGTCTGTAGTGCACGTATTAGTTACATTCTCTTTCAAAATAAAACTCATGAAGTATATGTGTGTCTATTTTTATTCATGCATAAAAACTCTAATTTTTAATTAAATCAAACCAAATTTTAAATACATATTATGTATATTATCATATGTTTTAATTCAAAAATAAAATAACTAAATATTTAAGGTGTACACTAAGCACGTGCATGTGCACACCCCAAAATGAGCAGCCGTTGGAGGCCTTGACTAGGTCATAGAGAGTGGGGGGAGTGGAATAGTAAATATTACTTAGTGAAATTAATTAAAATTAAAATAATTTATATTATTTCATTAAAAATCCATCCTTTTATAACCCCCCCCCCCCCCCCCCCCCCCCCCCCCAAAACCCAAAAAAAAAAGTATAGGCAGTGTTTCTTTTGGGTTACTGTTATTGGCTTTGGTGGGGAGCCTTTTCGTGCTTGCTTTGGGATTTTTGGTGTTTTGTGAAGGATATTTGCTAGTATACTCTTTTATAAGGTGAGTAATTTTCTTACTTTTTAGATAAATTGCAGTATGCATGTTCAATTAGTTGTGATGATTATGTAGCATGAATTCTTAGACTTTTAGTGTGGTTATTTTTACATGTTGTATTGATCTTGTTAGTAGTAACTGAATGCTAGATGGAAGGAATCTTATTAATTGTCATGTTAGTAACTTGAAAATACAAATAGAGTTATGGAGGTATTGTTGGGTACATGTTAGTGTGCCATGAGTGGGTTGCACGAATTGGAAATGATCTTTTATGCACAAATTGTTAAATTATACAAATAAGTTGGGTAAACAATAGGGAGAGTTGTAGATTAATGGGAAATGAAATATTCTCATGAAATTGATAAAGAGAAGAAGGAGAAAAAATATGAAATCTTGAATTGGGGTTGAAAGAAGTAGTTTTATTAATAAATAAAAATGTATGGTTATGTTGTTTCAAAAAAAATCACCATTTTGCAATATGTATGTATAAAAATTATTTTTATTGTGGTTAAAATTAGTAGATAAACATTTATGGAGATTGTAGACACAATTTGTAAACTATTAAATTGGGAAAACAAATAAAATCATAAAATATATGAGAAGTTAAAATAGAAGAATGAACAGAAACTGGGGTTATAAATAATAAAACCCAATAGCAATCAGCTTGGACGCTTGTCATGAGTGGCTAGTGGTTGTGTGACTGCGCCTGGGCTTGCCACGTGGCACCACTGGTGCTTTGGGTCCTGGGTTCGAAACTGCTTCTGCACAGAAATGTGCATTTTCGACATTTTGAGTTTTTTTTGTTTTTTGTTTTTTTTTGGGGGGGGGGGGGGGGGGTGACCTTTTAAAATTTGGAGAAAATTACAGGATTAATTCTAGATGTTATTTAGACAATTAGAGATAATTTCTCACTGTTTTGAGTATATAATGGGAGCCTAAAAATTTATATTCTTGCTAAGGAGTTATGTGTTAATATTATAATAAGAAACATATTTGGATTGAGTAAATTGATTAAAGAAATTGAACACTTTTAAGAGATATTGTGAATACGACTTTTGGGCTTAGGAAAAATAATTGAAGTTATTGAATGATTGAATTAAAATACGAACAAGAGTTTTTCTAGTGAATTGTTTTATTAATCTATAGAATTTGGTATTAGAAAATTTGAATTCAAACTATACTTGGATAATGTGAGAAACTTTATTAATCAAAGAATGTGAGAAATTGTTGAAGTAAATAATTTCGGCGAATTAACTAAGGTTGCGTTTGACCTATCTTTTTTTGGGCTTTAATGCTACTTCAGAAGGAGAAATCAGAAAATAGTGCTTTAAAATTAAAAGCTGAAGCTGTTTGGATAGTCTATTTTTTTTAACTTCAAAGCTACTTTTAAGCTAGAATGGAGGGCGGCAGTGCGAGAATGGAGGCGGGGGCACGAGATTTAGAGGCGGGGACACGAAAATGGGAGGCGGCAGCACGAGAATGGAGGGCGGCGAGGGCGCGACGATGGGAGGCAACACGAGAATGGCATCACGAGAATGGCAGCGCAGCGATGGGAGGCGGCGGCGCGAGAATGGCAGCACGGCGAGAGAATGGCAGCGCAGCGAGGGAAGGCGGAGGATGTTCGACGAGGGAAGGTGGTGGCTGTTAGGGTTAATGGAGAGGTTTTGATATGTGGGAAGGGGGAAAAAAGAGAAATGTAAAAAAAAAAAAAGGAGAAGCCAGAAGTTGCTCTGGAGGGCTTCTATCAAAACTCATTTTCTTCACTAAAATTAAGCTACTTCTCCTTCTGTAGAGCTTTTCATGGGTATCTGTTTGGCCCAGCTTCTCCTTTTAAAGGAGAAGAGAATCTAATTTTAAGCTGGGCCAAACACACCCTAAGTGTTAGTCTTCAAGAAGTTGATTAAAAGGATTGTCTTCCAATGTTAATTATTGCATGGCCTAAAATTGTGAAGAAAGTGAATTAAGTGAATAATTATTGAATAAATAACGAGAGATTTATGTTGAATTTAGTCATGACCTAATTGATATACCCACGAGGTGGAAAGATGGAGTGCCGAAGAGGACAAAGTACGAACCTGTCCTGAGTCCCGAGGAGGACGAGATTGTCAGGACGCTTTTAGATCGGCCTTCCCTAGATTAGAGAGAAGTGACAGAAGAACATCTGTTCGGGGTGTTGGGGGGGGGGGGGTCTTAGTCCGATCAACCCGAGTATGTGTCTTTAATTATCTTTCTTTACTTGTCTTTGTCTGCGCTGCTATATCTTGTGTTTTAACTGACCTGTGCCTTCTCTTGCAGAGGATCCCGATATGGACTTTGATTCGATGGTCTTGAATCGAACGACGCTTAGTGGGAAGGCCCCCGATGAGAGGAAGAGGAAGAGAGTAACAGTGAAATTCTCCGCTTCGAAGGCTACCCGGGGTCAGTCGAGCGAATCTCCTGTGGTGGACCTTGGATCGCCGCCACTTGCCCCGATCGTTGCTTCGGCCGGGGCCTTTACTCTAAGGGCAGCTCTCGCTCTTGAGGCACCCCCCCCCCCTGACTGCCGCCGTATAGACCATTCTGACGAAAGAGAACAAGAGGCTTTTTGTCCCGGACTGGCATGTGATGAAGCACGACAGTTTTCGGGGTGACTCGGCTTCTTGCATGCAGGCGATCAATCACCTCACGACCCCAAAGGACCGAGTAGCAATGGACGCTGGGTCAGTTGGCAGCAACGTCCTTGAGATCGCTAGGGCCAACATGACGGTAAGCTCTTCTTCTCTGATTGGTTTCTATTGTTCTATACTTGATGAATGTGGACTTAAACTCTTTTTTTCACAGATCACTTGCCACTTCGGCCAGTTGATGAAGCAAATTTCCGAACAAGAGAAAGAACTGAAAGCGATGAGCGAAAAAGATAGGGCAGTGCGTGCTAAGTCTCAGAAGCTGCTCGACGTGATGACTCACTTGTCTGAGATGCAGTAAGGGCAGATTGTGCTCTTGGAATCGACCCTTGCCAAGTCGAAAGAGTAGATTGCTCAGTTGGACCAACAGCTGATCCGAGAGAGGGAAAAAGCTACCGCGGAGAAGGATGAAGCGGTGAAGGTCACTCAGGATGAAGCAAAGGGCTACCTCTGAGGGAACATGGAGAAGGCGTACGTCAGAGCCCTTCTTCACATGAAGTCACGAACTCCCGGGTTCAAAACTTCAGGGTACACTCTTTATGCCCCCATCCACGAAGGTGTGGAGGAGGACGCGGACGAGGACGACGAAGAGTTCGAGGAAGAGGAGGAAGGGCCGCACTGGACCCCCTGTCTGCCATAGTGGTGGCCCCTAAAGCAACTGAAGAGGTCGATTAGGAGCTTACTCCCCCCGGGGCTCAGTCGATTGAGGTCGATCCTTGAACTCTCTTCATCTTCTTATATTGTAGTTGTCTTTATTTTTGAATTTGTATGGATGCCTTTGAGCAGACTAGCCACCGCTAGTTGTATCTCTTACTTTTGCAATGAAAATAGTTTCCGATCTATAAGACTTGATATATTTTTTTTTTGCACAATAAATTCTATCTTGTGGACTTGCCATTTTCGATAGAGTAATCTATCAGTCTATCTTGTAAACAGGTCATTGTGTATGAGGTCGGTGAGGAGTCTCGTCTTCGCTCTAAACTTCTGGTGGCAGAGCTAGGGCTTTCTCGCTCACGAGAGAGGCTTTCCAAGTCAGATACGGAGCTCGGTCATTTGAGGAGAGTCTTGGCTCGCCGAGATGTCAAAACACGGCGTGAAGACAAGATACTTCGAGATGTGCCCCCTGAGGGCGTCGAAGATCACAGTCCGGTGGCTATAGAGAAACCTTCAAAACTTAGAGCTCTTCGCCTTTTTATGTTTGAGGTTACAACTGAAAGAGGCGAACTGAAGAACGTTTTGCTTGAGAAGAGTTTCGAAGAAGCCCATCTCAGAAGGACGATCCTTGAGTTCTTGCAGGGTGGTAGTGCGAGTGGTGTGCCCCATTTGATGTTTAGGGTGATGGACAATTTTCTCAAAGAGAGGCTTCTCGAATTAGAGGCAGAGAATCTTCGTTTAAAGCGTCTCTCCGAGGGGGACAATGTCAGGAGCACTTCTTGCTCTCGCGAAGAGCAAGCTCAAGGGAGGCCTTTTCATGAACTAGCTCTACCATTGCCTGAGGCCCCAAGGAACCCTGACAATGCTTAAAGTGGCATGGACGGCTCCTTGAGTGGGGCGTCGATTGGTGAAGTAGAGAGGGTCGTAGGCCCCAATGGTGCAACTCCCTCCGTGGGATTGGACATGACTTCAGATCGATCAGGAGAGAAGTTTAAAGCTGGTGCTTCCGTCGGAGGTTGCAAACCGCTCGTGTCTTTGAAGAGGAGTACCCCTCTGCCACGAAAGGGCTAAATTGTCGGCAGTTGACTATTGCAGCGTTGCAGTGGCTTTATTCGTCCAATAGTTATTGCACCTTTTTCGTAGAAATTTTTGACCATGTTTTGTCCCACTTCCTGCGTGTAACGACCTCTCTCATCATCTTTTTATCAAGAATTTTGACTAAGTGTTAGAGTGCCATTTTCTTGTAATGGCCTTGTCTTATAACACTTGTAATTTTTTCAGCATTTGTGAAATGAATTTTTGTTTTTTGTTGGAGAGCCGTTTTTCTAAGATCTCGATAACACTTATCATTAGAGAGTTTTTTCAACAGTTGTGGGAGCAATTCCGAATGATGAGCTGCTTTGCACTTGCTCATTTGCGAGTGACTAAAGCGGCGTCGAACCAAGTGTTGGACTCCGAATTTGTTGTTTTAAGAGTTTCAAAAGGTTTGGGAGCAATTCCAAATGGCGAGCTACTTTGCACTTGCTCGTTTGCAAGTGGCTAAAGTGGCGTCGAACCAAGTGTTGAACTCTGAACTTGTCGTTTTAACAGTTTAAACAGTTGTGGGAGCAATTCCGAATGACGAACTACTTTGCACTTGCTTGTTTGCAAGTGGCTAAAGCGGCGCCGAACCAAGTGTTGGACTTCGAACTTGTCATTTTAAGAGTTTCAACAGTTGTGGGAGAAATTCCGAATTGTGAGCTACTTTGCACTTGCTCGTTTGCAAGTTTCTAAAGCAGCGTCGAACCAAGTGTTGGACTCCGAACTTGTCGTTTTAAGAGTTTCAACAGTTGTGGGAGTAATTCCGAATGGCGAGGTACTTTGCACTTTCTCGTTTGTAAGTGGCTAAAGCAGCGTTGAACCAAGTGTTGGACTCCGAACTTGTCGTTTGAGAGTTTTTGTACTTATAGTGTACGCTCTGAGGCAAGACAATCAGGATTTAGACAATAGTTTTTTGGAAAAGTAAGCTGCTTTGAGCGGCTGCTTGTAAGTTGGCTACTTCTAAGTTGCAAGCCTTTATTACATAGAAAATACAACTAAATGGAAGAAAAACATGGAGAAGTGTTTTAGGCAGTAGTTTCTTCGAGCGGTGCTTGAACACCCTCTTGGTACTTTATCAAGCGCTCCGCATTCCAAGTTCTTGGTATCTCCGGACCCCTCGGATTTGCAAGTCGGTAAGTTCCCGAACGAACCACTTTGGAGATCCTATATGGTCCTTCCCAATTTGGAGAGAGTTTGCTCTTGTTACGAAGAGCTGATATTGCTAGTTTTCATAAAACTAGATATTCTTCCCTCAGATTGGTAGGGCGTACTTTCTGATTGTAGAATTTTTCAACTCTCTGTTTGTATGCCTACTGTCGTATAAAGGAGTGCTCACGGACCTCGTCTATAAGATCGAGATCACCTCTGAGACTGTTGGAGTTTTGTTCTTCGTCAAACGCTATCAGGCGAGGGGAGGGTAAGCCAACTTCAAGAGGAATAACAGCCTCGGAGCCGTAGGTGACATTGAAGGGAGATTCTCTAGTGGGGGTTCTCTTAGTGGTCCTGTAGGACCATAGCACATTTGGGAGCTGCTCGACCCACAAACCTTTGGATGCTCTATTTAGCCTTTGGTGGAGGTCCGTTAAGATTTTCTTATTTGCATTTTCCGCCTGACAGTTGGTTAGCGAGTGGGAGACAGAAGAGAATCGTTGCTGAATGCTCATGTCGGCACAGAACTGCTGAAATGTTGCCCCTGTGAATTGTATTCCATTATCAGTAACTACGTTTCGGGGGATACCGAATCGGCAAATGATGTTTCTCCATAGGAACTACTGGACCTTGTTCTCAGTAATCGTAGCAAGTGGTTCAGCTTCAACCCACTTAGTAAAATGTCGATTGCTACTATGATAAATTTTCTTTGCTCGGTAGCTGGTGGGAAGTGTCCAAGGATATCCATTTCCCACACAGTGAAGGGGATTGGGCTGGATAAGGAACGAAGCTCGGCTCAGGGCACCCATTTGATGGATGCGAACTTTTGACAAGAAGTACAGTGGCAGACATGAAGCTGAGCATCTCTGATGAGTGTGGGACAATAGTAGCCATCATTGAGGATCTTTTGGGCGAGGGATCTCGCTCCAATATGGGTGCCACAAATCCCTTCATGGACTTCCTTAAGGGTGTACTGGGCCTCTTCAGGGGATAAGCACCGAAGATATGGTTGGCCATCAACTGGAGTATACGAGCGCTTGTACAAGACCCTTTTGATGATAGCGTAGCATTCTGCTTTTGTTCGGATTTTTCTTGCTTCTTTCTGATCTGCTGGAAGTATGCCCCCCTCGAGGAATTAGAACAATGGTTTCATCCAGTTCTCCCCCGGTGGTGGGGGAGGAATCATCATGAGTTCATAATGTTCTTCCTCGATGCTCGGACGGTGGAGAACTTCAATAAGGACAGTATAATCGAGTCCTTCAAGAGACGAAGAGGCTAACTTGGACAGGGCATCTGCTTGGCCATTCTCCTCTAGTGGTATGTTAATAACTTCAGACCATTGGAATGCGCTTAGAAGCCGCTTGACCCGGGCGATATATTTATCCATTCGATCATCTCTAGCCTCGTATTCCCCGAGGACCTGATTAACTACTAGTTGAGAGTCGTTGTATACTTTCACATGGAGAGCCCCTACTTTTCGGGCTAAGAACAAGCTGGCTATTAGGGCCTCGTATTCAGCTTCGTTGTTGGAGGCTCGAAAATTTATGCGGAGAGAGTACTGGAGGATGAAATCATCTGGTCCCATTAGGATAACACCCACCCCGCTTCCTTCGAGGCATGAGGATCTGTCGACATAGACGCTCCAGAATGGGGGGTCTCTATCTTCCTCAAGAGGGTCCAGAATTGTGCTTTCGACTATGAATTTGGCGAGGGCTTGGGCTTTGATGGCTGCTCGCGGCTGGAAAATTATGTCATATTGGCTCAATTCGATAGACCATTTCATGTGTCTTCCTGAGCTCTCTGGTTTGTGCAATATCTGCTTCAGCGGTTGATCGGTGAGAATGGTGATGGAGTGGGCTTGGAAATAAGGTCGGAGTTTGCGAGTGGCCATTATCAGAGCGTAAGGCATCCTCTCAACTTTTGAGTAGCGGAGTTCGGCGCCATGGAGGACTTTACTGACGTAATAGATGGGCTTTTGTGCTTTATTTTCTTCTTTTACAAGAACTGCCCTTAGAGTCTGCTCTAAGTAGTAAGATAGAGGTATAGTAGTTCTCTAGGCTCAGGCTTGCTCAATAACAGGGGGTTAACTAAATAGGTTTTGAGATGTTCGAAGGCTTCTTCCTGCGGTTGTCCCCATTCAAAACTTTAGCTCCTCGAAGAGGGAAGGCAATTCTCTCCTGACTTAGAGAGGAAACGTCTGATGGCTGCGAGGCGACCCGTGAGCTTTGAAAAAAGTACCCCTTTGGCACGACGGGGTTATCATGGTGATGGCTTTTTCTTTAACCTAGCGATTTGCAACACTCCAACGTCATGACTGTCAGACTTTTCTTTGGTACTTTACCTGCACTATCAATCGGAAAACAAGTTAATTAATTAGGATTAGTATGATTTTGGAAATTAAGTTACGGTTTGTTTATTATTCTAGCCTCGATCGATCGTGGACTTGGGAAAAACATATATAGCTTGGGCTTGTGGAATAACCGAGTTACTCTTCGGTTTTAGTTATATTTCTTAATGAAAATGTGAGAAATTGGAGAAAATGGTGGCAAGAATATGACTGTTGCCACTGAATCTGGTGTGGAGGCAATAGACAGAATTTTTAGATTCGTAGGAACTCGAACAGACTGAATATGACTTCTTCCCTCATTGACAAATTGACTCCTTGGTGCTCCCGCGGACCTGCACAAACGTTCAAAATACCGGGATGGATCCCGACGACGAACCCTCCGACGCATTTGTCAATATCAGAAAAAGAAAAGGGAAAGAGCGTGAGTAGACAAAGAGTGATCACCTGTGACAGTAGGAGGTAGGGGGTATTTATAGTCGCCGTGGGGATCTGTTTCAGGATAAGAATGCATCCCTACTTTCCGGTGCGGGGTGGTTAGAACCACCCCCTCAGGATAAGGACGAGCCAGGATTTTCTCCTATCCTGTTGAACTGGTGCTTAACAGGTTCTGACCTGCTCTCAGTCGAACGGATCCGTTCACGGGTTATCGGGTACAAGAGGAGGGACCCGGTTCCCATTTCTGACCTGTCTGTAGTTGAAATTACCATCTTGCCCTTGTAACTTTAAAATTCATGTCCAATTTGAATGGTTCCGATTTAACCCTATTTTTAGCCATATCACGAGCTCCCCACTCACAAAAACTGTGTGTCACGGCCTTTGGGGAGTAGTTTTGTTGTTTTAATGGTGTACAGGGTTTTATCGGAGTTCTCAAAGGGTGTTCGAATCTCGTTTGAGGGGTGATGGTGCTCTTCTGAGTTGGTAGCATGCTCAAAGTTTCTTCTTGGCTCTTCTGGATTTTCGGTGATTTTTCTCGATTTTTAAATTATTTTTCGGATCATTTATTCAAGTTTGCGAAGCGATGATTTATTTTCAGGAGCATTAATTAATTATTCTAACTAATAATTATTTACCCAGGGGCTCAAAAAGCTTTTTCCGAATTTATAATTATTTTTTAGAATTTTTAGTTAATTTTCCTGAATTTTTAATCATTTTTTCCAATTTTTAAATAAATAATTCGAATTAATAATTAGAAAAAATAATTTTAATCACCTATTTACGATGTGGCGCGATCTGGATCGTCCATCAGCCTTGGGTGTGAAGATTTGGATGATCGGACGGCGGATCAGCACTCGACGATGTGGATCAATCTGAGGCATTGATCAGATCGTGGCACAAATCTTGAGATGAACCGATGGATCGAGTGGCTCAGCAGCTTTTTCTTCGTATGAGCAGCTCGGTGCGCCAGTCGCTCGGATTCGGATTCCGAGCGACGTGGCACAATCTGGAGCGTCAATCTGGCATCGGCACGAATATCTTGACGATCCTATGGTGGATCTGTATTCGACTATGCGGCTGAATTAGGGATGCTCGTCAGGTTGTGGCACAAATCTTGAGATGATCAAACAGCTTTCTTGGTTCGGCAGCATTTTTTCTGTATGAGCAGCTCAGTGCGCCAGTCGCTCGGATTGGGATTCCGAGCGACATGGCGCAATCTTGGCCGTCTGATGAAGATCAGGTACGAATCTCGAGGCAAGAGACGTGGATCTCGAGAAAATGTGATTTTTGTCATCGCAGCAAAATCTGAGCCGTCTGATTGAGATTTAGGCGCGAATCACGAGGAGAAAGTTATTTTTCTCCAATACGCAGCTCGGTGTCACAGTTGCTCAGATTTGGGTTCCGAGCAACATGGTACGATCTGGACTGTCTGATGAAGATCTGACGCGATTCACGAGGCAAAAAGGCGTGGATCACGAGAAAACGTGATTTCTGTCGACGCAGTGAGTTCTGAGCCGTCTGATTAAGATCGAGCGCAAATCACGAGGAGAGAGTCATTTTTCTCCAATACGCAGCTCGGTGTCCAAGTTGCTCGGATTTGGGTTCCGAGCGACGTGGCACGATCTGGTCCATCTGATGAAGATCAGGCACGAATCACGAGTCAAAAGGCGTGGATCATGAGATAACGTGATTTCTGTCGACGCGGCGAGGTCTGAGCCGTCTGATTAAGATTGGACGCGAATCACGAGGAGAAAGTCGTTTTTCTCCAATACGTAGCTCGGTGTCCAAGTTGCTTGGATTTGGGTTCCGAGACGATGTGGCACGATCTGGGCCTCATGAGAAAACGTGATTTCTGTCGACGCGGCGAGATCTGAGCTGTCTGATTAGGATGGGCACGAATCACGAGGAGAAAGTCATTTTTCTCTAATACGCAGCTCGGTGTCCAAGTTGCTCGGATTTGGGTTCCAAGCGACGTGGCACGATCTAGGCCGTCTGATGAAGATCTGGGGCGAATCCTGAGGCAAGAGGGCGTGGATCACGAGAAAACGTGATTTCTGTCGATGCGGCGAGATCTGAGCCGTCTGATTAGGATCGGGCACAAATCACGAGGAGCAAGTCATTTTTCTCTAATACGTAGCTCGGTGTTCAAGTTGCTTGGATTTGGGTTCCGAGCGATGTGGCACGATCTGGGCCGTCTGATGAAGATCTGGCGCGAATCCTGAGGCAAAAGGCATGAATCACGAGAGTTTTGGCATTTGGGCTTCTGGTGGGCCGCCGTGGGGGCCTAAAGCATTCGAAAGCCCACCTAAATCTACCCTAACGCTATAAGTTTTCGCCGCCTCCCCATCTCCTCATTTCTTATTTCTCACTTTCACTTCACTTTTCACTCAAGCCATTTTTTGCTCTCGAGCGGCGCTGCTAGCGTTTGTGGCCAAGCGATTAACTTTCCGGTGAGTTGTTCCGACCGTAGACGTCACTTCAAGGTAAATTATCTTAACCTTAACTTGAGATGTCTTGATTTTCGTTGGGAAATGAGACCTCCACCTCGGACCAAGAGACCGACCGAGCTTTAGTGGTCCCCCTGAGCCAGGGGAAGGAAGTGGCGAGGTCGGCCATCATCGAGACTATTATGGAGAAAGAGAGGGGGGCTGGTGCACTGGGTCGGCTACCGTTGATAATGTCGAGCCTCGGAATGGTCAGGAGCTACTCCGGAGACATTTTGTCGAAGGCGGTGCAAGGGAGATCGACTGCCTACGAGGAGAACAATCCTAGGGACCCTTCCGATGTAGACGAGATCCCCTCAGTTATGACCGAGGCAGATCTTCATCGAATTAGAAAGGGGTTCCGGATCCCGAAGGAGTACACCCTGCTCCTTCTCGGTCCAGGCTTCCGAGCATGCACGGGGACGTCGCCAGACACGTGCGTCTTCCCATACGACGCACTCAATGCTGGCCTTCGGCTACCCCTGCCACCATTCGTAGTCGAGGTGCTACAATGGTATGGCTTGAGTCTGGTGCAGTTTATGCCGAACATGTGGCGGCACGTCATCGCCTTCATCCTTCAGAGTCAGGCGGTGGGCATCCAGCCTCAGCTCGTCATTCTTCGCAGCCTCTACCGGATCTGCCGAATGAGCAAGATGGAGTACCAGTACTACTTGTCACCGAGGAGGGGGGTCAAACTGATCGAGAACCCAGAATCCATCAAGCATTGGAAGGAGAAGTATTTTTGATTCGAGGCCCCGAGCCGTGGAGTTTTCCGACAGTGTGGAAGGAGGACGTTCCGAAGTGGGCGAAGGCCGAGCCGGTGCTGACTAAGGAAGAAGAGGAGGTCGTGTCGAAGATCCTCGGTCTTCTGACCCTTGGTTGGAAAGATATCACCGAGGAGGTTCTTTTCGGTGGGGGTCTCAGTCCGATCGACCCTAGTACGCTCCGTCTATTTTTGCTTCTTTTTCCTTAGCTTATATATGTTTCTTTTTATATCTCTAACTTTTTCTTTGATTTTTCTTCTTCAGAAGCCCGGCATGGATTTCAAGGCTCTCATGGCGAAGAGGAGCGCGGCAGCGGTGAAGGCGCCGGACAACAAGAAGAGGAAGAGGACGACAACGAGACCTTCTTCCGACCGAGCGGCTTAGACGCCCTCAGCTCCTACAGCCGTCGTTGACTTGGTCAGCGACTCCCCCTCGGCTCCATAGGTCACGCTGCCCTCAGCCGCGGCCCCCGAGTCTTCGAGCGGGGCATTCTCGGCCGAAGCTGCACTGGCCCTCGAGGTGCCGCCGCTTACGGCAGAAGCAGAGGCCATCCTGACCGAGGAACATAAGAACCTGTTCGCCCCAAACTGGAGAGTGATGAAGCTCGATGGCTTCCGCGGTGATGTAGCAATAAGTATGCAGGCCGTGCGCCACTTGCCGATCCCAAAGGATCGCGCGGTGCTGAAGGCTGGCACGGTCGGCGACGACGCATTGGAGATCGCTCGAGCGACGATGTCGGTAAGTGTTCTTTCTCTACCCTCCTAAACTTCGAAGTTCACAGTTGTTGGTTCTCACGTTCTTCGCCTTCTGTTTTCAGACCATCTGCCACTTCAGCCACATGCTCGAACAGTTCGCCGAGCAGGAGAAGGAGTTGAAGGCATCGAACGACCGAGAGCGGGCGGAGTGTGTCAAGGCAATGAAGTTGTTCGAGGCCGTGCAACGGCTCTCGACGTCACGAGCTGTCGAGGTTGCAAAATATTATAAAATATTATAAACTAGTACGAAAATAGAATAGGGGTAAGTAAATATTATAGAAAACAAAATATGAGTTATCAAAATAGACAATCTCCTTCTAGTGTAAGTTTGTCTCATTGGTATCCAACTGCAGACTTGCCTCTACGATCCCAAGTTGCAGAATTGCCCTCTATGACATCCGATTGCAGTTTGCCTTCTGGACATTTGGTTGCAGACTTTGCCTTCCCGACGTCCAGTTGCAATTTGCCTCCATTGACATCTAGTTACAGATTTGTCTTCTCAACATCAGGTTGCACCAAAATGGGAGATGGAAAGATGTAATATTTGGATAGTGGGTGTTTAGTAAAGTATGGTGTTATGTTTGACATTAGTGAAAAATGAATGAAAAGTTATAAATGAAGTAGGAAATTACAACGACAAAATATTAAAATAAATATATATAGACTTGAAATATATGATATACAAAAATCTACAGAAATGAAAATAATTTATAACATTAAGATGAAAATAGTGAAAAGCATATGCCCGAGATGAAAACACAAATGAAAATAATAATTATGTAGTGTATGTATTGTATTGAAGTAGCTACAAAATTAATAAGTAGCGAAAAAGTGATTATAACAGAACAAATTAGCAATTTATATGTAATAACAATAGTATCAAATATATACGATAAAACAAAATGGTAGGTAGAAATTTTCAATCTTATTAAAAATATATTGAAATATATAACGTAATATGAAGAAATGGAAAAATATAGTATCACAAAATCAAACCATATAAAATGAATGTGCATAAGCAATTTATAAGTAAAATTCAAAGTATAATAGAAATAATAATCGAAGAAAATAATAGTTTCAATAAAACGAAAAGTAATAACAAACGTGAATGGATAAATATAAAGAAACACGAAAACACGAAGGATAAATCTTTAAGAATAAAACAACTTCAAAAGATCGAGACTGAGAAAGATAGTCAAAATATATTCAATTGATTTAATAATATAAGAAAATATTTATTTGAAGAACATTGAATGTTGAAAAATACTAGGGTAAAAATCCACGAAAAATAATTTGAAAGAAAAATGTGTAATGTATCATGAATGAAGGGTCAACCAACCACGCTTCCACTGCGCCACTCTGATACCCAGAGAGAATGAGCTCGCATACAATCTCACATCAATGTATACGAGGAGAGCATCATGAACAAAAGTCAATAACTACTTTATTCACGACTCTAGCCATCCAGAAGGGAAAGGGAAGAGAAAACATCAGCCTATAGAGCAACACAAATGTAAATCACTTACATTTAAATCTCTATAAGATGAAACTCACACTTCTAGTGTCCACTTTAGGGTATCGTTCCTTATAAATTTGTATTACTTGTGAAGCCTGCTCTGATACATCTGTAACACCCCGAATTCCAAATAAGACCGAATTCAAGATTTCACAGGATCCTGACTTCACTTTGTACAATTTTACAAGGAATTTAAAACTTTTCAATAATACATTAGAGTTCATTACACTTTTGTTTACACAGCGGGAGAATAAAAGATTACAACATGGAAATAATATACAACCTATACATCTCTTAACAATTAATAAATCAACAATATCGAAATCAACTTCATATCTCTTTGACAGTCCCATTTTCCTGCATATAAAACTGTGGACACGTCAGTTGCTTACAACCGATGAAATGTTATACATGGCTATCCTCTCTATACCAGAAACAGTATAACGATCTCAATACTTTAACAAACCACAAAATCTTGAATGAAATATAAAGTGTCAAAAGTAATTATTCTAAACATGTAAGTGTATGCCATGCCTTAATGCCTAATGCACACATTTTATTCTAGGATGACACCAATGCACATTTGTTCAGATCCTATGCATCTCATACTACATAGGTCCGAGGGCAAGCGCCTACGTACTCCACAATAAAGGGTTCGATCCCTTACCATGACAACTACCAAGTAATAAGATAAGGTTTAGATCATTCCACGAATTTGAATCCCAGTCCCGGAGTCCACCGCTGACTGTTATCACAGATCCCACATCGTGCAAATCATCCCGCAAGTGCCCCTCTAGCCCCGGTATACGCATATACATTGGAGTACGGCAAAAAAAACTATCTGCCCGATTACTCAAGATTTCGAAATCCACCGCTGACCCGTCCTCATGATCCCGGATTTAAAAATAAAAGTCCGTCTTCCACGGAGCAACCACAGTCCACCAACTAGGTCTATAGCCACGGAGATCCACCGCCGACTATATAGAGCAATCCACTTACGTTTGTCCAGGTTTACTACATCTTCACTTAAGTGACTAATTATTTCTTAAGTTCAAGATATGAATAAATTTCCAAGCTTAGAATTAGTTTTACCTCCTACCGGACTTAATCAACAAATATGAGATGGCTCCATAGCCATATATCTCAAATCTTTCATTTCAATAGTGCCGGTACCCGAGGTCTTACTAACTCTAAATCATAACTTTTCATGTACAAGATATCATGGGTACACATACCCTTTAATAACCATGTCTTAAACTTAGATATTTTCATCTTCAACTTATTCACAAATGATTCAATGTCTCATTTTAGCATTCATTCATAATTCATTCATTCACAATCTTTGAAAACAATAATTCTTTTCATGAACATAAATTCATCACTTTAAGTCTCTTTAGCAACTTAAGTACATATAACATATCTCAACCACATCAACCTTTCTTTAAACAAAATTAAGAGTATAACCTTTTCAAAAAGAAATCATTTCCCACAACAATAAATCTCATACTTTTTAATAATTAAAAAAACTCATTATCAAAAATTGAGCACATATAATAATCAAGTATTTCTTACTCAACATCAATGCATGATCTCATTAAGAGAAATTCAATCCTCATATTGAGAATTTACTCTTCTTCTAAAAATATAAGTCATGCTCTTAATGATTCTGTAGTTATCAATTCACTTTCTATCTCAAATCCACTTTAAATTTCTCCAAATATACTTGAAAAGTTCTAAAACTATTTTTACTATATTCCATATCAATTTATATGAATAATAGACTTTTTCAAAAATTTTATTTTCCTTTAAAAACCCTTTCAAAGCTCTTTTAAAAAACAAAAAGATTTAAAAAGAAAGGAGCCACTCAAACCCAAGCTCATACAGTCAGCGCCCAAAGTCCCACCCGCAAGCCACTAAGTCCATGTGGACGTAGTGTTCAAGTCTTCCACTTAAATCCCATTATAACAGATCTCGGGTTCTAAGGGTTTAAAAAAAACAACAGAACAAAAGTTTTGGACTAGCAAGTTTCGAACCCATGCCAACAAGGAGACCAGCGCAACACCCGACCACCAGGCCAAGTGCGCCTAACGATATATGGGCACCTCGATAGCTTTTGTCCCAATTATCTGTTATGTCCTTTATTTCATAAGAACCCGTTTCTTCGGTTGATGTAGTCTTTTATTAGAATTGTAATTAGTTTATGTATACTGAGTTTATTTACCAATCAGTAACACAGAGATTAATAAGTCCTATTTTAGACAGTAAATCTAACTTTCAATTTATTCATTCTCTCTAGTAAACATGAAGTTGCATTATTTTAATTTAACAAAAGATAGTGCTTTGTACTTCTTATAAACATTCAAATGAATTCATAAGTATCAAATTTACTTTACCAAAAGTGTATTGGTTTATCAAAAGAAGGATTACCAACATCGGTTTATACAATCAACTATTTCTTCATTATGTATACTAGTGCATGACAAAGTAATCAATTATTCCTTTTCTCTTTTGCCCACTAACATGTTGTAATTTAATTCACTAGTCATCCATGATTCACTACCATTCTTACTACATACAATAGTATAGATCACATCAAACTACTCATTTACTATTACTTAGCATGCATGGTTCTAAAAATAGAAAGCATGAGAACACTCAACTTTTTGAAGATTGGGAATGAGAAAGATGGAACCAACACCTAGCTCCTAGCAAGAACACCTCCTCCTAGCAAGAGCTTTTCCTCCTAGCAATTTCTCCTCTCCTAGCAAGAACCTCAAAATGTAAAAACTCTCTTTCTCTCTTTCTTTTTCTTTCTCTTGTTTCTTGATTTGCTTTTGGTGTGAAGAATGAGAAGAAGATGAGTGCTATTTATAGGACAAATTAGGGTTTAGAATTAACTCCTCCATTAAAATTTTCATCTCTTCACTTTCTTAACCTCTCCCTCAAACTCTCCAAATGCTATAACTCCTAAACCCCCAACTCTTCATCTCCCCACTACTCAAAACCTTAACTTACATTCACTCTCTCTTATTACTCCTTCTTAACTCCGTGTGCACAGCACACAAGTGCCGCCACGTCCCACCTCCAAGAAATAGCACGTTGTGCTTCTTTTCTTCATTAAATCCTCCGGTGGGGCCCACCCCTCCAATGGGTGACGTGTCACCCTCAATTTCCCAACAACATATTGCTGTTCTTTCATCAAAGTCGTGGGCCCCCATTTCCCTTTATACACTATTTTTTTTTCTTCATATGTTTATAATATGCCATTACTATACATACATATATACTATATTATACATCATATATTATACACTATGTACTGTATTATTAAGTAAAAATTAGTTTATAATGTTTCATGTACAAATAACATAAATGTGCACACATTTTATGAAATTCATTTCGAGAAGGGATACGCCCAAATAAACACGTGTGTCGCACGTAAAATAGGAAATTCGACGTTATCAACGGAAAAGTGTTAAAGATAATAAAAATACAATATAAGATAAATGTATTCATTTATTTTTATATATTTCACGACGTAATCACTACGTACGTAGGAAACACGTGCATTATACATATAATAGTATTTTAAATCAAAACAAGGAAAAATGAATCTCCGTTTATAAAAAAAATGGATTTGAATACCTAAATTAAATAATTTAAATATATAGAAAATATTACAGTAGCGGTGGAAACACATAATCGATACGTGTATTAAAACACGTAAAAAGCACGTAAGAATACAGGGATTGAAATATTGTATTTTTGTTGACTCAAAATAGGGTAAAATCAACATGGGAAATGCATAAATCGTCGGTAATCAAAATGCGTAGTGAAAACACGTTACAAAATATACGTGCGTAATACACAAGGACAAAATTATCATTTTCAATTTTGCGGGGTGTTACAAACATTATAGGCAGCCTTGATGTTCACCACCATGAAGTCCATCGGCTTCGTGCGAGTTACCTGGGCCTTTCCAACAGTTACGTCGAGGGTTATAACTCCCTCGATCGTCACCGGGACCCCAGTGAACCCGTGAAGAGTGTAGCTTGCGGGCTTGAGCCGGCCCCTCGACAGCTGGAGGCTCTTGAAGGCTTCCAAAAAAAGGATGTTGACGGAGCTACCGTTGTCCACCAAGACCCAGCGAACATCAAAGTTTGCCATTCGGAGATTGATGACGAGGGCGTCGCAATGGGGCGTGCAGACGCCCTCCAGGTCCTTATCGGAGAACGTGACTGGGACCTCAAGGCCCTTCGAAGGGGGATGGCTCTGGACAGCGTTCACTTCCCTAATGAAGGCTTTTCGGGAGGTGTTAGAGTCTCCCCCCATTGGGCCTCCATGAATCAGGTGTAGGACGGCCACTGCTTCTTCCTCCTGAGTCCCGACCTGTTGCTCCGCTCGTCTGTTGGCCCCCTGGGAGGTGGGGGCTGATCAGACATGTCCCTTCTGACGAAGTGAGCGAGCTGCCTTTTCTGGATGAGGGCTTCAATATCGTCTTTTAGGGCCCGACACTCGTCTGTGTCGTACCCATGGTCTCAGTGGAAACGATACCACTTATTTTGGTCTCTCCTCTTTCCCCGAGTATTCATCAATAATGGGATGGGCGAACGACGGGAATTGAACCCGCGCATGGTGGATTCACAATCCACTGCCTTGATCCACTTGGCTACATCTGCCCCTTATCTAGCTAAAGGATTTTCTCTTTTTTCCATTCATCATTATTGTATATTCATCATTATTGTAATTGTATTTATTCTTACTTTCATACTTAGATCGAGATATTCTATTAGACATAGAATGCCAATCTTTAAAATAAAATGTAAAAAAAAGGAGTAATCAGCTGTGACACGTTCACTAAAAAAAATCCTTTTGTAGCTAATCATTTAGCAGGAAAAATGGAAAAACTCAACATTAGGGAGGAGAAAGAAATAATAGTAACCTGGTCTCGGGCATCTACCATTATACCCACAATGATTGGCCGAGGCGGTAGGAGACCCTCGTTCCCGATCTCCATCAGGATGGCAAATACACTCGTGTTAAGCAGAATGAATTTCTCGAAATGAGGGGGATGGCAATGCTGACCCCCATTGTCTTTTTGGAGCTTCTTAGCTCCTTCTTCTTCAGCAGTCTTCCATTTGTTCCTGGAAGATGACCCCTCCAAAGTGGGGCGATTGAGAGCCTCTTCAGCTCGGATATAATTCTCGCTCCTGAGAAGAAGCTCGGAGAAGTCTCGAGGAGGCTTCTTTGCTAAGGATGCCCTGAGGTCAGGATTGGTGACAATGGATTGGAAAGCGGCCGAAGCCACCAACTGATCCAATGAAGCAATAGACCGGGCCTCCACGGTGAATCGCTTGACATAGTCACTCAGCCGTTCCCCCTTCTTTTGGCTGAGGAAGAGTAGAGAGGTGCTGGTCTTCTCACAGCGGCGATTACTCACGAAATAGGTGAGGAAGAGGCCTTCGAACTGGTCGAAGGAGAAGATAGGGACTGGAGCGAGCCTCGAATACCACTCTCGAGTGGGACCTTTGAGGGTGGCAGGGAAGGTCTTGCAGAGGAGGGCGTCGGATGCATGGTGTATCATCATGAGAGTTTTAAAACTTTCAATGTGATCTGCGGGGTCCGACTCCCCGGTGTAAGACTCGAAATGGGGATGCTTGAAGTTGTCTGGGACAGGGGCCTCCAGGATCGTGCTGGAGAATGGGGGCCTGCTCGGGAGGAGGTTCCTTGCCTGTTGCTCTTCATCTCGGTCGAGCTGGTCGAGGCGCCTTTCCATCTCGTGGAGATGGAGGTAGACGGAGTCTTCCCTCCGATCCTACCTCGCTAAACCTCGAGGCTCGTCTTCGTGTCGAAGAGGACTGGGGCTATGACGGTAGCTTTGGGTCGGCCGAGGACTCGGGGAATGGCGGTGATAGCTCGGAGCTGGCCTAGGACTTGGGGAACGGCGGCGATGGCTCGAAGCCGGCCTAGGACTTTGGGAGCGGCGGCGATGGCTCGGAGCCGGCCGCGGACTGAGGGAGCGGCGATGAGGACAAGGAGCCTGCTAAGGGCTAGGAGCCCTGTGACCGTTGTTGGGGGTAGCATTGAGCGCCTGAAGGATGACCTCCTAGAAATGCTGAAATTCTGCCCTGGTGACGGGAGCCTCCTGCTCCCGATAGGCTCGAGCCGCAGGACAGCCTGCCGGGGAGCGACTCCGTCTTGGGCGATACTGGGGCGACTCTCTCCGCCTCCGGGGGGAGTTGGACCCCCTACGGTCAGATCGTCGTGGTGACCAATCTCTCGGGTGCTCCCGACGAGGGTTCGCCTCGCGGGTCTGCCTCTCATCTAGATGGATCCGAAGGTCGGGCCCGGGCTCGTTCTGGCGGTTGTTGAGCACATCCCGCAGATCCTTCGGTGTGGGAGGACTATGGGAGGCCATAGAATATGTGGAGGCATTGTGGATGGAAACCCGAACCTGATGCATAGGTTTCTTGTGGCGGCTTCGTCGAGAGGGTTTCCCCACTATTGCTTGGGGCCCCATAGGCTGCAGAATAGACTGTGGAGCCTGTTGTTCGAGCTGTAGGGCTGGTTGGATGGGTGGAGGGAGATCCTCCGGAGGAGGAGGAGGAGGATGAGAAGAGGTGGTTCTACGGTTGGAGTGTGCGGGCTTCTTCTTGGGAGGCATTGCTGGGAGTGGCTTTGGCTAAAAGAGGGAGGCCGGATTGCTACTTAAGAGATTTTCATAGACGACGCCAATCTGTTGCTGCTGAATCTGGTGTGCGGGCAATAGACAGAATTTGTAGATTCGTAGGAACTCGAACAGGCTGAATCTGACTTCTTCCCTCGTTGACAAGTTGACTCTTTGGTGCTCCCGCGGACCTGCACAAATGTTTGAAACACCGGGTTGAATCCCGGCGACGAACCCTCAGACGCTCTTGTCAATATCAGAAAAAGGAAAGGGAAAGAGCATGAGTAGACAAAGAGTGATCACCTGTGATAGTAGGAGGTAGGGGGTATTTATAGTCGTCGTGGGGATCTGTTTCAGGAAAAGAATGAATCCTTACTTCCCGGCGTAGCTGGATAGGGGTGGCTAGAACCACCCCCTCAGGATAAGGACGAGCCAGGATTTCCTCCTATCCTGTTGAACTGGTCCTTAACGGGTTCTGACCCGCTCTCAGTCGAATGGATCCGTTCACGGGTTATTGGGTACAAGAGGAGGGACTCGGTTCCCATTTCTGACCCGTCTGTAAGTGAAATTACCATCTTGACCCTGTAACTTTAAGATTCGTGCCCAACTTGAATGGTTCCGATTTAACTTTATTTTTAGCCATATCAATAACCAAGGCCACGCAACTCTTTAGGACTGGAGATGAAAAACAAAATAAAAGATCAGAATGATTGAATGAACGAAAGGGTTTATAAGGGAAGAGAGGAGCAAGCAGCCAAGGTCCAACTAAGATCGAGTAGAAGAATTCCCTATAAAACTTAATTTTTAAAAAAAAAAAAAAAAGGGATAGTAGAAGAAGCTACACAAAATGAAGGCTAGGGTTTGTAAGAGGGAGTTCGCATTAGGGAAGGCTTATATAGAAAATTTTGCCGTACTGCCCCACTTTTTGAAAATATTTAGTGCTCTGCCCTACTTCCCAAAACAATTAGCAATCTGCCCTTATTTAAGACACGTCAACATAAACCGTTATTGGAAATAACGGCATAGGTTATTTACGTGCCGTTATTTCCAATAACGGCATCTATTTTACTTTTTTTTTTCATGCCGTTATTTGGAATAACGGCATCGTATATTTCTCTTACAAGTGTGAATCTTCTAACTTTAAAAAATTCTATGTGTGAAAAAAACTTATAAATAATGCCGTTATCCTGAATAACGGCATTCGAATGACTGATGCCGTTATTGGGGGCATCAGTTATATATAAATATGAACTCTTGCCGTTGTTTGGAAACAGAGAGGATGAATAAAAAGTTTTTAAAAAAAAATTTATAACTGATGTCGTTATTTGGAATAACGGCATCAGTTATAAATTTTTTTTTTTAACTTATTCGTCAGAGAGGATGAATAGTAATTTACTTTTTTATAAAAAAAATTATAACTGATGCCATTATTCCAAATAACGGCATCAGTATTGAGAATGCCGTTATTTGAAATAACGGCATCTGTTATAAGGTTTTCACACTTGCAATTTTTTCTTTAAGTGGAGACTACAAGCTGTCGAAAAATAAAACAATCTATGCCGTTATTCCAAATAACGGCATGACACTTTTTTTTCAAACAGATGTCGTTATTGGGAAGAACGGCATCGAAATAACCTATGCCGTTTTCCCAATAATATTTCTTGTTAACGTGTCCTGAATAAGGGCATATCGCTAATTGTTTTGGGGAGGGGCAGAACGCCAAATATTTTCAAAAAGTGGGGTAGTACGGCAAAATTTTTGCTTATATACCAGTTCTTTCGTTGACTGTCTGTGCCCCAAAATTTATGGGAAAATTTTGTTTGTACCCCTGTGTAAACTAGAATTTTTTTCCAAAATGACCCTTTTTTTGAAAGTTTTTCCCCAACTGCCCTATTTTTTATTTTTGTTCCCTAAACGACCCACTCGCTTTTTGAAAAAACGAGTTTGGTTAAAAATAACTCGCTTTTTCGAAAAGCGAGTCTGGAACTTTTAATTTTCGAAATGTTAGATTCGCTTTTTGAAAAAGCGAGTTATTTTTAACCAAACTGGCTTTTTCAAAAAGCGTGCTTGATTATTTTGGTAAATATTTTCGAAAATGGGTCAGCTTGGTAAATACTTTTAGAAAGTGGATTAGTTTGGTAAATAATTTCAGGAAGTGGGTCATTTTGGTAACAAGTTCTTTCTATATTACATTGTCACTTGATCTTCTTTAGACCACTATATATAAAATCGTTTGTCAGGACTTTCTATATCACATTGTGTAGAACCCCGTATTTTCAAATATTATTTTAATTATTTGAAAATGAATTTTAAATGATTTTGAGTATTTGATAAATATTTTTCTAAAGATTTATCTTTTGTACACGTGCAAAACACGTGCAAATGACTTTTTAGAAGTTTGGAAAATTAAGTTTTCTTTATGAAAAATCATTATTTATTATTTGAGAATTATTTAGTATTTTTCCCAGATTTTTCTGAAATTAATTATGCGTATTTGCAATTTTTGAGAAAAGAAGGACTTATTTGCAAAATTGACAATTTCAAGGGGTAAAATGCAAATTATAATTTCTGGGCATTCCGATCAGTATTTGTTGAAGTTTAGAAACATATTTTTCTATTAGACCCTAATTTAAATTATATTTGATTTAGTTTTCAAGGATACAATTATATATGTAAGATGTACTCTTAAAAGGATTATTTTGCAAATTGGGTGAAAACCCTAATATTTTAATCCGGCATATATAAGGGAAATCCCTTTCCCAGCCGTCATTCACAATATGTAGAATATTGAGATTTCTTTGAGGAACAAGAGGAGAATTCTTGGATCTAGCAAGGAGAAAGTTTGTGGATCTTTTCTTCAAATCAGGTGAGTTGGTTTGTTTGTTTTGCTTTGTTTTGTTTGTTTTGATTGGTAGATGACGTGAGATCTTTGTCATGTTTGTTCGTGATCATTATACCATTCTTTGTTAGTCCCATTGTATGTAGGACATGGATCTTTAATTCAATATGGATGATGAGAACTTTTATTTGATATTTAGACCATGATGAGAAAAGATTTAGATTTGTTGAGGATATGTTGATTTATGAGATCATGTTGTTAGAAAGCAAATTTAGAACTGATTATGTTAAGCTTGGATATCAAACATCTGGATCTAGTGATTGCAAACCAATTTTGATTATGTGTTGAGGAAGACATTTAGTTTGGTTGAGAAAACCCTAATGGGAGAATTGAGAATTTAGATCATGAGAATATGTGTTTGGAGAAATTGATTGATTGAGTAATGTAACCATGATAGAGATTGTTGAGAATTGTTCATTTGCCCGAATATAAATTAACTTTATGATCAGTAATTCTTTAGAAAACTTCAAGATGATTTTGCGTTCAGATCTGTAGCCGTCAGTCGACTGATCTGATGTGCAGTCGACTGGTACGAGCTTACAGTGTACTTTTGAGTCTTGAGATTTGTTCGGGACGGTCGACCTAGACTGTGGTCAGTCGACTGACCCTCTGCTTGTGGTTTTGTTCAGTTCTTTCGGGGCAGTCGACTGACTTCTTGGGTAAGTCGACTGGTCATGCCTTAGATCATTTTCGTAAAATGTTGGGATATGTCCTCTGGACAGTCGACTGGTCCATTGTACAGTCGACTGGTCCTGTAGGATCTTTGTATTTGATTTGAGATATTTTGTTTAGTGTTTAATTTTGAGACATTTGTTTAGTACTTGATTCTGAGATATTGTTCAGTATTTGATGTTGAGATATTTGTTCAGTGTTTGATTTTAAGATGTTCAGTTAAGTATTGGTTTTTGAGATGTTCAATTAAGAACATGATTTTGGAAATATTTTGTTGAGCCACTTGTTAAGTGGAATTTGTTCAGATATTTGTTTTGAGTCTCTAGAGGTACGTGGCCCTAGTATACCGGTATTTATTCAGTCATTTGTTGAGGCCCTTTGAGGCGAATTTTCAGTTATTCAGATTTTTAGTCCGGTAGGGTACACTACTCTAGGAGATTTGTTCAGCAACCCAAACTAATAAGGACAGGCATTAGTAGTGTCATGACGAATGAGAACTTGAGTTATGCACCTCAGTATGACTTTTGATGTAGGATTAGTCTCCTGAATTATCCAAGTAGTTAACTTGAGATGTGTGATTTATCTCCGGAATTATCCAGGTAGTTAACCTGAGATGTGAGGTATTTCTCCGGAATTATCCAAGTAATTATCTTGAGATGTGGGATTGAACTACGGAATGATCGGAGTCGAGGCGACGCTTTTGGGGTATTATTGTGGTTATGAGTCTATGTTTAGATGTGGGATGATCTCCTGAATTATCCAGGGTAAATACCTGTGATGTGGGATCAATCTCCGGAATGATCAAGCATGGGCAAATTATCATAGTTTATCTTCATCTCTGAGTAGTCATCGTTGTCAGCATGTAGTCATGATGTTTTCTTGAATCACTTTTATGCATTTGGATTTCCTGTTTTCGGCACACACTTGGCTTTTGGTTTTGATATCACCCCTTATTCTTTGTTGTTACTTCATACTTTAGTGTTGATTATTATTTGTTGGATATTATGTTTTATGTTCATTTATGTTATTTGTTTGATTAGTTGCCACTCACACCATTTTTATGGCTGACCCCTTTAGTTTGGGGGTTAGGGTTCAACTCTAGCCTCACTTGTTGCAGGTTACTGCTTAGAGTGGGAGGTTGGATGCTTAATGTTGCATTTGAGACTATTTGGACTATTTAGTTTTGTATAAAACTTGTAAAGACATATTGTGTGGTTATTGGGTTGTAAATGTAAAGAAATATTTGGGTTGAGATGTTTAGACTTCCGCTGTGATTTGTAATAATTGTTGTAATAAAGAAAGAAAATGTTAGTGGTGTTGTTGGTGTTTGTTGTTCTATTGAAGTGGATTGCTGGGATTTCGCCACTTATTTTCTAAGCTCTCATATTAGAAATTTGGGGCGCTACAGAGATTGGTATCAGAGCTCCGCTTCAATGTAATAATAGACTTAGTATGACAACCAACCTAGGTGTGGACACTAGAGAGTGAGTACCTAGGTGTGGACATCAGAGCGTGAGTATCACATAGAATTAAAATATGATGTTTGGTTTGAAATTATGGATTGGGATATGGTTATAGTTTGTCCGAGGGTATTGATTTGAGTTTGATTTGTGAGTGTGTTGCTCTAACTTTACTCTCGTTTTGCAGTATTCAAAATGGTTGCACCCAGAGGTAGAAATGGTGGCAACAATGAGGATGGTTCTGGTAGTTCCCGAGGTAATGGGATCGACCTTGAAGCTGAGTTTGCTAAGGTTTATCAGACCTTGAACACATTGATGGCATTCAATGTGGCGCAGCAGCAAGCGCAGCAGCAGAACCCGCCGAATCATGGAGCTGGGCATGGATTGGTGAATGCCGACCCCATCAAGCAGATTGAATCCTTTAAGAGGATGAGGCCGCCAGTCTTTGAGGGGCAAGCTGATCCAACAGCAGCAGACGATTGGATTCGGAAGATGCAGACGATCTTCGAAGTGTCAGAGACTCCTGAAGCTAGCAAGGTGAAGTTGGCTTCGATGCAGCTGGAGAAAGATGCTGGTGTATGGTGGGAGTCATTGAAGAGGAACTTGGGAGATCAGCAGCTGGCATGGGAAGGTTTTCTGGAGGAGTTCAGAGATCGCTTCTTTCCTCTTGATGTTCAGGAGAAGAAGGCGACTGAGTTCATGAACCTTCAGCAGGGGAGCATGACTGTTCGGGAGTATGAGACGAAGTTCGCTCAACTTTCGAGGTATGCACCAGAATTGGTCATGGATGAAGCAAAGAAGGCCAAAAAGTTTGAGCAGGGCTTGAGGCCGAACTTGAGGTCAAGGATGGTTCCGTTGGGCATCCGAAGATTCGAGAAGCTGGTCAGAAGAGCAGCGATGACTGAAGAGGATATGGACTTGTTTCAGAAGAAGCAGGATTCTTGGAACCGGAACAAGAGGGCAGCATCAGGCCAGAGTGGGAAGGGATTCCCCGCGAAGCAGGCGAAGTTCAGTGGACCGGTGCAGAAGGCATCTGGAGCTCAGGGAGTGACCTGCTACTACTGCAAGGAAGTAGGGCATTACAGGTCAGCATGTCCGAAGTTGGCAGAGCATGTTTGTTCTCAGTGTGGGCAGACTGGACACTCAAAGCCCCATTGTCCACAACTGAAGAAAGATGGTTCGGGTGGAAGCAAAGTCCCGAAGAGGCAAGGGCGAGTATTTGCATTGACCGAGGAGGATGCGAAGAACTCGGAAGATGTAATACAGGGTATGCAGGAATTTTGATTTCTTTCATTCTTGAATCAGTGTAATGAATAAAAGCTTTTCTTTCAGAATAATTTAAGATTGAGTATCATTCTTATTGTAACAGGGGTTGTTTTAATAAATGGAATAAAAGCAAAGGTTTTGTTTGACACTGGTACATCGCACACTTTTGTATCGCCAAGTTTTGCCAAGATCTTAGGTTTGGAACCTAAGCTATTTCCAGGCAGGGTTTTGTCAGTGGCAACGCCGTCAGGTGAGGAGCTGGTAGCGGATCGATATTACGAGGGCTGTGATATCGAGATTGGTGGAAGGATGTTCGGCATCGACTTGATCGAGCTACAAGTGTTGGGAGTGGATGTCATAGTGGGCATCGATTGGATGACTATTTATGATGCCACGATTGATTGCAAGCAGAAGGAGGTGTTGGTGAAAGCACCAGGTGGACCCGCAGTAACTTTTCAAGGGAAGAAGAAGATTCCGCAGGTGGCTGCAATGGTATCTAAGAAGTCTATTGCAGATGAAGTCAAGGGCATTCCGGTGGTTCGAAGGTTTCCTCAGGTGTTCTTGGATAATTCTCCAGGATTACCGCCGCAGAGAGATGTGGAGTTTTGCATCAATGTTCAGCCGGGGAGTGTGCCGATTTCCAAGGCTCCGTACAGGATGGCACCTGTAGAGCAGGATGAAGTGAAGAAGCAGATTGAAGAGCTTTTGAGCAAAGGGCTTATCAGACCGAGTTCATCTCCGTGGGGAGCGCCAGTGTTGTTGGTTAAGAAGAAGGATGGGTCGATGAGGATGTGCATTGACTACAGGGAGTTGAATAGGGTGACTATTCAGAACAAGTATCCATTGCCGCGGATTGACGATTTGTTCGACAGGCTTCGAGGAGCAGCGGTATTTTCGAAGATTGATCTGAGGTCAGGGTATCATCAGGTACGAGTCAAAGAGGAAGATGTGAGTAAGACAGCTTTCAGGACTCGTCATGGGCTGTATGAGTTTTTGGTGATGCCATTCGGGTTGACGAATGCGCCAGCAGTTTTCATGGACATGATGAATCGGGTGTTGAGGCCATTCATTGATTCCTTCGTGGTGGTCTTCATCGATGATATCTTGGTATATTCGAAGTCGGAGGAGGATCATTCTAAGCACTTGACAGCGGTATTACAGACATTGCAAGAGCACAGCTTGTATGCCAAATTGTCGAAGTGTGAATTTTGGAAATCTGAGGTAGCTTTTCTTGGTCACATTCTTTCTAAGGAGGGAGTGGCTACTGATCCTCAGAAAGTGGAAGCAGTAAAGGATTGGCCCAGGCCGACGTCAGTGAAGGAAGTGAGAAGCTTCTTGGGATTAGCTGGTTACTACAGGAGGTTTATTCAGGGGTATTCTCAGATTGCTGTTCCATTGACAGGTTTGACCCGGAAGAGTGTGGCGTTTGTATGGACAGATAAGTGCGAGGAGAGTTTCCTTGAGTTAAAGGAAAGGTTGACTACCGCACCCATACTAGCATTGCCGCAAGCTGGAAAAGATTATGACATCTACAGCGATGCATCTCTCAGAGGTTTGGGATGTGTGTTGATGCAGGAAGGCAAGGTCATTGCTTATGGTTCGAGGCAGTTGCGTCCGCATGAGAAGAATTATCCGACGCACGACTTGGAGTTAGCAGCTATCATTTATGCCTTGAAGCTATGGAGGCATTATGTCTATGGTGAGAAGGTTAGCATGTTCACTGACCACAAGAGCCTGAAGTATATCTATCAGCAGAGGGATTTGAATCTTCGTCAGAGAAGATGGTTGGAAGTTTTGGAAGACATTCGTCCTGAGATCAAGTATCATCCAGGCAAGGCGAATGTAGTGGCTGATGGACTTAGCAGAAAGGGTAGTTTGGCAAAGTTGATCACTACTCGAAGAGAGTTGGCAGCAGAGATCGATCAGGCAGGTATCGAGGTTGTACTGCGAGGTTTAGGGGCATCTTTGGCTCAGTTGAGGCTGCAGCCGTCTTTGAGAGAGAAGATTGTGGAAGGTCAGAGATCAGATTCAGAGATCCAGAAGATGTTGCAGCAGGTTGCTGAGGGCAAGTTATCAGAATTTCGTGTCCAAGATGGAGTTCTTTGGTTAGGTGAGAGGTTGTGTGTTCCAGATGACGCAGAGTTGAGGGAGAGTATCTTGCAGGAAGCACACAGTACCTTATTGTCAGTTCATCCTGGAAGTACGAAGATGTACAGGGATATCAAACCGCATTTTTGGTGGTCTGGCATGAAGCGAGATGTAGCAGATTTTGTGGCAAGGTGTCTGACTTGTCAGCAGATCAAGGCAGAGAATCAGAGACCTGGAGGTTTGTTGCAGCCTTTACCCATTCCGGAGTGGAAGTGGGAGAATATCAGCATGGACTTTATCACGGGTTTGCCGAGGAGTTCGAAGGGAAATGACTCGATTTGGGTTGTTGTGGACCGATTGACTAAGTCGGCACATTTTCTAGCCATGAAGATTTCTTGGTCGATGGAGAAATTGGCTGAGTTGTATATTGGAGAGATTGTGAGACTTCATGGAGTTCCTGTTTCAATTGTGTCTGACAGAGATCCGAGGTTTACTTCGAGGTTTTGGAGAAGTTTACAGGCAGCTTTGGGCACCAGAACTGATTTCAGTACGGCATTTCATCCGCAGACAGATGGTCAAACGGAGAGGGTGAATCGAGTACTGGAAGATATGTTGAGAGCTTGTGTTATGGACTTTGGTGGTAGTTGGGAGAGATACTTGGCATTGATTGAGTTTGCCTATAACAATAGTTACCATGCAAGTATTGGGATGGCACCGTATGAGGCTTTATACGGCAGGAGGTGCAGGACACCTGTATGTTGGTATGAGGTTGGCGAGAGGCAGATGTATGGTCCTGAGATCGTACAGCAGACGTCAGAGCAGATTGAGCTGATTCGCAAGAGGATAGTTGAAGCTCAGAGTCGGCAGAAGAGTTATGCTGACACTCGACGGAGAGATTTGGAATTTGAGGTTGGGGATTCAGTTTTTCTCAAGGTTTCTCCGACCAAAGGAGTAATCAGATTTGGTAAG
Organism: Hemerocallis citrina; assembly: GCA_017893485.1. Taxonomy (NCBI): domain Eukaryota; kingdom Viridiplantae; phylum Streptophyta; class Magnoliopsida; order Asparagales; family Asphodelaceae; genus Hemerocallis; species Hemerocallis citrina. Next base: position 293,364,491 of record CM030362.1, read on the forward strand.
GGTGGCAAGTTGGCGCCGAGGTATATTGGTCCGTACAAGATCGTGGAGAGGATTGGCAAGACAGCTTACAGATTGAAACTTCCAGAGGAGTTAGCCCAAGTACATGACGTGTTTCATGTGTCGCTACTGAGGAAGTATGTGGCCGATCAGAGGCACCAGTTGGTGGAAGTTCCCGAAGATCTACAGGTGAACCTGAGTTACAAGGAACAGCCTGTTGAGATCGTTGATCGTAGGGAGAAAGTCCTTAGGAGCAAGGTGATACCTATGGTCAAGGTATTGTGGAGGAATCAGCAGTTCGAGGAGGCTACTTGGGAGCCAGAGGATCGCATGCTGAAGGATTTTCCTGAATTGTTTGTATGAATGTACTTCTTGTATGTGAATGGAATTCTTTGGATGATTGTATTGTTGATTGACAAATGATGTATTCCTTTATTTTGATTGTGATGTTATATGAAATTGTTTGGGTGATGATCTATTTATGAAGTATTGTTTCCTTTTGTTGGTATGTGTTTGAACTCATTAGTAGTAGTTCTGAGGACAGAACTCTTCTAAGGAGGGAGTGATGTAGAACCCCGTATTTTCAAATATTATTTTAATTATTTGAAAATGAATTTTAAATGATTTTGAGTATTTGATAAATATTTTTCTAAAGATTTATCTTTTGTACACGTGCAAAACACGTGCAAATGACTTTTTAGAAGTTTGGAAAATTAAGTTTTCTTTATGAAAAATCATTATTTATTATTTGAGAATTATTTAGTATTTTTCCCAGATTTTTCTGAAATTAATTATGCGTATTTGCAATTTTTGAGAAAAGAAGGACTTATTTGCAAAATTGACAATTTCAAGGGGTAAAATGCAAATTATAATTTCTGGGCATTCCGATCAGTATTTGTTGAAGTTTAGAAACATATTTTTCTATTAGACCCTAATTTAAATTATATTTGATTTAGTTTTCAAGGATACAATTATATATGTAAGATGTACTCTTAAAAGGATTATTTTGCAAATTGGGTGAAAACCCTAATATTTTAATCCGGCATATATAAGGGAAATCCCTTTCCCAGCCGTCATTCACAATATTTAGAATATTGAGATTTCTTTGAGGAACAAGAGGAGAATTCTTGGATCTAGCAAGGAGAAAGTTTGTGGATCTTTTCTTCAAATCAGGTGAGTTGGTTTGTTTGTTTTGCTTTGTTTTGTTTGTTTTGATTGGTAGATGACGTGAGATCTTTGTCATGTTTGTTCGTGATCATTATACCATTCTTTGTTAGTCCCATTGTATGTAGGACATGGATCTTTAATTCAATATGGATGATGAGAACTTTTATTTGATATTTAGACCATGATGAGAAAAGATTTAGATTTGTTGAGGATATGTTGATTTATGAGATCATATTGTTAGAAAGCAAATTTAGAACTGATTATGTTAAGCTTGGATATCAAACATCTGGATCTAGTGATTGCAAACCAATTTTGATTATGTGTTGAGGAAGACATTTAGTTTGGTTGAGAAAACCCTAATGGGAGAATTGAGAATTTAGATCATGAGAATATGTGTTTGGAGAAATTGATTGATTGAGTAATGTAACCATGATAGAGATTGTTGAGAATTGTTCATTTGCCCGAATATAAATTAACTTTATGATCAGTAATTCTTTAGAAAACTTCAAGATGATTTTGCGTTCAGATCTGTAGCCGTCAGTCGACTGATCTGATGTGCAGTCGACTGGTACGAGCTTACAGTGTACTTTTGAGTCTTGAGATTTGTTCGGGACGGTCGACCTAGACTGTGGTCAGTCGACTGACCCTCTGCTTGTGGTTTTGTTCAGTTCTTTCGGGGCAGTCGACTGACTTCTTGGGTAAGTCGACTGGTCATGCCTTAGATCATTTTCGTAAAATGTTGGGATATGTCCTCTGGACAGTCGACTGGTCCATTGTACAGTCGACTGGTCCTGTAGGATCTTTGTATTTGATTTGAGATATTTTGTTTAGTGTTTAATTTTGAGACATTTGTTTAGTACTTGATTCTGAGATATTGTTCAGTATTTGATGTTGAGATATTTGTTCAGTGTTTGATTTTAAGATGTTCAGTTAAGTATTGGTTTTTGAGATGTTCAATTAAGAACATGATTTTGGAAATATTTTGTTGAGCCACTTGTTAAGTGGAATTTGTTCAGATATTTGTTTTGAGTCTCTAGAGGTACGTGGCCCTAGTATACCGGTATTTATTCAGTCATTTGTTGAGGCCCTTTGAGGCGAATTTTCAGTTATTCAGATTTTTAGTCCGGTAGGGTACACTACTCTAGGAGATTTGTTCAGCAACCCAAACTAATAAGGACAGGCATTAGTAGTGTCATGACGAATGAGAACTTGAGTTATGCACCTCAGTATGACTTTTGATGTAGGATTAGTCTCCTGAATTATCCAAGTAGTTAACTTGAGATGTGTGATTTATCTCCGGAATTATCCAGGTAGTTAACCTGAGATGTGAGGTATTTCTCCGGAATTATCCAAGTAATTATCTTGAGATGTGGGATTGAACTACGGAATGATCGGAGTCGAGGCGACGCTTTTGGGGTATTATTGTGGTTATGAGTCTATGTTTAGATGTGGGATGATCTCCTGAATTATCCAGGGTAAATACCTGTGATGTGGGATCAATCTCCGGAATGATCAAGCATGGGCAAATTATCATAGTTTATCTTCATCTCTGAGTAGTCATCGTTGTCAGCATGTAGTCATGATGTTTTCTTGAATCACTTTTATGCATTTGGATTTCCTGTTTTCGGCACACACTTGGCTTTTGGTTTTGATATCACCCCTTATTCTTTGTTGTTACTTCATACTTTAGTGTTGATTATTATTTGTTGGATATTATGTTTTATGTTCATTTATGTTATTTGTTTGATTAGTTGCCACTCACACCATTTTTATGGCTGACCCCTTTAGTTTGGGGGTTAGGGTTCAACTCTAGCCTCACTTGTTGCAGGTTACTGCTTAGAGTGGGAGGTTGGATGCTTAATGTTGCATTTGAGACTATTTGGACTATTTCGTTTTGTGTAAAACTTGTAAAGACATATTGTGTGGTTATTGGGTTGTAAATGTAAAGAAATATTTGGGTTGAGATGTTTAGACTTCCGCTGTGATTTGTAATAATTGTTGTAATAAAGAAAGAAAATGTTAGTGGTGTTGTTGGTGTTTGTTGTTCTATTGAAGTGGATTGCTGGGATTTCGCCACTTATTTTCTAAGCTCTCATATTAGAAATTTGGGGCGCTACAGAGATTGGTATCAGAGCTCCGCTTCAATGTAATAATAGACTTAGTATGACAACCAACCTAGGTGTGGACACTAGAGAGTGAGTACCTAGGTGTGGACATCAGAGCGTGAGTATCACATAGAATTAAAATATGATGTTTGGTTTGAAATTATGGATTGGGATATGGTTATAGTTTGTCCGAGGGTATTGATTTGAGTTTGATTTGTGAGTGTGTTGCTCTAACTTTACTCTCGTTTTGCAGTATTCAAAATGGTTGCACCCAGAGGTAGAAATGGTGGCAACAATGAGGATGGTTCTGGTAGTTCCCGAGGTAATGGGATCGACCTTGAAGCTGAGTTTGCTAAGGTTTATCAGACCTTGAACACATTGATGGCATTCAATGTGGCGCAGCAGCAAGCGCAGCAGCAGAACCCGCCGAATCATGGAGCTGGGCATGGATTGGTGAATGCCGACCCCATCAAGCAGATTGAATCCTTTAAGAGGATGAGGCCGCCAGTCTTTGAGGGGCAAGCTGATCCAACAGCAGCAGACGATTGGATTCGGAAGATGCAGACGATCTTCGAAGTGTCAGAGACTCCTGAAGCTAGCAAGGTGAAGTTGGCTTCGATGCAGCTGGAGAAAGATGCTGGTGTATGGTGGGAGTCATTGAAGAGGAACTTGGGAGATCAGCAGCTGGCATGGGAAGGTTTTCTGGAGGAGTTCAGAGATCGCTTCTTTCCTCTTGATGTTCAGGAGAAGAAGGCGACTGAGTTCATGAACCTTCAGCAGGGGAGCATGACTGTTCGGGAGTATGAGACGAAGTTCGCTCAACTTTCGAGGTATGCACCAGAATTGGTCATGGATGAAGCAAAGAAGGCCAAAAAGTTTGAGCAGGGCTTTTTGAAAAGTATTTATCAAGCTAATCCACTTTCTAAAAGTATTTATCAAGCTGACCCACTTTTGAAAACATTTATCAAAATAACCAAGCACGCTTTTTGAAAAACGAGTTTAGTTAAAAATAACTCGCTTTTTCAAAAAGCGAGTCTAACATTTCGAAAATTAAAAGTTTCAGACTCGCTTTTTGAAAAAGCGAGTTATTTTTAACCAAACTCGCATTTTCAAAAAACGAGTGGGTCGTTTAGGGAACAAAATTAAAAAATAGGGCAGTTAGGAAAAAACTTTCAAAAAAAGGTCATTTTGGGAAAAAAATCCTGTAAACTAACTCTTTCTTATGGCCATCAAAAATTAAAAATCATGTGTATCCCTCATTTCAAAAAATTTATATATATCTCTACTACTATAATGGGAGAGCCCCTTAGTCAGTAACCCAACCCGTGCAACGCACGGATTGAGTTACTTTGGTAAATATTTCGAAAGTGGCCCTGTTTGGTAAATATTTTCGAAAGTGGATCAGTTTGAAAATTATTTTCTTTTTACTCATGGACCGACGTTGGTAAATATTTCCGTAAGTGGACCTGTTTGGTAAATATTTTCGAAAGTGGATCAGTTTAGAAATTATTTTCTTTTTACCCTTTTCATTATCCTCCAATTTTTTCCACGTGCACGTGTGCACGTGTATCATACTAGTATATAATAATAAGATGGACAAAATACAGATATGTTAAGGAATGCATGTGCCTCAAAAATATTTATGGAGAATTAATCATAAATGGATGAGGGGTTCCGACAAAATTTTCCATACAGTCACGGTGATTCTTGAGGAGAGAGAGAGAAAGGGGGGGGGGGGGGAGTGATGGCATCTATGTATATATCAACTTAATTTTTCATTAATTTTCTTTTTACTATTCTACACCAATCTCTCTACATATCACGACTCCTGTGGCGGGGGGGAGGGGGAGGGGGGCTAGTCTGCTAGAGGCTAGAGCTAAGTATAAAACTTAGGTGAGGAGTGATGGCATCTATGTATATATCAACTTAATTTTTCATTAATTTTCTTTTTACTATTCTACACCAATCTCTCTACATATCACGACTCCTGTGTTCTCATACATGTATATATATAGGGACTGACTTCTGTGCATGTATGGCTCTTTTCTTTGCATGGATGCATGCATCTACATATGGATGTAGTTTTAAGGATAACTTTTGACTTTGATATAAAGTGCTAGCTAGAACTGGCTAGGGATTAGCCAAGGGAGTACTGGACATATATATCCTGAAAGTGATAACTATATCTTCGATGCGAGGTCTTTCTTGTGAAGGCCGTTAGATTTTGAGGAGAAAAGAAATATTGTTCTTCTTATTGTTCTTACAAGTAGCTAAAGAACTAAACTGATAATCTCAATATATAATTAACAGGGTTCTTAATTACTTGTTAGATTAGTCTTTTTGCTTGCTGTGTTCTTTAGTCTTTACTATTGTAACATGAAATATATAGTTTGTGAAGCATGCTTTCTTATTGCTACTGTCGTATATGCAATACATATATGTTGTTGCTTTGTTCGGTGTGGGAGCAATCAGATGATGTAGATTCCTTTTTAGGAACAAACAAGAATTTGACTCAACGGTATTGACTGCCTTTGACTGTTGTTGACTTGACGATCTGACTCATTTGCGCCGTAGGATTTGTGGTGACGATCGCCTCCGATGACCTACAAAAAGTCCGAAACACCGGGATTGATACCGGCGACAGACCCTCCGACGCTCAGGTCAGAAATCAAAAAAAATATGAGAGAGCTTTTGTGGAGCAAAATATTGATTACCTTTTTTATGGTGGGGTAGAGGGGTATTTATAGTCGCCTTTGGGACCAGTTTTGAGATAATCATTTATCTCTACTTTCCGTTATTTTTGGATAAGAAAAATGAGTTAAATTCTTTCATGATAAGAGATTTTGTTTAAACCGTCTCGTAGGGATAATCATGAATTTAAACAATTTTTTAAATAATCTGAGATGATTTATAATGGGCTGTCATCATAACCCAGTAATGCAGATTCGTTTTGAGTTATTGGGTCTTGAAAAAGACTCAGTTCCCATTTACAGACCCATTTAGAGCAGAAAAAACTGCTCTACCTCTGAAATCTTTGCGATTCGTATCCAATTTGAACGGTCCCGATTTAGTTCTACTTTTATCCATATCAATATATATATTTTTTCTCTTCATAAACAACTTGAATATTAGCAAAAATCATTAAACATCTCGGAATATAAGCACGAGTACCAACTCCACAAATTTCTTAGCTAGTATATCTGAAGTCAGTAAACATACAAGTGTAAATCTTTTTTTTTGATGAAACGGATAGAGTCGAAAGACTCCAGCCAAGCAATCAATAAATAATAATAAATGTTTACAAAGGGGGGTTTTACCAGAAGTAAAACACAAAAGAAAATAGTAAATATTACACTTTACAAAACAACTCTAAGCAAACAATAAGTGCAGCAGAAGTGAAGAAGAATCCAGCAACTGAAGCCAGGAAACAAAGTAAGTCGAACTGCTGACCAAGCCTGGAACCAGAGAGCCGGCATGCAACGGACTGAGGTGAGAGGCGATGGGGGCGTACGCACAACTGCACAACATGGGGACGCTAAACTCCCCAAAGGAGGAGACACGCTGGCAATAGGGGGTGCTACCTTGCCATAGATGGACAGAGCATCGTTGGCGAAGGGGATAGCTCCCAGGCTAAGGCTCCCCGATCAAGCCCAGGCCTAAGGGAAGGCCGGAGAGAGGGTGGCTACACTGAGGCCTAATGCAAAGCCCAACCAAACCAAACCAAAGCAAACAGAACAGAAATAAAGCATCATGAAACCGCAGGCAGCGCTGATGGCCTGCGGTTAGGGGAGGGGGCTAAACAAACGTAGGTGTGGTAGGGTGAAAATGACCTGGGGGCCCAACCAGGGCCCAATACAACTCCCACTCAAGAAAGGTAAAAATAGCAATCTAGTTCGGCTTCGAACCATTGCAGGGTCGGCGCCGACCCTCAAGTTCACCCCCACAGAAACTGGCCTCCTCGTATCCGACGAGTCTCAGTGGTCCTCGGCATCCGATCCGTGATAGCCCCACGGGCCGTCCCCCCTTTCTGGCAAAGCATGGGGATGACCTGACGCAGCCTAGGCCCTCCGATTCTCCCAGAAGCACAGGAGACCTACGATCAGCCATGTCAGCTCCAAATACCGCCAAGGGTTTTGCCACGTCAACCCTATACCACTCCTGGTATTGCCACGTCTGCCCTAAACCCCCTGGGCCCTCTGCCACGTCAGGCCCATGGGCTTTCGGGTCCAGACCCGGCCCCCAAGCAGAGCCAAACCCGGTTGGGGTTCTCTATAAATACTAGACCCTCACCCACCTTTTGGAGGTAATCAATCTTTTTCCACTTAAATTCACCTAGTTATTGCTACTCTCTCACAGAGACTAACTAGATCGTCGGAGGGTCCGCCACCGGGACAAACCCCGGTGTTTCAGGACCGTCTGCAGGTACACAAGACCTCGGATCCGAATCCTCCGATCCGAGCCCAGATCTCCGAATCACCCCGAGGTCGCCACAGGTTCCGCCGGGTCAGCCGAGGGTCGTCAGACGAGCAGCTTTCTCCTTCAAATACAAATTAAGTCCGAACTCACACCTGGTGCATCCACACGTCTCCCAGAAATAAACCGCATCAGGTTGGCGCCGTCTGTGGGAACACTGCTTCAGAAGCCGACCCGAGCCCGACCATCGAGCGACCTCGACAGCCGAACTCTCATGGCCTCCAAGGGCAAGGGGGCCGCCTCCTCCGTCAACCGACGGGACACACCCCCACCAAACACCAATGCCGGGCTACGCGCATCAAGGCACGGAGATTCCCATCAGGGATCCCGGTGGAGCGCCACCCGTACAGTTCAGCCCGACCTACGGGGAGTAATCGTCAACCGATAGATTAGCCGCAGCAGGGGAAGGGCCGCTTCCAACCCGGCCCCGAACCATCCGAGACCGCCGCCCGAGGGACGGAGATCGGCACTCAGCCGCATCGGGAGGCAGCCTCCAGACCGACCACACCGGGTCGAGGGAGCCCCCGTCACTCACAAGGAGTTCCAAGACTTCCGGAGAGAAATTCTCGGGGCCCTCCGACGGACCCCCGGGGAGGAAACCCTCCGCTCCCAAACGGGGTCGGATGTCGAGACCAGCGCGTCGCGCCCTTCAACAAACCAGCCAGAAGACGATGGCATACTTCTAAGACACCTCCAAGAAATGGAGGATCGCCTCGATCATATAGGAGACGGCGACCGACGGGCGGCTCAGGGGTACAGACCTGTCCGACCTCCCTTCTCCGCCCCCATCCTCCAAGCGGAAATACCAAGGAATTTCCGACCACCTCAGTTCGAGACCTACGACGGTGAGGGAGATCCCGCTGATCACATGGAAGGTTTCAAAACCCTCATGATGATTCACAGCGCCTCGGATCCCCTGCTATGCCGAGCCTTCCCCGCCCCGCTTCGGGGTCCGGCTCGTGAATGGTATTCGAAACTCACCCCCGGCTCCATTTACTCTTTCGACCAACTAGAGGGCAATTTCCTTGCCCACTTCGTCACCAGCCGGAAGGCGGAAAGGACTAGCGCTTCTTTACTTGGGCTCAAGCAGATAGAGGGAGAATCCCTCAGAGTGTTCGTCTGGAGATTTACCACGGAGGCGAGGTCGGTCTCCTCTCTTGATCCAGGCGTCGACTCTGCGGCCTTTCGGCACAACGTTCGTCATGGACAGCTGAAAGCTTCTCTGGCGAAGAGATCCCCCATCGACTTTCCCGATCTCCTCAACCGGGTCGAGAAATACATTAGGGCAGAAGAGGCCCTTAACCCCGAAGATAACAGGGAGGCCATCGGGAAGGGAAAGCAGAAGGTCGAAGAGGTCGAACCACCAAAGAAAGCTCCGAGGGACGCGGGGGTCGTGAAGAAGGTCTCGCCGGTCCCCCGCTTCGAGAGGTACACTCCCTTGACGCATGACGTATTCGCCATCCTCTTAGAAATCGAAGACAAAGGCATTATCTAACTATCCCCCCCGATCTAATAACAACAAGAATCGAGATCAACGCTTCTACTGCCGCTTCCACAGAGATCACAGACACGAAACCGACCAGTGCCAGGCCCTGAAAGACGAAATTGAGGAACTCATCTCCAGGGGGTACCTCCGAGAATTCACCCGAGAAGTCCCGCGGGATCGACGAGATACTAGGAACCGGAGGTCCTCGCCTCCGAACCCTACCCCGAACCACATCCAGGGTCGAGATCCCGACTTCGAGGGAGCCACAGATACGCCCTTCATCTTGCACTGTGTCCACGGAGGGCCGATGGGAGGAGATTCAAACACTTCCCGAAAAGCCTTCATCCGGGAGGTGAATGCTGTCCACGACAGTCCCTCGCCCAAGCTACAACCGATGCCGGTCTCCTTCTCAGGAGAGGACCTCGAAGGCGTTCGCCTACCCCACTGCGATGCCCTCGTCATTAATCTCCACATGGCTAATTGTGAAGTTCGCCGAATCCTCGTCGACAACGGCAGCTCGGTTAACATTCTTTTCCTCGAAGCCTTCGAGAATCTCAAGCTACCTAAAGGCAAGCTCAAGCCGGCCGGATACACCTTGCATGGGTTCTCCGGCGTCCCTGTCGTGATAGAAGGGATTGTCACCCTCGACGTTACCGCAGGATCGGCTCCTGTCAAGAGGACCGAGTCCATGGACTTCATGGTGGTCAACGTCAAGGCGGCTTACAACGCCATACTTGGCCGACCCGGACTATGCTCCCTCCAAGCGGTGCCTTCGGCTTACCATCTGAAACTCAAATTTCCCACCCCGCAAGGAGTCGGCACCGTCCGAGGTAGCCAAGAAGCAGCGCGATCGTGCTACATGACCACCGTCGGGAGAGGTGTGTTCTCCCTCGACGCCGTCGAGTCCCAACCTGAGAGGGACGGCCCTGCTTCCAAACCTGTCACCGAGCAGGAGGAGACCCCAGTCGAAGCCAAGTACCTAATGACACTCCTCGAGGGACAAACATAGGCTCTAGCCTGGCTAAATGTAAACCCGTTTTTGTGTAAACACTCATATGTACAGGACCATCTTAGCGGCCCTCCTTATCTTATGCAAAAGAGGTCTCTTTTTGTTAAAATCCTAACGCCAGATAATAAGATCGGCGCCTGAGTCCTCACTCCGGTATCGTCCCCAACACCTCGGTAGGCTCCAACCGAATCCAAGCTGAGGACTCTCCCTAAGGCCCCACTTCGATCCCTCACGGATCGGTGGACTCTCCCTAAAAACCACCATCGTTCATTACACTGCTAGCCGAGGCAAAGAAGGAACAGGATTCTTTATTCGTACCCTTTTATTTTCATCCCAAGAAAACAAACGAAGACCGTTACAGGACCACTCCACTCATCTCAAACTGAAGGAAGTCGCCATCTTAGAGCCCCTCGGGTCCGCTGGAGGGCGGGATTACTCCGAACGAGCGGCTAAAAAATCCCCCTGCTTGTTATGATGGTCCTGGAACTCAACCATGGTCGACTCCCCAGCCACGGAGCTCTGGGCGTCACCTAGTCGCGTACGCTGCAACAGCAGCAACGCAGAGGGAACACCCTCCGCTTGCCGACCCACCGAGGAAGACGCAGAGGCACCCAGCATAATATTGTAACGGTGTATCTCCATTTCTTTCTCCGCAGAGACATTACGAAGTAACCTTTCAGAAGTGGGCCTCGGCACCGAGGCACCCAACACCGCCTGCCCAAGGCTCGCACCGCCGAGTCCCCGATCCAGCATCGCCCTCCTCAGCCGGCTCGCCTCCTCGCTTAAGGCTTCAGACTTATTCCAATAAAAATTCAAAGCCGCATCAGTGTCATGGGCTCCCCTTCGGTGGCAGACCAACGCGGCCTCCAGGACCTCAACCTTGCTCCGGAGCCACGCCACATCGGAACGACGGGGGTCCACCTCGGGAAGGGGAGCCACAACCTACAGGAGAACCAGCCAACCCAATGCACACACGCAAAAAGGTTCAGAAAAATCCGAGTTCAAAACACTTGGCCGGTCAAAAAACTTTTTTTCCTATAAATTTAAGTACTCCTTACAAAAAAGGCGGTGGCCAGTCCGCGGGAGGCAAATACAGTCAAGAGAAGGAGAAAAGAAAGACAGAATAATACAGCTTATCGTCCCACCTCAGCGTCGACAGACGGATCCACAGATGGGTCGGCCGGCGGGTCGAGAGCAGGCCCTTCTTCGCCAGGAGTCTTCGACGTCCCCTCGATCTCCATGTCGTATTCAAAATTGGACAGATCGATGGTCGGATAGAAGTGCCTCACATGGCTGAGGGCCTTCGCATAACATGTGTCCTGGGCCTTGATCACCATCATCTGGCCCGTAGTCGTCACTTCTTCCTTCTCCTTGGCGAACTTCTTCTTCAAGGAGGCCACCTTCTTCCCCCACTCCGCATCCTTGGCCTCGAGCTCGAGCTTCATCTGCTGCTCCCTCTTGTGCGAACCCTCGAGCTCGATCCGCAGTTCCTTCATCTCCCGCTCGCTCTTTTCCGCCCGAGCTCGCTCTTGTGCCAGGGACGCCTCGTAGAGGTTCTTCATATTAGCCCCCTGCATGCAAGCCTGCGACCAACGAGCGCAGATAAGAAAAAGACTTCCGCAGAAAAAATTGACAAGGAGAATAGGGTCGAAGGACTTACCTGCACGAGGGCCTGCGCCAGGCGCGTGAACGTCACCTCCACGGGCTCACCCTCCATCACCTTGCAGTCGCGAGGGGTCGCCAACTTCTCCACCACCTCGACGGCCTGGGCCTCGTCGGTCAGACGGTCCCCCGTCCGAACAGACCAGTCCGGAGCCCACCGCTGCCGCAGCAACTCCGCCACCGGGTCCTCTTCCTCAACCTCGACCAAGGGACCTTTCCCCTTGTCAAGAACGGAGGCCCTCGCTAGGCTCTGGCCCTTCGAAGCAGCTGCCCCCTTGCTCGTCTCCGAGCGAATCCTCTTGGTCCCCGGTTCGGGCTGGACCTCCGAAATGACTAGGGGCGACCCCCTTGGCCTCTTCGCCGCCTCCCCCTTCTTCTCTGCATTCTCCTTCCTCATGGCGAGCCTCTTTGCCTTGATCGATGCTTCGTCCATATCTGCAGAAAAAGCCATTAAGAGCAATGAGCAAGAAAGTACGAAAGGACCGAAAGAAAAGAAACAACTACATACACATAACGGCCGGGCTCAGTCCAACGCTCGCCAAGTTGGCCTCCGTCACCTTCGTCCAATCGACTGGGTGACGAACGGAGGCGCTCGACAAACCCCCACTCCTCGGCCGACAAATCCCTCGGCCTCGGCGCTTGATAGTTCGGTTTGGAGTGATTCCATCGAGTGGGAATGTCCCAGGGCTCTTCACTCCGGATCACCAGATATTTTTTCTTCCATTCCTTGATGGAGTCCGGGTGACCGTGAACGACCTTCCCCTTACTCCGGAGAGAGATGTAGTAAACACCCTCGGCCGCCGAGCTGATCATCAACATCGCACGGAACACATTCAGCCTCAGGGGTACCTTCTGTTCCTCGCACATCAACACAAAGCAGATAATCTGCTTCCAAGAGTTCGGCCCGTACTGCATGGGGGCCAAGGAGGCCCAGTTCAGCACGTCTCGAACAAACGGGTGGACTGGCAACCTCAGCCCGGAGATGAAAGCGTCCACTGGGAAGACGCAATACCAAGCAGAAAGGGGATCGGTGGGGCGCAGAGTAGAGCTCGGTAGCAACAATTCGTAGCCAGGCCCTATGTGATACGCCAGCTGCAGAACCTCCAAGTCCCCGCCCTCCAAGACAGTCGGGATCGCGTCCATCATCACCCTCCTCCGACTCAGCGAAGAGGGCTGCACACCGAAGAGCTCCTTGTCAGAAAGATCGTCGGGATACTGACGGAAAGGCCTCGGCTGTACGGGCGAACCTGTCATCAAATTGTGAAAAACAGGCGCCTGGCTGGAACCAGGAGTCCTCGACCCCGCCTTCCTCGGGGCCCTCTCCCTCTTCTTGACTCGCTCCGACGAGGGAGTAGATGAGGGCCCCAGGCCTGTCGGCGTGAAACTCGAGCCCGCACCCTGAACGGTGGATCTCCTCGTTGCGTCGCCCACGTCTCCCTCCTCCTCGGAAGACAACTCCAGCACAAGGATATCGTCCGAACCATCACTGGCTTCCTCCGACTCGCTACTCTCCACCACAAAGGGACGTCGGGAGCGTGACGGCCTCATCTTGTGTACCACCTCCCCCTCACCTACTGGTTCCTCCCACGAAACTGAATCGAAAGGCTCCGCAGCGTGCGCCGACTCCTCCTCAAGCACGGGCTCCTCCCACGACGTCGATGTGGAGGCTCGCTTCACTTCCCCCCTAGACGTCGACGCTGACGAGCCGGACTGAGCCCTACCCATCTGTGCTTAAACTAAATAAACTTACCAACTAACCTGGGGGCGCTTCGGAAGGACAAGCCTAGTACAGCAAACTGCAAGAGCGAGGGCTGAAGGGTTAGAAGATTTTTTGAGAAAGAAAGCGGCAAGAAAGAAATGAGCAAGAGGAGGAGAAGGGGGAATACTTATAAAGGATAAGAACGACTCCTCGACTTCCGCAATTACTGTTCACCGATTGACGTACAACTGCCGCCTGGACAATCGCGCCACGTCCTCAAAACGTGTGCTGCTGACATCATCAGGTGCCAGGCTGGCAGCCAAACTCAGGGGTCGGTTCGGATGGAGCACACGACGGAGAAAACGTTTTACTTAAGGTTTAAGGCGCCATCCTTCGACAGACGCCCCGGGCCCCATCGCTCGATTGGTTCCCCTCTCATCCCCGAGCAGCTCGGGGCTTACAGCCTCGGGTTGGCACCGAAACCCCAAACTGTTCGAGGGTGGGACAGAAACCACCATCGCCTGAAGCCCTATCGGAAGACAGAGTGGCCAACCCCTGATCGGAGGCGACCCCTCTATCTGAGGCTCTTCAGCCCCAAGACCGGAATACGGTTGGTGCCCCTCCCGTCTGGTTCTCTCTCGGGCCAAACAACCGTGTCAGGGTCATCTGACCCGAAAAAGGATCCAGACGGCAAAGCCACCACCAATCCGAGACTCCTTTTCGACCAGTACGGATTTCGGCCGTTACCCCTCTCCCCCTGATCTCCCTTGGATCTGGCTGCCGTATCAAGAGCCATCAGATCCAAGAGAAGATCGGGGCGGCAGAGTAACCACCTCTCCAGCACCGCCAGGGTTGAAAATTTTTGCAAGAGACAGGCGTCCGCCTAAGCAGACACCTCCGATGGTCAATAGACCACCCCTGCTGTGATCAAACCCACTGTGGGGGGAGAGGTATTTATAGCCTCCCCCATAGACCAACCATTATGGCACGGGGAAAGCCAATCGACGGAAGCCCATGCGCTATCTGCATTTATTAGGCGGCGCCATTAAAGCCCCTGGGAAATTGGACCATCACACAGATCTCGAAGAGCCTTCAATGCTCCGCAGAAACGGCGGGCTACCCCCGCTCAAACGATCTAAGGCACAACAGTTCGACATCACCCTTGCCAACCCGTAATCCCTCGCTAGCTCGAGGTCAGGTCTAGCACCAGGGTAGTCTTCTCAGGAAGGCTCCACGGCTCGCCATCGCCCTTGCCGGCCAGTAATCCCTCGCCAAGCTCGAGGTCAGGCCTGGCACCAGGGAGGTCTTCTCAGGAAGGCCAACGGCTCGCCATCACCCCTGTTGACCCGTAATCCCTCGCCAGCTCAAGGTCAGGTCTAGCACCAGGGTAGTCTTCTCAGGAAGGCTCCAAGGCTCGCCATCGTCCTTGCCGACCCGTAATCCCTCGCCAAGCTCGAGGTCAGGCCTGGCACCAGGGAGGTCTTCTCAGGAAGGCCAACGGCTCGCCATCACCCTTGCTGACCCGTAATCCCTCGCCAGCTCGAGGTCAGGTCTAGCACCAGGGTAGTCTTCTCAGGAAGGCTTCACGGCTCGCCATCGCCCTTGCCGACCCGTAATCCCTCGCCAAGCTCGAGGTCAGGTCTGGCACCAGGGTGGTCTTCTCAGGAAGGCCAACGGCTCGCCATCGCCCTTACCAATCCATAATCCCTCCTCATCTCGAGGTTCGGTCTGGCACCAGGGTACTCTTCTCAGGAAGAAACAACGGCTCACATCACCCTTGTCAACACGTAATCCCTCGTCATCTCGAGGTTGAGTCGAGCACCAGGGTCCTCTTCTCCGGGGGATTCAACGATTCGCCATTCCATTTCCACGACCATGAACACTCCTCCCCGGCTAGCTCCCGCACCCCCGCAGGAGTGGGGGGCTTGTGTGGTAGGGTGAAAATGACCTGGGGGCCCAACCAGGGCCCAATACAACTCCCACTCAAGAAAGGTAAAAATAGCAATCTAGTTCGGCTTCGAACCATTGCAGGGTCGGCGCCGACCCTCAAGTTCACCCCCACAGAAACTGGCCTCCTCGTATCCGACGAGTCTCAGTGGTCCTCGGCATCCGATCCGTGACAGCCCCACGGGCCGTCCCCCCTTTCTGGCAAAGCATGGGGATGACCTGACGCAGCCTAGGCCCTCCGATTCTCCCAGAAGCACAGGAGACCTACGATCAGCCATGTCAGCTCCAAATACCGCCAAGGGTTTTGCCACGTCAACCCTATACCACTCCTGGTATTGCCACGTCTGCCCTAAACCCCCTGGGCCCTCTGCCACGTCAGGCCCATGGGCTTTCGGGTCCAGACCCGGCCCCCAAGCAGAGCCAAACCCGGTTGGGGTTCTCTATAAATACTAGACCCTCACCCACCTTTTGGAGGTAATCAATCTTTTTCCACTTAAATTCACCTAGTTATTGCTACTCTCTCACAAAGACTAACTAGATCGTCGGAGGGTCCGCCACCGGGACAAACCCCGGTGTTTCAGGACCGTCTGCAGGTACACAAGACCTCGGATCCGAATCCTCCGATCCGAGCCCAGATCTCCGAATCACCCCGAGGTCGCCACAGGTTCCGCCGGGTCAGCCGAGGGTCGTCAGACGAGCAGCTTTCTCCTTCAAATACAAATTGAGTCCGAACTCACACCTGGTGCATCCACACGTCTCCCAGAAATAAACCGCATCAGTAGGCAATCCCCTCTTCCCTACAACAATCCGCAACATCAACTAAACCACAGCGCTGCACCAATAAAAGCAGAGAAACAACGCCGAGAGATAATAGAGAGACCGCAAAGGGTCAGTAAAATAAAGCATCCAGACGTCAACAGTGAAAATGAAACAAAAATAGCAATTTAAACAGCTCACAATCAGTAAGAGGCAACCCAGAAATGAAGAGAATAGAAACAACAAACACATAAACCATAAGCCATAACCCAACAAAAAGCGAGAAACAAGAGACGATGCTCGAAAGATGTGAGCCACTAAGCAATTACACACCAGACGTAGTTCATCATATCAGGGGAAAGAGAAGGAGGCCACGCCTAAGAGGCGCTAAACAGCCTGTTACCAAAGAAACATCAGAGAAGAAGGGATCGAGCCCTGCAGGAACGATAATTACAGCCAACAAAATAACTAGACAAAACCAGCGAATGCAACCCCAAGCATCCAAATAAACAAAGGTCCCGAGGACCCAAGATGGTTAAGAGGCAAACGCTCAAAATAACCACAAGCCAGAACACCCTGCTGTACCCCCACGAGGCAGTCAATCCTGCACGCAACAGAAAAAGGGGATAAGAAAAATGAGCTTAAAAGGGAAAAACTCTTGTAATAATAAAGAAAGAGAGTTGCGAGAGAAGAAGAAATAGTGAGCTAAAAGGGAGAAACATCCTGTGTCTATAAAGCGTGAAGGTTGCTAAGACAATGAATAGAGTCGATTAAACATACAAGTGTAAATCAATAATTAATAAATTTCAAGACAATGCAGGCTAGCGAGTTTGCAACCGTGTATGATCAACATATGTGTATACGGACGTACCGCACATGAAAAGAATGTATGCAATATATTTAGCAATCTTAATTCTTGTTTCATAAGGTATTCTTCAGTGGATCAATTTGTGAGACAATAGGAGGCTTACGAGAAGTGTCGATCGAATTTTGTCCACTTTGACTACGGTCACTACCTCATGATCTAGACATGTTGATATAGTAATGTATGTGAATAAGTTAAATACAATCTAGACGGAATAAGTTTTTTAAAAAAAAATCTATAACATAATAGGAGGGTTGTGAGAGAGAAATACGGAAAACCAACAAACAAATATGATGCAAACAAAAAATACTACAAAATAATAAAGAGAGTAGAGAATCGAAGAATTTTGATACCGTATCCGGAAATAATCAAATATGCAAATGAAGGAAAATAATAGTGAAGAGAGAGTTGTAGAAGACGTAGTCGTCGGTAGTGGTAGAAGAAGTTCAATGTGGTAATCGTCGGTAGAAGAAGTAATCGTCGGTAGTGGTAGAAGTAGTAGGTAGAAAATTTGATGAAAAAATCGATGAGAGAATTTGTTGACGCCTTCGATATGATCGGAATTGTAAAAACGTTGTTGATTGATTTTAGAATTTGAGATTCCAAAATTGTAGTAGAGAGAGGAAGAGAGTAGAAGAGGTGTGAAATTTTTAGTGTAACCCCTATTCCCGTAAATACATATTTTCTAAATATTTTTCTGTATTTCGATTATTGATAAAATTTCTTTTGTGTTAAATTCATTTTGGAATTTTCTATTAAAATATTTTCCGATCGAAAATTTTATTTATTTCGAATAATGATGTATTTTGATCTTATTTTCTATATCTTGTTGATCAGATATTTAAATTTGAGTCTAAAACAAATATATTATTATTATTTGGATTATTTTAATAAAAATTGTTAAACCCGAATAATTATTTTATTCTATGATTTTATTATTTTTATAATTATAACTATTAATTGTTATTCCTTGATTATTTAATTAAAGTACATTTAACGAATTATTTTGTTTTCGTACTTGATCTAATTTTCTTAGCGTATTCCGATTTATTTTCAAGCCAATTTATATCTATTGTATTACTTATTTATTCATTTGGATTTAAATTTTTGTTCATGGAATTCTTTGTTTTTCTTAAATGAACTATTTTCTTGTTAATCCTATTTTTTTCTTTTATTGAATTGTGGGTATTTTTATTTGAATCCTATTGATTTTGATCTATCTCTTAATTGAACCCTAAATCTCAATTTTATGTGTTCTTGATCCAAAACTGCTTTTATTGGATCCTAAACCACTAACCCAATACCCTAATTGTACCCTATAAATACAACTTACTGCAAACCCCAAAACTTGCACATTATTGAAACCCTAGCCGCTTATTCTCTCTCATCTCTCCTCTCTCCACTCCCCTCTCATTTCTCTCTCCCCGTTGCTGAGTAGTTCCCGCCCAAACCCATCCTCTACTCCTTCTCCGACCAGTTCCCCCCCTCCGGCGACCCCCGACGCTCACACTGACCTCTGAGCGCTGCCCCTCATCACCGCCTTCCTGTTGACACCGCCAGCACACCACAAAACCCTGACCTCCCTTCCCTCTTTCGATCGTCAACAGCCAAATCCCAATCCCATCGCCCTTGCTCTGTTCTCGCCGCACCGTCGCCAGTGATGTCGACGCCTCCATCGACGCCAGTTGCCGTCCGCCAGTCGAGCCAGAGCCTTTGCCAGCATTGCTGCTCTCTCTCTTCCCTTGCGCCTATTGCTGCTGTCTCTTGTGTGCTTTATTGCAGTTGCTGTGTCTCTTTAATTAGATTCTTTTGTGTACGTAGTTGCACGTAGAATTGTGTGTTCGTGAGTTCGTTACTTCGGGATCCTTATCTTGTTATTCTTGGTATTCATTTTCACCGTCTAACAGGCAAGTCACCATCCTCTTGAATTGTACATCGTATCAAATTCAAGTTTTATTGAAATTCCTGCAAGTAGATTCTATTCGTTATCATATCATTGTATTGTTTATCTTCGTTGGGTCTATTGAGGGTTTACACGAGTTAACTCCAATATTCTTGACATCGTGCCACTTTTGACTCTAAAGTTTGGATCTTTCATGAGTGCATATAGAATTGATAATATGGTTGTTCATATAATCGTCACACAAATAAATTATTGTAGAGACAATTGTTAGGTTGTATGTTGTTTAATCGATTGGTGATAAATTGATGTATGAGCGTGTTCTAATTTTATTTATCACATTTTGATACCCATCATGTTGATTATATAATTTATTGACTAGAGAATCGATACCCATCATGTTTAATTAATTTATTTTCTTGAAAATTCCCTAAAACTTGTATCTTGCTTGCTGGATGTATTTTGTCTGCTATTTTTGACTTAGTAAATGACCTTAAAAAATTACTTTCTGAACAAGAATTTTAGCCTTATCTTTCTAGTTTCCAGAACATCCTGAATTTTTGAATTCCGAGTTGTGTAGCAAAAGTTATGTCTGTTTTACTACAGCTGTGTTTTTAATTCCAGATTCATAAAATTGCTGCATCACTTTGTTTTACAATTAAATTTACTATGCTATGTGTAAAATAATGACTTGAAATGTTGCATGCTGATACTAGACACATAAAGGACCCTCCCTAATTTTTCTGGAATTAATTGATGAAGTTTCAGACCTGTTTCATGTTTCTAAATACAATTTTACAAATTCTGGATGAAAACGAATCCTGTGCAGTTTGCTGTTTTGATACCAGTTACCAAAACTTTTATGTATCTTATTTATATGTGCTGGATTCGGTAGAGAGTCTAGTTTCTTGAATTTCTGACGAATTCACTTTTCGATTTCTGAGTCAGTGGAAAACTGTATTTTTGTACAGACTGCGTTTGCTGTCCAAAATTTTAGATTCCACTTTTTAATGAATTAATTATTCCTATACTATAATATTGCATGAATTAATGTATGTATGTTGCATTGCATGATCCTGATGAGTTATTGTCATCATTCTAATTGTCCTATTTCATGTTACCAACCTATTGTTCCACTATTGATCCATTCGTTCACCGAAATATCCATTAATTGCATGTTGTATTGTTGAATTGATAAATAATTAACATGCCGGGGTTAAGGGATTGATTAGAGTAGTTGATGATATGGGGACTGTACTCGGATGATGACCCGTGTTATTACTGATATCGTCATTGTGTAAGAAATTATACCTTGGCCCATGTTATTATTGATATTGTCATTGTGTAAGAAATTGCACCTTAGCCCGTGTTATATTGTTATTATCATCATACCCAGTACATGAACTATAGAATCTACCACTTAAGTCTAAACGAAATTGATTGTATACATCGAACATGTAGTATGGGATGTAGTAGTACATGCATTAGTTGGGATTAAAATGATTAATAGATGTAAGGATTATACACCGACACTGCATATTGTTCATCATTGTTCCTATTGATATCGAATATTGGCTAAGTGTTACCATTATTAATTATTGATTACCGTTACCGAATATTGCATCATTATTTATAGTCAATTGCATCGATTATCATGATTGTTCCATGTTATTGATTTCTATTGATCCATTGACTCATTGTTATACCGTTATTTCATTGTTCTCTGCTTTCTCTACTTGTTGTCCATGACTTGCTCTAACGATAATTTTTCTCCTCATTTTAGATGAAGTCTTTACAGGTGTTGATGGAGAATTGCCTGGTGGAATTAGAGAACAAACTTTTTGAAGAACTATTGCTTTAATAATAAAATATTATTTCTTTGAACTATTCAATTGAGACTTATTACTTTTGTGTTTGAGATTTATTATTGTATTGGGGTTATGTCATGGAATTTATTATTGTTTCCAGATGTTGGATTATTATTATATTTTGATATTTTATATTGCTTCAATCCAAGTATTATTGTTCATGAGATTATTATTATTTCCTGTGCAATTGTTCTGTATTGATCATATTGTTGAGTTGATCGGATAAACAGCTTATGGATGAAGTTAGTCATTCGCTGGGCCAATGTTACGTGCTTGTATTCTATATATTTGGGAAGCGGGGTATGACAAGGTTTTTAGAGTGGATAAAGGGGTATTTATATGGGAAAAGTTAAAAAAATTAAAAAAACATTAAAAAAAACAAAAATAAAGGCAAAAACAGCCGTTGGCTGTGTGTTTTCAGCCGTTTGACCCGTTCGGGTCAAATGGTTCAAAGCCCGCGGGTCGACCCGTGGGTTGGTGGGCAGGTTGGGGGTTTTAACCGAGTCTAGAGGGCCAGGTTGAACCGGTCGAATCTTCATTTTCAGCGACCCGGTCGACCCGCTTAGACTCGCGGGTTCGACCTAGACCCAAACCGTCATCTTGCGGAGCGGGTTGGAACGTAAGGGGCGCGGGCTGGTCGTGGGTCAACCCGGCCCATTTTCCATCCCTAGTTTAATCCTAAAAGACCCACATTGTGAATATACTAAGAATCTACTAAGATAGCAGTAAAAGAAAGAGCATGCACTATGACGACTGCAAATTTTATACTTGGAAATGTTTCAAATTAAACTACTACAATAACACCCTGCATTCCGATACCTTGAAATTCATGTACACACTTCTGAAATCTCGCTTTGAAAATAATACACAAGTACAAAATTATGGGTAATTAAAATCTTTATAACATTAACTTATTATACAATTATATTTTTCTTTTACAATGAATTAGTTATACAATTTAATTAATGATCATATGCCCTACTTCTTAACTCAACTCTACTCACTTTAAGCTTTTTGGGCAATCCAATTTCTACTCGTCATGCAGTACCTGCGTCAAAATTTATGGGTGTTGAAGAATTTACCACAACTCGTAGTGCTAATAGCGAAAATATACCATAAGCAATAGAAACTACCAAGACTTAGATGAACCAAGAACAAGCCACCACGATATATGCAAGATCTCATAAGAACACAATCAATATGCAGAGATAAACAATACTTCTTATTCCCCAAGAAATACAAAGATTATAAAAGAGATTACAACTCTCAATCTCTCTTCTTCACCTTTGAAACACTCGACACAATCCCCTCTTGAAGTTGAACAATGATAACGGCTCACATCTTGATCTCTCAATGATATAAACCCTAAATTCTACATCCATATATAAAGCCCTCAATTAAACCCTAAAAGATAAATACAAATCCAGCTTATTGGATCTTAAACTTGTCAGCCCAAATAATACACAGCACCGTTGTCGGTCGACCGCACCCCAGGTCGGTCGACCGCAATGTGTAAAGCCCACGCCCGAGACATGACCAGTCGACTGCACGGTCAACCGTACCCTTCTCTATTGAACCCTGTACACTCGAAGAACCTCCTACGGTCAAGGTCGGTCGACCGCACCCCCGGTCGGTCAACCACAACTCTCCAGACTGCACATCTTCTACTTGCTGCAGTTGTCTCTTGCTGTCTTCGTCTTCTTCTCTTCTTCTCCAACTTCAAGTACTCAGTTCTTACATGTATTTGAGGCTACAATCCTAACAATGGGTACGTCAGCCAAACCACCGTCTGACATGCTAATAAACTATAACCGCCGGATTAAAAACTATGATTACATACTCAGTCGACCAACTACTTAACGAATACATGCAGATGTGTATAATTATGACTTAGTGTATTTATTTGTGTACAAGTGTGTATTTGTCGTATGGTTTAAGTTTTTGTGCCATGCTGTAATGATATGAGTGCATGTGTGTTAGTGCTACATTGAGTCGTGTCCTATTATGTCATACACCTAGTTATATAATAGCAAAAACGTACAAACGCATCACTAATGCTACAACTATACAATTCAAACATAGAATCATTCAATATGCAGTGCCTATTAGCCCAGTTCATATTGTAGGTCACTGACTAGTACATAGTTAGAAAATGGGTAATTTATACACCATTTACGAACCAGTTTTTTAACAATTTTTTGAGTAAGATCCTCTATGAATTAATGAGAAATTTTAATGGATTTGTTTTCTCCTTCATGAGTAGATCAAAATGATATATTTACTTACTCAAAACGATTATCGGGTGAATGAGAAATTGTCTCTTAAAGTTAAAAATGTTTTTGAGCAATTTGCACTATGACGCCTACAAATTTTATAGTTGGAAATATTTCAAATTAAACTACTATAGTAACACCCCGCATTCCGATACCTCGAAATTCATGTACACACTTCTGAAATCTCATTTTCAAAACAGTACACAAGTACAAAACTATGGGTAATTAAAATCTTTTGTACATTAACTTATTATACAATTATATTTTTCTTTTACATTGAACTAGTGATACAATTAATTAATGATCATATCCTACTTCTTATCTCAACTCTACTCAAATTTAAGCCTTTTGTGCAATCCAATTTCTACTTTTCCTGCAGTGTCTGCATCAAAAGTTATGGGTACGTCAGCCCACATGCTAATAAATTATAACCGCAGAATGAAAAACTATGATTGCATACTCAGTCTACCAACTACTTAACGAATACATGCATGTGTGTATAATTATGACTTAGTGTATGTATTTGTGTACAAGTGTGTATTTGTCATATGGTGTAAGTTTTTGTGCCATGCAGTAATGGTATGTGTGCATGTGTGTTAGTGCTACATTGGGTCGTGTCCTATTATGTCATACACCTAGTTATATAATAACAACAGCATACAAACGCATCCTAATGCTACAACTATACAAATAAAACATAGAATCATTCAATATGCAAGGCCTACTAGCCCAGTTCATACTGTAGGTCACTGATTGGTACACCTGTTAGAAAATGGGTATTTTATACACCATTTACGAACCAGTTTTTGAGCAACTTTTTGAGTAAGATCCTCTATGAATTGTGAGAGATCTTAATGGATTTGTGTTCTCCTTCGTGAGTATATCTAAATCATATATTTACTTGCTCAAAACGCGTTATCGGGTGAATGAGAAATTGTCTCCCAAAGTGAGGTAGTTTCATCTTTGAAAATGAGTTAAGGGATTTTAGTCCCACATCGGGAAAAAATGAAGGAATCAGATGTAATCCCTATTTTCCCTTTTCTTGTATTTTAGATGTATTTATCTTTTTCTGAGTATTTTATTCATATTGTACTCTTATGTTCCTTCTGAACCATGTATTTGTTCTTCGTTCTCAATAAATCTATCAGTCTTGCCTTTGCTCCATTTTATGGCCTTGAATATTTTTCTTGATCCAATATTCTGTCAAACTACAATCTCCGTTTGAAATTTCTAGATTCTAATTATTTTGCTTCATGGCCTAATTAACTGATAATTAAAACTCACCCTAAAAACCCTATAGTCATATGTCTTTGTGAATCTTTTAAAATCCAATAGCTCATTACCCATGACCCTTTTCTACCTTAAACCCTAATATCTCTTATATATATTCATCCTACTGTGTAACCCTAATAGTTATTCAAACCCTAGCCACTCTCTCTTCTCCCCTGCCACCTGCCTATTCCCGATCCTCCTACCCCCCCCCCCCCCCGCGTGTGCACCCCCGTTCTCTCTGCCGACCACCCTTCGGCACCCCCTGTCGCCCTTCAGCCCCGATGCAACCCATCCCGAATGCCTCCCTGTGCTGCCTCACCCCGATGCCAGTGCAGCCTGCAGCCAGCGCTGTTGTGCTGCCCACTGCAACGCCAGCCCCTATCGTCCCTGTGTCTCCCTCCTAAAGATAGCAACCGTGCCAATGCCAGCCAGTCGACAGCCCCCTCAGCCTGTCCCACTCCCGATGCCCTTGCCATCTCCCTTCCGCCATCGTGTCACTCCCTGGCCACCGTCGTCCTCTCGCAGTGCACTCACATCTTTTCCTGGGCTGCTTTGCATTGGGTTGTGTGCACGTGTTGATCTCGGGCGTTGGATTGTATCTGTGATTGTGTTCGTGATCGTGTTCGTGTTCGCTCGCTAGTGATATTGTGTTCGTTCCCGGAAACCTATTCCCGTTATTCTTTTTTTCTCGTCAGATCCGTTATCAATTTCAAGATAAGTAACTTGTATTTTTTTTGTTGTATGTACAAGTACTAAATACCGCCTGTAGTGCCACTCTTGATTCTATATTCATTCTCATGAAAAATCCTTGTTAGACCTTGTCTCTATTTGTTGATCCACCCGTAGTCATCTTTGTTACATACACGACATGAAATTAACTTAGATCTAATTAATTCTTGATGCATGTATGTATGATATTTGTGATCCATGATATATTGTATGAATCTTGCATGCTTGATGTGTTAGTCGTAGTACCATGTGGTGGACTTGAAAAACATCCATACCATGTTGTTTTGGACATCTATTATACCATTATTTGTGTTTTATTTTAATTTGGATTTGTTGCATATGAACTATTTGATTTAATACATGAAAAAAAAAATTGTTTTTGCTGTTTTCCTGTTTTTGTTCAGTATTTTAGACCGTGTTGAGGCCAGTAAATCAAATTAATTTGTGAATATAAATCGTGAATCTCGCTGTCTATTTTCCAGAATTTATGACAGATCTTAGTTTCGATTTGTGAGTTATGAGTTATTGTTGTTTTGCTACAGATGTGTTAGAAATTCCAGATAATTCTGTAGAGTTATTTATTTTAATACTGATGTTAAAGATAAGATTTGGATCTACTATTTTGCTGGCTATGAATAGACTTTATTGGGATTAACCCCAAATTTTTGTAGATTTATTTGATGACATTTATAAACTATTCTATGCTTGTGAACAAAGTACTATATCTCCAGTTTTGCATGTTGTTTAGTAAATAACCATGTTTTCGACCTGATTCTAGTTCCTGTTGGTAAGAAATTTGTCAACATAAAATGTAGCCTACTGTATCTATTTTATCACCCTTTTGACGGATTTGAATTTCGAGCTATACTTTATAATCTATCGATGTTTTAGTACTACTGTGTCGAGCATTTCAGATTTACAAATTTGTTGTATCTTGCTGTTTCCTGAATTTCTTTGACTATGCTATCCATGTTGGAATATTTTGATATTATATTTTCTGGTATTAGACATAATGGGGAATACTCCAGATTTTTCTTGGATTTAATAAGTAAGTTTTTATGCCATTTTTATGCTTATGGATAAAATCTTGTGATTTCTGGCTGGACATATTTTCTGTGTATAATTCTGTTTTGAGCCCTATTTCTGTGATTATTATATAACTTGTATATATGTGCTGGATATAGCCGAGAGTATATTTGCTAGATTTCCTGACGGATCCAGATTTTTATGTCCGTGGCAACGGGAATCCCAGATTTGGTGCAATATTGTTTTGCTGTCCAGAATTAGAATTTTCGTTGTCTTAGTCTATTTTGAGTCATTCGTCATCCGTTCGTTTCTTTTATTCAGCTTGTACTTGTCCCTTGTTATCTTACTATGTTTATCGCCTTGTTTTTGCATGTCCATGCTTACTTGAATAATAATAACAAGAAACTAAGCCGGGGTCAAAGGAAAAGATCTAATAGTGGAAAATACAGAAACGTGTACTCGGAAGGGGATCCATAGATCCTACGTGATACTTGATACTTGATACTTGACACATGATTACTTGACACTTGCACACTTGAAACATGATACTTGATACTTGATATTTGATGCATGATTACTTGATACTTGTCCCTGAGTACACTGCCCTCTATGATCCACTATAAAATCTAAAACGTAACTTGCATGAATATAGCAACAACGTGGTAAAACTCTAGGATGCATGAAGTGCTTCATAGATAGGACTAGATACAAGACTTGAAAACAACATAATCACTTGACACTTGCTACTTGTTACTTGTACATGATACTTGATTACTTGACACTTGTTACACGTTACTCGTATACATGATACTTGACACTTGCTACACGCCACTTGCACCGGTCTATCTTGCCATGCTACTTATTCTGTTCTTAACTTAGAGTTAGTTACTCTATTTTGCCGTTACATCTTTCCATGCTATACTTGCTTTCGATATTACTCTATTCTTGTCTATTTATTTTTTCTATACTTGTTGCTTGCAATACAAGCAGCTCATAACTTGCACTGACGGGCATTTATTTTCTCTTCCTTTTTCTTGCAAATTTGTCACTTGCAAACTTTGGTGACCAGTTGCCCGATGGAGTAGGTGATCAAAGATTCTAGTTGGCTGGATTCTTGCTACATTTATTTATTCTTATTGCTTATTCTTGAATAATTTGTAACTTTTTAAATGGATTATTTTGTATTTGGCATTTTTTCCCAGACTTGTGTTTTGTTCCATACTTGATTATTTGAAATTTAGTATTCTTGTTTCTTGTTTCAAGTAATCCTGTTGACTATATTAATTCAGTTATGCATGCGTGGTTGACTATTTTTCTTGTATATCTCTTGTTTATTCTTGTATATGTTGTAAAGATCCTTATAGCTTATGAATGATGAAAGCCGTTCGGTGGACTTATGTCGCGTACTCGTATTCCGTATTCCTTTTTGGAAAATGGGAGGTGATATCAAAAGAAGATATATAATAACCTCTTTCTTGGCATTGTAAGATAGCAAGCCAAAATGCTCTCTCTCGCGTGAGCGGGGAGGTGGGTGCAAATCTCAGACCGGATTATATACGACTTGTGTGCATCCTGCGGACACGAATGCCGGACCGACGTGAAACCTGCAGAGCAAATTTTTTGCTATAGTTTTGTTTTTTTCGACCTGTAACGGTTGAAATAAATGTGAAAACTGTTTGTCTGCCATTTATTCACGTAACAGTTTTGTCTGCTGTTACAGTAGTGCATTCAAGCTTTTGTCTGCCGTTATATCCAGTGCATTAAAGGAGTTGTCTGCTGTTACATTGGATGTAGTCAATGCGTTATCTGCCGTTACAATTCTCACCCTGGCCCTATAAATAGAGGCCCATCTCTCCTGAATCACAGCACAAGAAACTCTTCTCTTCCCCAAACTCTCTGTTCTGTGCTTGTTCAATTATTCGGTCGTGTGGTGATAGATTTTAGATGCTGCCTAGTTCGAGAGCGTGACATGGCGCCTATGTCAGCTCCTTAGACGTCTACACAAGTTCCAGCACCCGAACGAGGCAAAATCTGTTTTAAGGAGATTGTGTGATACACAAGCCTCGACACAAATCGGTTCGGTTTTATAGTTTTTCATTTGCCTTCAATTTTATTGGTTTTATTCTTCTCCCCCTTCTCTGATTTTTGTACCTCTCATTCATATTTAGATTTATTACAAACATTTTGTAACCAAAGTTGTAGCAAAGAAAATAAATTTCTCGAAGTTGGTTTTATTGTGATACAAATATTATTACAACACCTACTTTAGTGCCGACTCGTTCGGAATTCACATAAGAGCCATCAAACGATACAAGTAATCCAATCACAACTAGTCTGGTTTCACCCCGAAGGTCACTGAAGGATCTTTCTTTTCCTATTGCCGACTCACCTGGTCTCAGCCGAAGACACTAACCGGTACACCGACTTCAGTGCTGACTCGCTTGGAGTTCATATCTGAGCCATTGAACGGTACCAGTAATTCAAAAATGACCAGCCCGCACTTCGAAGGTCACTGAAGAATCTTGCATTTCCTAGTGCTGACTCGCCCGATCTCAACCAGAGGAACTAACTAGTACACTCATTTCAGTGCCGACTCACTCGAAGTTCACACTGGAACCATTAAATGGTACCATTAATTTAATGACGACCGACTCAGGTTCACTTCAAAGGTCACTGCAGTCATTTATCTTCATTGTAATTTTCAATATTCTTACTTATTAACAAAAACACTATATTCTATTACGTAGCGGCGAAGGTGCTGGAGTGGGTTGTGCATCGAGGAAGATGGCGGCAAGGGGCAGTCAGGAGGTGAGCGGGATCGAAGTAGAGGAAGGAGAAGAAGAGCGGGGGAGATGATTAAGCGGCTAATGTGAAGGATTAGGGTTAAGATAATTAGGATATATACAAGGGTTTAGGATGCTGGGTTAATGGGTTAATGGGTTAAGATCCAATAAGAAGGCTATTGGGTTTTAAAATAAATAAATAAAAATGGGATATTGGGTTAACGGGTTTGGGTTTAGGATTATAGGGTTATAGGGCTCATTAAATTGGGTTAAACCAATAAAAGATCAAATCAAATGAAGTTTTGGTCTTTATTGTTGAGTTTATGTCTTGCATACTAGGTTGGATAAGAAGACGATGAGAAGATGGTGGAATTGAGAAGATCAGAGATGGAGTGGAGGCAAGAAAACAGTCAGCAGTTGTAGTTGTAGAAGTGGCGGTCGACCGGTCATAGGGTGCGGTCGACCGGTCATAGGGTGCAGAAGTCCCCGAGAGGGGGACGGTCGACCGACCTTGGGGGGACGGTCGACCGACCTTGGGGGTGCGGTCGACCGACAGCGATGCTGATGGGTTATTTGGGTCGGATCTTGGTGATTCGTGAGAAGCCCAACTTGTTCTTAAAGTTAGATATGACGGCTCTTATCGTAAGGTTATCTCTTCAGGAATATCCAATGGTTACTGTATTAAGATATCAAACTAGGTTTTCTCTAGATCTCTATATATTGTTGTTAATGGCCTCCATTGAGAGCCAGGAGAGAGAGTATTTCATTGAAAGAGAGATTGAGTGATTCTCTAATTGTAAACAACTAGTACTTGCTGGTGGGGCTTGTAGAGGGTCGTGGTGAGAATTTTAATATTCTTGTATCTTCTCTAGTTGAATAACATCTTGGGTTTCTTCTCCCCCGGATTAAGGCAAAAGCCCCAACCGGGACAAATTTGTGTGCTTTGGTGTGTTTGGTATGATCTCATGTATGCTTGGTAGTTTGTATTGATTGCATCGAATAACTCAAGAAGATCCTGAAGAGAGGGGTTTCTAGTGGGAAATCCCTAACAATTGGTATCATAGCTTTGGGTACAAGGGTTTGTTCGAGTTCCTTGGAGATGATGGCAAATCAAATCACGAAGATCAAGTGGTTCAAAGGCAAGGTCAACTTTAATCTCTTGAAGGTGGATATGCATAAAACACCGGTTCAACAGGACTTGGATCTACTCCTAGAAGAAGATAAAGAGAGACCAATCGGCACAAAGCAAGAGAAGTGGAAGAAGATGTGAGTGTTCAGAAGCCTTAGGTTTAATCCGGTTGTCATTGATGAACGAAGTCAGGTATAGGAGAAGTACGGCGAGTCTTTGGGTAAGATTTAGAACTGACTACTCGGGATCGTCGTCATAAGTTCGGATGCACCAGTGAAGAAAGTTGCGGGGTTTCTCAATGAAGGAAAGTACCGCTCTTCTAGATCATGAAGTGGAGTTCAATATGGAGTTATCTGAACTGAGGGCGTTCAACGCAGATGATCTAAGGGTTTCCAACTCAATATATTTACCATCAAATCCATCCAACATGATAATCGTGCTAGGCGAGAAATCTACCAAGGAGAAGTTTTTCATAGCAGGTATGATCAAGGGATTGGAGGAGGATGCACTTAGGAAGAAAAGTCAGAAATCGGCGTCAACTTCTGTGAGTTGCTTGGAGGCGGATTGTACTTTGATTGGAAGGAAAAGTGTATGTCGGGGTAAGGTCCGTGGCCACTATTTCAAAGGGATTGAGCATTACATGAGAGACTGTTGCAAGCAATTGAGTCAGAGGGGTGCCAAATTCAGTGCCGTTGAATCAGGTGAAGGCTTAAACAGTGATTTTGTTTCAAGTCCTTTGTATGTGATTTCCAGTTGTACTTTTGATTCGGTTAGTTCTTCTCAAGTTTGCTCCGAGAGGGAGATGGTTTCTACTTGCAAATCTGCATCATATCGTTGTGTGGGAACAAAGTTTGATAAGATTTGTGAAGTAATGATTTCTACTTACAAGTTTGTCTCATAACGTTGTGTGAGAACGAAGATTGACAAGACTTATGAAGTAAGATGTGAGAAAACAAATGAGTCGAAGATGACAGGCGGAAGGGGACGCACACTAGAGGAGGGCATGCATATTCCTTTAATGAAGCAGAGCCTTATTTCCATGAGAACTCTAGATGTTCAGGATTGTAGGTACACAGATCCAGGTTGAGTTCATTCAGTTTGGAAAAGTTATTGTGAGGTGATGAAGGGTAAGAGAGGGATTGGGCAGGATCAACACAACCTCTACCAGCTTTGGAGGAATAGAAAAACTTGCGCAAGTGTTTCGAAGCCCATTGTACCTAAAACACTATCTAGTATGTCGTCACTAGAATCATCCGAGCGAGACTGCGACGTTCGAATATCGTCGGAAGGTGGAGTTCATGTGGAGGATGGCACCTCCATGATTACATATACTGGGGTGTGCCCTTGAGAGGGCATACAACAGGAGAAAAACAGGTGGAGATATATTCAACTAGCAGAGGAAGCTATTGAAACGAGTTGTTTGCAAGAAGAGAAAGAAAAGTGTTTAGAGGGTCTCAAATCACACAGGTGTGGATTCATGAGTATGCAATCTAAGGTGGAGATTGTTGGGTTTATGTCTTGCATACTAGGTTGGATAAGAAGACGATGATACGATGGAAGAATCAAGAAGATCGGAGACGGAGTGGAAGCAAGGAAACAGTCAGCAGCTGTAGTTTCAGAAGTGGCGGTCGACCGGTCATAGGGTGCGGTCGACCGGTCATAGGGTGCAGAAGTCCCCGAGAGGGGGACGGTCGACCGACCTTGGGGGTGCGGTCGACCGATAGCGGTGCTGATGGGTTATTTGGGTCGGATCTTGGTGATTCGTGAGAAGCCCGACTTGTTCTTCAAGTTAGATCTGACGGCTCTTATCGTAGGGTTATCTCTTCGGGAATATCCAATGGTTACTGTATCAAGATATCAAACTAGGTTTTCTCTAGATCTCTATATATTGTTGTTATTGGCCTTCATTGAGAACCAAGAGAGAGAGAGAGAGAGAGTACTTCATTGAAAGAGAAATTGAGTGATTCTCTAATTGTAAACAACTAGTACTTGCTGGTGAAGCTTGTAGAGGGTCGTGATGAGAATTGTAATATTCTTGTATCTTCTCTAGTTGAATAATATCTTGGGTTTCTTTTCCCCCGGAATAAGGCGAAAGCCCCAACCGGAACAAATTTGTGTGCTTTTGTGTGTTTGGTATGATTTCATGTGTGCTTGGTAGTTTGTATTGATTGCATCGAATAACTCAACAAAATCCTGAAAGAGGGGTTTCTAGTGGAAAATCTCTAACATTTATAAAAATAATCAATAATAAATATTAGTTAAATAATTGATTACTTTTAAAATATAATTTTTGGGTTCTAAAAATAATTGAGTGAGCCGATGGATGCAATTGAGCTTAAGAGAACAAGGTTTATTTGAGTTTCAAAATAATAATGAGATAAAATATATATAAAATGGATAAAAATTAGAGTTTCTGGTCTCTCACTTTATATATAGTCAACTACTAAAAATTGGACTTGGTGTGGGATAGAATATAAGTTAAGAAGGAAAAAAAAAAAATAGAATACAATATAATTTTTGTTAAAATACATAATCAAGAAGAAAGAATTAAGATTATAGAATGGAATATAATTTGGGTTAAAATTCATAATCATATGAAAATAGCTACAAATACAAATGATGATTAGGGAGGATTTAAATAAGAATTAAATATCAGATTGTATATGATTGGGTTCAAAGAATAGGAGAATTTATAGAATATTTAAATACAAGAATACAGGAAAAATTTTGCATAGACAAAAACGGGGGTTACAACAACGATCAAATGTCAGATCTTTAGTAGTTTCCTCAAATATAAACTCACTATCTGTTTGCTCCCAAACAAAAATAAGCAGCAACATTTAGCATTCTTTAGCAAGAACTGGACCTATTAAGAGATTTCTACCAGGAGATCGGTGTCATTTCTAAGAAGGAAAATAGTAAATAAATGAATTAAAATTAAATTTTATCATTCAAATTGATTAGGCCCATCGGACTAGGCCCAGCCCATGTACTCAAAATCTCCTACCCAAACTGGCCCCATTAAGGTTCGCAGAAAAAAGCCACAAACATTAAAAAAAAAAAAAAAACCCTATCTTTCCCTCGTTCCATTCCTTTTTTGCCACCAATTTTCTCTCTATATAATCCACCTGTCAACCCCCCTCGCAATGTACGTGGATACTTCTCTCTTTCTCTCCCCTTAACAAACTTATAGTTGGTATCTCTCTCTCTCTCTCCAACAACTTCAAGATCATGAACAAGATCTCTAATGCCTCTTCATTTCTCTCTTTTCATTCAATTAGGGTTTCTAGATTTTGATCTAATGTAATCTCCTTGTTTTGCATTTTTTTAAAACCCTAGGTGAATTGGTGAAGGATGTCAAAGGTACTCTCTCTCTCTCTTTATATTTTTAAATATTTTTTTTTTGTAATGTCATTTTTAAAAGTTTTCTTGATTGACACATGATAGAACTAATGGTTATTCAGTCTTGTGGAGGATCCTATGATTGTCCTTCTTTGATGGATGGTGTTACGATCCAAATTTAGTCCTACATCGGTTATATCGGGAATCAATGTTGGGTAGTTATAAACTTGGGATCCCTCCCTTTAACAGCTAGCTTTTAAGGGTAAGTTTTCTTAGGTTCGTAACAATTGTATCACAGCCAACCCCATACTTCTTAATTCGCTCCAGAGGCTGGATTAAAATTACTGGTAGTCTTGGGCCGGCACCTAGCAAAAGTTTAATGCATCAAGCGCAAGGGTTGGCAAGGATTTGATTTCTTGAGTGACAATATATTTTTTGAGATCAGAAGTAATATTTGGGTCATGTGATTGTCATTATCTGATTAAGGAAGATGTACGTAATAATACAATTAGCATTACTCTAATAATGCAAGGATTGAGGTAAAATGAGCAACGCAATGATTTCTTGAGCGAATTATATAACTACTTTTTTTATTCGGTCTTGTGGACCCCATGATTATATTTATCCGACAAAGGATAGTAGTACGTTGTACTAGTAGTATAGTTAGCATGAATTAGATACTTCGAGGGTGGAATGAGGTAATTTTAATTAGGGGAAACTCTAGTTAACTTATATGGGTTTTCCTTTTAGTTAGCTTGTTTTATGCAGGTTGGGTGTTTCAAATGGGCAATTCGGGTACCTTCAAAAAGGTGGGTGAGATATTGCTTTCCTAGGTAATATTAGAGTACTAATTTTTTGGTTGACATGAGAGAACTACCGTTTTATTCGGCATTGTGGGTCATGTGACAGTCATCCTTTTGATAAAAGATAGTAGTACGTAACACTCGTACTTCAGTTAGCATTACTCTTAACACTTGAAGCATGGATAAGCAAGGCATTGATTATTTGGACGACTTACATTTTGATCTATGAAGCAAGGATGCTTATATATATTTGGTAGCTGGCCGGACATGCACATTAATCCGACACAAAACTAGCTATTTTATTAGTATAGTTTTTCAAAATTTTCCTAGGGTTGGAGCATTGTGTCGGATCGTCTCCATGTCCTTCTTAGATTTTGATGTTGTGTAATAAGAATTATTTGAATGGTTTTTTGACGTAATTATTAGTCACTTAGGCTCTGAAGTAAGCAAGACATTGTTAATGATCATTAATCGTCCGTTATTAATGGATTTTCAATATTCTTATATTTCTTACATATATTCCATTCTTAGGTTAAATTACTCCATATGAATTCTAAGTCGACAGATGATTTGCTGGAGACTGCGAACGACTTCCACTTTTCTGGACTTCGCATTGATAATAATCCTGCAGAAAAAGTGAAGCCTGGAACATATCAACAATCGACTTCAACAACTGAAAGTATCAGAAAGCAACCCTTTGTAATTGGTTAGAGTTTCTAAACCGCTTTTGAGTTACACATATAATCAATCTTCAGTTTACATTGTCTTTAACTGCATTAATTCTTCTTGTCGTGTTGGCTGCAGGAGTTGCCGGTGGTGCAGCTTCAGGGAAGAAGACGGTATGTGATATGATCATCGAACAACTTCATGACCAACGTGTTGTTCTTGTGAATCAAGTAAACCTCATCTTTATTATCGTGTTTTAGTTTTCAAAAAATTATTTGAGGTTTGAAATTGTCAACATCTTATTTATTTATATATACACGTTGTCATGCAACCGTAGGATTCCTTTTATCGTGATTTGACTGAGAAGCAACTATCACGAGTTCATGAATACAACTTTGATCATCCAGGTAAATTACATCGTCTTTGTATGAAGGGATCATTTTTATGTGTAAGGTAGAGTAATTGTAATTGTCATTTTATACATGGCACTATGTTTTCTCCTTCTTTATGATTCTTGCATAATATGCTTATCAAGCGCTTCTTATACTTATCTTAGTTTAACTTGTAATTGGTTCTATAATTCATACATGTAATTGGTTCTATTTAGTTCAATAACTGGAACCCTTGAGATAATCCTTACATGTGATTTCATATGTTATGTGCAGATGCCTTCGATGCTGACAAATTGTTTTGTTGTTTGGAGAGCTTGAAAAATGGCCGTGCTGTTGATGTCCCTTCTTACGATTTCAGAAACCATAAGAGTACACTTCCAGCACGAAAGGTCTGATTATTGCTTACTGTATTTATATCTTCATTCTTCGGTAACATGCTCGACCTGGCCAAAAAATCATTGAGAATTATAATCTTTAGGCATGTACTTCAATTTTTCTCTGAGACTTACTTGATGATTCATATCATCTTACCCTCATCATGTAAAAATAGTTAAACTTTTTTTAGGCCCTGCAATTTGGGGTTTGAGCATGATTGAGCTCAAAAGCTTGAATGCAAAGGTACCTGCATTCATGAGAACCCAAAATGAGATTTCCTGCTAATGGTGGAGGTCTAGATAAAAACTGTTTTCATATTTGTAAATTATTGATAATGCCTTTTGGGTTTAAAATCAGTTTATGTTATGTCTTCATATGCCTTCAACTTTCCACCATTATGTTTTTATAGTGTATGTTCTTGTTTTGTAAAGCCTACTACTACTACTACTTGTTAACACTAACTGCTGTTTTACCTACATACTCTAAAAAAAATCAGATATTAATTTATTCATGTTTTTTCCTCCTATTGTGCAAGTGCTGATTCATGATTTTCTGCTAGGTCAATCCTTCAGATGTCATTATACTGGAAGGCATCTTAGTTTTCCATGATCCACGTGTTCGAGGTCTATTGAACATGAAGATTTTCGTCGACACAGGTGCCCTCCTCCTCTCTTCTCTAAGCATTTGTCCTTCAAACTAGCAGTAAGAAAGATATAACTAAATTTCAAACAACCTGTGATCTTCATTATGACAATATTAGAGCATCTGTAGTCGTTTAAGTTTAAAATGGGTATATGAAAATTTTGGAAATAGCAAATAGCGGAAACGCTGCAATCGTCTATACTCAAAAAAATGGGTTTTTTTGGACGAAATGAAATATGATATACCATCTGAAGATTTACCGTAGAAAGCGGAAAAAAAAAATTGAAGGATGGCAGATCATCTGCCGTCTGATGAATTTTTTTTTTTTAAATAAAATTTTGTGAAGGACGGGCGATCATGACGGGAGATCATCTCCCGTTGATCTCCCGTCCAACATAAATTTTAATTTTTTTTAAATTTCCTCAAACGTGCAGGTCTAATGAATTTTTTAAAAAATTTTTGAAGGACGGACACAATTTTTATTTTATTTTCCTCAAACGTCCAGGTCTGATGCCATCTTCACTATTTTGGTTTTTTGTTTTTCCAAATGGCAGATCATATGCCGTCCGAAAATTTCTTAATTAAAAAAATTGTCAAAGACGACAAATCATATACCGTCCGACTATAAAACGGTAGATGATCTTCCGATTTCTAAATATGGATAAAGCCATTTCCGCTGCCAAATATAGTCGTCTCCTGTTCATTCGAAACCCAAAAAATGGGTATATAGACCACGACTACTGAATGTTTTGTTTCAAAATATCCATTTTTTGGATATATAGCCAACGACTACAGATGCTCTTATCATCCATATTTTGGTGATATATCCATTTAAGTCCTCTTCAAATTGTAAATGCAAAAAATTAATATGCAATTAGCCATTTATGGTTGTCTTTCGGTTAGTGTTCGTTTTGTGGTTGTTCCTCTTCTTGTGCTAAAATTAGATAATTTTTTGTTCAGATGCTGATGTTCGCTTGGCAAATAGAATTCAGCGTGATACTGTTGAGAAGCACAGAGATATTAACATGGTTCTAGATCAGGTTAGATATAATTTGAATACCAGACAGTTTTGTGAAAATGTTAGGACCTTGATGACTCTTACATTGGAAAGTAACTGTTATTACCGTTTCTATGGAGATTGAAATTTTTTCCCTTTTACATGTGTTTGCACCTTATGCATGTACGATAAGTTTTAAGCTTGGTGACTGTATAGTTTATTCATACAGTATTCAAAGTTTGTCAAGCCTGCTTTCGATGACTTCATACTCCCAACGAAGAAGTATGCCGATATAATCATTCCCCGTGGAGGAGACAATCATGTGGCGACCAACTTGATTGTGCAACATATACGTACAAAACTTGGTCAACATGATCTTTGCAAAATATACGCAAATCTTTATGTCATTCACTCAACATTTCAGGTACCTGACACTAAAGTGCTTTGGGATATGGAATATATAATGTATTGTAACTAATTTCCTGTGTAGAATAATTTTTTTAAAAAAAAGTCGATTAATATCTTTTAGTGTTTCAGATACGTGGCATGCACACACTGATACGGGATGTCAAGACAGCAAAGCATGACTTCATATTTTATGCTGATCGACTTATTCGCCTGGTTAGTACCATTATCTGCTTATAATGATGTTGAACTTCTTAACTGATTTATATTCTGATAAACAGGTAGTCGAACAGGGATTGGGTCATCTCCCCTTTGTAGAAAAGCAGGTGACTACTCCAACCGGTAAGCATATTTATGCACTTTCAGTCATTTATCAGAAATTATAGATCAGATAACTTTCATTTGATTCAATGCAGAGTCTGTATATACTGGCGTGGAATTCTGTAAAAGGTTATGCGGCATATCTATAATCAGAAGGTAACAGTTTCATGGTGGTGAAATTTTGTAATTTATCGAGCTTTCTTTAGTGTTTTAACAAAATAAAATAAAATAAAATAAAATAAAATTTCCGTTGATTACTACTGAAATCAGTGGCGAAAGCATGGAGAACGCGCTGAGAGCTTGTTGTAAAGGAGTCAAGATTGGAAAGATCCTTATTCACAGGGAAGGAGATAAAGGACAGCAGGTTTTGTTTTCAGTAAAATTTCAACCAAGTATTTATTCAGTTTGTTTTACGACCTAGCTACTTTAATTGTTTCGATTTTATGGCAGCTCATCTATCACAATTTGCCGAAAGATATCCCAAATAGGCACGTGCTGCTTTTGGATCCGATACTAGGGACAGGTTCGTTCAATTTTAAAGAAACAAAATGTCGGTTAATTTATTCCATTCCTTCAATCTTTCTTTCATCGGTTTCATTATGTTTCACACAGGCAACTCAGCTGTTCAAGCTATTACTCTGCTCTTAAGCAAGGGTGTGCAGGAAGCGAACATCATATTTCTCAATCTCATTTCAGTAAGTTACTATTGCTTTCTGTCTCTGTGGATGTGCGATATCATTTTAACATTTAGGTTCATCATACTAACTTTTACCTTTCTGTGTTATGACAAGGCTCCTCAAGGTCTGCATGTCGTTTGCAAGAAGTTCCCTAGGATGAAAGTTGTCACATCCGAGATAGAATCCGGTCTAAGTCAAGACTTCCGGGTCATCCCGGGCATGGGTGAGTTTGGAGATCGATACTTTGGAACGGATGAGAGCTATAATTTGTAGAAAATCCATGTAAGTCGTGTGTTTTGGAAGCAGTTCGAATTAAATCTACTGACGGAGACTAAAACCGATAGAAATCCTTTTGTTGCAGATTGGATAATATTTCAACTCGGTTGGCCTTCTCTATTGAGCAAACTAGCAGATCTCAGTATTCCGAGATACTGAGATTTTCTTTCTAGTCCTTTTCTATTTATGCGATTAAAAATGTAGAACAGGGCAAAAACTTGTACAGAGACAGACTCTTCCTTTTTAGTCGTATCGCTTTACACTAGAATTTCCCTCAATTTCGGTATTTCTTTTTTATGAATGCGTGCATTGGTTTATGAATGTCTACGTGGTAGGCTTGATTTTACCAAGAATGATGAAAACGTGAACTCACAACCTTTTATGCGTTGGAAAGACCGTTTCTTATTTTGTGCTGAAGCAATTTATAAAGCACAAGCCGAAACAGGTGAAATCAAAGGACATTACTTGAATGCAAGCGACCATCATCTCCACGACTACTTTTCGATTTCCTAAAAGGTTGATATTCCATGGTTATATCTTTCCACGACTAGTGTTGAGTTATTTAAAACTGATAATTCTCTGCAACATGTATGTGATACATGATGCTGCTATCCAGTGACGGAGCCAGACGAATCAAAATGGGGGTCCCAAATTTTTTTTTCCCCGGCATCGACATAATTGAGCCTTTAATAAGAGATGGATTAGACTTGGGGGTCCCAAATTTTTTTAAACTGGGAGGGCGAAATAAAAATTTTGGTCTATATTAGGGGGTTTTACAAAATTTTTGGGGTCCCAAATGTCCCCCCTCCTCTATACCTCCCTCCGCCACTGCTGCTATCAAAACATTTCTAAATTGTAACTACATATTTCGGGGAATCATGCAACAACATATTTTTAAGTCAAAGTTATATTAAACCATATGTTCAAAATCAATCACTCAATTGTTAAATCTCAACTCTACTTAGTTCTTGACGTGCAGTATATGTGCTAACTAACTAACTAACTAGTAGTCGTTATATTTTATTGTTACAATTTAAAATTCAGGAATCAATATAATAAAACACAAAGAAAGCTATTAAGTGGCTCTCATTCAATAGGGTTGAAATCAGTGGTCCAGATCTAACCTCACAAAACATATTTTTCCGCCCAAAAGTTTTCCCCAAAACTCAAATTCAAATCCCCTCAAACCAACTTATTTATTTATTTATTTATTTATTTATTTATTTCTCTCTCTCTCTCTCATTCTTTCTATTTACGTAGAAATTTATTTTTTCTGATTTAAGGTTTGTAAATTTTTAAATTTTTTTCCATTTTTAATTGCTCATGTTATATTGAAAATAACAAATATCCCATCAATAGTTAAATTTTATCATTTTCTACGCTCAAAGTTCTAAGAAGTAAGATTTTATACGTATTTATAATTATTTTTTCTTTTTGATATATCGGATAGAGCCAAAAGGCTCCAGCCATCAAAAAATATATTAATCAATAAAACAGTAATAATACAAACAATCATCAAAGGTTTTACAAGAGGTAAAACAGAAATTAGCGAACAAAAAAAGAAATACAATAACAAGCAGCTACACAAAGGGCAACATCACGGCATGGCGCACCACCCCGATACCAGATAGCGGAGCAAACAGCCTGGTGACACAAGCAATAAGGAGACCAAAAACAAAATGCCGAACCTGAGAGAGGAGCTGGAACTAAGCAATCGATCCAAGAGAAACGGGGGATGAAAATCCCCTCACAACGACCTCCAACCCACTAGCAGTCTAGAGGGACTCTAGTGGCTCAGCGGCGGTAATGCATTGCTTACACCAAGGATGTCCACGAGCAGGCATAACTCATCTGTGCCCTAGCTGAGCAGCTGGCACGGCCTTCTTTCCTCGCAAGAAGGCGAGCGCTCACTCGAGTCTTCGAATGATCGAAAACTTTCTTATTGAAACCTCGCTTGATGGGGGGATGGGCAGCCCTCGCAGAAGGGGGCGAAAACGCCTCAAGGACAGAAGAAGAAGCGTCTACAATGATGTGGCACGGAGGGGCAGCTTGCTTCGCTAAAATACGAGCACTCACAGAAGAAGAAGCGTCCACAATGATGTGGCACGAAGAAGAAGTTTATAATTATTTTTAACATATACTAATAAAAATATAAATTTTTATTTACAACTAATTATTGTTTTACTATTCAAACTATCGTTCCAAAGACAACACAAGCGGTTTCCAACTCCAACTGAGTCCACTCCGAAAAATGGATTCAGGATCTTCGAAGAATCTTCCGATCACGAAGATTCTCCACAACGCGGTGATCGTGACCGTCGATCCCGAATCCAGAGTCTTCCTGGACGGCGCCATCGTCGTCTCCGGTGACTCTATCGCCGCCGTCGGCCGCTCTGACGTCATCCTCCCCGCCTTCTCCCATCTCGCCGCTGACGTCATCGACCTCAACCGCAAATTCGTCCTTCCTGGTTCGTAGAATCTTAGATTCGATCAAGATTCGTTCCGAAATTTACAGTAAGTTGATTGATTGATTGAATTTTTTTTGCTAGGGTTTGTGAATACGCACGTGCACACGTCGCAGCAGCTGGGGAGGGGGATAGCGGATGACGTGGACCTGGTGACGTGGCTGCACGAGAGGATATGGCCGTACGAATCGGCGATGACGGAGGAGGACTCGTACCTCTCTACTCTCCTATGCGGCGTCGAGCTCATTCGATCCGGAGTACGTTCACTGCACGTGTTAATTCTTCTTCATCATGTTTAATAACTGTCGTCATTTTTAATAGTAATTGAGTTATTGCAATTAAAGAACTAGAGCTTAAAAAGAATTCATTTTGATGTGTTTTGCTTTATAGATTAACTTCTAGAAGACTCGATATACCGATGCTAGTAATGATGTATGTGAGAACATCTCTAATCTCTAATATTATAATGAGAGTTGGAGTTGTCATTTGTCAACATACAAACCCGTGCACTGCATATGCAATTCCAACTCTCCCATTAATCTATTTCTAGTATAAAAGCCACAATAAATTTGTTCATAGACAATCTCAACCATCAATTTCGACAACTCGATCTTAACCATTCATTTAAATATCATCTGAACCGTTAATCTAACATGATCAACTGTTAATTTTTTACATCATCATCTTAATTAATCTCAGCATCCATAAACTCTTAAATCAAACCCAACCCAAATTGAAAATCTTAAATCTCAAAATCTAAATCATACCAAAATGACCCAAATCCCTCAACGCCGCCACGTAGCCATCCTGGACGATGTTGACTCCGATAACCCCGTCGCCTACGCCTATGCCTACGACGATCTCGATGTCTCTAATGACTATGAATCCGATCGATGTCCTATGCGAGCAGGAAGTTAAAAGGTAA
This sequence comes from Hemerocallis citrina, assembly GCA_017893485.1. NCBI lineage: Eukaryota > Viridiplantae > Streptophyta > Magnoliopsida > Asparagales > Asphodelaceae > Hemerocallis > Hemerocallis citrina. The sequence continues at coordinate 293,406,923 of CM030362.1, forward strand.
GTATATGGTTCTTAATCTATAATCTGAACATGGGTAAGGGGGGTATTTGTAACTTGTAACATATGTTTAGTTTGATCATCCATTTATCTGCTCAGGTAGTTCAAATTTTTTTAAACTTATTTTTAGTTTTTTTCGTGTGAATATCATTCTGGATATGTATACATATATTTGTTCATAATTTCTAATTGAACATTATGTTTTTTTTTATTGTGCTAATTACAATCGTTGGTTATTGATTAACTGGTCAGCAAGAACATTTGCTCGAATGATTTGATACTTGTATCAATCGATGTTGGAGGTGTTATATATACACACACACACACGGGTGGGTGCCATTTATTTTAAATTGTATGTTCAGATGAACGTTTTTATCAAATGTGAGGTGTGATGGAGATTTCCTATATATTTATTGATTTAACCGCGTAAGATATCTGATGAAGGTTTCATTGTTTGCCGGAACTATAGTGAATAATTCGCCTTTTCTATGTGTTTTTTGGTGCATCCATCCTTGTTGAAGTCATTATTCCAATATTATTTGATCTGTAGGAAGTGATACTGCCACACTTTGTCGGGATACATAACAAGAGTTTGTGAAAAACAAGACATTATTCTTGTTTTCCCTTTTTCTCTTAGTTATGCCCCATTTCATTAGAAGGGATGATATATACGACGCTATTGGATACAAAATTTTCCTATAATCCTACTATTTTTCATCTTTTAGTGTTTAGGGTTACTAAGCAAATTCGCTGAGGTTTAAATGACAATTTACTGGGTTTCTTTTGTTTTCTTCTAGGAAGGGGAAAAATCGAAACGTGAGACTGTCACTGTCACTATCATATGAGTCGATGATCTCATGGTTCTTGGAATGAGATTAATTCCTCATAGATGAACTGAATTCGCTATTGCAATACAGAAGTTCAAGAATGAGTATTAGAGAGAGATTCAGAAACGACACTGTTAGTTCTGAAGTTTTGTTGGACGCAATCTTCAGCCAAAACGTAAGAGGGAAATAAGGCTGGATAAAGAATGCCACAAAGAGTACGGTTAATTATTAGTGAAGCAAATTAGTAAATTTTGATTTACAGTTTACTTTCATATTTAACTGCCAAAAATTCTTCATTCTGGATGAAGATGTTAAGCTTGTTGTTTGTGAATGTTTTTTTTTGTATGCCCAAAAATTCTGACATTGGAAACATGCAAACAGTTGGGTGTTACAGTGTGTATATTAAATTAATACGTGAACTTGTATTTATTGTTTCTACAATTGGAGTAATACAGCCATATATAGTTTTTTTTTTCCTTGGCTCTTTCTGTTTACCATGTGTGTACCAAGCTATCAGCTGAATTCTTCTTGTCTGCAATTCTTGTGCTTCATTTGGTTTGAATCCAACTGCAGTAAAAATTCGTGTATGATTAGAGCTTAGATAAAAAATTGGCCAGCATACTAGGCCAAGGCCCATAAGGAATCAATCCCATATTTATCTGAAAACCCCTATAAATCTCTTTCTAATAAATCATCTTTTTCTCTTTCCTCGTTGCAATTCGCCCCCCCAACTGTCAATTGCTCACTGTAAGCCTTTTAATCTCATCAACTTATTATTGTATTCCTTTAATTTGTCAAATTATGTTTGAATTTCTGTATTAGGGTTTATGGATAGACAAAATTTATATTGGAATTAAAACTTCTTTGAATTTCTCATGAAAATTTACAAGTATTTTGTACTGCATATTACCTTATTCAATATTTTTTGCAGGAGTTATAGTATTATTAGGCACGTCCATCAAGTCACGCGCACTTGGTACACGGTAAATTTCAACTAGTTACAACAAAAATAAACAAATAAAAAAAATTCACCTATTTAAAACATGCAACGCATGTGCAAAACAATTTTATAATATTTTTTTAACACTAAACATACACTTATGTTGCACGTACAACTCAAATTCTACTTATAAACACGTGCATTGCATATACAAATTGTAGCTTTTCCTTCAAAATATTTTTCCAATTACGTGCAACGCACGTCCAACTCCAAAACTATTTCTTAAAACATATATCGCACGTGAAAATCCTCAAAATCTTTCAAAACGTGCATTGCACGTGAAAAATTCTAGTTACGAAGCACGAGAATTTCTAATTACGTGTTGGATTGCGATTAATTTGGTTAAGAAGCAAGGACACGGAGACGATCGCAACATGACACGCCTATCCGAGGGAAATTTTGAAAAAACTTCATCAAAATAGCTAGTGACCGCATGTGGGACACAAGCATCTGGTACATTCCTGACATGATACAATTACCAGAAAGAAGTGTTCATGTATAATAGAGTTTTGCAAATGGCTTTGAAGACCTATAATCGTTGAAACGTGAATACTAAACACTTTTATTTGAAGTAAGTGTACGACATGTGTCCGACACAAAACACATGTGTACAAGACTCTCCTTATTTCTAGGCAGAATATATAACTCCCCGTTTGTCGCTTTGTTGTGTCGTATCTTGTCTGTCTAAATGTATAACTCTCCCTATTTCTAGCTTGTGTCTCTTGCACCGCTAGAAGAAAGCAACTAAGATGTTGAAAATTATGGTGGCTGAAAGGAACTAGTCATTTAGAGGGCATAGGATGGAATCTTCAGTCATGGGTATCACTTTATTTATGGTATGTTTGTTGCACCACTAGAAGTAAGCAACTAAGATATTGAAAATTATGGAGAAGTAAAATTTTTCAGAATGACAGATTTCTTTATGTTATGTTCTATTTTTATCTTTTTAATGTGATTTGCTGATGTCAGTTGCTAATTGACATTCAATACTTTTGGTAAAAATTCATTACTTTGTAAATTTGGTTAAAAGTTAAAGATTTCACGGTAAATCTTTTTGGTGTAGTGTTAGTGCCAAATTGAATATTTGATGGCATGGCAGTTACATTTGTGTCAGTTGTCAGTTAGCATCTGGAGCTTAAAGCAGGAGCACTCTCATTTACATAAAGTAATTGACCTTTTGAATCAGGTAACATGCTTTGCAGAAGCAGGTGGGCAACATGTTGATGGGATGGCAAGAGCAGTGAAATTACTAGGTTTGCGTGCATGTTTAACTCAATCAACCATGGATTCAGGAGAGGGTTTACCTCCTAACTGGAGTGCACATTCCACCGATTACTGTGTCCAGGTCAAAAGCTATTCTTCATTTTCCTCACCATATTGCTTTCAAGCTCAAAGTCTTTTCTAGTCATTTAGTTCTATTTTGTTTTCTGCACATGAAATATGACCATTGTTGTAAAACTATTTAGTTTGTGGTTATATGAAGTTTTGCATGAGTAAAAGCTGGATGGGCAGGTTCAATATCAACCTCAACACAATATTATGTATCAGTTGATTTAGCCGAATGGAGTGATTTGGGTGACACATTACAATTTTGATAGTGCAAAATTAATTTATCTTTAGTGCATTTTTTATGAGTCACGACAAGGAAGGATCCAAAGTAACTGTAATAGGGTGCAAACGAAGTATGATAAAGGTTAGTTGTGGACAATCTAATCAAGGACACATATTTCTAAGTCACATATTTCTAATTTTTGCTGTTGTTCAGGACTCATTTTATTTTTTGTATAAAATTAATATTATTACTGTTACAGATCATTTAGAAGTCAAGCATATGAAAAGTAAAAAGTGAAATTGCAAATTAGAGTTTTCACACATGAAAATGAGAACATAAGTTTAAGATGTCCAAAAACTCAATCGTCTTCCTAATATTTATTTTTGGCATACATGTAAAAGTTCAGTGGCACTTTTGGTGCTTTGCCATTAATAGAAGAGAAAATGTTTGCCTTGGCATGTCCTTTTCTTGAAGTGCCAGATAAAATTTAGTGATTCATTATATTTTGAGATAACTAATCATTTAAAGTTACTTTTGCTTGTGCCTTTTACTTTCAAAGTGGCACTTTTTTTAAAGGAATTTTCTCTATTTCTTTTGTTGCTTTAGTGAAGTAGATTAATGTTTTGCATACAGTCCCAGAAGGAGCTTTATAAGAAATATAACAATACAGCAGATGGGCGCATCAGAATTTGGCTTGGGTTAAGACAAATAATGAATGCAACAGATAGGTTGTTGCTGGAAACAAGGGACGCAGCTGAAGAACTACAGACTGGCATCCATATGGTATTGATCTAAATTTTTGTTTCAGTACATATTTGGATTATGATCTTTATATTCTTTGTGATTTTATATAATATTTGTTATTATTTATTATTAAGCTTATTAAAATTTTATCTTGTATGGAACTGCGATAAATTTCAACTGAATTTGCTTTGCGATCCTACAATTCATTACTGTGATTTCTTTAACTTTAATCTCCATTGTTATACTGTTCTTATTGTCTACTGTCTTTAGGTGAAATAAGTGTTTTCAATTATCTACAGTAACTTCCTTTAAGGTTGCATTAGAGCATTGGTCTCTAATATAACTGATCGTAGTGCATAAGGTAATATTAAATTTCATATGATTCAATAACAAAAGCCTGTTATTGTAATATTAAACCCATTAAGTATGTCATAGGTGCTCTTTAGTAATTAAGGACCAGAGAAAGAGCTGGTGGCTAGCGACTCTAACCATCGTACATAGTAAACAGAAAATTAAATAAAGAGATATTCCACAGGACAAAGGACCTACTGTACCAAAATAATACCAATAAGAGGATGGAAACATTGTCCACAAACTCAAAGATCTTAAAACACAAGTAATATTTATGGTAGTAAGGTTGAAGTTTCATTCAGAACTAAGCCACTACCTTATTGTTATTCTTCTACTAACACTAACAGTTACAATAACAGGCTCGGCCCATACCCCACTCCATATACCCACACTGACCCCCCTTTCTGCACCCTCCATAGTGACACATGTCCCTACATGCTTTGTTCGCCAACGGGCTTTCAGGGTCACATTCCTCCACTGGTATCTTGCTACAGCACCTCATCCCCGATGGATAGTCCACCCATTCCGAATCTTTAATTTCCAATAGTACCACCGAAATACAACAACAGATGTGTTAATTTCGAGTATACTAAATATTACGTACTATATGTCTATACTTCTATACTATATATTACTCCGAAAGCAGTTTATTGACTGCTCTCTAGATTCTTGACCTTTGAAATTTTGGTGGTCAAAAAATTAGTCTAATGGTCATGATTTGGTATAATAAAGTATTGTCCATATTCTCCCCTAATTGCAATTTAAATTTGGAAAATTTGTCAAACGTAAAAAGAAATTAACTTGAATTAAAAATAAATAATCATGGTGTGCAAAAGTGGAAATAGTTCAGTAAAATGTCGAATTACAACAAACTTAGAAACTAATAGCAAACCATATTTATCATAACCAAAAAGTTTAAGCAAATAAGAACTGTGACAAACTTACTAATCGATTTTCACAAACTATTTTAGAAGTGTCACCACTTTTGAATAAACAAAAAATATATACACATACCAGAACTTATAACTAAATGCTTTTCAGTTTCATTTTTCATTTTTTTATTTTTTTGTGTACATCACACATTTGCATTATACCAGTACTAGTATAATATACGTGCGATGCACGTATAAAAATGAAGTCATTGAATGTATATCAAATAAGAAAAATAATAATTTATATTTGAATGTTTGAATTGGGCTACACGTGCGATGCACATTTCTATTTGTTGGATATCGTTTGGACGTGTATAATACGTGTTTATATAGTTACAAAGTTAGGGTTTGTTTGTTACAAACCCCAACTCTCCCATTAAAATAGTAGAGATGTACGTATATATGTTAGCATATATATATGTGTATATATATATATATATATATAGAGAGAGAGAGAGAGAGAGAGAGGGGGGGGGGGGGGAGGGAGGGAGGGAGGGAGGTGATATCCTCGTATAGAGTGATTATAATCACTTGATGGGACGTATTATGGGCCGTATGCATTGTTCACCTTGTTTTTTAATGTCATAATTGTGTGGATGAAAAATTGAGTTGTTTAGATGTCTCCTAATCAATTTTCAGGTAGTTGGAAAATGAGTAATTTTTCAGTATTGAAACGAATTGAACCGGCTGATGCGTGGTGTAGGGATATCAAAATTACTTTTTTCTTTTGTACACATGTGAAATGACATTGAAAAAAACATGATGAACAGTATGAATCGTCTATAGTGCGTCCGATCTATTGATTATAATCATTCTTTACGGGCAACAGCTCATATGGATGTGATGTTCTTTTGATGTTCTTTTCTCGTTTTTGTAAAAAAGAGTATGATAAGGGACCAAGAGTAGATACAATATCAGAACACACAAACAAAGAGATCCATTCCTCCAAATTGGAGGGACTAGAGAAACTCTTTCACACAAGATAGATGAAATGGTAATTTGTTTGTACTCACTTGTAGTCATCAGCAAGGTTAAGAGAGTCACTGCCATGACTGCTTCTCGGGTTGCCATTATTCACTGTCCTTGTAGCTTGAGGGTGGTTTGTTTTCTTTTTCCTTTCTTTGGGTGCGTGGTTTGGTTTGTGATTTATATGCTTTCATAGAGAGAGAGATACACAATATGGTTTAGTACAGGAATGTGACAGCCAGATAGTGCATCCTCTTATCAGAGGGATTAATGTACTTGATTAATTTTTTGCCTTTTAAGTTAAAACCTTCTTAAATTTGTTATAAAACATTAAAATAGAAATTGCCGATTAATTAGCGATTAATCGGTAATCGGTCTAGGTCCGATTAGTTCCTAAGGCGATTAATTGGTGATTAATTAGAAAAGTCGCCGATTAATAGGTGATTAATCGGTAATCAGACCCAGACCGATTAGTTCTGAAAACCGATTTTAACTGCTTAGCATGTAATTAAATCACATGTTAGACATGAAGTAGAAAATGGTGAAAAGTAGAAAGTGCTCTTTTTGGCTGTTCGGACATTACCTAGTATATTTCGTTTGCTACAATGACTTAATCTAATATAGTTTTGTATATCAGAAGACATTTCGTCAGGGTTTGCCACATGCAGCTTCTAAAAAGAGCTTTTAACAATCAGGGCATGTCGGTGGCACTCAATAATTTTTTTCTTTGTCATTTAGAACAAAATCATTTTACTGCAAAGTTTTCAAAGTATACAAATAATCAATGCACTTAATTATTTTTGAAGATGATATACATGCAAAGTTTACAAGCAATCAATTGCTAGTCCATGCTGAAAAGAAATAAATCAATGAACTTACCTGTTCTACTTAATAATTTTGTTTACATGTGAGAAATTATTGGACTCCACAAATTTGTAGAGGTAGTGGAGACATTTATATTGTGAATGAATTTACCAAACACAGGCGAGAGCTCAAACTGGCATTTATCTTTTATAAGACCAGCCAACTGGAAAATACATTTATACGGAAGGACTAAGTTGGTGTGCCACACCTCCAACTTCGACTACTACAGGAAAGATTCCATCTCCTTACCATGAATCAATTTGATGGACTGTACCTTCCTCTTTTGGAAGTTGGAACTCCTGCCAACTGGTGATTCTGGTTTACCATATATATGATTATTTTGCCAACAAACAATGGACGAACGCGCTAGTGCGAAAGCTGTTGCGTGTTGGGCATCTATTTTTGTAACGCCCCGCCCCAATACTCAGACAATTTTATTATTTTTAGAAGACAAATTAGATACTATGTAGTACAACTGCCCACCACAAGCTGCCTCTCAAAAGGTGGTTAACCAATTAGGTGACTCTTGATCAGAGGCAATTATATTTATACTCAAACTATTTTTGTACATTTCCAATATGGGACTATTATTCCCAAATCTCTTTACAAATCCCGTATTCTTTTATAATCAACCAAATCATTTTTTTTCTTTCAAATCCGATAATCAACCAAATCATTTTAAACCCCTTCAATCAAACCGGGCCCCACACCAAATCTCAACAAATCCAACTACAACAGCAGCATTAAGTGCTTCATTTCAAACCGTGGGCCCCTTTTTTCTCTTCAAATAACCGGTTTCATACAAACCATCCTATAGAATATTCTATAGGACAACCCCTCAAATTCATTTTATTTATATATATATATATATATTTATGAAAAACGGGGTGTTACATACCCCCACCTTAGAAATCAGTATCCTCGCTGAGTACGGGGCACACATCTAGTGTAGGATCCGCCTTTCTAGCCGATGTGGCGTCGTCCTCGATCCCGGAGATCAATCACTCTCAACACCGCAGATCGGATATCCGGCTATCAATCACTCTCAACACCGCAGATCATACCCGATCCCGGAGATCAGTGACTCTCAATACCGCAGAATATACCCGACCCCGAGATCAATGACTCAATACCGCAGAATATACCCGACCCCGGAGATCAATGACTCTCAACACCGCGGATCATAATGAGGCCCTCTTCCACATCCGGTGTCGAAAGTCGGCTCTGATACCATTTGTAACGTCCCGCCCCAATACGTAGACAAATTTATTATTTTTAGAAGACAAATTAGATACTATGTAGTACAACTGCCCACCACAGGCTGCCTCTCAAAAGGTGGTTAACCAATTAGGTGACTCTTGATCATAGGCAATTATATTTATACTCAAACTATTTTTGTACATTTCCAATATGGGACTATTATTCCCAAATCTCTTTACAAATCCCGTATTCTTTTATAATCAACCAAATCCTTTTTTATTTTCTCAAATCCGATAATCAACCAAATCATTTTAAACCCCTTCAATCAAACCGGGCCCCACACCAAATCTCAACAAATCCAACTACAACAGCAGCAATAAGTGCTTCATTTCAAACAGTGGGCCCCTTTTTTCTCTTCAAATAACCGGTTTCATACAAACCATCCTATAGAATATTCTATAGGACAACCCCTCAAATTCATTTTATTTATTTATATATATATATATATATATATATATATATATATATATATATATATATATATATATATATGAAATACGGGGTATTACATACACCCCACCTTAGAAATCAGCGTCCTCGCTGAGTACGGGGCACACATCTAGTGTAGGATCCGCCTTTCTAGCCAATGTGGCGTCGTCCTCGATTCCGGAGATCAATCACTCTCAACACCGCAGATCATACCCGATCCCGGAGATCAGTGACTCTCAATACCGCAGTATATACCCGACCCCGGAGATCAATGACTCTCAATACCGTAGAATATATCCGACCCCGAAGATCAATGACTCTCAACACCGCGGATCATACTGAGGCCCTCTTCCACATCCGGTGTCGAATGTCGGCTCTGATACCATTTGTAATGCCCCGCCCCAATACTCAGACAATTTTATTATTTTTAGAAGACAAATTAGATACTATGTAGTACAACTGCCCACCACAGGCTGCCTCTCAAAAGGTGGTTAACCAATTAGGTGACTCTTGATCAGAGGCAATTATATTTATACTCAAACTATTTTTGTACATTTCCAATATGGGACTATTATTCCCAAATCTCTTTACAAATCCCGTATTCTTTTATAATCAACCAAATCCTTTTTTTTTCTCAAATCCGATAATCAACCAAATCATTTTAAACCCCTTCAATCAAACTGGGCCCCACACCAAATCTCAACAAATCCAACTACATCAGCAGCATTAAGTGCTTCATTTCAAACCGTGGGCCCCTTTTTTCTCTTCAAATAACCGGTTTCATACAAACCATCCTATAGAATATTCTATAGGACAACCCCTCAAATTCATTTTATTTATATATATATATATATTTATGAAATACGGGGTATTACATACACCCCACCTTAGAAATCAGCATCCTCGCTGAGTACGGGGCACACATCTAGTGTAGGATCTGCCTTTCTAGCCGATGTGGCGTCGTCCTCGATCCCGGAGATCAATCACTCTCAACATCGCAGATCGGATACCCGGCTATCAATCACTCTCAACACCGCAGATCATACCCGATCCCGGAGATCAGTGACTCTCAATACCACAGAATATACCCGACCCCGGAGATCAATGACTCTCAATACCGCAGAATATACCCGACTCCGAAGATCAATGACTCTCAACACCGCGGATCATACTGAGGCCCTCTTTCACATCCGGTATCGAAAGTCGGCTCTGATACCATTTGTAACGCCCCGCCCCAATGCTTAGACAATTTTATTATTTTTAGAAGACAAATTAGATACTATGTAGTACAACTGTCCACCACAGGCTGCCTCTCAAAAGGTGGTTAACCAATTAGGTGACTCTTGATCATAGGCAATTATATTTATACTCAAACTATTTTTGTACATTTCCAATATGGGACTATTATTCCCAAATCTCTTTACAAATCCCGTATTCTTTTATAATCAACCAAATCCTTTTTTTTTTCAAATCCGATAATCAACCAAATCATTTTAAACCCCTTCAATCAAACCGGGCCCCACACCAAATCTCAACAAATCCAACTACAACAGCAGCATTAAGTGCTTCATTTCAAACCGTGGGCCCCTTTTTTCTCTTCAAATAACCGGTTTCATACAAACCATCCTATAGAATATTCTATAGGACAACCCCTCAAATTGATTTTATTTATATATATATATATTTATGAAATACGGGGTATTACAATTTTTTTGCTCCTCCGAATTATTTTATTAGTGATTAGCTACTACTTAAACCTCTGGTTAGTACGCATTCATAAAATGTTTTTACTTTTTTCCCCCCCAAATTTCACTACATTCAAATATAAAGTGTAATTTGAATGGAAACTGAAGTGCTCCAAAGTGATCTGGTTGCTTCTAAAAAAGACAACAATTGACCCTACTTGAGATACAAAGTGTGGGAAAATCATGTCTTTTCCCACAGGGCATAGCCAAGCGGGTTATGCCTAGGAGCATTAAAACCTTACGCTATATCGATACATATATGTATACTTCATATCTGAATGTTGTGGAATTTGAAAAAGTCAAAAAACAGTCTGCATATTATCTTCCTAAATTTGGTGCACATAATTTGGAAAGTAATTGCCACTTTTAATTGTGTGGTGTTAACAGAATTTAAAGAGCATCTGAGATTCCGAAGTGTTCTTGATCGTGTTCTTCAAATTTTTCGTTCTTTGTCTTATTATACTTTTACTTTCATTTGGAAACATTATCAGTATTTATTGATTTAATGAGTTTAAGGGAGATGATCGGTGGCTTTTTAATTGAATAGTTGTTTGGGAATTGAAGGGGTAAAATGCTGATAAGGGATCTAAGTTTATCCAAATATGTTGGTGAAGGAGGTTAAAGAACTTCAAATCTAGGAGGGTTGAAGAAGGATAATTGATGAGAAAACCGGAGAATAACACTATTAGTTTTTGCAAGAATCTCCATACTCAATACTTCTAATAGTCACAAAACTTCAAGTTGGCACAAGTTTGAACTATTCTATCCAGATGAGCAGCTAAATGCACTTGGTAGGACCTACAAGTTGTTTCATAATGTTATGATTTATTCAGCTGCTATTGATGTGGCCAATCTCTGCTTCTTTTTACTTAGTACACTGTTTTGTCATGACGTCAATCCTCTACTCATTGATGGTGGGTACAACAACGAGAAAGTCCATCTCATGTATTTGGGTCCGCAACAAGAGTCCATTTGCTCCATTCAGCTCAGTTAGGTCCATGTCTTCTGGTGTATATGCTTGTTGTTCTTGTTCTGGTCTTGGTGTTTTTTCTCCCTCGACATAACAATTTAAGCGTAAAACTGATTTAAGTGATGGAAGCTCATTCATGGTTATCATTATTTAAATAATTCTTGTAGACTCTACTTGATTTCTTGGATGCATTGGCTTGGAGCCTAGGATAGCAAACGGGCTTTTCTGAATTTGAATTTACCTAGCATGTTGCAGAAATCCCTTATGAAAACCAGATGGTGATGTGCACGAGGGAAGTTGATCATGGTACTGTGACATACTTGGAGAAAATAGGACTTCTAAGGAGTAATTTATTGGCAGCTCACTCTGTTTGGGTGAACGATGCCGAGGTAAGCACACACAACATGGAATTGTAAATTTTTACTGAGTCGACGCTATTAGATATACCAAATTACTGAGCTGCTTATATCCATCTTTTGCTACCCCTTTCACACTTTAATTGGTCCTCTTGTTAGAAGCCTGCTGTAGCTTTAGACCGAACGATGCTATTCCTATAGAAGGAAACAGCAATTGAAATGAGATTCTCTTAGGGAAATAGCATATGCAAAAGTCAATATCTTTTCTTTCCACTGTTATAGTTATTTGTTTCTTGGTGAACTTGCAGCCTGTAATAAGGATTTATTTCAGCAAAATATGCTCAAGTTGGTAACCATATAGGATAATTATGTATACTACATGACCAAAATAACACAATCTCATGAATACTACCTTTTAAAAAATGATATTATTCTACAGCTATATTAGTTCATTTTTTTTAATGTTCGATTAAAGTTTTAGTATCTAATAAAAATATAGTAGTCATTTAAATAATGTGTGGGATAAACACTTAGGCTATCTATGACAATCTAACACGAAAGTTTGCATGAAAAGAAATAAGCTGAAACTTTAGCATGCCATGGAATATCTCTACCTAATGTACTTAAAGTGTCTTAAAAAGACATGCATGTGCATGACAGAAAATTTGGCAAGACATTATAAAAAGTAGTGATCTTGATAAAGACAATTTTTAAGTGCACACATGCAAAAAGAAGTGTCTTCTAATAACTATTCCTGTGCTTCAGTGCCATACTGATGATAGTAAACTGTTCTATGATATTATAGATTGGTTTTCTTGCAAAAGCTGGTGTAAAAGTTTCACATTGTCCGGCTGCGGCGATGCGTATGCTTGGATTTGCTCCTATAACAGAAATGCTTAACGTTGGTGTTTGTGTCTCTCTTGGTACAGATGGAGCACCATCCAATAATAGGATGAGCATCGGTTAGCTCTCATATTCTAATTGTATTGCTAGTAATGCATTAATTTCATTTACCACTTGACATGTGATATGGCAGAAAATTAACTTTCATATTCTTTTCTGTTGTATTTATGCGTGGTATGCCTTTGGCTTCCTTCTATAGTGGATGAGATGTATCTAGCTTCTCTTATTAATAAAGGAAGGGAGGCGTATATTAACGGAACTACCAACCCAACTGCTCTTCCTGCTGAAACGGTATTGAAGATGGTGACTGTTAATGGTGCAAAGTCTGTGCTATGGGATAACGAGATAGGTTCACTTGAAATTGGTAAAAAGGTTACATCAACTTTATCTTTGATATCTTATTCAAGTCATCGTGAAGTGATTTAGACAAATTACGTTACTAGTATTGTTGACATGTTCATGAAAGTGATAAGTAAACAAAATCTCTTATTTTTATTTTTGTTTTAATTTTCTCTTGTAGGCCGACTTGATCATTGTGAATCCTTTCTCATGGACTATGGTTCCGTTACATGACTAGTACGCATCCAACTGTCATTTCTTTCAGATTACAGTTCACATCTATTTTCATTTCTTTCAGATTAAAGCCCTAACTATTGATTCTCTCAAACTTGATTCAAATGTTTTGTTTAAGTATATGAAATTCGTCTTGTTTTTGAAAGATTAATACTTGTTCTTTCAAATGTGCAGTATATCCAGTCTCGTGTACTGTATGCGAAGTGAAAACATAGATTCTGTCATGTGCAATGGTCGATGGATCATGAGGGACAAAAAGATTTTGAATGTGAATGAGGTACTCTGATAATTTTTCTCCTTTTTGCTACTGAAATAATTGCTCGATAATGCACTAATTGATTTAGTACTTGTGATACCTGCTTAAGTTCACTGTAACGTAAGATAACAATAGGGGAGTCCCAAATTTTGTCTTATCTTATTTTGTGAATGAAAGATGAAAGGCTAAATTTCAAAGAAAAAAACTTGAACTATGGCCTTTATGCATAAAACCCCCTGACCTTTTTTCAATGCAGAAAACCTGCTGAACTATTGTTGCAAAAAATCCACCCTGCCAACGTGAGACTCCTGCTAAAGTTGAGGGAGGTTTTTGACAATAATGCGAAAGATATATGATGTTTTTTGAAACAACTTGCAAAGATAAATGGGATTATCTGATACAAGTAGAGAAGTTAGATGTGATTTTTTGAAATACTTTAGGGTTTTTTATTGCAACAACCATACTTCAGTGTGGTTGTCTGCATTAAAAAAATGTCAGAAGGGTTTTCTGCATAAAGGCCATAGTTCACGAAGGTTTTTTCAAATTTACCCAAGAAGAAAGCAACTGCTGTCGCAAATCCTACCATCTTCTCACTCATCTAGCCTTTCCTAATCTACCCAGAATTGTAGGATTATGCATTTGCAGGAACTTTTAGATTGTATTGCCAATACTGTTCTTCTAGTTTACATTGCATGCGCTTCATATGATATTACCTTGTGAAAATATTGTCCTTCTATATTGTCTTTGTTCAGGCAGAAGTTATATCAGAAGCTATCAAAGCTTCCAGCGCCCTTATACAGAGAGCAGGCATTACCCTTCCGAAGAGAATGAATTATATGTGATTAATCGTTGTATGAAATGTTTCTATTAGTTTTCAGAGAACTTATATGCTGACCCAAAATTTAACAGGATGTCGAGGTTTGTGATTGTATAATACCTGTAACATTGAGTCATAGGGTGGTTCTCTTTCAAAAGTAAAGTAAAATACATTGCTGTATTTCTTTACTCTTTATTGTAGAATTCAAAACTAACTTCATTGTCATTGCATCCATTGTTGTTTCGTCGAAATGGCTAGTTTGTGTAAAAGTGCAAATTTCACAACAACTTATGACATCTTTGACATTGTTGTTTCATCGAAATGGATAGAATGTGACTTGATTTTTAAAGTTGTATCTGTCGATGAAGCTTGGCTTGGGCGGGCGCATTTGTCTGATTTCCTCTCTTCCAAGTAATCCGGCCTTGTTATCGAGAATTCTGGTGCATCATGCTCCCAACAAAAGAAATACATATGCTTCTTATCAATTTTCATTTAACAGTCGAAATTGCCTTTATCTTATCAATTTCTCCATCGGTGAATTGGTTATTATGTCACATAACAGTGAATAGAAAGTACTACATATACCATTAGTGAAAGTACTATCATAAAGTTATTTTTTTCACTGTAAATATAAGAGGTAGATGCTTATGCAAATTCAGTATGCTCAAAAGATGTCTTGAAAACTCAATTTTCAGATTGACACACTTTTTATTGGGTGAAAAGAGTGACTCTCTCAATATAGATAACACAGTTTACAGCAGTTAACTATTTCCACTGAAAAAGTCAGATTGGGATACATGCTTAGAACTAGCATACATTTATTGATGCAAAATGAGATTGCAGTTTGGAGTTTGTAATGATTATCATGGAAACCCTGCTATAATGATGAACCATAAAGCACAAATTAAAAGCTTAAAATAAATGCGTAAATTAAAAAGATAGAGTTAGAGAAAGCAAACAGAGGAAGCACGCAGGACACTGCAATATAACGTAATTTGACCCTCAAGTTTATATCCACACCTCCTACTTGTAACAATTATCCGCAACAAGCGTTCCACTATACTTAAAACCATCGTATTGCGAGTTCTTAGTATTTAGGCTGAGAATCATATTACAGGATTTCTATGTATAGCCCTGTAAAACTGCCGAAGTGAAGTGAAAAGAAAGACAAGCAAGATCTATGTCGATTTGGACTAAGAAAACAATAAAAGCACATACTCTCTGATCATTGATAGAATATTAAGTTCAGAAGAAGTAAAGGTTGTGCATGTTGAGGAAAAAAACACCGAAAACTGTTTTGTGTAGGTTGCGGTCGACTGCAATTATGAGCAGCCTGCTGGAAATATTTTTGGCATATTTTTCGAGCCAGATTCTGGTGAGCTCCGGCCACCGGCGGCGCCTGAAAGTGATTGGATTACGTTTCTCTCGTCGAGTACTACTCCGTAATGTACTCATTTGCCAAAAACGGTTTTCGTATTAATGAGAAATGAAGGACCAAATTTGGGTACTCGAAATGTACTAACTTGGAAAGTTGGAGTGGATAGTCCCACATCGGAAGATGGGATAGATTTCTCTAGTATATAAGCTAAAGAAATGGACTAAAGGGCGTGACCCTGGGGTTATCACTAACGTGTAGTAGAGAAAGGATCTAACTAAAATTACAAACACGGCCTGGCCTGGCTTGGCTCTGGCTTATATTTAATTTTTTGCCCCGCTCCAAAATTTTTCCTAGTTTACTGTTGGAGGCTTTTCAAAGTCTGTATCTGGTACCATTACTCTGTAACAGCAGAGTAATAGCTCATCAGTTACGTTTTTTGAACCATTACTCTGCTATTACAGAGTAACAGAGTAATGGACCCTTCAGTTACTCCTCTTCTCCTATAAGACTAGTAATTTTTGTCTACTAGTACACAGAGTTTTCAAAATCTCATTCTTATTCTTCCTCTGAGTCAGAGTCTGAGAGTACAACACAGGTACTAGTTCGCTGAGATCTCTAAACCTAGGGTGCTGCTCTTCAGGGAAAGGTAACACAGTTGTATCCTGGGAGGCAATTTGTCAACCACCGTCACACTACGGGGCAAATTTTGCTTTAAGAACAGAGATCTTAATCTCGACTCTGTATTGAAGTGTCTGGTTTGTTCTTTTATTTCCTGTAATTGTATTTCTTCACAAATATTGTTAGCAGTTTCCTATTTTATGAAATTCAAGTTCTAACAATCTAAAAGCAAAATTTTTCCTCTATTCTAACAGTTTTTGTAAGGATTATTTACAGGTACTATTATTATTTCGGAAAAACAAAAAACTAACAGTTCAATCTTAACTGTTTCAAAAAATGGAAAACACACAAAACGAAAATGTCAGTGGGCTTCTCAGTGCACAAACACCAGTGACCCAAAATATGAATGCACAATCGGTTGCGGCACAAATGGTTGTTTTGCCCACACATATAACTATGAGAGAAAAACCAGAAAAGTTCAATGGAACTGGATTCAAGAAGTGGCAAGGGAAGATGCAGTTCTACCTGACCACCTTGAAGCTGGACAGGTTTCTCACTGAAATTGGCCTTATGCTGGCACCTATGGATGCGCACTCCGTTGCTGCGGTTGATGCATGGACTCAGGGTGATTATCTCTGCAGAAACTACATCCTGAACGGCTTGGTAGACCCGCTCTACAATGTCTACTGTGTTTTCAATACTTCCAAACTTCTGTGGGGGTCTTTGGAGAAGAAGTACAAAACAGAAGATGTCGGCTTCAAGAAGTTTGTAGTTGGCAAATTTCTGGACTACAAGATGGTTGACTCCAAGACATTTGTGAGTCAAATTCAGGAACTGCAGGTGATAATGCACAAAATCGCTACAGAGAACATGACGCTATGCGAACCATTCCAGGTTGCAGCGTTCATTGTGAAGCTTCCACCTGGATGGAAGGACTTCAAGAACTATCTCAAGCACAAGCGAAAGGAGATGTCTTTTGAAGACCTGATTGTCAAGTTACGGATTAAAGAGGAGAATCGCAAGGCTGACAGGTCCTATGAAAATCAGTCAATAGAAAAGGCCAACATAGTGAAGCACGAACAGAAAGGTAAAAAGAGAAAGTTCTTGCCACAGGCCTCGAACAAAACACCTACCGCAAAGAGGTTTGCTGGAAAATGTCACAAGTGTGGTAAACTGGGGCACAAAATCTCTGACTGCCGCAGCAAGGATAACAACCGTGCTGGAACTGGACAGGCAAAAGGGAATGAGAAATCCCATGCGCACATAGCTAAGAACTTGTCCACTGGTCTCTCTGACTTGGACCTCTGTGCTATTGTATCGGAGGTAAATCTGGTTGGGAGCAATTCTCGTGAGTGGTGGTACGATACTGGGGCCACCAAGCCATCTGCTCGAACAAAGAGATGTTCACCTCATACCAGAAATGCAACAAGGATGAACAGTTGTTCATGGATAATTCCTCCACCTCCAAGATTGAAGGAACAGGGAAGATAGTGCTGAAGATGACTTCAGGCAAGAAACTAACACTAACCAATGTGTTGCACGTTCCAAATATTAGAAAGAACCTGGTCTCGAGATCTTTGCTAAGCAAGAATGGATTTAAGGTCGTTCTTGTTTTTGATAATTTTGTACTTTCAAAAAATGGGGTGTACTTGGGAAAAGGGTATGTGAAGGATGGACTGTTTAAATTCACTGTAATGACAGTCTTCCAAAAATCTGTTGTTCCTGTTGTTTCCAAAATTAATAAAATTAATCCTATTGCTTTTGTTGTTGAGTCTTCTTCTGTTTGGCATGAAAGACTAGGCCATGTTAATTTCAATTCTCTACGTAGATTAATTAACATGAATTTACTACCAAAATTTAAGGTAGACAACTGCACAAAATGTGAAGTTTGCACAGAGGCCAAACTCACCAAAACTTCATCCCGTTCTGTAGAAAGGAACACTAAAACTCCAGGTCTAATTCATACGGATCTGTGTAATTTAAAATACGTACAAACCAGAGGCGGAAAAAAGTTTTTTGTCACATTCATAGACGATTGCACAAAATTCTGTTATGTATACTTGTTACATAGCAAAAATGAGGCATTGGATAAATTCAAGGAATATAAGCTTGAGGTTGATAATCAAATTGGCAAAACGATTAAAATCGTTAGGAGGAGGGGAATATGATGCACCATTTAATGTGTTCTGCTCTGAACATGGAATAATTTATCTGACAACTGCTCCTTACTCACCTGAATCAAACAGTACTGTCGAGCGCAAAAACCGAACTCTAAAGGAGATGATGAATGCCTTGTTGTTGAATTCTGGGTTACCCCAAAACATGTGGGGAAAAGCGTTGCTGACTGTCAACTATATTCTCAATAAAATACCTCACAAGAAAACTGGCAAAACACCATACGAACTGTGGAAAGGTAATGTTCCTTCGTATAAATACCTCAAAGTGTCGGGGCATCTAGCAAAAGTGGCAGTACCTAATCCAAAACAGGTCACAATAGGACCTAAGACCATTGATTGCATATTCATAGGCTATGCACACAACAGTAGTGCATATCGGTTCTTTATATATAAATCGGATAAATCGGCATCCATGTGAATACAATAATGAAATCAAAGAATGCTTCCTTCTTTGAACACGTGTTTCCGTGCAAGGATGCTACGTATCCCAAACGTACATGTGAGTAAGGGAATCCAATGTCACGCTCCGCTTCCCAGAATATGGGAACAGAGGCACGTAACTGAGGCCCAGCGAATGATATAAGTACGCCAACTCATATCATCCATAAGCTGTACCAGTCTTGACTCAACAACATGACAAGAAAATAATTACAACCACGTATAAATACATAACCACATAAATAAATACTTAGACTAAACATGCAATAGTCCAATTTAATAACCAACAACTGGAAATGAACAACAAATACCTTCTGGCAAGCTCCTGCTCCAATGGTAGAAGAACTGCTCACTAATGCCTTCGAGTAATTCTCCTTGTGTACCTGTGCTTGTTCATCTAAAAGGAAAGAATAATTTGTCCTTAGAGCAAGTACGGACAGTAAGTAGTGAAAAGCAGAGAGTAAGAGAACAAGGTTCATCAAGGAATATGAATCAAGATCAAGTTACAAAAGCAATAGCGGTATCAATAAACAATGGTCACGATCAAGTATATACCAATTTAGGTTTATTAGCATGTTGTTTTTCCTATCTAGTGCACGTACTACTGCATCCCATACCACAGGTTCGGTACACGCAAAACAGTGTACGTTTTAGACATAGTGGTGGGATCTACAGAGTGTGTACTCGGTGTAACAAGATAACAAGTTCATGACTTCACAAGTAATTCTCCACCTTCCATGTCAATATTCCATGTAAACAAGAAGGGCCATACCGAGTACATTTTCTGAGACTATCCACTACTAAGTCAACCCTTATTAACCCCGGCTTGTTTAGTATTTTATTAAGTCATTCATGTTCATGCAAGTGTGTATAAGAATGTCAGGGGATGATAAGAATGCAGCAACATGATACAATGCATAATAATACGTGAAGTAGTGAATCTGAAAACAGCCAACACAGTAACACTAAAACAGCGATAACTCATAGACTACAATTCGGAATTTGAAAATTCAGGATTCTATTGACAACTAGACACTTAGGGGTACAATTCATCTTTATATAACTTGTGTTAATTCTTATGGTAACAGGGTCGAAACCTCTGTGCAAAATAGAACAGGCAACAGGAATTCATAAAATGCCATTACATTATGTTCATCAAAGTGGATAATCAACAAATTATTGTATCATGAAATGTATTAACACTAATGTACAACAATTAGAATGGATTTTTACAGTGTACAAGTCAATTTATCATGTCATTGTTCAAGTCACAAGATCTCAATCAATCAACATGTATTCGATCACAATATGTTTTCTTCATATGCAAGTTCTAGTCAATTGTTCATGTCGTGTGTGTATATAGGTTTGGGTTTGAGTCAATGGATAATAGCACGATGTCAAGAGTACGTCAGGTTAGCTCGTGTAAACCCTCAATACTTCCAACGAAAAGTACACAAGGCAAATTTAAGATAAGTAAAAGGAACTACTTGCGAGAGATCAATAAACTTGAACTAGAAAAATTAAATAAGTTCAAGTGGACTTGCCTTTTTGTAGACGATTCTGGATATTAAAAGAATAACGGGATCAGAATTCCGGGAAGGCACGTGCGCTCTACGTGCAAGGAAATCCAAGCAAAGCAACAATAGCAGTACTCTACTCATGTCGGATCAGGCCAAACACCAAACAGCAAGAACTGGATCCGCTACACCAAAACACCAAACATCACTCAACCAAACAACAATACAATCAAATCAAAACTCCACACCAGATCGACACAATAGCAAGCACCAAGTTCGGATCGCGCCACCCACAACAGCAAACAGCGAAGGCCTCCAATCACACTTTGTCTTCTTCCCTTCGATAGAGAGAGAGAGAAAGTGAGAGCAGGAGAATGCGGCGGTGACTGAGTGTGAGCACAGCGGTGAGGCAGGCGATGGCGGCACTTCGACGAGGAGTGGGAACGGGGTGGTGGCTCGATGGTAGGTGCTCAGGGAAGCGATGGTGCAGGGTGTTGGTGCTCAGGGTTGGCGACGAGGCTCGAGGTCGGAGGTGGGTTGAGCTGGATAGCAAAGGAGGAAGATGAGGAGGTGTGGGGTTCTGTTGGGTTAATGGTGGCTCTGTTTTCAGAAGGAAAATAGAGGAAGAGAGATGTAGCGCCCCGAATTTCTAATATGATATCTTAGAAAATACGTGGCACAATCCCAGCATCAACTTCAATGTAATAGTACACATAGCCCAAAAACACAAATAATTTTATTCCAAACTTTTATTACAACAATCATTTACAAACACAGCGGAATACAAAACACCTTGAATTACAACATTCTTTTTACAACACTTTCTTTTTACAAAATTTACACAAAGCTCTATTCCATCAGTTTATCTCCAAAACTATCTCAAGCATCCCAACCTCCAAACTATAAGCAACAACCTGTAACACATGAGGCTAGAGATGATCCCTAACCCCCAAAACTAAAGGGGTCAGCCATAAATGGTGTGAGTGACGTAAACAAGCAACAACATAAATGAACATTAAGCATGGATTCTTAAACAACATGTAATAAACAAGAATACATAAAATATGACGTAGCATGGAAACATGTAAACAACAAGTGAAGCTAGACTAAGTGTCAAGTGTAGGAAAACTGGAAACACAAGCATAAAACCAATTCAAGAAAACACAATTCTATATGCCGAATCTCTAATGCATACTTGTCGGAGTCTATGCATTCCATAGTACATAGGTCCGGTGCAAGCCCTTAACGATCTCTACGACATAGGGATAATTCCTCGTTATGCAACTAATCCTACTACGGTGATGGGAAACAAGATTCAGAATACTCCGCGAATAGGCGTCACCGCCCTCGACGCGCAAGCATCAAGTAAGATAGCTCAAAAACAACAACCGGAGAATCATCACCCTGCCGTGTATCCCACGAATAGGCCTTCAAGACCCCCAACGTGCAGATACACCCGGTACATACAAATGCACCCTGCCTGCTCCGTGAATAGGCCCGTAGACTTTCGACACGCAAACATACCCGAAGAATCATCTCCCTGCCATGTACCCCACGAATAGGCCTTCAGGACCCTTAACGTGCAGATACACCTGGTACATACAATGCACACTGCGTGCTCCGTGAATAGGCCCATGGACTTTCATCACGCGAACATCTAAATGGCTCTAGTTGGACTAACAAACCATGAGCCTATACTTACGTTGATTATTATTAAAACACCAAAAATCCTTATCTCTAGAGTTAGTGTATCCTGCCGGACTTCAACAACAACTAAACTAAGACCCCTCTGGCCTAACTCAACAAATCTCAACTGCCGGTTCACAGGACTCCCACTCAACTCCTAGAGACCTCAACATGACCAAAACTCACTAATCCATCGTCAAAACGATCAAAGGAGAAATCTCTCCACTCAACAAAACCCAAATCTTTATAAATTTCCAACATCCAAATCCAACGATGAAGTATCTTGAAAACATATGTTTTATAGAAGAATAATATTTAGAATAGTAAATTATAGATCCAAAACATTTAAAGAATTAGTCGTTTAAAGAACATCAAACTAACTTAGGAAAAGTATCAGAACCAGTCGACTGCAAAAGGTCACCAGTCGACTGTCCAGAGTGGAAACTAACATCTTTAAGAAAATAAAATCTAAGTATCTACAGTCGACTGCAAAACTCACCAGTCGACTGTCCAGAGAGAAATCCAGTAATTTTCGGAAAATAAGTCTCAGTATAGCAGAAGTCGACTGCTAATAGTATAGGTCGACTGTCCAGAGTAAATTCCAACATTTCTTTAAGAAAATATTCTAAGTATTGTAAGTCGACTTAAAAAGTCATAGGTCGACTTACCAGAGAGAAAACTATAGTAACTTTAAAAGTAATCTGAGTGGTACCAGTCGACTGTAAAAGTCGTCAGTCGACTGTTCAGAACCCAATTTCAAGAAAACTAATAATCGTAGCAGCTGGGTCGTATCAGTCGGCTGAAAGGTCGTAACAGTCGACTGTCGGCCTACAGTCTGAAGAATTTAAGCCGTACATATGACAAAACTAGGATTTTTAAGAATCAGTCATATATCAAAATAACTTTCTTTTATTTTCCAAATCTTGTTAATACCAAAATAATTAGATTTAAACTTAGCATTTGAGAAATTCAAATTCAAACAACATCTTTTACAAAAATCACAAATCCCCAATTTAAATCCTCATAACTCAAATCCTCAAAACATGGTCCTCTAAACCATTAATCATTCACAAAATTCCTCAACTAAATCCCAACTATTCTCTATAGTTGATTCATGAACAAAACAAATTTATCCTCAATATGGTCAGGTTGTTTTTATCCAACTCACCAATAGTCCAAAAAATCTCATCTTTAATTTAATTAATGCATGGCATCTATCAAACTCAATCAAATCAACATTAATCCAACATTTTAAGAAAATATGATCTAAGCAGTAGCAGTCGACTGCTTCGAGTCACCAGTCGACTGTTCACAATGGAAATCTAACATTATTAGCCCACTAAAAATTTATTTAGGTTCTCAACAGATCTAACATCATTCATATGCAGGTATCTAGAGTTCTTTTCGGCGATCCAATTTTTCATCCATCCGTACATATACATATTCAATATCCAATCAATCTAAACATTCATATTGTTCTCATATGACGTACACAAATCAAAGAGAAACAAACAAAACAACCAACAATTATATCTACTCATCTACAATATACACAAACAAAATAAACAAAACAATGTTACTCACATAATTGGAGAGATCAAGCGAATATCACGAAGCACGATGAAGAATTCCCTCTTTTGCAAAGAGTCCAAGATCTCCTCTTCAATCACAAAGAAAATAAAAATATAATAAAACTTGTGTTGTGCAGCAAATAACGGCTGCACACCCTATTTTATATAGCCCGGAAATAAGGAATTAGGGTTTTAGAAATACATTTGCAAAATAGTCCTTTTTCAATTTATTACTTTACATATATAACCTTTCTTAGTTAAAATAAGTTAACTAAACCAAAACCAAATCAAATCTTTTTATCACTGAGCTTTCCAACAATCCCGCACGGCCCAGCAAATAAGAAAATTTCGGATTTACAACTCAGGGTGGCAATTTTGCACAAAAGCCCTCCCTTTTGTAATATTTGCAAATACATCATAAAATATTCATAAAAATATAGAAAAATCAGAAATAATATCTAATAATACATATTATATTTTCCAATCAAAATATTTGACTTTTACTTTCAAGAAAAATATTTGCACAAGTATCTACATAAAATTCATATTTGCAAAAACACCATATTTGTATAAATATTTACCAAATCAACTCCAAATAAAATTTAAATATACTTTAATTTAAATGATAATCATGGAAATCTCAAAAATCAGTAAAAACGAATTTTCATAATTTATTTCAGATCCAAACGGCTTTTTACATAAAAGCCCCTCTCTTTCGAGATATTTATAAAAATAGTTTCTCTACTAAGAAAAATCCCAAATTTTAGAATATACTCAATTATAATTAGGAGAATTTACTAAAAATATAAAATTGGCTATTTACACCAAAATATTTGCACGTGTTTCGCACGTGTAAAAAGATAAATCTTTAGATTATATTTATTAAATCTCCAGAAAATCATTTTAATTCATTTTCAAATCTTTAAAATAATATTTGAAAATACGGGGTTCTACAAGAGAGATGCCATGGTGGGAGGCAAGGCGAGCGGTAGGCTCGAGGGCTCGACGACTGGAGGTCGTGAGTGGCGAGGAGGGGCTCGGTGCTCCGAATTCGTCAATGGAGGCTTGACGAAGATGGAGATGACGGGGGTGCTCGGGCTGTAATGGAGCTTCGGCGGTGCCGCACAGGGTGAGGGCGGCTCGCAAGGGTGGCGCGCAGGCGAAGGAAGGAGATGACGGGTTCGGTGATGGGTTCAATGGCAAAGATGACGACGGAGACTGGAGGCTGGGGAAGAGGAGACGAGGAGCTTCGAGGCAATGGCAGAAGGCCATGGCAAGGAGGTAGGGGCGAGCGTCGGTGGAGACTGGGAGGCAGCAAGGAGAGAGCGGCTGTGGGTGCTGGGTACGAGAGCGTGAGGTCGCAGTGGTTGCGGTGTAATACCCCAGGTTTTCAAAGAGCGAACAGTCGACTGTTCGTATTAGCAGTCGACTGGTATGCGCGTGATTTGAGGAATTTGAGAGGATTTGAGAAATATAGTCCCACATGGGAAGTATACAAAAACTAATTTGAGTATAAATATAATTGCCTATGATCAAGAGTCACCAATCCGGTTAACCACCTTTTGAGAGGCAGCCTGTGGTGGGCAGTTGTACTACATAGTATCTAATTTGTATTTCTAAAAAAATATTAAAATTGTTTGAGTATTGGGGCGGGGCATTACAAATGGTATCAGAGCCGACTTTCGACACACCGGGTGTATTTAATACACGGCAGGGAGATGAGTCTCCGGTATTTGCTTCGTGGGGTATTCACGGAAGTAGGCAGGGTGCTAGAAAGGGCGGTCCTACACTTGATGTGTGCCCTGTACTCAGCGAGGACGCTGATTTCTAAAGGTGGGGAGTATGTAATACCCCAGGTTTTCAAAGAGCGAACAGTCGACTGTTCGTATTAGCAGTCGACTGGTATGCGCTTGATTTGAGGAATTTGAGAGGATTTGAGAAATATAGTCCCACATGGGAAGTATACAAAAACTAATTTGAGTATAAATATAATTGCCTATGATCAAGAGTCACCAATCCGGTTAACCACCTTTTGAGAGGCAGCCTGTGGTGGGCAGTTGTACTACATAGTATCTAATTTGTATTTCTAAAAAAATATTAAAATTGTCTGAGTATTGGGGCGGGGCGTTACATGCGGCAATTGTAGGAGTCGGCTGGCAATGGTGGACGGTGGAGCACAGGGCGACGAAGTCGACGATGCAGGAGGTGGAGGCCGCGGTGGGTTCGAGCGGTGGGGAGAGAGCTCGATGGGGGAGAGGACAAAGCGTACGATTTTGGGTTTTCTGTTTAGGGAGAAGGAGGAAGAAGAAGTCGAAGGGGGTAGGGGTTCTGTTTTATTTTAGGAAAATAGAAGAGTGAGTGAGTGAGTAACAGGGAGAGAGTTGGTTATTAAAATAATAATAAAATATTAATTAAAGGGTAGTTGGAGATAGTGGGGAATGTAGGGATACGGGAGATTGTGGAGAAATTGTATACGGGTGAGTATATGGGTTTGTGGGTTTAGGTTTAGGGTTAGATTCCAATAGGAGATGGGCTTGGATTTGGGCTTCAATTAAATATAATAAATTCAATAATAATTGTTGGGCTTCTCATGAATTCAAAATAATCAATAAAATGATAATATGGATTAACTTGGGCTTCAAAGTAAATAAATGAAAAGAAGAGAGACAATATTCTAGTTTGGAATATAAATTTGGGTTTCAATAGGAGATTCAAAAGGATTTAAATGCATCGGAAAGAACTTATACAAAAATTGAAATACAAGAATACATGGAGAAGAAAGAAAAGAAATGGAAATTCGTATAATCGGAAACACGGGTTACATCCAAGCACTTCGGTTGATGAACCAGGACATGATAATGATGAAGCTAGATGAAGTAAATGGGCTAGAACATCAAAGTCATTTGGTCCTAACTTTGTAACGGCCTTTCTGTTAGAGAATGAGCCCAGAACATTCAAGGAAGCCATGTCTACGCCTGATGCTCCTATGTGGAAGGAAGCAATCAAAAGTGAAATAGACTCCATTATGCAAAATCATACATGGGAGTTGGTCGATTTGCCTTCTGAGTGTAAAGCTCTAGGATGCAAATGGATTTTCAAACAGAAATTGAAACCAGATGGTTCAATAGAGAAACATAAGGCGAGACTTGTGGTACAAAGATTTAGGCAAAAGGAAGTCCTAGACTTCTTTGATACATATTTCCTGGTCACAATAATAACTTCAATAAGAATGCTGATAGTCATAACCTCGAAATATATCAAATGAATATCAAAACCGCATTTCTAAATGGGAATTTTGAAGAAGAAATATACATGAAACAATCTAAGGGTTATGTAGTTCCTGAAAAGGAAAACAAGGTGTGCAGGCTTGTAAAATCCTTGTACGCACTGAAATAAGCTCCAAAGCAGTGGCATGCAAAATTTGACAATGTTATGATGTCAAATGGTTTCAAAATAAATGAATGTGATAAGTGTACATCAAAGATACTCCAAATGGATACATTCTGGTGTGTCTGTATGTAGATGACATGTGACATTATCAAATAAACTAAGAACATGCTTAACAGTAAGTTTGATATGAAAGATTTGAGAGTTGCAGATGTCATATTAGGAATCAAAGTTTTCAGGACGTCTGTGGGAATTACTTTGTCTTAAGCTCATTACACTGAGAAAGTACTTGAAAGATTCAAGAATTACTCCAATGGGACTGCCAAAAGTCCTGTGGATCCCAGTCTTCACTTATTCAAAAACACGGATGACAACATATCACAATTGGAATATGCACGTGTAATCGGTAGTCTCATGTACTTAACAAATTGTATAAGACCGGACTTGGCACATTCAGTAAATGTACTAAGCCGCTACACAAGTAATCCAGAACGAAGTCATTGGAAATGAATAACTAGAGTATTGAACAAATTGCGACATACTCAGAGTGATGGACTGCATTACACCAGATATCCAGCAGTACTAGAAGGCTACAGTGATGCCAACTGGATATCGGACTCCAAGAACTCAAAATCCACAAGTGGGTATGTCTTCACTCTTAGTGGTGTAGCTGTGTCATGGAAATCCTCTAAACAAATGCTACTGGCTAGATCCACCATGGAATCTGAGTTTATTGCTTTAGACAAGGCGGTAGAGGAAGCGAAGTGGCTTCGAAACTTTTTAGAGCATATTCCCATGTGGGAAAAACCGGTGCCTGTTATATGTGTACACTGTGACAGCCAATCGGCTATAGCAAGGGCACTGAGTTGTATGTATAATGGTAAGTCTTGTCATATCAGAAGGCGACACAAAACTATTAGACAACTGCTCTCAAATGGAATAATCTTTATAGAGTATATAAAATAGACCGATAACCTAGCGAATCCGTTTACTAAAGGTTTGTCCCGAGAGCAAGTTGTGAGATCATCAAAAGAAATGGGTTTAAAGCCTATGACGAAAGAGGATACTTGATGAAAATCCTACCTAGGAATTGGAGATCCCAAGATCTAGGTTCAAGGGGACAACTAAATCTCGTTGAATCGACGTGAGCACTGAGAGATTAAAATCTCGTACCCACTCTTAGGATGATAAAACAGTGCTACCTGCAAAGGGTTAGGATGAGCTTGGATTTTAATGATTTCCATAGCTTTGAAATAAAAATGGGGTATGGCAGGATACTCTTTATGGAAAATCACCTCGTGAGTGAGAAATGGGGCCGTTTCTAGGAGAATGAAGAGAGACTACATTCTCCAAGTTCACTCACGATTAACCAAGGTTATTCAAGGCCAAAATGAACACAACATGTCACGCCCCGTTTCCCAAAAAGAGAATACGAAATACGGAATACGGATACCTGACTAAGCCCAGCGAATGATTTTCATCATCCATATACTGTCAGGATCTTTACAACATTTCACAAGAATAATCAGAGTCAGAAGTAAGAAAAGTCAACCACACATGCATAACTGAATCAATATGCCAACAGGAATTTACTTGAAACAAAATATAATAATCTCAAATAAACCAGATCTGAACAAGTCAATAATCCTGGGTCACATTGCCCAATACAAAATAATTCAAGTAACCAAGTACAATTGTTCAACATAGGCAACAGGAAAATAAATAGATATAGCAAAATCTCCAGCAACTAGAATCTCATATCACCTACACCATCTAGCAATTGATCTCCAAAATCTGTAATTTAATAAATTGCAGAAAGAGGAAAAGAAAACAAAATGCCCGTCAATGCAAGTTACGGGCCGCTTGTAGTGCAGACACAAGTACAGGAAAGGATAACAAATAGTATGGAATAGACATGATAACAAAACAGGATAACTAACATAAATCAAGAAATAAAATCAAGTAACATGATATACTAACATAGTACAGGTAACATGTATCAAGTGTCAAGTGTCATGCAAGTAGGTAAACAAGTAAATATGATGAACAGGTGAACAGATATACAGGTACAGGTACAGATAAGCATGTAACAGGTATCAGGTATCATGTCATGTCAAGTCTTGTATTATTACTATCTAGGTAGCACTTCATGCATCCCAGGTTTTTACCACATGGTTGCTACATTCAAATAAGTTACGTTTAGATTTCGTAGTGGATTCCATAGAGCTGTGTACTCAGGAATCAGAAAAATAGGAAAAGGAACAGGTAGAACCTAGTGGCTCTCTCCCGAGTACACCTTCCTATAGGGAAGTGTGCAGTCAGGTAATCAGGTAAGCAGGTACAGGTAGAACCTAGTGGTCCTTCCGAGTACATCTTCCTATAGGGAAGCGTGCAGTCGGGTAAATAGGTAAATAGGATCGTGTATCATGTACTCATGAACACATAACAGGTGAGAAAAACAGCCCCCCTTCTAGGTGCACATTTCAATATTTTCCACTACAAGATCTTTCCCTTAACCCCGACTTGGTTATTTTGTTATTATTATCAAAACAGGCATGTATATATCATAAAATAGGGCAAGAATAATATGGCATAAAAAGGTAACAGATACAGGATGAAGAATAAACATGTTCAGGTGAAAGACAACACATAACAGGATAGGACAACGAAAATTCTAGTTCAGGACAGCAAGACAGTACTGCACTAAATCTGGAATTCCCATTGCTACAAATGTGCAAACCTGGATCTGTCAAAGAATCTAGAAAATAGACTCTCGGCCGAATCCAGAAAATATATAAGTCCTATGGTATTTCACAACAGCAAGTCTCAAAATAGATTTGAATCCAGAAAACATGTTCAGCAAAAAATCAGAAGTTTGTATTCAAGAACAGGAAAACAACATAAAAACTCACTAATTAAATCCACGAAAAATCTGGGGTATTTCCTAGTATGTTTAGCAACAGAAAATAAATTTTCATAATTTTTCAGCATAGATAAAATAGTCAAGTAAAATTAGAAAGCAACAAGATACAGTAGTTTTGTAAATCTGGAAGTCAACAATGCAGTACTAAAACAGCAATATCTCACAAAATACAAATCGAAATCCCTATCCGTCAAAAGGTTGATAAAATAGATACAGTAGGCGACAATTCATATTCACAAAGTTTTTAGAGACAGTAAGTAGAATCAGGTCGAAAATATATATCTTTACTGAACAGCAAGAAAATTTTGCAAGTATAGTAGTTGTTTGCAAGCACAAAATGGTTTATAAAAGTTATCAATTAAATCCAGAAAAATTAATATCCAGAACAGCAAGAATCCTCAGCTCGGCTCGGCTTGGCCTTGCCTGGCTCTGGCTCTGGCTCTGGCCTATATTTTTTTAGCAGAGTAATGGCTCACCAGTTATATTTTTTGAACCATTACTCTTCTATTACAGAGTAATGGACCCTTCAGTTACTCCTCTTCTCCTATAAGACCAGTAATTTTTTTCTGCCAGTACACGGAGTTTTCAAAATCTCCTCCTTCTTCTTCTTCCTCTGAATCAGATTCTGAGAGTACAACACAGCTACTAGTTCGCTGAGATCTCTGAATCTAGGGTGTTATTCTTCAGGGAAAGGTAATACAGTTGTATCCTGGGAGGCAATTCATCAACCACCGTCACACTATGGGGCGAATTTTGCTTTAAGGACAGAGATCTTAATCTTGACTCTGTATTGAAGTGTCTGGTTCATTCTTTTATTTCCTATAATTGTATTTCTTCACAAACATTGTTAGCAGTTTCCTATTTTATGAAATTCAAGTTCTAACACAGCCAATCGTCAATCTCTCTACCCGAAGGCAGAGAGGTTGGTTGCATAAAAAATACACAGAGAGCAGTTGTCACTACTTATGGACCCGAACCTAGGTGATCTATTCATAACCAGGATTAAGCTTGAGTGAAATTAAGTGGAGTTCTGAACCGAATAATGTTGAAGAATTAGCAGATGAGTTGTGGTTATGGGTGAAATGCCACTCTAACCCAGAGCTAGCTGGTTCTTCCCGAAATGTGTTGAGGCACAGTAATTGACTAGACATCTAGGGGTAATGTTGGGGTGAGCCAAGAAAGTTTAGGTAGAGCCGAATCGAAGTGTTGGCTAGGTAAGCGTCCTGTAGTAAGAGGAGTAATTATGAACCCTGTAGACCATTTCCATGGGGGCGGTGAAGGGAAAGCCCCAATTGGTAGAAAACAACCCAACATATGTTTGCAATCTAATCCACTTACAGTGTAATCTTTAACCAGAATGGTAGTTTCTAAACCTAACTGATATTCACGCTTGTAATTGTGTCTGCAAAAAACAAATTTATCTGACTTCAGTATCATAGAAAGCTTTGAAGGATATTCATCAATATAGAAAAGTAAGAACAGTGAGAAAGGAATGCACCTAGGATAACAAAGCTTCTCTGTTCAAAATCTGCATTCTTGATGTGGGTAAATAATCTAGCGCGATCAGAGCAGTCTAATCCCCTCAGGTCAGAGGATACAGCTGGCCTTCTGCTTGCTCAAGCCCACAAAGAAATGGGTCAACCCGGCCATTAGGGTTAGAGCTCCCACTCTCTCTACCTATCAGACCTCCTCCCTCTTTTTGCAGGTAATAACTCTTTCGCCACTGAAACCCTAATTCCACATTTTCCCCAGTGACTGACTAGATCGTCGGAGGGCCTTTCGCCGGGATCACCCCCGGTGTCTCTAGGCGTTTTGCAGGTACTCAGGAGGGCTCGCTACCAACAACACCCCTTCTATTGCTCCTAACCAAATCCTCATCTCAGATCTCTCTCTTCCTCTACAAATAAAAAGAACTCACATGTTGCTCTCACCTCTAAATCAACAACATCATTGTTCGTTGCATACCTTAATGATGCAAAATATACCACAGTTAGAAATATGATATATCTATTTATGAATTTGCCATATAATAATTCATCCTCATCACTTACAGCTGATCTGTAAAACAAAACAATAAAAAATCAATCTTTGGACGGCCAAGATCGACATCAACAACAATCAACAACAAACTCTCGCTCTGAAATAAATTGTCGTTGAGGCTCCTGTTCACATTCTCTCTCACATTTTATTTTCAACTACTCAAACTCATGATGTTAATTTGTCGAGAGCACCCGTCTCTCTCCCCCTCCCTCTCCCCCTTCCCTCTTGATCCACAGCTCTGGAACATCCCTTGCCTTCCTCCTATCTCCCTGAGCTGCAGCTTAGTCTTCATTTCCAAGCCACCATCATTGTCTTTGGCTAAACCTAGCACAAAACCAAAACCAAAATATCCATCAAAATTTTTAGCTGGTATTAATGTGCAAGTTTCAATGCAACTATCGGAGCTCGAACTCAGTGAGTGTGGCCCTACAGAGAGGGTCCAACACTGGGAACCTGCACCGGATACCATTGCAAACCCCCCTTCTCATCCTCTGCCTCCAACACTCCCCCCTGAAAACCCTAATGCTCTTCACACCTCCTTACCACAAAACCCACAGCTGCTAAACACCCCTATTGATGAGGAGGAATAGAGGCTCAGACAACCTCGTCACCCCATGCGTGCACACAGAAGTGCGCATCAGCGATGGTCTGGCCGAGGGTTTAGTCATCATCGACCCACTACGCCACTGCCAAAAGGATGGGCTCATAGAAGGGGTCCTCCTACTAGCTCTCTTGAGTGTAAGAATGACCACCCCAAGGACCTACGTCGCTACATTGAAGCAAGGAGTCTTCAGCATGGCCAGGGTCAGTGGTTACAACATCCAAAACCCCACTCTCAAAGGCAGCTCCCCCACTCAAACCACCCCAATTCTAACCACCACTCCTATCACCAACAGCCACAACACCTCCCTCTACTGCACCCCCACAACACCCATTCTAACACCATCACCTAGGCCCATAGCCTTAACCACATATCCCAACATACCGCTCACCCCCCCCCCCCCCCGGCTCCCCCGGCTCCCCCGGCTCCGAAGTGGGAGGCTCAACAACATAATTACCCTGCCCTTCATCTCAGGAAAATCCCCACATCCCCTACCTCCAATCACCACAAAAAACCCCAACATTCTGCTGTCAACCCAGCCTAGTCTCCCCCAGATCAGATGCATGAGGCTCAATCTCCACCTAAGACCATTGTCGAGAGGGCCCAAGAAGGGGATCCAAAAGACAAGACTACAGCAGAGAGGGCTCCTACATGGAATGGAGAGGACACTGAGCCATGGGTGACAGTGAATAGAAAAGCTACGAAAAGACACCATAAATCCCCCCTTCACAGACATAAAATAGAAAGAAGCAAAGGAAAGGGAAACGCAAACCAACACCATGTTTCAACTGCGGAGACTTTGGGCACTTCCGGCAAGATTGTACAAAAGAGGTGTGATGCCTTAAGTGCATGAAATGGGGGCATATGCCGTACGACTGCACGAACGTTGTTACCTCTAACAACGACAATGAGCGTCAAATTAGAAGAGACAGGTAACCAGATAACTCATCCTTCATCCGGCTTGCCAACAACCTAGACATCATTAAAAATGAAGATAAATGGCTCCATCAATGGTGTTCTATAGCTAAAGTTAGAGCAGGAAACCCTTCGGAGACCCACATCCTCCATGCTTTAAACCTGAAGTGGCCAATGAGGGCTCACAGGGACTGGGTAGCAAAAAAGTTGTCCCACCATCAATTCCTGGTCTCATTCCCATCACTGGAGAAGTTGAGCAAGGTATGCAACTTGAGAACTATGGACTTCAGCCATTTCAAGGTCGACTTCTTCCCTTAGTCACCTAGATTTGGTGCGGAACTACCGCAAGGGGAACGATATTGGGTTTGGATTCATAATGTCCCACTCCACTTCTTGAAGAAAGAAGCACTGCAAGAAATCATCTCAGAGTTCGGAACAATCGAAGATATCGACGATAAGACAGTCCGACGCTCAGAGATTGTATCTGCCAGAATACTTATTCGAAGCCCAGATATCACATTTATGCCGTGTTTTGCAAAAGTTTTCTCCTTTGAAAACTCATACCTCATACGCTTTGTTCTTGATAAGCTAGCGGAGTCGGAGGCGAAGCCCCCGATGCTCTCTTCCCCACCCTCCTCGCTCAGAGACGGTCGTTCCTACAAACAACTGACCTCACCGGATTCGGAGCATACCATCGATGTGGCCCATGGAATTGAACGGGCGCATCGTGAACTCATCAGGGCTACAAGGGGGATGGAGGAACGTCAGGGACGTATGGCGGCGAGCTTAGCTCCACACAAAACTCCACCAACTTTGGACGGCCAAGATCGAGGCATGAACAGGAGCCCCAACGGTCAGGATGGACTGCAAAAATTAGATCTACAACCCCAACCAAAAATGACAGTTGGGGTAGACCCAGTTCCTCGTCTCTGAAATCTGAGCTTACACAAAGCTAAAAATGGAAGTCAACAACTAGCAACCGCAAAGGAGGCGCTCAGTTTGGTACAGTTGGATGGGGAAGAGCAAAGCACAGCTGAAAGTGGTGAGATCCCCAAGATTTTCAACAAACTCTTTCGCCAAAAGAGAAAAAGTTTGAATCTTTGGGACGGGAGACACAGCAAGAGAAGGCCATTTCGGGGAAGAAGACGAACGGAGGAACCACCGAAGGGGTTCGAAAAGAGAAAGGAGCGGTCTTTTTGGGAGAGGAAAGAATTGGCGAGTGAGGAAAAGATCCAAAACGAAACAAAAGCCAAAGCGTCAAAGCTTCGGAGAAGACACCCCTGACAGCGCTAGCCCCAAGACCTGCCTTGACCACTCCACTAACGAATGACGATGAGCCACGTGCCCCTTCAGTCTAAATTTTGTGTGAAAAAAAGTGCACCATAGGCTGTCATCGAAGAAAGCGGAAGCCAAGAGGGTGTAACGAAAATTTTTGGGCCCATTGAGGGGCCCAAAAATGATGCGGGCAAGGAAAAGGATGAAGAAGGCGGAAGTGAAGAGATGAATGGGCCCATTGAGGGGCCCAATAACGTTCAACCCAAGGACGTTGAGCCCATCTTATTATCTCCACACTTTATTCAGTGGCCCAATACTCCAAGCACAATTATATCTATTGATGCTACGGGAGAGCCCACTTTTGAGATCGAAATCCATAGTGACGAAGACGATCGTGATTCTAGGTTGAACCTATAAGATGATTTTGTCTACTCTGAAGGGGAGTCTTTGGATTCAGAGGACATTGATGTTGAACCACGAGCTATTTCCCCAGATTTTGTTCCCTCCACCTACCCTACCTCATGATTGATTGCACTTGTATCTGGCTACTCAAGAAAAGGGTTTAGAGTTTAGAAAGTTGCGAAAAGGGCTATAGAAGAGTCCTTGTATGACTACCTTGAAATTGCTGCAGCCACTAAATATGCTAAGAATAGCGACGGAGGTACGCATTCCTTCCTAACTTCTATTTTTAATTTCATGTCTGATTTTGAGATATTTTGTCTAGCCAAAACCTGTGATTTAGTGGTGAGCGATACTGATCGCAACGCTTTTCTCCTTAATAAGATTAGGGGGTGGGAGAGTGACAGAGTTAATCGTATATCGGGTTCGGTTAACGAACCAAGTCGTGGTCCAACATTAAATCCCCTTTAATAGATTTTCTCTTCTGAAACGTTAGAGGCCTGGGTAGGAGGGGCAAACAGAAAATGGTTAAAGATGTTATCGCCAAATCAAAAGCCATCATAGTTGGTTTGCAGGAAACCAAGCTAGCTCATATTTCTAGACTCAGTAGACTGGGAGGGAACCGAATATCTGAGTGGAAATTCTGCCCCTCTGATGGGACCTCAGGGGGTATAGCACTATGTTTTAACTCAGAAATTTTTAACTGCCTAGATGAGTACCACGGGCAATTCTCCATTTCGGTCAAGCTCCAATGTAAAACTGATTTATGGACCCACACATTCACGGTCGTGTATGGTCCACACACGGCTGCTGCTAGGAGGGCATTCTGGGCTGAGTTACGATTGATTCACTCTCATTGGCCGCACATGTG
Source organism: Hemerocallis citrina (assembly GCA_017893485.1). Lineage (NCBI taxonomy): Eukaryota > Viridiplantae > Streptophyta > Magnoliopsida > Asparagales > Asphodelaceae > Hemerocallis > Hemerocallis citrina. The sequence continues at coordinate 293,443,260 of CM030362.1, forward strand.
GGTGGTGGGGGGTAATTTCAATATCACCAGGTTCACCTCCGAACACAGAGGTAGAGGCTCCGGTGACTCTGACAGGGAAGCGTTTAATGAGGTTATTGCGGATCTTGAACTGGTTGACATTCCCATCACTGATAGACTTTACATCTGGTCAAATATGTAAGTGACGCCTATTCTGGCTAAGCTAGATAGGATTATGGTCTCATCGGATTAGGAGGACAAGTTTCCACTTTCCTGGGTGAAGTCTCTCCCTAAACCCACATCGGACCATGTTCCAATCATCTTATCCACAGGGGATGCTCAAACTAGGAAACCACACAAGTTTAGATTTGAGAAAGCGTGGCTGAAAATTCAAGGCTTCCACCATATGGTCAACGAGAACTGGGCTGCCCCTACTACAGGGACAGAAGCATCAGCAATCTGGTGTGAAAAAATTAGAAGACTACGGACCAAGCTTAGGAAGTGGAACCAGTCTAGATTTGCGTTGATCTGGAGAACAAAAGACTCCCTTTTGGAAAGAATTGAGGAGCTTGAAAAGGTGGAAGAAACAAGAGATTTACGGCAAGAAGAGCAAAACAGGTTACTACAACTCAGAGAAGACATTGCCCAACTTTACAGGATGGAGGAAATCAAGTGGCAACAACGGTCCTGGGTTTCATGGCTCAAAGAGGGAGACGCAAATACAAATTTCTTTCACCGGGTTGCCAGTGCCTGACGTAGATCCAACCTCATTCCTTCAATCCAAACCGACTCAGGAGTGCTACAAAATGACGATTCTATCAGAGTAGCATTCCAAACTCACTTCAAGCACCTGTTTGGTCAAAAGGCGGATTTGAGTGCCCCTTAGACCATGAGTTCTGGAATGTACCTGCAGTCGACCATGACCTGGATCTCCTCTCCTTGGAAGCTCCCTTTTCGGGAGGGAAGATTTGGGAGGCTGTGACGCAACTTGGCAAAGAGAAAGCCCCTGGACCAGATGGATTCCCAATCCTATTCTACCAAACCTTTTGGGAGGAAATCAAAGACGATCTTATTAACTTATTTTTCGATTTTTATAATCATAAGCTTATGTTATGGAGAATTAATTATGCTGAGGTTGTGTTGATCCCCAAGAAAGTCGAGTCTCTGATGGTGGAGGACTTCTGCCCAATTAGCCTTCTTAACTGCTCTGTCAAGATTATAACCAAGACACTCGCTAATAGATTGGGAAAGGTTATGGATAGACTCATTAGCTGTGAGCAAACGGGGTTTATTAAGGGTCGATGCATTCAAGACTGTATAGCCACGGCTGAAGAAACTATCCGTCATTGCCATAGGTTGATGTCATGCCCTGCTTCCCAAAATATGGGAATACGAGCACGTAACGAAGGCCCAGCGAATGTTTAAACATCATCCATAAGTTGTACCAGTCTTAACTCAATAATCTGAAAAGAATTAATCATAACCACGCAGAAAAATATATTCACATAAACAGAATAAAATCCAATAACCAAATATGGGATACAAGAACTTACCAAATAGTTCGAGAATATGCAATGCAGTAACAGTTTGACAAGTTCTTTTCAGTTACTCATCACTGTACTTGTATAACATAACTCAAAAGAAAGAAGAATAGAACCCGTTAGAGCAAGCTTCGGGCGACAAGTAGTAGGAAGCAGTAAAATAGAGAATAAAGAACTATATAACAAAAATAGAAATTAGAACGATGTCGGAGTCAATAAATGATAAACGGTAACAAAATTAAAAGTTCATAATCAATAATTCAGAAATCAGGAATCAATGTTAATAACAAGTATTCAGTATTAGTGCCGATGTTCAATGTTCATTTATGTCTATAAGTCTATTATTCATTTTAATCCTAACTAATGCACGTACTACTGCATCCCATACTACAGGTTCGGTGCATACAAAATAGTGTATGTTTTAGACTTCGTGGTGGGATCTACAGAGCGTGTACTCGGTGCAATAGCAATAATTTACAATTAACAATCAATAATTCACAATCATTACTCCTCCTTCCATGACAATACAATATAACGATAAGACCTTACTGAGTACATTTTCTGAGATTATCCACTACTAAGTCAACCCTTATAAATCCCGGCTGGTTTAATATTTTTATTAACAATTATTTATGAACCTGCATGTGATCAATGTGGGCGATAGTATCAATACTCATGCAATAAGTACAATCGATGAGACCAATAGCACTAGTACAATTTCAAGATGATATCAAGACTATACAATACATGAAATACACATGGTCCAATTTATTAAATATGAAAAACACGATTTATATGCAAAACATGATAATATATGGACTCACTGGACTACAATTTCTATATGCAAGGTTTTAAGTTATTGTGTCAGGAACCAGGTCGAAACCTCAGTACAAAATCAAGCAAATGACAAGACAGTATATGTGAGTGTTCAATAGTACAATAAATTACGGCTTAGGATTGAAATCAACAATAATAGCACGATGAGAAGACTATGAATCAATAACATGGTACAATAAATAAACAATGGAGTTCAATTAAATATGATATTCAATTTGATTACTACTTGCCGGATTTTAATGAGTGTTTTCTTGAATTAGAAACAATAAAATTAAGTTCAGGAAACGCTTGTCCATTAGGAGACAATTCAGAATATTAAAAGAATAACCGGATCATAATCCCGACAGCGGCACGTGCACTCACAATAGCAAAACAACGAATCATGTCAACAAAACAACAACCACAACAACTTGGATCTCCCAAACAGCAAACTCCAATATACAACCAATTCTCTTCTCACAAAACACCAAATAGCACACCAAAACTCTAACTCTTCTCTTCCACACAGAACAGCATATGCCAAGCACAAATCCAAACACCAAACACCCAAAATAAAAACCCAATCATGCACAAAATAGCACCAACCCAAAAACAGAACAACAGATCCCCTACCTAACAAACACCAAACACCGGATCTCCTCCTTCACACAACAGCAACACACCAAAAGCACTACGTGCTTCTCCTCAACTTCGACAGAGAGAGAGAGCAGGCGGGAGAGAGGAGCAATGGATGGCGGTGCACGAGATGACAGTGCGACACTGCGGCAGGGCGGCAACGGTGGTCGGGAAGCGACTCAATGACGGCTTGGCAAAGCTCTGTTCTACGGCGAAAATAGGGGAGACGAAGATGACGGGGTTTGAGGCTTGGACGACGACGGCGAAGCTTTGAGTTCATCAATGGCGGAGTTGGTTGACAAGGTGGGTGGTGGAAGTCGGCAATGGCGAGCGACGTCAACATGGAGAGCAAGAGGGGAGGTGGTGCAGGTGGTGGAGGCTCAATGGGATTCGAGCGGAGGGAGGAGGTGATGGGTCGCAGGTGCTGCTGTTGTCGATGATGCTATCGCTGAGGCTGTTGGCATCGTGGGATGTCGAGGCGTCGCAATGTGGAGGCGCGATCGGAGTGCAGGTGAGGAACTTGAAGACAATGGCGGAAGGGAGGGGAGACGAGGAGAGAGAGTGGGGGAGATGGGAGTTGTCTATTTCTGTTTCGAAAATAGGGGAAAAGAGAAGAAAGTGGGAGTGAGAGAACGGGAGGGGTTATAGGGGTTTTATATATATATATATATATATATATATATATATATATATATATATATATATATATATATATAGAGAGAGAGAGAGAGAGAGAGAGAGAGAGAGAGAGAGAGAGAGAGAGAGAGATGCTCCATTAAAAACGTACTGTAGCAATGAAAACGTGAAAAACCACCTAGGTCGTCGTTGGAAACGACGGCCTAGATTATAATGCATTATAACCTAGGCCGTCGTTTCCAACAACGACCTAGGTGGTTTTCACGTGATTTCACAATATTTTCGTTTTCAATGGAGAATTTCCCATATATATATATATATATATATATATATATATATATATATATATATATGGGAAAAGGTGTATGAGCAACTTGCTCATTTAGTAAATAAGCAATTGATGATGTGGCATACATGTGATTGGAAAAGCCTTAAAAGGGTTAATTGTCCAATGTATCACATGCATGCCACATAATTAATTGCTCATTTACTAAATGTGCAAGTTGCTCATATCCCTTTTACCCATATATATATATATATATATATATATATAATATTTAATAGTGAGTAGTTGGAGATAGTGGGGGGTGTAGTTATGGGACTTAGGTGAATATGGAGAAATTGTGTACGGGTAAGCATATAGGATTGATCTGTACAAACACATATGAGTACTGGGTTTAGAATTGGGCTTGGTTTGGATTGCCCAATCCAAACATATATATATATATATATATATATATATATATATATATATATATATATATATATATATATATATATATATATATAATATTTAATAGTGGGTAGTTGGAGATAGTGGGGGGTGTAGTTACGGGACTTGGGTGAATGTGGAGAAATTGTGTGCGGGTAAGCATATAGGATTGATCTGTACAAACACATATGAGTACTGGGTTCAGAATTGGGCTTGGTTTGGATTGGGCTAACAAAAGATAACAAGGATAGTAATAATAATAACAATAATACAAGAAATAATAAATTGTAACAGAAGGCCCAGAACAAGCCCAAGATTCAAAATACATTAAAATAGAAAAAAGAACACTATAAAATACAAGGAAAATCTGTACAACCGGAAACAGGGGTTACAGTTGAACTCTAAGAGCTACTTACTGAAACTAGACTTCGAGAAGGCCTACGACTCTGTTGAATGGGAGATTCTCTTAGAAGCATTGGCTGGAAGAGGATTTGGGGAGCGATGGATCAGATGGATCAACACGTGCCTCTCCACTAGCAGGACCGCTATCATGGTTAATAGGGTAGCAGGTCCGCCCTTTTCATGTAAACGGGGCCTTGGACAGAGAGATCCTTTCTCCCCTCTTCTGTTCACTATAGTGGCAAACATTTTGCGGTTAATGATGGATAACTGCAGAAGTGCAGGATGGATCGTGCCGGTGGCCAGTGGAGTCAACCGTCCTAGATGCTCAATTCTACAGTATGCAGATGACACTCTCTTGTTTGGAAATGAAAACATCGAGAACACTATGGTTTTCAAAGGAATTCTTTACAGCTTTGAAGCTTGGTCAGGCCTTAGGGTTAACTTCCACAAAAGCGCGCTGATCCCCATTGCTTTAACCCAAGAGGAGGCACATGAGCATGCAACGATCTTAAACTGTTCCGTCCAAAATTTCCCTATTAACTACCTGGGACTACCTTTGAGACTCGGTAAGCTTAAGAAGGCGGACTGGTTACTCATCATTGACAGGATGGAGAATCGTTTATCATGATGGAAAGGTAAGACTCTATCCCTGGGTGGAAGAGTCACAATCATCAACACAATACTCTCGAACCTACCAACATATTACCTATCCTTTTTCGAAATGCCACAATGGGTAATTCAGAAAATTGATCGAATTCGGAAATGGTTTTTAAGGAAAGGAGAAAACCCTGATAGTAGGGGCTATCACCTCATCAGATGGGTTAATGCATGCATGAAGAAGATACACGGAGGTCTCGGCATCATTGATCTTCGAGACATGAATCTCGCCCTTCTAGGTAAGTGGTGGTGGAAAATCTTCCACCCCAACAGAGAGGGATGGCAGGATTTTGTTCAGACATACTTGCATGGGAACGGGACGAGAAATCTGGGCTTCAGGATGGGCCCACTGGTATCCTGGTTCTCGAGAGGTATTGCTAAAGCCTATGAACCTTTCAAGAGCTGTGTAACGTCCTATATTGGAAATGGCAGACTTACCAGATTTTGGTGGGATAATTGGTGTGGTGATCACACACTTAAAGAGCTATTTCTTGACATGTACCTGCGAGCATCACAACTGCACTTCATAGTGGCAGGAGCATAGAAAAGAATGACCTGAAAACCGGTCTTTAAACAGCCTCTGGATTCGGACGCTCAACTCAGGCTCAGTAAGCTACAAGCCTATATCGCCAACTGGGGAAATAAATGCTCTCAGGGGCCAGACTGGAAGTCTTGGGGTCCTGAAAAGAACTGCACATTCACTGTGCGCTCCCTGTATAATCGCATTCATTTTCGGGGCTGCCGCCTGAAATGGGCAAGTATTATCTGGAAGGCGAAAACTCTGCTGAAAATTAAAATATTCATTTGGCTCGTTTTGAACAATGCAATTCTGACTAGAGAGAATCTGGCTAAACGCCAAATGAACATTGATTCTACATGTGGGTTCTGCGATGCAGCGACCGAGACCCGAGACCACCTGTTTATAGAATGTCCCAGGAGCAAAGCGGTCCTTGTGGAAGTACTAAACGCCCTGGGTACTTCCGAATACCCAGACACGTATGAGGAGCTGTGGGTAGGATCCAAGTTCGCCACTGAGAGACGTTCTATGAGAGAAGCCTGGTTTATTGCTATCGCCGCTACTACCTGGATACTTTGCCTAGATAGAAAACACTGTTACTTTCGAGGAACTAATAATAGTATTTCTGGTAATTTAACTCACATCATGCATCTTATATCTTTTTGGGCTACTACCGCTGCTACAGGTCCCCGAGGAAGGATCGCCAGTGTGTTCCAGGTAGAGGAGTATGACGACGATGAAGTGGAGATTGGGCCGACGCTACACTGAGAGACGATGCGACTATGCTAGTACAACCCTCTACTGCTTATTGATCCCCACCACCCCAGGGTTTTGTTGGGGGGGGTTTAGATATTGTGTTGTACTTCTGATGATTGTCTGATGTATTGTTTTATCTATCACTTTTGTCTCTCCCCCATGTTAGGGAGGTAGTATGTTTTCTTTTATGTATTGTAGGACCTTGTACTTTGCTCAGTATTCTGAGTTTGTTTTGTTAACTCCTTATTAATAAAATAGGGTGGCCATACTCCACCTTTTCCTTCAAAAAAAAATTTGCTATATAATAAATTATACTCTTTCCTAGCATCTGTAACCCTCACCCTCTGTGAGAGAGAGAGTAGATCAACAAGGTAAGATGTTATGTGTCTGGCACTCTGGCTGTCTGCCCACTACATTCATTCGCTTTGTGAGATGTGAAAATGAATAACCATCAACAACAGGAACCTGAAGAACAAAAGATGTAAGAAACTGTGAAGCAAGCAGAAAGTTTTTTTTTTAAAAAAAATTATTAAACCTAAATCCTCTCCTGCAAGTTAAAAAGTATTAAACCCAAAGTCCACTCTAATTAACAACTTTGATTGGCTACTAGTGAAGTGTCTGATCTTTCCTTCCATCCTCAACTTTACTAAACAAGCAAGTTTTAAGAAAAACTCCTATTAAGCTTATGATATAGAAGCATTAAACACGATGAGACTCTATACTCACACCCACGATATAAATTTAGATATCTCAACCTTCAGAATTCAGAACTTGAGTTTTGGTGAAGCGGCAGGTAATCAGGGATATTTCAGATGGTATCAGTACCACTCACGTTCGCATTTCCCATCGACATTTTTAAAAATAAGTGAAATTATTACCACGATGGAATTCATATTCCAGATTTCAACCCACAACATGTGCACTCAAGCGATGATGCGGTCACTTTTATTCTTACAAAAAATGACACTTAAGCCGTAAATATAAAACTCTACAATGACCAAAAATTGTGGAGATTTGGTGCAGTAGCAATGGCCTTTTAGATAAACTATAGCATGACAGGAAAGCATCATAACCAATGTGTGTCCGACACAGCTTAAAGAACAAGACTCCTGTGTTACATAGATGTAATTAGATCACATCAAACAAATACTAGATCACATTAAACACACTAAAGCACTCAATTTTGTTCTAGTTGAAACTTTCGTCTTAATCCGGAGGAGGAAAAACCGATATGTTATTTCAACTAGAGAAGAACAAGAGTATTATAATTTTCACCACGACCCTCTCTCAAGCCTAACTGGTACTTGCTTACTATTTACAATGGAGAATCTCCCACCTTTAGATGAAGTACTCTCTTCTCCTATTCGGCACACAATAGAATCATATGGTTTTTGGTGCCATTACAATGAATATATAGATCTAGAGAAATCCTAGTTTAGATATCTTGGTACAAAGCCATCTGATATATGCTGAAGAGATAGAAATACAATTAGATTCGTACGATCTAATCTGAAGATGAAGTTGAGCTTCACACGAATCTTCAAGACCCGACCCAAAACCTGCACGCCTGCGAGTCGCGATCGACTGCACTAGATTCGGCCGACCGCAATCACCCAAAGACAGACCCGAGGAGCCAGCAGTCGACTGCTGCTCTCTATGTTTGCCGACTACTACTGGCTGTTGCCTTTCTTCTACTTCTTTGATCCCTTGCTTCGATCCATCTACTTTTATTATGGTTGGCAAACGGGTCGACCGGGCCGGATTGGGTCGAACCCGTCCGGGTTGGAACCCGAGTAAGGCGGGTTCGGGTCGGGTCTGAATGTTAACCGTGTCACGCCCCGCTTCACAAAAGGGTTACGGAATACGAGTACGTGACAAAGTCCAGCGAATGATTTTTCATCATTCATGAGCTGTAGGATCGACTCAGCATCATAACAAGAATATAATAAAATATACACAACCACGCATGCATGAATAATTTATGAATCAACAGAAAACAATTGAAACAAAATATAAATATCCCAAGTAATTTTCAGATCTGGATCAAAGATAAAACTCGGGACTATAAGCCCGATACAAGATTCAAGTAGCAAAAGAAATAAATAACTCAAAAACAAAATATTTAAAGCAAGTCTCCAAGCGAAACCTAGAATGTCTACTCACCAATTCCCGCAGGCAATTCGTCTCCAAAGTCTGTAGATATAAATATAAAAAAAAGAAAAATAGAGAAAACAAGGCAAACGCCCTTAGTGCAAGTTAGGGCCGCAAGTAGTACAAGCAAGAGCATGAAAACAAGTGCAAGAAATATGGAACAAGATTTGGAATTAGAAATGTATAACAGAATATAATAGGAATGCAATAAGTAGTGGGATTCAAGAAACTAGCTAGCAAGAAAGACAACTCAAGTGACAAGATTGGGTAACAAGTACTAGTAGTAGAACAAGTGGCAAGTGAACATGTAATGGTATCAAGCATCAAGTAACAAGTAACAAGTCTCAAGTAACGAGCATCAAGTAGGGTATCAAGTGTGTACAAGTGACAAGTTAATCTTAAGTATAATGTTTAATTTTATCTAGGTAGCACTTCATGCATCCATACTTTTACTACATGGTTGCTACATACAATTAGTTACGTTTAGGCCTAGTGGTAGATTTTATAGGACGGTGTACTCAGGTATCAAGTATCCATGCTCATGAATCGAGTAATCATATAACTAGTTCATGTGTCAAGTCATAACAAGATAAGTCACGAATCAAATATATACTAGTTCATGAATCAAATAATATACTAGTTCATAAATCGAATAATAATATACTAGTTCATGAATCAAATAATAATATACTAGTTCATGAATCAAATAATATACTAGTTCATGAATCGAATAATAATATAACTAGTTCATGAAGCATATATCAAGTGGGAAACACAGGCCCCCTTCCGAGTACACTTACCTATATTGTCTACTACTATAGTCTTTCCCTTAAACCCCGGCTTATTATTTATTATTATCATCAAACAAACATGAAAGTGTGCAAAACAGGTCAAGTATACATGACCAAGAACATGGAATAAGTTTAAGATAATTATAAAGCATATTTGAGGGTCAACACAAATTAAGATTATCAAGAACTACGAGAATTGTAATTCTGAACAGCACGACATTGTTGCACCAAAACTGCGATTTCCGTTGCTACAATGTAGCAAAGTGGATCCGTCAGAAGGCCTAGAAAATAGACTCCTACCCGGTTCCAACGCAAATAATTAAGAGACATAAAAGTTGTAGCAATTGATGTCAAAACAGAAAACTATACAGCATTTGTGTTCAACCAAAATTTGTAAAACTAAGTTTATACATATGAAACAAGGTTGAAACTTCATTAATTAATTCTGATAAAATTAGGGAATGTTCTATAGGGTGTCCAGTATCAGCATGAAAAATTTCAAGTCATTTATTTACTGGTAGCATAGTTAAAATAATTGTAAACCAAAGTGGTGAATCTGCGATTACAGACACAGCAGCAGTAAAACTGCGATATCTCCTAAACCGTAACTCGGAATTCAATTCCGTCGAAAGGGTGATAAACTAGATGTCTAGGCCTAAGTTTCATATTCAGGACTCAAGTTCAGTTTCTAATTTAATCGGGGTTGAAACAGCAAGCCAAGACAGGACAGAAACCAAATAAGATACTTTTTGCATAAAATGTATCATAATTATACTAGTTGTGAACAAGTGTATCAATGAATGGTTGTGACTCTTAGATCATGTAATAGATAAAGCGAAATATGAGATCATCAACGATCAACAAAGAGGAGTCACATTTACAATCTACTTGCAGTATTTTCAAGGACAAGCTTGTACTAGAAAACGAAATGTACAAGAAGATACTTGCCTTTGGGTGTAGACGATGATTCCGACGGAGGAATAACGGGAACGGATCCCGGCACGGATCTTGATGACGATCAAGACCGATGAAGATCGACGGCTGGATCTAAGAGCTTGATGATGATGATCGTGATTGACGATCGGACGGCCGAGATCAAGGTGATCAAGATCAGAACTATCGGATGGCTCTGATCACTCTGATCTGATCAAGATGGTGAGATCAGATCAGATTTATGATCGTCATGATCTTGGTGAGATCGGATGGCCGAGATCAGATCTTGAGCAGATGGAGGGCTGAGATTCAAACAACCAAATCCTTCTTCTCTGCTTGATCAACACAGTGCCTGGCGACTATGGCGTAGGCGCTGGTGACTAGAAGAGAGGGAGGTGCTATCGATGGTGATGCGGTTTATTTCTGGGAGACGTGTGGATGCACCAGGTGTGAGTTCGGACTCAATTTGTATTTGAAGGAGAAAGCTGCTCGTCTGACGACCCTCGGCTGATCGGGCGGAACCTGCGGCGACCTCGGAAGGAGGCGGGGATCTGGGCTCGGATCAGAGGGTTCGGATCCGAGGTCTTGTGTACCTGCAGACGGTCCTGAAACACCGGGGTTTGTCCCGGTGGCGGACCCTCCGACGATCTAGTCAGTCTCTGTGAGAGAGTAGCAATAACTAGGTGAATTTAAGTGGTAAAAGATTGATTACCTCCAAAAGGTGAGTGAGGGTCTAGTATTTATAGAGAACCCCAACCGGGTTTGGTTCCGCTTGGGGGCCGGGTCTGGACCCGGAGCCCATGGGCCTGACGTGGCAGAGGGCCCAGAGGGTTTAGGGCAGACGTGGCAATACCAGGAGCGGTATAAGGCTGACGTGGCAAAACCCTGGGTGGTATCTGGAGCTGACATGGCTGATCGTGGGTCTTCTGTGCTTCTGGGAGAATCGGAGGGCCTAGGCGGTACCAGGTCATCCCCATGCTTCGCCAGAGAGAGGGGACGGCCCGTGGGGCTGTCACGGATCGGAGACCGAGGATCACTGAGGTTTGTCGGATGCGAGGAGGCCAGTTCTGCGGGGATGAACTTGAGGTTCGGCGCCGACCCTGCGGTGGTTCGAAGCCGAACTAGATTGCTATTTTTACCTTTCTTGAGTGAGAGTTGTATTGGGCCCTGGTTGGGCCCCCAGGCCATTTTTACCCTACCACACAAGCTCCCCACTCCTGCGGGGGTGCGGGAGCTAACCGGGGAGGAGTGTTCATGGTCGTGGAAATGGGATGGCAAATCGTTGAATCTTCCGGAGGAGAGTACCCTGGTGCTCGACCCAACCTCGAGATGACGAGGGATTACGTGTCGACAAGGGTGATGCGAGCCGTTGTTTCTTTCTGAGAAGAGTACCCTGGTGCCAGACCTAACCTCGAGCTGGCGAGGGATTACGGGTCCGAGTGATGGCTAGCCGTTGTTTCTTCCTGAGAAGAGTACCCTGGTGCTCGACCGAACCTCGAGAAGATGAGGGATTACGTGTCGGCAAGGGTGATGGCGAGCCGGTGTTTCTTCCTGAGAAGAAGGCCCTGGTGCTCGACCGAACCTCGAGATGATGAGGGATTATGTGTCGGCAAGGGTGATGGCGAGCCGTTGTTTCTTCCTGAGAAGAGTACCCTGGTGCTCGACCGAACCTCGAGAAGACGAGGGATTATGTGTCGGCAAGGGTGATGGCGAGCCGGTGATTCTTCCTGAGAAGAAGGCCCTGGTGCTCGACCGAACCTCGAGATGACGAGGGATTATGTGTCGGCAAGGGTGATGGCGAGCCGTTGTTTCTTCCTGAGAAGAGTACCCTGGTGCTCGACCGAACCTCGAGAAGACGAGGGATTATGTGTCGGCAAGGGTGATGGCGAGCCGGTGATTCTTCCTGAGAAGAAGGCCCTGGTGCTCGACCGAACCTCGAGAAGACAAGGGATTACGTGTCGGCAAAGGTGATGGCGAGCCGTTGTTTCTTCCTGAGAAGAGTACCCTGGTGCTCGACCGAACCTCGAGAAGACGAGGGATTATGTGGCAGCAAGGGTGATGGCAAGCCGGTGTTTCTTCCTGAGAAGAAGGCCCTGGTGCTCGACCGAACCTCGAGAAGACGATGGATTATGTGTCGGCAAGGGTGATGGCGAGTCGTTGTTTTCCTCCTGAGAAGAAGGTTTGAGCCGCGTGGCCTGTCGTCTTAGCGGAGTCTTGATGGCGCTTCCGGGATCCGTGCAATGTTCCAATTTTCTAGGGGCATTAAATGACGCTGCCAGCCTGAACGCAGGTGGCATATGGGCTTCCGTCGATTGGCTTTCCCAATGTCATAAAGGCTGGTCCGTGGGAGAGGCTATAAATACCTCTCCCCCCCAAGCGGGTTTGATCACAGCAAGGGTGGTCCAATGGCCACCTGAGGTGTCTGCTTCGGCGGGCGTCTCTCTTCTAAAAAAAACTTTGTAGCGCCAATGGGCCTCGAATTGGTGGCGACTCTGCCGTCCGGATCCTTTTTTGGGTCAGACGACCCCCATACGGTTTGTCTGGCCCGAGAAAGATCAGGACGGGAGGGGTATCCACCGTGTCCTGGATCTGAGGGTGAAGAGCCTCGGATATGCGGGTCGATCTTCTTTCTTGTTAGGGTGCTAGGTGATGGTGGCTTTCCTCCCACCCGCAAACAATTCAGGGTTTCGGCCGACGAGGCCTTAAGCCCCGAGTTGTTCGAGGGTGAGAGAGGAGCCGACCGATCTCTGGAACCCAGGGCGCAGGCGGTGGTGGCTTTCCTGCCACCCGGGAACGATTTGGGGTTTTCGGCTGCCGAGGCTGTAAGCCCCAAGTTGTTCGTAGGTGAGAAGGGAGCCGACCGAGCCCTGTAGCCTTAAATCTTTAAAAAGAAAATTTTTTCCGCTGAGCACTTTATTCGGCCCGACCCCTGTGTCTGGTTGCCAGCCTGGCACTGGATGACGTCAGCAGCCCACGTTTCGAGGACGTGGCGCGGTTTTCCAGGCACCCGCTACACGTCAATCGTTGAACAGTGATTGCAGAAATCGAGGAGTCGTTTCTCCCCTCTATAAATGTTCCCTCCTCTCCCCCTACCGTTCCCTTCTTATTCGCCTCCTTCTTTTTCTAAAAAATCTCCCAATATCTCAGTCTTCGTCCCTACCGTTCGCTGTACCAGGCTCGTTCTCCCGAAGCGACCCCCGGTTTGTTGGTAAGTTTGTTTTAGTTTAGGCACAGATGGATAGGGCTCAGTCTGGCTCGTCGGCGTCGACGTCTGGGGGGGACGCAAAACCCGCCTCCAGACTGACTTCGTGGGAGGAGTCTGATCTCGAGGGGGAGTCTGTAGGCGACGATCAGCCGGTGTATGATGTGAAGCCGCTGCGGTCTCGAAGGTTTTTTGTTGTGGAGAGTAGTGATTCTGAGGAGGGGGGCGGTAGTTCCACCGAAGTTCAGATTCTAGGGCTGGTTTCTGGAGAGGAGGGGGGAGTCGAAGGGGCTCAGATAGGAGGTCAGGGCGTGGGTTCGAGTTCCATGCCGACAGGTCTGGGGCGATTATCTACCCCCTCCCCGGAACGAACCAAGAAGAAGAAGAGGGCTCCGAAGAAGAAGGGGTCGAGGATAGGGGGCTCGAGTCAGGCGCCTGTTAACTTGATGACAGGGTCGCCTGTACAGCCTAAGCCGTTCCGTTGGTACCCCGACGATCTTTCTGATAAGGAGGCGTGTGGGGTCCAACCGTCGTCGCCGAGCCGGAAGAGGGTGATAATGGATGCACTTCTGACCGTTCTGGAGGCAGGTAATTTGGAGGCTTTGCAGTTGGCGTACCATATAGGATCCAGCTATGAGCTCATGTTGCCGAGCTCCACTCTTCGACCGACCGACCCTCTGCCGGATCGGTATTGCGTCTTCCCCGTGGATGCCTTTATCTCCGGTCTGAGGCTGCCCGTTCACCCGTTCGTCCGTGAGGTGTTGAGCTGGGCGACCTTGGCGCCGATGCAGTACGAACCCAATTCTTGGAAGTAGATCATCTGCTTCGTGTTGCTGTGCGAGGAGCAGAAGGTACCTCTACGGCTGAATGTCTTCCGAGCGATGATGATGATTGGCTCGTTGGCTGAGGGTATCTACTACATTTCGCCCGGGGGCAAGGGGAAAGTTGTCCACGGTCATCCGGACTCCATCAAGGAGTGGAAGAAGAAGTATCTGGTGATCCGGAGTGAGGAATCTTGGGACATCCCCACTCGGTGGAACCACTCTAAGCCGAGCTATAAAACGCCAAAGCTGAGGGACCTGACCGCCGAGGAATGGGGGTTTGTTGAGCGCCTCCGTTTGTCATATAGCATCGACTGGGCGAAGGTGACCGAGGGCCACTTGGTGAATGCCGGACTGAGCCCGGCCGATCTACGTATGTAGTTGTTTCTTTCTTTTTGTCTTCGTTGTTCCTCTGTGCTCATTGTCCTTACTGGATCTTTTTGCAGGTATGGATCCTGAGTTGATCAAGGCGAAAAGGCTCGAAATGAAGAAGGAGGAGGCCAGGAAGAAGATGAAGACGAGGGAGTCGTCCCAGGGGGTTTCCGAGGCCCCTGTTCAGCCGCAGGCCAAAAGGACTCGTTCGGAGACGGTCAAGGACACGGTGGTTCAGGGCGGTCCGGACCAGGGCAAGGTCACCGATCTTGATAAGGGGAAGGGCCCTCTGGCGGATCCGGAGATAGAGGAGAGGCTTCGGCGACCGTGGGTGCCGAGTTGGTCGATCCGTAAGGGAGACTGTTTGACCCGAGGGTGGCAAGCCGTCGAGGTGGCGAGTAAGTTGGTGACCCCCCAGGATCATTCGGAGATGAAGACCGAGACCCTGGATGAGGCGTATACTCGCCTCGCATAGGCCAATGTGCTGGTAAGTCTGTCAACCTCTTTTGTCCCGTGATTACGTTGTATAGGAGGTTCCCTTAGTTGTGTTCGGTGACTACAGGCAACCGTGCAGGGGGCCCACGTGAGGGGCCTTTACGAGGCCGCTTTGAAGCGGGAGCGCGACCGGGCGGACAAGGTCGAGCAGGAGACGAAGGAGATGAAGACAGAGCTCGAAGGCTCTCAGAAGAGGGAGCAAGAGATGAAGACGGCCTTCGACAAGGAGAAGGGGGAATGGGCGGAGAAGATGGCGGCTCAGGAGAAGGAGTTTGCCAAGGAGCGGAAAGAGCTGACAGAGACGAGTCAGCTCCTAGTGATCAATGCTCAAGATGAGTGTTACGCGAAGGCAATCAGCCACGTGAGGCACTTCTACCCGACCCTTGATCTGTCCAATTTCGAGTATGACATGGAGGTCGAGGGGACACCGAAGACCCCTGGCGAAGAAGGGCCTGCTCCCGATCCGCCCGTCGACCCCCTCGTGGACCCGCCTGCTGATGCTGAGGTGGGAAAACAAGTTGTATAATTTTTGTCTTTCTATTTCCTTCTTTCGATTGTATTTGCCTCCCGCGGACTGGCCACCGCATTTTTTGTAAGAAGCGACTCGATTTATAAAAATGGATTTTTTTTTTGACCGGCCAAGTGTTCTGACTCCGGATGTTTCCAGTCCTCCTTGCTTATGCATTTTGAGTTGGCTGGTTTTCTTGTAGGTTGCGGCTCCTCTTCCCGAGGTGGACCCCCGTCGTTCCGATGTGGCGTGGCTCCGGAGCAAAGTTGAGGCCCTGGAGGCCACGTTGATTCGCTATCGAAAGGGGGCTCGCGACACTGATGCGGCCTTTAACTATTATCGGAATAAGTCTGAGGCCTTAAGTGAGGAGGCGAGCCGGCTGAGGAGGGCGATGGTGGACCGGGATCTCGAAGGTGTCGGGCTAGGACATACCACGTCGAACGCCTCGGTACAGAGGCCCCCTTCCGAGAGGCTACTTCGTGATGTCATAGTGGAGAAGGAGATGGAGATACACCGCTACAAGACGATGTTGGGCGTCTCGTCATCTTCCTCCGTGGATCGGCGAGCGGAGGGGGTTCCTTCTGCGCTGCTCCTGCTGGAGCGCCTGCGACCAGTGGATGCCCAGAGCTCTGTGGCTGGTGTGTCGACCGTGGCTGAGCCCAAGGATCGCCATGATGAGGAGAGGGCTCCTAGCCGTTCGGTCGGAGTGGTCCCACCCTTTGTTGGACCCGAGGGGCCCTAAGATGGTGGCTTCCTTCCGTTTGAGATGAGTGGAGTGGTCCTGTAACGGTCTTTGTTTGTTTTCTCCTAACCAAATAAAGGAGTATGAATAAAGAATTCTTTTCCTCCTTTGCTCTGTTAAGAAGTGCAGTGAATGACGTCGGCGGTGTGGTTCGGCTCCGTCGATCCGCAAGGGATCAACGTGGGGCCTTAGTAAGAGCCCCTGGTCTGAACCTGGATCGGGCCTACCGAGACGCTGGGAATGATGCCGGAGTGAGGACTCGGGTGCCGATCTGCCGAGTCATTTGACGTTTGACAAAAAAGAGATTTCTCTCATACTAGATAGGGACGGTCGTCGAAGCCGCCCTTTGCACATGAAAGTTTACAAAAGGGTTTTATACTCATTAGCCAAGTTAGAACCTGGGTTCGCTCCTCCAGGAACTTCATTAGATGCTCAGCGTTCCAGGGTCGGCTGATGAGCCGTCCGTCTATATCCGCCAGTCAGTACGTGCCAGGGCGTACAGCCTCGTCTACACGGTACGGGCCTTCCCAGTCGGGGGCCAATTTTCTCTTCTTGGTTGGATCAGAGACGGACAGTTTTCGTAGCACGAGGTCTCCCGCCTTGATGTTAGTGGGGCGGACTTTCTTGTTGTAAAAACTTCTCGATCCGTTGTTGGTAGATGCTTCTTCGGATTGAGGATTTCTCTCTGACTTCGGCAACGAGGTCAAGGTTGACCCTTAAGCCTGATGAATTGTCAACTTCGTCGAAGGCCATGATACGGGGAGAAGGCAGGCCGACCTCGACGGGGATGACCGCCTCCGTCCCGTAGGTCAAGGCGAACGGCGTCTCTCCCGCGGGGATCCTCTTGGTGGTTCGGTACGCCCATAGTACACTAGGCAGTTCTTCGACCCAAAGCCCTTTGGGGGAACTATCGAGGCGCTTCTTGAGGCGATGATGCCTGTTTTCAAGTCCTGGGTGAGCGAGCGGCTTACCCGGAACCACATTGATTTATCCTCGGCGTCGAATAGGACCTCTTCTAGTTCGTCGACAGGCTCGGGGGCTGGGCCATCCCTCTCGGGTTCGAGTTCAGCGGCGTGGAGAGGGGATACACCCCCTCCGACGGCGGTTATATAGCATGACCGCGCGGCTTCGTTGTTACCTCGGACGATGCCGACCCCTTGGGGGGTGGGAAATTTGAGTTTCAGATGGTAGGTTGAAGGTACCGCTTGGAGGGAGTTCAGTCCGGGTCGGCCGAGAATGGCGTTGTAAGCCGCCTTGACGTTGATAATCATGAAATCCATGGATTCGGTCCTTTTGACAGGAGCCGATCCTGCGGTGACGTCGAGGGTAATGATCCCTCCTGTTACGACAGGGGCGCCGGAGAATCCATGTAACGTGTGTCCGGCGGGCTTGAGCTTTCCACCGGGTAACTTGAGGCTCTCGAAGGTCTTGAGGAAGAGAATATTAACTGAGATACCGTTGTCAACGAGGATTCGGCGAACCTCACAGTTAGCCATGTGGAGGCTGATGACGAGGGCATCGTAGTGGGGTAGGTGAACGTCTTCGAGGTCTTCTCCTGAGAAGGTGACTGGCCCCTGTTGTGGCTTGGACGAGGGGTCGTTTCGGACAGCATTCGCCTCGTGGATGAAGATTTTTCGGGGTGTATTTGACCCTCCTCCCATCGGCCCCCCGTGGACACAGTGCAAGATGAATGGCGTATCTGCGGTTCCCTCGGACCCGAGATCCTGATCACGGGGGTGGGTCGACGTAGGGTTCGGAGGCGAAAGTCTTCGGTTCCTATCATCTCGCCGATTCCGTCGGCCTTCTCAGGTGAACTGTCGAAGGAACCCTCGTGAGACGAGTTCCTCAATTTCGTCTTTCAGGGCTCGGCACTGGTCGATCTCGTGCCCGTGATCTCTGTGGAAGCGGCAGTAGAAGCGTTGATCTCGATTCTTGTTGTTATTAGATCGGGGGGGTAGTCGGATAATGCCTTTGTCTTCGATTTCTAAGAGGATGGCGGATACGTTATGCGTCAAGGGAGTGTACCTCTCGAAGCGGGGGACCGGCGGGACCTTCTTCATGGCCCCCGCGTCCCTCGGAGCTTTCTTTGATGGTTCGGCCTCTTCAGCCTTCCGCTTTTCCTTCCCGATGGCCTCCCTGGTATCTTCGGGGTTAAGGGCCTCTTCTGCCCTAATGTATTTCTCGACCCTGTTAAGGAGATCGGGAAAGTCGATGGGGGATCTCTTCGCCAGAGAAGCTTTCAGCTGTCCATGACGAACGTTGTGCCGAAAGGCCGCAGAGGCGACGCCTGGATCAAGAGAGGAGACCGACCTCGCCTCCGTGGTAAATCTCCGGACGAACACTCTGAGGGATTCTCCCTCTATCTGCTTGAGCCCAAGTAAAGAAGTGCTAGTCCTCTCCGCCTTCCGGCTGGTGACGAAGTGGGCGAGAAAATTGCCCTCTAGTTGGTCGAAGGAGTAAATGGAGCTGGGGGTGAGTTTCGAATACCATTCACGAGCTGGACCCCGAAGCGTGGCGGGGAAGGCTCGGCATAGCAGGGGATCCGAGGCGCTGTGAATCATCATGAGGGTTTTGAAACCTTCCATGTGATCAGCGGGATCTCCCTCGCCGTCGTATTTCTCGAACTGAGGTGGGCAGAAATTCCTGGGTATTTCTGCTTGGAGGATGGGGGCGGAGAAGGGAGGTCGGACAGGTCTGTACCCCTGAGCCGCCCGTCGGTCGCCGTCTCCTATATGATCGAGGCGATCCTCCATTTCTTGGAGGCGCCTTAGGAGTATGCCATCGTCTTCTGGCTGGTTTGTTGAAGGGCGCGACGCGGTGGTCTCGACATCCGACCCCGTTCGGGAGCGGAGGGTTTCCTCCCTGGGGGTCCGTCGGAGGGCCCCGAGAATTTCTCTCTGGAAGTCTTGGAACTCCTTGTGAGTGACGGGGGCTCTCTTGACCCGGTGTGGTCGGTCTAGAGGCTGTCTCCCGATGCGGCTGAGTGCCGACCTCCGTCCCTCGGGCGGCGGTCTCGGATGGT
Source organism: Hemerocallis citrina (assembly GCA_017893485.1). Classification (NCBI taxonomy): domain Eukaryota; kingdom Viridiplantae; phylum Streptophyta; class Magnoliopsida; order Asparagales; family Asphodelaceae; genus Hemerocallis; species Hemerocallis citrina. Next base: position 293,462,928 of record CM030362.1, read on the forward strand.
TCGGGGCTGGGTTGGAAGCGGCCCTTCCCCTGTTGCGGCTAATCTGTCGGTTGACGATTACTCCCCGTAGGTCGGGCTGGACCGTATGGGTGGCGCTTCGCCGGGATCCCTGATGGGAATCTCCGTGCCTTGATGTGCGTGGCCCGGCATTGGTTTTTGGTGGGGGTGTGTCCCGTCGGTTGACGGAGGACGCGGTCCCCTAGCCCTTGGAGGCCATGAGAGTTCGGCTGTCGAGGTCGCTCGATGGTCGGGCTCGGGTCGGCTTCTGGAGCAGTGTTCCCACAGACGGCGCCAACCTGATGCGGTTTATTTCTGGGAGACGTGTGGATGCACCAGGTGTGAGTTCGGACTCAATTTGTATTTGAAGGAGAAAGCTACTCGTCTGACGACCCTCGGCTGACCGGGCGGAACCTGCGGCGACCTCGGAAGGAGGCGGGGATCTGGGCTCGGATCAGAGGGTTCGGATCCGAGGTCTTGTGTACCTGCAGACGGTCCTGAAACACCGGGGTTTGTCCCGGTGGCGGACCCTCCGACGATCTAGTCAGTCTCTGTGAGAGAGTAGCAATAACTAGGTGAATTTAAGTGGTAAAAGATTGATTACCTCCAAAAGGTGGGTGAGGATCTAGTATTTATAGAGAACCCCAACCAGGTTTGGTTCCGCTTGGGGGCCGGGTCTGGACCCGGAAGCCCATGGGCCTGACGTGGCAGAGGGCCCAGAGGGTTTAGGGCAGACGTGGCAATACCAGGAGCGGTATAGGGCTGACGTGGCAAAACCCTGGGTGGTATCTGGAGCTGACATGGCTGATCGTGGGTCTTCTGTGCTTCTGGGAGAATCGGAGGGCCTAGGCGGTACCAGGTCATCCCCATGCTTCGCCAGAGAGGGGGGACGGCCCGTGGGGCTGTCACGGATCGGAGACCGAGGACCACTAATGGTTCGTCGGATGCGAGGAGGCCAGTTCTGCGGGAATGAACTTGAGGTTCGGCGCCGACCCTGCGGTGGTTCGAAGCCGAACTAGATTGCTATTTTTACCTTTCTTGAGTGAGAGTTGTATTGGGCCCTGGTTGGGCCCCCAGGCCATTTTTACCCTACCACAGATGGCTACTGTCACCGAGGGGAGCATAGGGCGGCTGGCGACTGCGACTGCGGTGACCCACGGCGAGGGCGGCGACGCTCGCGGCGGCTATAGTCGAGCTGAGCAGCACAGGGAGGCAGGTGGGGACCGGGGCGACCAAGGTGCGCACAGGGACGACGACGTTGCAGCGCATCGACGGAGAGCGGCGCGACAGGGGGTCACCGGGGGTATCGCGACTGGCTGGAGGGCAGGGGTTGCGCTGCGGTGGCTGTTGACACAGCGGGAGGAGAAGGGAACCAGGGAGCTTGGACGGCGGCGCGATTGGCTGTGGGCGATGCTGTCGTTGCAGTGGTGTCATCGCGAGCAGGCAGGGGCACAGGGCGACCAAGGGACAGTGCAGGGGGGTCTATCGCCTGGTCGGGGTCGAGTTGCTGCAGGGGAACAGGGGCGCACACAGGAGGTCGAGAAGAGGTCGGGAGTGAGATGGGAGAGATAGGTTGCGGTTGAGGTGGATGAGAGGCGGCTGAGGGTGATGGGAATGGGTGCATAGGAAAGGGAAGGAAGGCACAGGGGAAGCTCGGGAGTTAGGTATACATGAGATAAGGGAAGGCGGTTGGTAGATTAGGGGCTGAACAATATTAGGGTTAGGGTTAACCTAGGTTAGGGTTCAAATAGTAGGGTTGTGGGTTTTTGGGTAGAAAGTTCAATAGGATAATGGGTATAGGGTTTATGGGTTTGTAAAATATATGGTTTTTAGATTAAAAACAAATAAATAAATAAATAAATAAATAGTAGTACAATGAATCAATTAGTATACATTAGGTTAATACCCAAATACTAATAATACAATAGAATATACGGATTCACGGAATAAATAAAATCGGGATTAATTTAGGCTAAAATATATTAAATAGTAATTAATTTAATTAAATCAAAATGTATGCAAATCCATATTCCAATACTCACAAAATATAGATACGATCTATAGGATTTCTAAAATTAATAAACAAAAAAGTTTAATGATAATAATAACAATAAAAAAAAAATAATAACAGTAATAATAACGATAATAACAATAACAGTAAATAAAATAATATATATATCAGGATGGGATTCGAGTTTAACAAATTTATCAAACTAATCCAAACAATATATATTATAAATAGCCGATCATATAGAAATAGAAATTAAGGTTAAAGTATACAATTATTCGAAATAAATAAAATATACAAGAAATATTTATTTATGAAAATAGGGGTTACAAACCGGGGCGGACTGGGCCGGGTTGAATTTGCAAAATGTCGACCAACCCAACCCGTGAACCCATTCGGGTCCAACCCGGGTCGGGTCGGGTCACAGGTTGGCCCGGCTATTTAAAATATTTTTAATTTTTTTTAACTTCAAAAAATAAAAATTTGTACATTTTATATTAAATGGGTGTGAACAACAAAATTAATTGCTCACTAGCTATTTATAGTCAACTCTATCTTCTCACTTCTCTCATCTCACCAATGTGGGACTAAATATATTTGAATTTTAAACTTTGGAAATTTTTAATCCCACATTGGTAAGATGAGAGATGTGAGAATGTGGAGTTGGCTATAAATAGCTAGGGTGGGGGTTGTCTAATTGAGTAGTGGGTAGTAATCAATTAATTTTGCTGTCCACACTCATTTTTCTAAATTTTTGATAAATTTCAGAGTATATCTATATGCATATATACCGATATATATACATATATTTTTCAATATATGTATACATATATGGGTAAAAGGGATATGAGCAACTTGCTCATTTAGTAAATGAGCAATTGATTATGTGGCATGCATGTGCTACATTGAACAACTAACCCTTTTAATGATTTTCCAATCACATGTATGCCACATCATCAATTGCTTATTTGCTAAATGAGTAAGTTGCTCATACCTCTTTTTCCATATATATATATATATATATATATATATATATATATATATATATATATATATATATATAGGGATATGCTCAGTTGAAAACGGGTTTGTTTTCACGGGTTTGGAAAACAGCGATCTGAGCCATCGGATCGATCATGATCGTGATCAATGGCTCAGATCTGCCTTCCCATAACCCGTTTCAATTGTTGAGTGGAGGGTTATTTTGGGAATTTCGTCCCAAATAACTCTTCGCTGAACAGATTCTAAAAAAAATAATATAACCTAGGCCGTTGTTGGGAACAACGGCCTAGGTTATAAAAAATTGAATCATAGGCCGTTGTTTGGAACAACGGCCTTGTTTTCAATATTTATAACCTAGGCCGTTGTTGGGAACAACAGCCTAGGCTATAAAATTTCTATAAATTTTTATAGAAATTTTATAGCCTAGGCCGTTGTACCAAACAACGGCCTATGATTCATTTTTTTATAACCTAGGCCGTTGTTCCCAACAACGGCCTAGGTTATATCATTTTTTTCAAAACAAATCAGGCGAAGAGTTATTTGGGACGAAATTCCCAAAATAACCCTCCGCCACTTAAGTCATATAGGGTGATGGGCGGGCTCGATCTGAGCCGCTGATCACGATCATAATTGATCCGATGGCTCAGATTCGTGTTTTCCAACCTGTGAAAACAAACCCGTTTTCAACTGAGCATATCCCATATATACACACACACACACACACACACACACACACACACACACACACACACACAATATATATATATATATATATATATATATATATATATATATATATATATATATATATATATATATATATATATATGGGATATGCTCAGTTGAAAACGGGTTTGTTTTCACGGGTTGGAAAACACGAATCTGAGCCATCGGATCGATTATGATCGCGATCAGCGGCTCAGATTGAGCCCGCCCATCACCCTATATGACTTAAATGGCGGAGGGTTATTTTGAGAATTTCATCCCAAATAACTCTTCGCCAGATTCGTTTTGAAAAAAATGATATAACCTAGGCCGTTGTTGGGTAAAAAATTGAATCATAGGCCGTTGTTTGGAACAACGGCCTTGTTTTCAATATTTATAACCTAGGCCGTTATAAAAAATTTTATAGAAATTTTATAACCGAGGTCGTTGTTCCCAACAACCTTGTTTTCAATATTCAATATTTATAACCTAGGCCGTTAAACAACGGCCTATGATTCAATTTTTTATAACCTAGGCTGTTGTACCCAACAATGGCCTAGGTTATATTATTTTTTTTAGAATCTGTTCAGCGAAGAGTTATTTGGGACGAAATTCCCAAAAAAATTCTCCGCTCAACATTTGAAACGGGTTATGGGGAGGCAAATCTGAGCCATCGATCACGATCATGATCGATCCGATGGCTCAGATCGCTGTTTTCCAAACCCGTGAAAACAAACCCATTTTCAACTGAGCATATTGTTGGATTTTCGGGGCATAAATGCAGCAGATTGAAACAATAAAATCGAAACCCAATCGCAGGATCCATGCAAAACAAGACGTTTAATTCGTAGTTATGAACGTTTACCTTAAAACGAAGCTTTAACAGTTGAGAAAGGATGACTAATGGAGGTCCAAGCTCCTTGAATCACCACGCATCCCGCTCACGCGATCTACGCTCTATCGGTATCCACACGAACACTTGGTCTTTGAAGGAGCGATGTACTAGCATCCGAAAACCAAATTCTCTCTATCTCCATCTTCTTCTCTCAAAACGGCTAGGGTTTTTCTCTAAGCCTTAAAAACTAATTTGAGAGTTTAAGATCTTTATATAGAGAGACAAATCTGGTTTTTCTAAAGCCCAATCCTATTGGGCTTTTATTAAAATTAGAATTCCTAATTAAATAAATAATTAAGTCAAACTTAATTAATATTCTAATATAATTCTAATTCTAATCATTAGTAAATTTGAAATTATATTTAATTAATTAATTAAGTCCCACTTAATTAATATCATAAATAAATTCAAATTACTATTTAATTTAAATTCATAATTTAAATCAAATCTCCTTCAAGCGTTCTTGTGTGTGACCCTTTAGGTTATTATTACGTTGGAAATAATTTTAATATCCAATAATAAAATTATAAACAATGAGCGGCATCTAGTAATACATCATTGCTACCCAAGTAATAATAATAATTGGTGATCCAATAAAACCTTTCGTGATTAATGTTTCCGTGTAATATAATCCCTTTAACCAAATATTATAGATTAAACTCGAAGCATGTTCTCAGTCATCCTCTTCAACATTTAATCCGGGTTTCCTTGATCAATGAGTAGACTATTAAAACAAATCATTATTCGAGCATGGCCATGCATTTCATAGTCTCACTCAATCAAGAGGCCAATAATATCTCTCCTAATTATAGGAGGGTTAAATCCTTTATCTATCATTCATATTTCTCATACGACTCATAATATACCCGATGTCCACTTTTATCATCACCCGGTCAAAGGTAACTTTTAATGTAGTCAAAGTATATTAATCCTCGTATAGAAATATAATGATCTCAAGTCAGAGGATCATTACACCATTATCACTGTGAGTCTTTCTTATGACTTTATTTAAACATGAAGAATCTCACTGTGGGTCTATCCAGTGCCATGTAGAATCTTACATGCACCTATGTTCTTGACTTTAGTATCACTATACCTATGACCAATGAGATGTGGTCATCAGTCAACAAACATACTAATCTTCATGCATTATTATTGTCCCATAATGACAATGCTTGATTAGGGATATTTAGGAATATAAACACTATTCATATAATCTCATTTTTAAGTCACATACTTAAATATATAGAATACGTATTATATATTCCAAGGACATTTATTACTCTAACATTTTTATCGCAGTAAATTAAGACATAATAAATTAACATATAATAATCAATAGAACACAATCATTAATTAACAAAAGTATTTCCTAGAAGCACAATCACATTGTCTCTAGGGCACTAACACTAACACATATCCCTATATATATATATATATATATATATATATATATATATATATATATATATACACACACACACACACACATATATTTGGCACACACACAAAATATTTTAAAAAAAAATCAAATGGGTCGAATCCACAAACCCGCGGGTCACGGGTCGGGTTCGGGCGGGTTTGAACGGGTTTGCGGGTTGACGAGCCGGGTTGAGTGGGTTGATATTGGGATTTTTCCTACCTGGGTTGACCCGATTGGGATAACGGGTCCGACCCAAACCCGAACCGAGCCAAGGCAAGTCGAGTCAAATTGGGCAGGTCACGGGCAGACCCGACCCGGATGCCATCCCTAACTTTTATCACTATATTCCATTTACACCGAGTACGCATGCAAGACATTAAACCCAACACCTGACCCGGCCCGATTGCCACCCCTAATTAGGCATAAGATATATAAGTTATATATTAAGCTAGTGTGTCTATTCTCTCACCTTCATCTATTTTGAAATAGAGAAATGAGATTAAAAGTATGAATTATATAAACTAACACGTGTGTTCTGCACATTTTCATAAAGTAAATGAAAAAAAATGAAAAAAAAAAAAAAAAATTCAAACCATCCTCAGCCACGATCTCATCATCTTCCACTTTCAAAATCCTCCCCAACCCTGTCCCCTCACACCTTATGCGCCCTCCTCACCTCCGACCCACCACCCACGTGCTCTTCTTGCCTCTAAGCCTCCTCACGTTATCTCCTCCGATCCGCCTCCCACGTGCCTTCTTCGCCTCGGACTCATCTTTGACTCGTCTCTCGTGCCATCCTTTTCTTCGAGCCGCCCCCCGCACCCCCGCTACCACAACATCTCATGCGCCCTCCTTACCTCTGATGCTCCCACCGCAGCCCACATATCCTCTTTGCCTCTGACACTGCCTCCTCCATCGCAGCCCTCAATAAACCTCGACCTCGCCTTTGACGCTGCTGCCTCCCACACATCATGTTGCATCCTTTGCCATTTCCGAACCATCGAGTTCATCAAAGCAGTATTTCTGGTGGAATTGAGAAAGAGTATGGTTTGGAGATGGAGATTATGCAGTGTCGGAGTCAAAAATGTATTTGGTCAGGTTTCTACTACTTTTCCCTTTTTGCTATTGCATCATGCATATTTGAATAGCAAATACTTAAAAACCTATAAATCTAGTAGTTCATTTCTAGAACTGTGCTTCCTCATCAAGTGTTTGATGAAATGCCTATATAGCTCACAAGGTGTTTGTGAAAATTGCTTTTGAGAAATTTTGTTTAACTAAATCAATTATGTCTATGTGTAGTGTATGTATTAATTTTTAAAACCTAATTTACTACCTAATTTTATTTACAATTTCTAATTTGTATTTTTGAAATCTTTAAATTTGGATTTGGAGATTAGTACAAGTTGAAAACGGTAATGATTGTGATGTCCAATTCAAGAATGAGATTTGGTAAGAAGGGAGGTGGCAAATGGCAGGGTGTGGTGAATTGAGAGGTGGAGGGGGGTGTTGGAGTGGAAGACATCACGGCGGTTGAGGACGGCGGAGATGCGAAAGATGAGGGAGTAGTAAAGGGTGGTGTCGAAGAGGTGGTGGATTTTGGAGGGGGGGGGGGAGGGGAGAGTCGAGATGAAGTGGGTCCAAACCTGGTGTTGCCGATTAGAATATACACAAAAACCGAACTGCACACATATTTTTTAGGATAAATTTTACTAAATTATACACTTGAATATGTAAATTATCTCAATTCTCTTACAATTATTTTAATAATTTCATATAATTTTACGAGTCTCTCAAAATTATTTTAACATATACAATTTAGACAGAATAACACTAATCTTACATATAATCTGACTGGAAAAAGTAATCTAACACAACAAGTGATTAACTAACCGTTTTTCACAGTTTTTTAAGAAGGATTCGAAGAGGCGGATCATGAGTAAAAAGAATTAAATAACTACAATTTTCTCAACTTTTGGTTGATATATCTCTTTACGGAAAAAGAAACTTTTGGAGGGAGTGATATAACTGTAGTAATCTAAACTCCAAATTCGAAGTTAGGAAAACTATAATATATATATATATTTTTTTAAATATAACTCTAGTTATCTTAACTTAACTTTATTTCAAAAGAGAAAAAAAGGGCTGAATCGAACTTTCAACATTAGTGGAGTATACTTTGTTTTTTGAATCAATACAAACTGAGTTTCTCTCTCTAGATTTTCTAAGAGAAGCTCCCCCCAAAAAACCCAAAAAACAAAAACCCTAGATCTAGATCCTGGTTGGAGGGGGTGGCGGCCGGGATCTCGCCGCCCCCTCCCCGACCGCCGTTGGATGCCCAGATCCGCAACGCACATCGCTCCACCTCCTCTCCCTCCGTGACTGGGATCGCAACCCACACCTACGTCCCATTCCCCCTTCCTTCCCCGACTGCGCCCTCCGCATCTACTCCCCTCCCTCCTCCGATGACCTCTTCTCCGATTCCGAGATCAAGCGCGAACCAGATCTGCGACGCGTCCAGATCTGGGTCTCCGAGTGGATCCTTTCCCTCTCCCTCGCCTTCTCCGAGTGGATCGCCCTCCAGATCTGCGATGCCACCATGCGTCGAGTGCGACGTGAGGCGGCGAGGCGCCGGTGCGAAGCGTCCAGCATCCAAATTTGTGACTTTGCATCCAGATCTGGGTTGTTTTTGAAGTTGGGGGTTTGGGGGTGAGTTGATTGGGGTTGGGGTTTGGGTTAGATTGGGGTTGGTTGGTTTTGCTAGATATTTGCTCGGATATTCTTCGCGCTTGCCACCATGTCCACACTTTCGGGGCAAATCACGGTGATCTGCGGCTATGATTTGATTTTTTCGAGGAATGGTAGTACGTGTGAAGAAGCCGGGTGTGCTTCTCTATATGCGAGTCGTTATGATGAGTGGGTTATGATGTTTTGCACGATTTTGGAGCTTGGACCCGAAGATGGGGTCCCTCCGTGGTGTGTGCTCACTTGTCTCTACTTTCGGGGTGCTTGTCTCAACTGTCGCGGAGCGACTATGTCGCGTTAGAGCATCCTCCCGCGCCTGTTGTCGCGAACGTCATGGATCTGGAGTTCAAGTGTGATCGGGGCGATGGCGAGGTGCCCCCCTCCCGAAGTACGTTGTCTTGCACGATTGTGGAGCTTGGACCCGAAGATGGGATCCCTCCATGATGTGCGTGTTTGAGAGTCCTACGATGTCGCCGGTGCAGTCTTCACAGTGCCTACTACAGACTATTGAGCTTCCTCCGCCTTAGGCCACTGGCTCGTGACAGCGTCGCTTCTTCCCTCGAATTGGGAGTATGAGTCGAGATAAATCTGTGTGGTGAGAAATCGCCAGAGAGAGCTAGAGCGTGAGAGAGATGAAAGTATCATCTTCACGACTATCTCTTTGATAGCGGCTGTGGGAGCTATTGGCGCATTTGTAAGATGAGTGGTGAAGATGGTGGGAGGATGCGATTACTGTGCATATATCATGGAGTCAAAATTAAATCTGCGAGGCTTGGACGAGGTGAAGGCAGGAATCGGCGGATGATAAAATCCTACCAGACTTGTTTCAGGTGGGTGTGCATGTGCCGTGAAGGCACTGTACGAAGCTAAAATGACGTACTTACAATTTTACTGGACTGAGATTGTTTGTCGGCTCATGTTCCACGGTTATTGGAGGAATTCGTTATTTGTACGCGTCATATTTGCTTTATATATATTTTATTTTCTGTCTATAGTTTGTACTTTGGCCCAATACTCTATGTTTGTTTCGTTAAACTCTTATTAATGAAACAAAGTGATCGGATTCTACCTTTTCCTTAAATATTAAAATTTAAAATAAAAATAAAAAAATTAGTGGAGTTCAAACATGAGTGTTTTGTTCATTCTTTAAGCATGGTTCACTTACCTACATAGAACAACAACAACAACAACAACATCTCTCAATTATTCCATTCCATTACATACAGAAGATCCATATCAGATACTAACACTTTACTAATTACTCCCTTCAAGACCCACTAATCTCAACCGTCCGCCGCCTTCTCGGCTCCTCTTCCACCACCTCCACCCCCACCTCCTTCTTCGGGATCGTAACAGTAACAACCCCATCTTCAACCTCCACCTTCACCTCCTCCTTCCTCACTCCCGGAGCGTACGCCTTCACCACGTGCGCCTCACGTGTCTCCACCAAGCTCGCCGTCGCCGTCGCCGCCGCCATATCACCACCGAAGAGCAAGTCCGAGAAGAAGGGGTCGGCGAACAACGGCCGCCGGAGTGAGCCCCAAATAGACGACGACGGCGATGATGAATTTGAACCACGAATTGTCGACATCTTTTTTTTTCTTTTGGACCGGGTTTCTCGAACTATGAAGTGGTTTGGTTTGATTTATTTATTTATAGAGAGGGTGAGACATATCCAGAATGTTCGGGGAGCCTATAGAATTCTGTTATGAGATTTTATGGGTGGTGGCCGTTCGATTGGGATGGAAGCGGATCTCAAAGCACAATGAAGCATGATGCTTGGTTTAATATTCGGTCATGATATCTTATGGGGGGGTTTCTCAAATTTGCATTTTTTTGCCGTTGTAGGCTATTTTTGAAAATATTTGCGATTATGGATCAGTTTCGAACTATTAATGCTTGTGGACTACTTACTACCACGTCAGTAGCGGCCGCTGTTCTCATTAATGTCATCTTCACTTTGAACTTTGAAAGTCGCTAATGGGAATAGCGACTTATGTTTAAAAATAATTGGAATTTTTGGTTTGTTGTTGCTATTCCCACTAGCGACCGAAATATATATGATATTGCTAATAACTTAGCGACCTTTAATGAACTGTATTATAACACTTAGCAAAATCTACAGAGCTCGTGCACTCTGAAAAATAACAATCAATTTATTTTTTAAAACTGAGGTCACTATTCGGAATAGCGACCTTAGTTGTACAAAGGTCGTTATTAGGAACAGAGGCCTTTATTGTAATAAGGTTGCTATTCCGAATAGAGATCTTAGTTGCGTGACTATTTTACAAATGTTACAAAGAACAAAGAGATTGAGTTTTCTACTGAGGTCTCTATTGAGAATAGCGATCAAAGTATACTAAGGTCGCTATTCCAAAATAGCGACCTCAGTTGGATGATTATTTTGCAAATCTTACAAAGTAATGAGATTTAGTCTTCTACTGAGGTCGTTATTCGAACTAGCAACCTCAATTTTATTTTTATTTTTTCCAAGTAAGCAAAAATTTTCTAAAAATCGTCAAGTATTTCAATACATTCATTTGAGGTAGCTAATCCCATTAGCAACATCATATATACTTCGGTCGATGCTAACGGGAATGTCAATAGCGACCGCTGTTTTCATAAGTGAATTTCAAAGTGAAGATGTCGCTAATGACAATAACGATCGCTGCTAACGTGATACCAAGTAGTTTATGAGCGTTAATAGTTTCGAAACTAGCTCATAATTGCAAATATTTTTAAAAAGTGGCTAGTACAGCTAAAAAGTCCTCGTATTGTGTAGTGGTTTGGTTTGATTTATTTATAGAGAGGGTGAGAAATGTCCAGAATGTTCGAGGAGCCTATAGAATTTCTGTTATGAGATTTTATGGGTGGTGGCCGTTCGATTGGGATGGAAGCGGATCTCAAAGCACAATGAAGCATGATGCTTGGTTTGATATTCGACCATGATACCTTATAAGTCAACACATATTAGGGGCACATTAAATGCAAAAAAATATATTATGGGATGAGTAATGCTTTAGCCACTATCAATTTTACTACCATTCTCTTCACTACCTTATGTAGCATACTCCTATTGGAGAGTTTCTCCACCTACTCTATCTTTTCCTACCTATTGGAGTGTGCCACCTAAGGTAGTGAAGAAAAATGTAATGAAATTAGTAGTAGATGTAGCATTACTCTTATGGGATTTAATGTTGGGATATTCAAAATGAACATTGTTTTCCGAAAATTCAAAATTAATGCATGTGGTGGAGTTAGTGGGAGGGTACGTTCGTAGCGCATGTGCCGTGGGTTCGAAGTTCAATCTGCGGGGCTTGGGCACAAAGATGGGATCCCCAGCGAGGTGAAGGCAGGGATCGACGGGTGATAAAATCCTGCCAGACTTATTTCAGGTGGGTGTGCATGTGCCGTGGAGGCACTGTACGAAGCTAAACTGACGTACTTACAATTTTGTTGGACCGAGCTGGTTTGTCGGCCCACCCTCCAGGGTTGTTAGAGGAATTTGTTGTTTGTACGCGTCATGTTGCTTCATACATGTTTTATTTTCTGTCTGTAATTTGTATTTTGGTCCAGTACTCTGGGTTTGTTTCGTTAACTCTTGTTAATGAAACAGGGTGGCCAGATTCCACCTTTTCCTTCAAAAAAAACAAAAACAAAAACAAAAAAAAAACATTGTTTTCCCAAAATCTACCATGATGTATTGAAAATTGTTTAGCTATACATCAAGTTCTTCATTTATAGTAATTTACACCAGCGATGCACGTCCTAATAAATATATATTTTTAAAGTAAAAATTCAAACGTAGTCTGAATTTGGTCTTAAGACCTCCTTTATAATAGTTATGCACGTGTGTTGCACGATTTAGTAGATTTACAAATGACACTAAGACCTTCCATTATAATATTATTAGTATAATATACGTGCGATGCACGTCTACAAAAAGTAAAGTCATCAAATTAAATAAATATATATCAATAAGAAAAAAATAGTTTATATTTAAATATTTTGATTTGGGCTACACGTGCGGTGCACATTTATATTTGTTGGATATAGTTTGGACGTGTTTATATAGTTACAAAGTTAGAGTTTGTTTGTTACAAACCCCAACTCCCGCATTAAAATAGTAGAGATTATAGATTATATTATAGAAAGACAGATACTAATTTACACGTGTGATCCACTTTAATATATTAAAAAAATTAAAGTAAAAAATCTGACATAGTGAGGACTCAAACCTGAGACCTCCTTCATATTAGTTATGCACGTGCAATGCATGGGTTGGTAGATTGACAAATGACACTAAGGTTTTCTCCCATTATAATATTATTACCAGTAATTTACACGTGCGATGCACGTTTGAATAATTTCAAAAAATAAAAATAAAAACTCTGACGTAAGGAGGATTTGAACCGGAAATCTCTTTTATATTAGTTATGTACGTGCGTTGCACGTGTTGGTAGAATGACAAATGACACTAAGGCCTTCTCCCATTATTATATATATATATATATATATATATATATATATATATATATATATATATATATATATAAGGCTTCTTCGGTTGCTGTGTGCACAAACCCGTGCGAACTTTAATCTGTTTAATCTGGGCCGTTGGATCTTTGATCCAACGGCCAATATATTTTTTAATAAAATTTTGCCTTAACCCGTCGTTTTCAACGACTGGTTAAGGCAAAATTTTATTAAAAAATATTGCCTTAACCCGTCATTGACAATGACGGGTTAAGGCAAAGATATAATCTCATAACTGTATACAATTCGTCTTCCACGTCGATCTCCCCCTCCCCTTTTCAGGTTTTTTTTGGCCGAAACCAAACTCAAGAACCCTAAAAAAATTCCGAACTCCTCCGTTTGCTCTTCCTCCTCCTCTTCCACTCTCATACAATCTCTCTCTCCAAATATCTACATCAAAAGCAAATCAAATCCCTAGTTCGGCTACAAATCGATCTATTGGTAACATTCGTACTTATTTTGTAAGGTATTGACTAATTCTTTGCCTTATTAGAGTTAATTATGTTGATTTCTAAATATTTACATAGTAAATTATTTAGAAAGTCGAAAAAAACTTCTTTGCCCAAAATTATTTAGAAATGTAGAAATGCTTGGCTTACTAATTTAGTTTTATTTGTGTTGATTTTTTACGTTCAATTTATACGGAAATAATGAGTTAGAATTTTTTAGTGCGGTTAGAGTAGAACACCTTGCAAACGGCCTCCAAAAAATACGAAACTTTGCGAGTATGTTGATCTAACGCAGCACAAGTCATCCCAACTTGTAGAAGTTGGTTTCGATTCACGGTTCGCGATATACGGCCGTATATCGCTTTTGGTTAAAAAACCTAATAAAGCGGTATATGGATGTATCTTGCAAACCGTGAGTCGAAACTCACTTCTACAAGTTTGGGTGGCTTGCGCTACATGAATTCGACCAAGTTGCAAAGTTTTAAAAATTTTGGATGCCGTTTGTGCGGTTTTCTCACGTTCCTCGCATTAGAAGTTATTGACTTAGAATTTTATGAGTTCGGTTAGAGTAGGAAATCTTGCAAACGGCCTCCAAAAAATACAAAACTTTGCGAGTAGGTTGATCTCATGCAGCACAAGCCACTCCAACTTGTAGAAGTGGGTTTCGATTCGCGATTCAAGATATACGACCATGTATCGCTTTTGGTTAAAAAAACCTAATAAAGAGGTATACGGACGTATCTCACAAATCGTGAGTCGAAACTCACTTCTACAAGTTTGGGTGGCTTGTGCTACGTGAATTCGACCAAGTTGCAAAGTTTTAGAAATTTTGGATGCCGTTTTGTGCGGTTTTCTCACGTTCCTCGCATTAGAAGTTAATGAGTTAGAATTTTTTGAGTTCGATTAGAGTAGAAAACCTTGCAAACGGCCTACAAAAAATACGAAACTTTGCGAGTAGGTTAATCTCACGTAGCACAAGCCACCCCAATTTGTAGAAGTGGGTTTTGATTCACGCTTCAAGATATACGGCCGTGTATCACTTTTGGTTTAAAAAAAACCTAATAAAGCGGTATACGGACGTATCTCGCAAACCGTGAGTCGAAACTCACTTCTACAAGTTTGGGTGGCTTGCGCTACGTGAATTCGACCAAGTTGCAAAGTTTTAGAAATTTTGGATGCCGTTTGTGTGGTTTTCTCACGTTCCTCGCATTAGAAGTTATTGACTTAGAATTTTTTGAGTTCGGTTAGAGTAGAAAACCTTGCAAACGGCCTCCAAAAAATACGAAACTTTGCAAGTAGGTTGATCTCATGCAGCACAAGTCACCCTAACTTGTAGAAGTGGGTTTCGATTCACGGTTTGAGATATACGGTCGTGTATCGCTTTTGGTTTAAAAAAACCTAATAAAGCGATATACGGACGTATCTCGCAAACTGTGAGTCAAAACTCACTTCTACAAGTTTGGGTGGCTTGCACTACGTGAATTCAATCAAGTTTCAAAGTTTTATAAATTTTGGATGCCGTTTGTGTGGTTTTCCCACGTTCCTCGCTTTACAAGTTAATCACTTATAAAACATTTAATGCGGTTAGACTAGAAAACCCTTCAAACCACCTCCAATAAATACGAAACTTTGCAAGTAGGATGGTCTCACATAGCACAAGCAATTCCAAATTGTAGAAGTGAGTTTTCATTCACGGTTCGAGTGATACGGCCGTGTATCGGTTTATTTGGGTTTTTTTACAACCAAAAGCGGTACACACCCGTATCTCTCAAACCGATAGTTGAAACTCACTTCCACAAGTTGGGGTGGCTTGTGCTATGTGAATCCGACCAAGTTACCTTGTACTGCTTTTTTTTGTTGTCATTTGTGCGTTTTTTCCTATAATTTCGGTATGTTTATTGATGATAAATAAATAAATGTAACGCGTACCAACTAAATTTAATTTTTTTGTACATAGATAAATGGTTAGAACAAGGCAACCGAGAAGCCCCTCCGGTACCACTAGTGGCGCACCAACTACGAAGGTAAGATTGATTATTATTATTGGTTTTAAATACTAATATGTAATATTATCTCAATAATAACATTTGTTATCTTTGTTCGTGTAAGTTGATGGCTGTCAATCTACATCTGCTGAGGCAGGTCCGTCGTCCTCAGTTTGGGTTACACCTCCTAGACCCGTTGACACAAACTTACTCACGTTGCAACCCAAACACCGATCCGAAGCCATGTGGAATGGATCCGATAAGAAATGTAACTTTCAGAATCACGCGGTTCTTCCTTTTGACCGCCGTATCACGTCGTACTTAGTTGAGGACGGATTCTATGGAGCTAAATTCATGGGGGGGAGTGAAGCTGGATCGGCTGCTACTTATAGCTCTTGTCGAGCGATGGAGGCCGTAGACCCACACATTCCACCTACCAGTGGATGAGATGACTGTGATCCTCCAAGATATAGCAATGATAACTGGGCTACCAATAGATGAGATCACCGTGATGGGAAACATGGACTTCGATCGAGTTGAAGTTGTTTGTGATTTACTCGGTATCGACCTCCAGTTGATAGTTCTCCAAAGAAGAGAGGCCGTTGAAAAAGAAATCCTCGCAAATGTTCCCGCAGATAATGATCAAAATTTACTGTATGAACAAATAGAAGCTGTGAAAGATAAAGCAGAAGCTGAAGTTTTGGATAAAACTTTCGAGGATAAATCACTGTACATTAGTTGGTTGAAATTTCAGTTCGGGGAGGATTATTTGACCCCCGATTCGAACGAGGAAACCCTAACCTACTATGCTTGTGCGTACATTTTTAGTATGATCGGGGGAGTGATCTTTCCGAACTCATCGGGATCGACTGTGCCTCTAATGTACCTACGGTTGTTGAAAATTTTTCGTTATGCGGGCCATTTCAGTTGGGGGAGTGCAGCATTGGCGCTACTGTATAGAAATTTGTGCGCATGTTCATTAGGTACCGTACGAATGGGTGGGTCGATGGTACTACTGCAAATCTGGAGTTGGAAACGCATCCACATCGGACGTCCCCGTATTACTAAACCAACACCAGATTGGTTGGCCGACCCGGGGGTGCCACAGTTGTTACCTTCTCTAGGAGTATATTAGGCGGGGCGGCACACGTGGGTCGATAACCCACACCAATATTTAACCTACTACAGAGATGAGTTAGATAACCTGCGGAACGAGTTCGTCAATTGGGAACCGTACTCGATCGCTAGGTTACAAAGGATTCCACCGGTCTGTTTTGAAACTGCGCTTTGGTTGACGGCTGCACTGTAGCGCCCCGAATTTCTAATATAATATCTTAGAAAATACGTGGCACAATCCCAGCATCAACTTCAATGTAACATTAAACACAACCAACACCAATAAATTTTTTTCCAACTTTTATTACATCAATCTCTTACATAGCACAGCGGAATTTAAAACATCTCAAATCAAAATTCTCTTTTATTTACAACACAGTCTTATTACAACACTGTTTTACAAATTTACACAAACTCCATTAAATTAATTTATCTCAAAACTAACTCAAGCATCCACACCTCCAAACTCTAAGCAACAACCTGCAACACATGAGGCTAGAGATGATCCCTAACCCCCAAACTAAAGGGGTCAGCCATAAATGGTGTGAGTGACATAAAACAAACAAACAACATAAATAAACATTAAGCAAGGATTCTTAAACAACATGTAGAGAACCAAAATACATAAAATATGAAGTAGCAAAAAAAAAATGTAAACAACAAGTGATACTAAACCAAGTGTCAAGTGTAGAAAACAGGAAACCACATGCATAAAATCAAGTCAAGAAAACACAATTCCTATATGCGGACTCTCTAATGCGTACTTGTCGGAGTCTATGCATCCCATTCTACATAGGTCCGGTGCAAGCCCTTAACGTCTTCACTTCATAGGGTTTAATCCCCCGTTATGCAACTAATCCTAACACGATGACTACTACGAGATAAAGATAAACTGTGAGTATTAGCCCATGCCCTGATAATTCCGGAGATAGATCCCACACCACAGGTATTTTACCGTGATAATTCCGGAGATCATCCCACACCGAAAGTAATGACCTCATCGCACGAATACCACATGTGCGTCACCTCGACTCCGATAATTTCAGAGATCAATCCCACACCACAAGTAATTATCGTGATAATTCCGGAGATAAATCCCACACCACAAGTAATCTACCGTGATAATTCCGGAGATATATCCCACACCACAAGTAATCTACCGTGATAATTCCGGAGATTAAATCTCACACCGAAAGCCATACTGAGGTACATAACTCATGTTCCCGTTCATCATATCACCACTAGTGCCTGTACTTATTATTTTTGGGTTACTTAATTACTCAACGAATATCCTAGAGTTGGTGTACCCTACCGGACTTAACTCAAAACTGAACAACTGAAATGCCTCAACAGGCCTCAACAAAATAACTCAACGCCGGTATACTAGGATCACACACATCCGCTAGAGACTCAAACTCAAATGTCTAAATCAGCTTTCCACTAAACAAAATAGCTCAACTGAATATCTCAAAATCATATGCTTAACTGAATACAAAGTATAGGCTAAAATATCTGAAGACTAATCATTGAAAGAATACTCAAGTTATGAAAACTCATCAGTACCAGTCGACTTATACTGTAGTAAGTCGACTGTCCGGAGGACAAATATCCATGATTTTAAGAAATTAAACTAAGTAACATAAGTCGACTTGAAAAACCCATCAGTCGACTTACCCGAGACAAATTCCAAGAATTTTCACGAAAATATTCTAAGTATAACAAGTCGACTTAAGGAAGTCATAGGTCGACTGTCCAGAAAGAAACTGTAGTGACTCTACAAAATAAATTCTCAGTAAACCAGTCGACTGAATAATGGTCTAAGTCGACTGTCCAGAACGGATTTTCAAAAGAACTAAAGACACAACAGCAGGGTCGTACCAGTCGACTGAAAAGTCTGCCAGTCGACTTTCGTCCTACAGACTGCACAGTTTAGGCTGTACATAATAATCAAATTGGAGTTTTCTAAAGAAATCATTGTTTACCAAAATAATTTGTATTCAGATAAAAACGTCGATCTCAAAGAATCCCTAGTTTGGGTATATTACTCACAACATCCAATATCTCAAAACTCAATTCTCATATTCTAAATTCCTAATTCTTCCATTAGGGTTTCTAAAGACTGAAATTCTTCATAACTCAGACCAAAATCCGATTTGCAACACGAGATCCAGGTGTTCATCCATCCGATCATAACCATACTCAAATTTTAACATGCTTTCTAGAAATACAAATTTATAAACCAAGATCTACTCAACATTCTTGGATTTCACATACATGGTACAAACAACAACCTTTGCATCGTTCTCATGCAAAATACACCAAATAAACAAACATATCAAACGAACGACAACCAATCGTTCACATGAATCAATTCAAAAACAAGGTTCATATCACTCACAAAACAAAACAAAGTCACTCACATACATAAAACAAAACAACAAACAAATTTACATCACTCACCTTTGAATTGAGAAGATCCAACGAAAAAGCCTTCCTTTTTGCGAGATCCAAATCTTCCTCTTGCTCCTCCAAAACAAATCACAAAATTCTGTATATTGTAGCAAATGACGGCTGCGAAAATCCTTTTAAACATTCGGGAATGAAATTTAGGGTTTCACAATAATTTTACAAAATAATCCCGTCAAAATACAACTTTATATATATAACTCTATTCTTGTAAATTCAATCAAATTCATTTAAATTAGGATTTAAAAGTAAAATATATTCATTAATCTCAATTGGTACTATTCAAAACGTCCAGAAAATACATTTTACATTTTAACCCCTAAAAATGACAAATTTGCAAAAAGGTCCTTTTTTTCTCAAAATTTGCAAATAGTTCCAATTAATTTCAGAAAAATCTGGAAAAATACTAAATAAATCCCAAATATTAAATAATGATTTTTCATGAAGAAAACTTGACTTTCAAACTTTTCAAGAAAGTATTTGCGCGTGTTTTGCACGTGTAAAAAGATAAATTTTCTGAAAATATTCATAAATTCTCCAAAAATCATTTTAGTCATTTATAAACCTTTAAAAATAATATTTTAAAAATACGGGGTTCTACATGCACCACTTGTGAATTTTGGCATTTTAGAGTTCAATATCCGGATAGATTGATGCGGCAATTCAGATATCAATAAAAGATTCCCGATGTCCGGTGCTATGATAAAAAGTTGCACGAGGTGAGGGGGAGGGGACGAGTGCCCAACTTCGATTGGGTTGATTACCATCGTGTTACCATGTGGCCAACTGGAACACCATGCGGCATCAAATGACACCAAATATGATATTTTTCGCGATACCGTATGATGGCTCCCTTCAACAGGCATACATGATGTGGTACAAGCGGGTTACACGGTTGTATGTTTCTCCAAAGGCCACTGTACCAGTCGGTGTGCAGATTCTGATTCCCCCAACTCAGGCAAAACCACCTCCGGCATATTCCTCCTCCCAGCCGATGTACCAACCAAAGGCTAAGACATATCATAACATGGTTAGTCAAATTTCATCCAATTTCATATACTTGGTATGCATGTATTGTTATTTAAGGTAGGTGATATGTTAAGTATGCATGTTGTTTAAATTGAAATTTTCAACCTAATGTAGATTGAAAACACATGGGAAAACGTTGGGACAGCTACTCGCGTCTTGAAGAATAAGGTACCTGAGAGCTTTAAGGAGATAATGCAGGAGATCTTAAAGTCATGCCGCTGTACTCTTGAGGACGCGGGTGAAGGTCCGCAACTTGAGGCGTATTTGAAAGCCAACATACCAGCAACAAGTTCTAGGCGAAAGAGAGTGACAAGGCAGAGAATTCACATCGCTGAGCCACAACAAGTGTAACAACAGTAAAATCCTGAAGAAGTTGAAATGGAGCAGTGATCGGATGACCCTGAATTCCCAGGGACACAAGGCAGACTGCAAAATTCTCAAAGGAAGCGGAACCCGCCCGAGCAATTCACACCAAGCAGTCGCAAGCCGCGTGGTCTTAAAAGGTAGTATCTAATAGTCGGTTTGTTATTAGTAGTTTAGCATTTGGTTGATGATTATGTTATTCTAATAACTAATGCATAGTTTGTTTCTATGTGGATAAATTGTTGTAGGTAAATACCGGGCATGCCTAGAAGCCAACGTGAAGAACGCCTTGATAAATTTTTTTAAAATTTTGACATGTTTCGGGTTGTATAATTATTGTGAAAATTTTTTAGAACTGTATTGATTTGAATTAGTTCTATATATTGGTTGACATTGTCAATTTGTATGCTTTAAAATTGTTGTGAAGTTATCTGTTGTATTATATACATTGATGTGATGTGAATTTGTGGACGAATTTGGTTAAGTTGTATTTGTATCAACCAAAGCACATAGAGCCCACACAGACGAAAGTTCTGTACAAATCTCTCTACTTAACCCGTTATTGACGATGACGGATTAAATGAGTTTAACCCGTCATTGGTAATGACGTTTTAAATAGAGAGATATTGGCAGTCCTTTATCCCCTACAAACCAAGTTTTAATAAAGTACTGCCAATATCTCTCTACTTAACCCGTTATTGGGAATAACGGGTTAAGATCATTTAACCTGTTATTCACAACAACGGGTTAAGTAGAGAGATATTAGCAATACTTTATCCCCTACATATCAAGCTATCATAATGTACTGCCAATATCTCTCCACTTAACCCGTTATTGGGGATAACGGGTTAAGATCGCTTAACCCGTTATCCCCAACAACGGGTTAAGTAGAGAGATATTGGCAGTATTTTATCCCCTACATACCAAGTTTTCATAATATACTGCCAATATCTATCTACTTAACCCGTTATTGATAATAACTGGTTAAGTGATCTTAACCCGTTATCCTCAATAACAGGTTAAGTAGAAAAATATTTTTATGCTTTGTACAACTTTCTTTCATTCTTTGCGATCATTGTCTCCTGAACTCTGTAAAGTGACATTCATATGCTTCTAAATCATTTATATTTTTTATTAATTTCCATTTATTGTCACTTAACTAACCAATATAAAATCGTTAAGATTAAATGTGGTCAAAAAGTTCAAAAAATAAAATTTGATAACTTGCCTAGGGTTAGGGTTAGAGTAAGCTATGGTTAAGGGTTAGTGTAGGGTTATGTGTTAGGGTTAGGGTAAGGGTTAATATTTGTAGTAAGAGGTTGTTTTTGGTTTTGATTAATTAGATTAATATTTGTAGCTCTCCGATCTAAAACGCACTGAATCTTTTTCATTATTGGGTTCTACATGTGGGGTTCTACATGTGGGGTTCCACATGTGGGGAGTATAATCTGATGTGATTTTCACAATTTCGTTCAAATCCCCCAAATCTAGCAGTTTTGAACAAAATCATCCAAACCCTAGAATCTCTCTTCAATCGTCAATGGAGTTCCGTTACCGCTCCAGCGAAGAGAGACCGGCGCCAACGCCGCCTGTGCCTTCGGCGCTGCTGCTTCTGCCGCCACAGTCTTTGTATTCTCCAACGATTTCTTTGCCGCCTCCGCCGATCCGGCAATGCGAGGTCAGAAAATTTGAAAAAAAAATCTTCAGTGTTCGTGTAATATATCTACAATCTAAAACGCACTGAATCTTTTCCATTATTGGGTTCTACATGTGGCGTTCTACATGTGGTGCCCACTTTGTAGAGTGAAATGTAATAGTAGGCAAGTTATGGACATGTTTTTTTTCTCCCACAATTGGATCTGATGACTCTCCGATCTAAAACGCATTGAATCTTTTCCATTATTGGGTTCTACATGTGGGGTTCTACATGTGGTGCCACTTTGTAGAGTGAAATGTAATAGTAGGCAAGTTATAGACAAGTTTTTTTCCCCCAACATTTGACCTGATGACTCTCCGATCTAAAGAGCACTGAATCTTTTCCATAATTGAGTTGTACATGTGGGGTTCTACATGTGGTGCCCACTTTGTAGAGTGAAATGTAACAATATCCAAGTTATGTACTTTAGGTTTTTCCAATTTTGGCACTACATGTGGGGATATACATGTAGTGCAAGTTATCAAAGATCATTATTACAAGGATCATGTGAATGAGATTGGATTCTAGTTTTATCAACTCATGGATTCCATAACTTGCCTACTTTTACATATCACTGTGGCTGTATGGGCAGCACATCTAGATCCCCACAAGTAAAATCCAATATAGTATCCTCGGTCCTTACTCTTTTTCTCTTTATAGTTCCCCCTTCACTTAGATAGATTTGGCTAAGTCTATGTCGAGGAATGGACTGTTCATTTTTGTTTAGGATAACTTTGCCTACTATTATTGGAGACTCAACAAAGTAGGCACCACATGTAGATCCCCACATGTAGAACAAGTCCATAATAGGCCTATTATTATATTTCACTGTACAAAATAGGTACCACATGTATAACAAGGCCATAACTTGCCTACTATTATTGGAGACTTCCTCCCCGTACATATAGTACAAGTCCATAACTTGCTTTTACAATCGAAGAACAAAATTGGCAAAGCAGCGGGGACTAGGAGGAAGTGGAAGAAAGAGTTTTAAGATTTAACCCTAACCCTAACAATAACCCTAACACAATTTGTTTGTATTGTATATTATTATTTGTTTTATGAACTTCTGCAAATATCTCTCTACTGAACCCGTTTTTGGAGATGACGGATTATGTACACTTAACCCCACGTATTAACAATTTTTTTGTAAAAAAAAGGGAAAAAAAAGAGAAAAATGTTTGTAAATCTTATAAAAATACATTATCAAATTTACATAAATAGAGTTACGGCTTGGGTGAGAGTATGGTTACAATAGGGTTACGGCTAGGGTTAGAATAGATCTCTCTACATTAGAGTTAGAGTCGTTCGTAGGGTTAGAGTCATTTTTAATAAACTTTATCATATTTTCAACTATATTATTTATTTTCATAATATTTAAAATTACTCTAACCCTACTGAAACCCAACTTTAACTCTCCAACCCTACTGTAACCCTAAGAACTACTCTAACCTACTCTAACCTTATCTTTAAACCTATTATAACCTTACCATGAACTTGTCTTGACCCTACTCTAACCTTATCTCTAAACCTAATCTAACCTTATCTCTAACCTTTTCTAAACCTACAAACTTGTCCTAACCCTACTCTAACCTTGTCCTAAACCTATCTTTAAACCTTACTCTAACCTTATCTCTAAACCTACTCTAAGTATGCAACAACAGAGGAATGTACAGAAGTGCTTCGATGTCCACAGACCAAGTATTCATAATGTTCGTCCAAAATATCTCTACCTAACCCGTTATTGGTGATGACAGGTTAAGTACACATAACCCGTTATCACCAATAACGGGTTAGGTAGAGCTATTTTGGCAGAACTTCATCTCTACTTAACCCGTTATTGGTGATGACGGGTTACCAATGACGAGTTAGGTAGATATATATTGGCCAAACTTCATCAAGTACAGACCCACGAACCACTTCACCAGTCTGTGGCTGTTGCTTCTTTGTTGCCTTGCGCATGTTTTCGCGCCAATCTTCATTTCCTTCTTGTTATCTTGCCTTCTTCATTCAATGTTTTTGAGAAGTGTATCATTTGCTTCTTGTTTTCCTCCCATCTTCATTCAACATTTTCAGATATGGGGAACAATGCATTCTTCTTTTCTTGTTGCTTCTTTTCTTGCCTTCTTCATTTCCTTCTTGTTTTCTTCCCTTCTTCATTCAAGCCTTTTCAGAAATGCATGAATGCACTCTTGTTTTCTTATTGCATCCTTTCTTGCCTTCTTCATTTCCCTCTTGTTTTCTTCTCTTCTTCATTCAACATTTTCAAAACTGAATCAATGCATTCTTGTTTTGTTTCTCTTGTTTGTTTGCCTTCTTCATTTGCCTACAACTTTGAATCAATGCCTTCTTCTTCAATAAAGAAAATACAGGAGATGAAGAAAAGTAAGGAAAAAAAAGAGATGGAGGAGGCTGCTGTAAGAGGGAGGAAAAAAAGAAAAGAAAGGAAAAGAAAGTAGTATGCGTTCAAGGAAACTCTCCTTCATCATTCTTCATAACATTGTTTATAGAATATGAAGGGGGAAAAAGTTTCAGAAAGAAGCTGAAGATGCAGAAGTAGAGAGACAGATGCATGTCTACGTTAGCGTACAAGTGCATGCTGGGTTTTCCTCAATGGGTAGGGAGGACTCCTGACACTGCCTTCTTCTTTTTTCTTCTTTCCCCTAACTCTTCTTTTGGGGTTTTTTTAATGAATGCAGAAGTAGCAATTCTCCTCCCTTCATACACATTTGTTCCCTATTGTTACACAGAGTGCAACAATTCTCTGGTTTCGTAGGACGGAGTAGTGGTGGGTGTCACAATGTATTCGTGGTACTTTTCAACTTCTTGGCATGCACACCTCACAATCATACAACAAATAGTACGAATATGAGGAGTGCGTGTCAAGAAGTTGTTAAGTACTTTGAATATACGGTTACACCCACTGCTACTCTATCCCACGGACTGGAGAATTGCTGCCTATGTGTAATAGTAGTGAACTAAAGTGTATGCAGGGGGATAACTGCTACTTATGCATTCAAAAAAAGGTAGTGTCAGCTGTCCTTCCTACCTATTGAGAAGAAATCCAGCATGTACTTGTATACTAAGTTAATTGCAAATTATGGTGAAAGTGTCAAAGAATGAATTTGTAATAGCAATTGGCTTTAGTTATGTATGCATTCTATGTATGTTCAATTTACATGTATTTGCCAGTTTGTAATGTATGATGTACAAAGCTGTTATAAGATATAACCCGTATGCCAATATTCTCCGAACTTTATCTTGAAAATTTGAAGAGTTGTAGCACAAAGGCGAAGACACTGCAAATATCATTCAGCCTAAAGGGTTAAGTATCCCAAGATTGATGTGAATTGCTGAATGAACAAATTATCATCTGTAGAAGTTGTTGTGAATGAACTAATTATGTGAAGTTGTATATGTATCAACAAAAGCACATAGAGCCTACACAGACGAAAGTTCTGTAAAATCTCTCTATTTAACCCGTTATTGACGATGACGAGTTAGGTGATCCTAATCCATCATCACCAATAACGGCTTAAGTAGAGAGATATTGGCAGGACTTCATCCCCTACAGATCAAGTATTGATAAAGTACTGCAAATTTCTCTCTACTTAGCCCGTTATTTGAGATAACAGGTTAAGATCACTTACCCGTTATCCTGAACAACGGGTTAAGTAAGGAGATATTGGTCGGACTTCATCCCCTACAGACCAAGTTTTCATAAAGTACTGCCAATATCTATCTACTTAACCCGTTATCTCCAATATTTAATGTGAGTAGATAGATATTGGCAGTACTTTATGAAAAATCTATCTACTGCCAATATTTTCATAAAGTGATCTTAACCCGTTATCCCCAATAACGGGTTAAGTAGAAAGAAATTGGCAGCACTTTATGAAAACTTGGTCTGTAGGGGATGAAGTCCTGCCAATATCAATCTATTTAACCCGTTATCCACAATAACGGGTTAAGTTATTTTAAACCGTTATCCTAAATAACGTGCTAGGTTTATCCAATGTTGGCAGTATTTTATCTTCAAAATGTAAGTTTGCATAAATTTTCACAATTTTCCACTAATAAAAAAAAATCCAACAGCATAGATGTATTGCACAAATACACAATTTGCACAGATACATAAAATTCACTCACAACCTTCAACACAAATATACATTCGCTAATCAATTACAACAACAACATCCACAACAACATGTATGGTTCACAAACACAGAAATTGCACACATACACAAATTGCACTAAGATCAAATACAACACCAGTAATATATTTATAAATCAAAAAATGTTGACTTCGGCATATATATTCAATGACAC
Organism: Hemerocallis citrina; assembly: GCA_017893485.1. Taxonomy (NCBI): domain Eukaryota; kingdom Viridiplantae; phylum Streptophyta; class Magnoliopsida; order Asparagales; family Asphodelaceae; genus Hemerocallis; species Hemerocallis citrina. Next base: position 293,489,672 of record CM030362.1, read on the forward strand.
ACAAGATCAAGACCCACAACAACATATGTAGTTCACAAATACACAAAATGCACACATACACAAATTGCACTCTGATTAAATACACCAGTAATCTAATTGTACAAAAAAGAAACGTTCAATTGGCCACATATATACAATCAAAAGTATGGAACTTTTCAATAATTGATTCCTTCCATGGGCACGATTTTGTTTCATTCCGGACCTAAACCACAAAAAAAAAAAAAAAGGTTAATAATAAAGTCAAAAATAATAATTCTCTTCACATCGAAAGGCAAAAGTAAGCAATTATTTGGTGTTTATCTTGAAAGTTTAATATGACATACATAACACAAAAAACTCCTTAGCACGAACCTTCACCTTCATCATCATCACTCTCTCCAGCGTTTGGAGCTTCTTCATACCCTACCAATCCACTAAATAAGGGAGAAGAATGGGTTAGTATCAACTACAACAAGTTTAGATTGATTGAGTCCAATTAACAAATACTTAGTCTTCGATATATTACATTGCCATATTTTTTGGGCAATTTCGTGAATCGTAACATACAACACGAATGCATGTCCTGCAAAGTCTTGGTTTCTTTATTTTTTGGGATTCTCTGATAGACTTCAACCTCTTTCCTTTAGGTCTCCCCTTTGTGGTGCATTGCACGGGATCCCCCACCGGTGCATATTCATGTGCATGTCCACCACTCTCTGGTTGTGTGCTACCTTTGTGTGGTGTGCTATTCCCAGATTGAATGTGAGAAAAGCCTTCGATTCCCTTGAGCATGTAGTCGAGCATGTACTTGTACCCTCGCTCTGAAGAACAACCAAGATCAACCAAATGCCTTGAGTGCATAGTCAATTCACAATAACAAGAGGCATAATTATCACCCATACTATTGGGAACGAGTGTACTGCTTCTTATCAGTTGATCCCTGGTCCATCGCCTATAAATATATTGCTCGGGTAGTGCGGTGTGATCTGTGAACCGAATAACTGCCAATAGATGTTTGCAGGGAATGCCTACGAAGTCATACATGGCATAAGGACATTTATCCATTTGACGAATTTTACAAAAAGAATCACCCTCCCCGGTTCTAAATTTTCACAAACGGTTACAAAAAATCTGCACTATCCGGCGTATCCATACTCGCAATTAAACTCACATTAAATAATAAGCTTTTTACGACTTCTTGTTGGAATTTGTAGAAAATCTTCAGTGTGTATGTTCCCGCCATTTGTGACTCCAACACACATTCGGTCTTCAATTTTGGCCTCTCCTCGCGATTACGATGAGTTTTTTTAAGTTCATCGTGTCTTTGTTTTACTAAGACTCAGTCAAAAATGACGGCAAATTCATGTAATGAGTACTTCTTATGAGTATGTTGCTTCAAGGATGAATGTAGCGATTCGTTACGTTGGGTACTCAACATGCCACCCCAAAATAAGTCTCTTGCATACACGGGAGCCCATTTCTCGCGAATCTCAAATTTATCGTTCAACCATTTGTTATTCTCAAGTTTGTACTGGGAAATCAAAATTTTCCACTTCTGTTCAAATTCAGTTTTATATTCCGCCGTATAAATGATAGTCTTCAAAACAGCTCTCAACTCGTCAATATTATTCGGCATATATACACACTTCATGCGGTAACTTATCCAAAATATGCCAAATGCAATATCTATGATCAGTGATTAAGAAAACTTTCTTAACTGCAGTACTTATTCCACGATTCTCATCTGTCACGATGTTCATCGGATCGTGAGTCATTGCTCCTCGTCACTTTTCAAAGAACCACTCAAATGAGGATGCCTTCTCATTTGGGATGAATCCACAACCTAGGAATATTGATTACCAATGATGGTTGAATCCAACAAATGGTACAAACAACATTCCGTATCGGTTTGTGTTGTAGGTAGCATCAAAGCAAACAACATCCCGAAATACTTCATAATTCTTTCTAGCGATACATCTACCCAGACACAATAGGACAATCGCCCTTCGGGATCACATTGGTAATCACAATAGAATAAAGGATCGATTTCCTTTTTGGATTTAAAGAACTCAAGTAGCATTTGCCCGTCGTGTCCTTTTAAACCTTCCATCTCGTCTTTCCTGAGATTTCTGACATCGGTTTCAGTGAAACCAATTTTCTCATTACCTCCACTTGCACCTTCGAAGAATAGAATTTGTTTGCATATAGGGACATTAGCTTCGGTAAGTTGACCAATTACTTTTTTATCTGTATTTGTCAATTCACGGTTTTAAGGTAGCAAGTGACGTCTACCGGGTAAGTAAATTCGTGATTGTGTGGTTCATTAAATGAATAAATAATCCACGAATTACTTTGTGGATTTAGTTTGACACGAACGAAAGCTTTGCAACCCGTTCTAGAAGTCGTTCCTCGTCTAGCTTCATTCTGATTATTCGGTGACTCCCCGGCTTTATTACATACATATGATTTATCCACTATATCGTTTCCCTTATATTTATTTCCACCCTTACGCATAGCGAATTTCGCACATTTACAGTATGATCAATAAAATTTTTCCGTTTCCTCTAGAGTGGAAAATGTCATACCAATCTTCGGTTTTAGGTGCTCATCAACATGAGGAAAAAACTCGCCAATTTGTTGTGCACGAACAAATTTCTCTCCGGCAACAGAACTTTCTTCAAAATTGTCCATACCTAAGAACATGAAAAGGAGAACAATTAGGGCTACTAAACCCGTTATGGAATGTGATGAAAAATTTCTAACTTTATTTACATATTATTAGAGAAACATAAGAAAACCGCACAAACGGCATCCACAACTTATAAAACTTTGCAACTTACTTTAATTCACCTAGCACAAGCCACCGTAACTTGCGGAAGTAATTTTTGACTCACGGTTTGCGAGATACGGTCGTGTACTGCTTTATTTGGTGTTTTTATAACCAAAAGCGATACACGGCTGTATCTCTCGGACCGTTAGTCAAAACTCACTTCTACAAGTTGGGGTTGCTTGAGCTACGTGAGACCATCCGAGTTGCAAAATTTCCTATTTTTTGAAGGTCGTTTGAAGAGTTTTCTAGTATAACCGTACTAAACACGTTCTAAGTCATTAACTTCTAATGCGAGGAACGTGAGAAAACCGCACAAATGACATCCAAAATTTATAAAACTTTGCACCTTACTTGAATTCACATAGCGCAAGCCACCCCAATTTGTGCAAGTGAGTTTCGACTAACAGTTCGAGAGATACGGCCATGTATCACTTTATTTGGGTTTTTTTCAACCAAAAGCGATACACGGCTGTATCTCTCTAACCGTGAGTCGAAACAGACTTCTACAAGTTCGGTTTGCTTGTGCTACGTGAGACCATCCTACTCGCAAAGTTTCATATTTTTTGGATGTCGTTTGCAGGGTTTTCTAATATAACCGCATTAAAAAATTCTAAGTCACTAACTTCTAATGCGAGAAACGTGAGAAAACCGGACAAACGGCATCCAAAATTTATAAAACTTTGCACCTTGCTTGAATTCACGTAGCGCAAGCCACCCCAACTTGTACAAGTGAGTTTCGACTAACGGTTCGAGAGATACTGCCGTGTATCACTTTATTTGAGTTTTTTTTAACCGAAAGGGATACACGGCCGTATCTCTCTAACCGTGAGTCAAAACTAACTTCTACTAGTTCGGTTTGCTTGTGCTACGTGAAGCCATCCTACTCACAAAGTTTTGTATTTTTTGGATGTCATTTGCAGGGTTTTCTAATCTAACCGCACTAACATTGTTCTAAGTAATTTAATAAGTTCGGCACGATTATAAATACAACTCAATCTACAATATCGTCAACCGATCAACAACTATTGCACCGTGTAAATTTATTAAAATACTACTTACAAATTTCTACATCTACAAATTTTTTAGGCAATTTTAATATACGGTAAAATCGTGGAAAGCAACAAAAACATTTTAAAAATCAACAGAATTACAATTACTAAGGCAGAGATTTAATCATTACCTTACAATATAAATCTGAATTTCACCAATGTAGGTCAAGCTGCGAACTAGAATTTCGTTTTTGGGATGAAAGAGTTGGGTTTGGAAGTTTAGAGTAGAGATTGGGAGAGAAAGATTATATGGGGATCGAAGAGGACAAGGAGCGGACTGAGGTGGAGGTGTGAACGGAGGAGGAGAACTAGGGTTTGGGGAGCAACGGACGGAAGAGAGAGAGAGAGAGAGAGAGAGAGAGAGAGAGAGAGAGAACTATAATACCCTAATTTTTCTAATTTATGAAAAAATATTTATTTCGCACGTAGTGTGCACGTGTGATATTTTGACTATTATTTTCAACATGATGAGTAAGAATATTGTTTCTATAAAGCATTTTTTTTTTCTAAAGCCCAAATGTTAGTTTACTTATTTTTCTTCTAAAATAATTATCTTGAACCAATTAATTTAAGCCCATGGATTTAATCCCTTCTCTTATTTTCTACAACTTGTAATGTGTAACATTTTCTTTTTAAAAAGACTTGTTATGTGTGTACAAGTTTTGTTAGAGTGACTTGTGCTTGCACGTGCACTTCATGTACACGTGCATAAGCACACACTCTTGGCCGGATTGGGTAAAGAAGTGGGTGTGAGTCATGGGTAGTTATTTGGGATGTGGGTAGTTTTTACAACTCCCTAGTGCATCCTAGCCCTTGATCCAATAACCATCTACTGAATCTTAGCCCTCCATCTCACTCCATTTGGTGTATAAATACCCCTCTCATCCATTGTTCCTTTACACTAAAAATTATTTTTGTAAGAGAACTATATTGTGAGAGAGTTGTGTGTGTTATTCTGTGGAGGCCGGGCAGCACTTCTGAAGCTTTCGGTGTGGAGCAAGGAGCAAGGAGCAAGGAGCCGCGCATTACATTAAGGAGCTTTTGCTGGATTTTGGTTATTTCGTCAATAAGGTGGGTGTTTCTCAGGACTTCTAGTGTAGAAAATATGCCATGATTATGATGATTGTTACTATGCTTATGAGAAGTAAATTCAAACGTATTAGAATTGCCTGAGTATGTTTATGATGATAATTATGAAGGACTAATAGTGTAATAACGACACTGTAAATAAGAATAAATGGGTCGGTACAGTCGACTGTCGCATGTACAAGTCGACTGGTACGGGGCGAATATCTTCATGATTTGATAATGTACATGTATGCAAAACAGAAGTGATAGTATGATTGCTAAATTCATATTCCCCCATGTTATATATGATGGAGGAGAAGTGAACGGATGAAAAAGAACTAGTGATAATTAGTAAACTGAGAATAGTCTGTGCAGTCGACTGATGATATGAACAGCCGACCGATGCTTTGATTAAACTATGAATAGTCCAGTAAATCTACGAAATGAGATATTTCCATTGTGTTGTCCTAGTGTAATAAATTGAGATTAATATTTCATCTCTGCAAGAAAGTTATGAACAAGTGTAAACGCATGTTTAACACTTCCTTGAAGAAAAGACAATATTAGTTATTTGAAATTCCATGATTGTGATGTTACTGAACAGTTAAGAAATTATGTGGTTATGGAGCATGAATATATGTATATTGTAATCTGACACCATGATGCATGTGCAAGTAAGAACTGATGGAAAGGCAATCCCTTAATTTGAAATGTGAACATGTCCAGTCGACCTAATGCGAGTAGCAAGTCGACTGAGCCAAACATGAATATGTACTGTTAAAACCCGGGCCAGACGACTGATTTATTGACAATCGACTGTCACGTGAAGGATATTTTGAATATGGAAAGTTTCGGAGCAGCCGACTGGCCATGTGCACCAGTCGACTTTCCTGAGTGGTTATGAAGAACTTGATTTGACTGAACAAGTCGACTGGGCTTTCTCTAAGTCGACTGTCCAGAGTATATTTTGATATGTCAGAGATTTCGTTTGATTTCTGTTAAAAGTTGTGAATCTTGTGGTTGATGTTGGTAATTCTATTTTGCTGTTGCATGAATTTACATGAAATGGATCATAGTTTTGAATTGAGAATTTACATGAAAGGAATCATAGATCGAAATGAGAATTAAATGAATATGAAAGCTAAGATCATGATAAAGAAAGTCCGTGAGACTATTAAATGAATTATGAGCTGGAAATGCTCAAATTGGAAGTTGTGAATTGGAAATTGAAACAAAAGAGTAGCTAAGTCTCCCCCGGCAATGGAAATGAAATGAGAATTGAAAGACCAAGGTTGGTCATGTACTGAAATGAATGAATAAGTCCGGTTTAGTGGAGAGGCTAACTCTAGAGCTTTGATTTTTGTTCATGATTCTATTAAAATAAGGACTAGTACATAGTGAAGATGTGATGAAAGTAAGAGAAAAATATTGAGTATGAGGGCTATTGGGTAGCGGCGAGAGCGTATCCCAGGAATTTCCATGATGAGTCTGGGTGAGGATGCTGCTCCAGAGTACCGTCCCAGTGGCGACGCTCGTGTGATGTTTGAAGACTACGGGTGGTGTCATGTCTATGGTGAGAGCTGAATTACCACAGGATGTCTGCATGACGAGTCATGTCAGCGATGGGATTCCCTCCAGAGTGCCTAGACATGAGTTCGTAGGTCAGAAAACATCTAGGATACTTACCGGAGTTACAGTAGTAGATTAAGTCATGGCGAGGGATTGAACCCTACCAAGATGAAGAACGATTAAGAGGCTTGCCCTCGGACCTATGTAGTATGGGATGCATAGAATCCGAACAAGTGCGCATTAGTGTCATGTAAATTAACTAATTGCATTAAGGATTAAGTGCACAATCACAACACGACATCATTAAGATTTTCCCCTTTGATTTACATTTTTATTGTGAACAAGTTTGTGATCTGTTAAGAAATGAGAATCGTTATACTGTTTCTGGCATAGAGAGGATGGCCATGTATAATTATCGTCGGTTGAATAAACTGACGTACCCACAGTGTTATATGCAGGTAAAAAGGCTTGATAAAAGAGAAAAGAAGAACAAATGCTTAATGATGATACAATGTTGTTGTATATATGTTTCATTGTTGTAAATTCTTACTTCCGCTGTGCAAATGTAAATGTAATATTGTTATAAACTCTGATGTAAAGTGAAAGTTTGAATTTCCTTGTAAAATTGTACTAAAGAAAGTGAAAAGATCCTGTAGAACATCTCGAATTCAGTGTATTTGGGATTCGGAGCGTTACAAGAACCGCCTGAATGATAGAGGAGAGAAGTGAGAGAGGAGTTACCGGAGTGAGAAGATCACGATTTCGGAGATATTGGGTTTGAGTTCATCCAAGAACGAAAGTTCAGCTTCGGAAAAAAGTCGACGAGGAAGACGAACTGTATACAGTTATGAGATTATATCTTTGCCTTACCCCGTCTTTGTCAACGACGGGTTAAGGCAAAATTTTATAAAAAAATATATGGGCCGTTGAATTAAAGATCCAACGACCCAGATTAAAGTTCGCATGGGTCTGTGCACACAGACTCGTTTGCAACCGAAGAAGCCTCAATATATATATATATATATATATATATATATATATATATATATATATATATATATTAGTTTACACGTGCGATGTACGTCTTAATAAATAAAGTTTTTAAAAAGTAAAAATTCAGACGTAGTCTGGATTTGATCAAAAACCTCATTTACAATAGTTATGCATGTGCGTTGCACGAGTTGGTAGATAGAAAAATTACACTAAGGCCTTCTCCCATTATAGTAGTTTACACGTGCGATGTACGTCTTATTAAATATAGTTTTTTTGAAAGTAAAAATTCAGACGTAGTCTGGATTTGATCAAAAACCTTATTTACAATAGTTATGCACGTGCATTGCACGGGTTGGTAGATGGACAAATTACACTAAGGCCTTCTCCCATTATAGTAGTAGAGATGAGATTAGATTAGATTAGATTATAATAATAGATTAGATTAGATTAGATTGTTATAACTTTTGAAGGGAAAAATGTGTTTTGTGAGATTAGATCTTGACCTTTGATTTTGGTGGGATTGAAGGAGAGCCGCTTGATAGCTTTCTTTGTATTATATATATATTATTAGATATTAGAGATTTGGTTGTATACAGCGGAAGAAATAAGACTAAAGTGCGACCCCCCGTCGGCCGAACATAACATTACTATTACATATCTGCACGCCGAGAGACTCCGTAATCAATTGTGCAGATGCACATCACAGATGCAAAGTTGAGCAAATTGACCTCGTAAAGATATTTTCACCTCATATATGTGGTATGTCTTACAAACAACACAAATGGTATTAACAGGTCAAGTTTTTACAAGGATTTTGGAGAATGTAGTAAAAGTTGGGTCGCGGTTCTTCCCATTATCCACTCCAGATCGGGTGGTGGCAGCGATATCTGACTAGCAATGAGAGAAACAGCTTCTTTAGCCTCTTTGTAACCACACTCCGTAACAACATACGGAAAGTCACTGCGCAGGAAAGACGACCAAAATGAAATAAATATAATGGGGTCGAACATTTACATTCTAAAGTATAAGAAGAAAACATACATATTACGGGTGAAAGTTACAAGTAATACAGAGATGATGATCGTACCTTCCCCACATTATGCGGTTAGCCCCGTATCTTGAGATCACCTGGGAAAGAAGTTCGCCTGTGTCTTCATATGGATACGGTTTTCGTGAGATGCGAAAAAGGGCACTGAATTTCACATAAACCTGCCCAGATCAATTCTTATTACGAGTGTCAGCATCAGTCTATATTATGATTTAGTAAGCAATACAGTTAGGACTAGTAACATGATTTAAGTGTGATATGACTGTTTCAAACAATCCATAACAGAAAAAAAAAAAATACAATGAAAGGATTGGAAAGCTTGTTCATTCTTTTAATCAGTCAATAATACCTGTGGGAATCTAGATAACTTTAGCAGCTCAGAGAATGTCTTGCTTTCCTCGTCATTTCTGTAATATATGTCAAGTATGTCACAGATGTTGAAGGTAATAATAGTATGTTAAGAGTCCGACATTGTGAAAATGAGCTCACCCTGGCGGTTTACAGAAACCCATGTGATCAAGCAATACAACTGTTGATGGATACTCAGAGCACAACTCCTCGATCTCTGACATGTGCAAACTGAGGCCCTGAGGGTACAGAATTCGGTGAGTATGAAGTAATCTTTATTCACAGTAATGACTGATGATATTTTTGGTAGAAAGATTATGACTAGATACAGGGGCGGAGCCAAGAATTTGAGTCACTGTGGTCGAGTTTATTATAATAAAAATAAAATCTGAAATATACAAAAATACAAATGACAACGTACCTTCACAATTGTCCTTTACGAGTCTTCATATTTTGAAATCGCTTTACAATAAGTTCATTATCAATCTTCAAAAATAAGTCTTTCTCAACGTAAACAAGAAGACTGTCATTCATCCACTCGTCGCCCATTCGGTTGCGCAATGTATCTTTCACAATACTCATTGCAGAAAACACTCTTTCCACAGTAGCAGTGGCGACAGGTAGAATTAATGCCAGTGTTAGAAGCTTATAAACCAATGGAAAAATTCTATGTTTCTTCGTTAGGACCAACTTTTGTGCAAGATCACCTAGGCCTCTCAACTCTGTGAATGCAATGTTTGCGCGCACATCAAAAATATATGTATCAAGTTCATCACCGAGTTCGAGAATATCTAAAGTTGAAAAATCTTGTGGATAAAACTCGGCCAGTTGAAGCAATTTGCTCTTGTTGAAAGCATAAAATGAATTTTGTGGACACAAGCAAGCTATGCAAAGTAGTAACTTTGTACTGGCCTCCGAGAAACGATCTTTCAACTCGTTATATTGCAAGTCAATCACAGCATAGAATAAATCAACACGATAGTGATGCAAATTTTTTATATTCGGTGGATTACGCTGTGGGCGACCACGAATATCATACCGCATAAACATATCATCCATTTTAGGAACATCAATATTATGCTTCTGACAAAAATCACAAACTTCTTTAAGAAATGAATCCCACCCATCATCTCTCAATATCTCGAGTCGTTCCTTGCAATCTTTCACCAAACCCATTGCATTGACAATATCTTGATCTTTCAATTGTAATGATTGTGACAACACATTTGAAATTCCCAAAATAATCTTCATCATGTGTAAATTGAATGCAAAATCAAATGAGTGCATCCACTTCGACAAGTTAGATGCCTCCAACTTTTGATCAGAAGAAGAAGATTTATCCGTATAAATAATTTCAAGTACTTCGCCCACAGTTTTGAACATTAAAAGTATGCTAAGCAAAGACTTATAGTGCGAACCCCATCGTGTATCACCAGGACGTTGCAGGTTAGTTTCTTGATTAAGCCCTCTCCCACTAACAATATCACCATTTTCCAATGCCTCCGCAATAAAATTTGATTGTTTTTCATGAAGGAGATCAGAGCGTTTACAAGATGCTCCAACAACATTTATCACATCAGTAACAACACGGAAAAACTCAGCAACGAGAATATTCTTCTTTGCCACGCCTACAAGAGCTAGTTGAAGTTGATGAGCAAAGCAATGTACGTAGTAAGCACACGAGTTCTCCTTCAAAATGAGTGCTTTCAAACCATTAAATTCCCCTTTCATATTACTAGCTCCATCATAACCTTATCCTCTCAATCTAGAAATGCTCAAATTGTATCTAGAAAAAATCTCATCAATCGAAGCCTTAAGTGAGAGGGATGTGGTATTAAGAACATGTTCAATCCCAATAAAGCGCTCTTTTACATGCCCACTACTGTCTACATAACGCAAAACAACCGACATTTGCTCTTTGTTTGAAATATCACGTGATTCATCAACTAAAATCGAAAATAGTTAATCACCAATATCTTTTAAGATGACATCAATTGTTTCAACAGCACAAGCACGCACAATATCTTTCTGAATATCCGGTGATGTCAACTTGCAATTTTTAGGAGCATTTCCCAATATCACATCATTTATTGAATCATTATGACTCGCCAAGAATTGCAACTGAACAAGGAAGTTACCTGGATTGAGAGAATTTTCGGATTCATCATGGCCGCGAAAAGGTAGACCTTGTCGTAGCAAAAGGCGAACGCAATCAATTGAGGCGTTAAGACGAACACGATAATCATATCTTGCTTGTTGAGATTGCTTGTGGAAAACTGTTTCAATATGTTGTTTTTGATTCATCAATGAATCACACTTTAATCGAGCTTGGTTGTGCTCACTGCCATGTAGCCCAATGTGAACTTTAAGCCGTTCTTTGTTTTTCCAGTAAATGAATCCTTCGGTTACAAAAGCATCACCTCCAGACTGTTTTCCTCTTACTGATTTAAAAAGATAACAATATTGGCAATATACAGCATCTTTGGATGTACTATACTCCAGCCATTTAAAGTCGTCAAACCACGAAGGGCAAAAACTTCTATATGCTTCGACTCCAAACTTCCTTTTCGGGAATTTAATATCCCTAGGTTGACAAGGACCTTTTAGCAAATACGCTCTTCGAACTTGATCTATAATTTTATGACTATATCGTAAAATTGGGATTCTTAATCCCGGATCGGAGGGCAATTGTGCGGCATCAAATTCTTCAATTAAAAATGAACTTGAGATCTTCATCCCGACTCTATTCGAGTCCTCCACTCTATTTGGGCACTCATCGACTTTATTTGAACTCTCTCCGATTACTTGTTCTTCAACACGTTTTCTTTTGTAGAATCTCTCCATAATCCTTCAAATTTTCAATTTTAAAAATAATGAGTTTCACCAAGATAAATTATAAGATCATCCCTACCTAAACAATATACACATACATAAATCACATTGGTTCAAACAACATAATAAGTATGAAAAAAAGAAAGCATGTCAATAAATTAAAATTCTTAATATTTCAACAAACTTCAATTAATTCCTAAATTATATATTTTTATATAAATTAAACACGCAAAACTTGAAGAAAATTGAGTAATTATATATTATATAAAAATAATTGGTGTAAAATTGAAGTAAGTAGAGTTTATTTCTAATTTTAGGGTTAGGATTTTTGACTCTAATTGAAGAAGAGAACAACAAATAAGAAAGTATTGGAGTAGAATTGAACCTGGATAAATTTGAATGAGCGAAAGTGAAGAATTAGTAGAACTAATTGAACCAAAACCAACAATGGCAACTCCAGACTTGTATTTCTTTTTTTTCTTTTTGCTGCTACGGCTGCCTTGCGTGTGTGGGAGTAATGAAGAAATTTCTTTTGTTCAAAAGTATTATTACCCCAAATGGGCCTGGCCAAATATCATTATAGAAGCCCAATTAATAAATAAAATTAATGTGGTCAAAGTCTATTAGTGTGGTCTGTTAACAAATGTTTACATTATGTCATTATATATATATATATATATATATATATATATACGTAATTTTTTTTTTATTTGAGTGCGGTCCTTGGACCGCAGTGGTTGGCTATTGGCTCCGCCACTGACTAGATAGTCATACAGGTAACTGATTGTTTTGCGAGGTATGTTATGTTATGCTTTTTATTTTTTCTGAGTAAAACTGGCATCAATCAGCCACTGTATGCAAATTATACTGGCAGCTTTCAACAATTTGATAATACTCACTATTTCAGCATGCAAATTATACTATCAAAACATACGCCATAAACAAAGTCTTAATTACTCTAATGGCTTTTGAAGTGCACATATCAACTGAAATATTACTGAAGAAGTCAATTTCATACACTTAACTAATTGTGGATAATAGACAGGAGCCTTGAACACATTGAAGAATAATTAGTTCATTTCATGACGGAGAAGGGCCTTATCTTTGGTAAAACTGCAGTTTGGATAACCAGTCCTAGCTAGCATACTGTATTTGTTCCACGACATCTTTGTTTGAACAAATCTCCCTCCATATGATATGAGCATGTATTAAACAAGCAATCGAAACAACCAAACGCAGCCAACAACACACGAGAATTTTATCGAGGTTCACTCATGTAATTGCTACTCCCCCAAGCAGTGCCGCTCCTGCGATTTTCATTAGTGAATATGAAGAAAAACAGGTTTACAATTACTCAAGATCTTACCGTCTAGGTGTAGGGTTTTCTCTCTTCTCTAATCTCTCAAAACGGCAGCCCTAGCAGTCAAATAATGTTGAAATTAACCCTAATAATCGTGTGTGTGTGTGTGTGTATATATATATATATAGAGAGAGAGAGAGCCCTTCCGTTGTGCACTACCCTTCGTGTGCACTCCGTGTGAAAAGTTCACACGGAGTGCACATGGATGATCCGAACCGTTCACATTGATCTACACATATAAATTAGTCTAAATATATAAAGTCAAGTCATTTGGAATTCATTCGCCCATCCATTGAAGTGTTACAAAATTGTATAGCTAAATATCGTTTGTTTTTATACTGACTTGATGGATGGGCAAATGAATTCCAAATGACTTGATTTTACACATTTAGATTAATTTAGACGTATAGATCAATGTGAACGGTTCGGATCATCCATGTGCACTCCATGCAAAAAGTTCACAGGAGGTTAGTGTAGGAAGGGCCCTATATATATATATATATATATATATATATATATATATATAAGTTTAGATCTCGGCCGTAGATCTAATCTCTAGTCTAGTGCCATTGAAGTCGACTGCACAAATTGTTTGAGAGTCAAGAGAAGTCAAAGAGGTCGACTAATCTTGAGCAACCTTCCCAGTTGCCGTCGACTGCAATTTAATGCAGTCGACTGACATCCTACTACTGCTGCTGCTTGGTACTATTTCTACCTGATTCCTGCTCTGTTCTTCTTCTCCCTCTTGAGCTCTTTTGAATGTGTATTGGATCCGTATAATCCTAACAATCTCCCACTTGGAGGTGTATACACGAAGTCTCAACATGTTCGCCATTTACCTCTTGGCCTATTCAAGGCCTATGCCTCCGCGGGTCTCCCACCAATCGGCTTGGAGACAATCCGATAGCAGGATAGCAAAATCGATGCTTCTTGCTATCCACTATGCCGGCCGAGATGGAGCCAATCAACCTATACTTTCCTTGGGCTTGCCTTGCCCCAACATCTAAATATAGGGCGGGCACCGAAAAGGAACCAGTCTAGCCTTTTCGACTTGTGAGCATGTTAGCCAGATTTTTTTGTCACGGATCTTTGGTAGCTTCAACCACTTCTCTTCAACTGCCAACCTGATAAAGTGATACCTCTTCTTTATGGGTCGAGTCCTAGCATGGAACGCCAAGTTCTTTACCAAAAATACTGCATTCTGACCGTCACACTATAAATCACCTATGGGTTGCTTTCCAAGCAAATGATCCATGAGTTCTGAAATTCATAACATATCATTCGAAGACTCTGTAAGTGTCATATATTCTGACTCTGTTGTAGAGAATGGTACAACCTTTTGTAATTGAGAAGGTCAACTTATAGTTGTACCACAAACTGTGAACACATATCCTGAAGTACTCCTACAACCATCATGATCACCGCAAAAATCCGCATCGACATAATGATGTATCCGCAATAAACCACTCCCAAAACATAGAGAATGATCTGAACTACCTGCTAGATATATAAGAATCAACTTCACTGCATTCCAATATTCTTTACCTGGATTCATCATATACCGGCTAACCAATCTCATTGCATGTACGATATCTGGCCTAGTAGACACCATTGCATGTACGATATCTGGCCTAGTAGACACCATCGCATATATAAGCCAGCCAACGACTGAGGCGTAAGGATCTACAGCTATTTTCTCCATTTCTGTCTCGGATGTAGGACACAAGTTCATAAACAACATGAAGTGTGCACCCAAGGGACAAGTAACTAGGCTCGCAATATCCATATTGAATCGCTTCAACACTTTCTTCACATAGTCCGCTTGTGACAACCAAAGTTTCTTACTCTGTTTGTCTCCAGTGATTTTCATGCAAAGAATTTGTTTTGCCTCCCTCAAATCCTTCATAAAAAACTGTGAAGCTAGCATCAGTGGCGGAGCCAATAGCCAACCACTGCGGTCCAAGGACCGCACTCAAATAAAAAAAAAAATTACGTATATATATATATATATATATATATATATATATATATATATATATATATAATGACATAATGTAAACATTTGTTAACAGACCACACTAATAGACTTTGACCACACTAATTTTATTTATTAATTGGGCTTCTATAATGATATTTGGCCAGGCCCATTTGGGGTAATAATACTTTTGAACAAAAGAAATTTCTTCATTACTCCCACACACGCAAGGCAGCCGTAGCAGCAAAAAGAAAAAAAAGAAATACAAGTCTGGAGTTGCCATTGTTGGTTTTGGTTCAATTAGTTCTACTAATTCTTCACTTTCGCTCATTCAAATTTATCCAGGTTCAATTCTACTCCAATACTTTCTTATTTGTTGTTCTCTTCTTCAATTAGAGTCAAAAATCCTAACCCTAAAATTAGAAATAAACCCTACTTACTTCAATTTTACACCAATTATTTTTATATAATATATAATTACTCAATTTTCTTCAAGTTTTGCGTGTTTAATTTATATAAAAATATATAATTTAGGAATTAATTGAAGTTTGTTGAAATATTAAGAATTTTAATTTATTGACATGCTTTCTTTTTTTCATACTTATTATGTTGTTTGAACCAATGTGATTTATGTATGTGTATATTGTTTAGGTAGGGATGATCTTATAATTTATCTTGGTGAAACTCATTATTTTTAAAATTGAAAATTTGAAGGATTATGGAGAGATTCTACAAAAGAAAACGTGTTGAAGAACAAGTAATCGGAGAGAGTTCAAATAAAGTCGATGAGTGCCCAAATAGAGTGGAGGACTCGAATAGAGTCGGGATGAAGATCTCAAGTTCATTTTTAATTGAAGAATTTGATGCCGCACAATTGCCCTCCGATCCGGGATTAAGAATCCCAATTTTACGATATAGTCATAAAATTATAGATCAAGTTCGAAGAGCGTATTTGCTAAAAGGTCCTTGTCAACCTAGGGATATTAAATTCCCGAAAAGGAAGTTTGGAGTCGAAGCATATAGAAGTTTTTGCCCTTCGTGGTTGGACGACTTTAAATGGCTGGAGTATAGTACATCCAAAGATGCTGTATATTGCCAATATTGTTATCTTTTTAAATCAGTAAGAGGAAAACAGTCTGGAGGTGATGCTTTTGTAACCGAAGGATTCATTTACTGGAAAAACAAAGAACGGCTTAAAGTTCACATTGGGCTACATGGCAGTGAGCACAACCAAGCTCGATTAAAGTGTGATTCATTGATGAATCAAAAACAACATATTGAAACAGTTTTCCACAAGCAATCTCAACAAGCAAGATATGATTATCGTGTTCGTCTTAACGCCTCAATTGATTGCGTTCGCCTTTTGCTACGACAAGGTCTACCTTTTCGCGGCCATGATGAATCCGAAAATTCTCTCAATCCAGGTAACTTCCTTGTTCAGTTGCAATTCTTGGCGAGTCATAATGATTCAATAAATGATGTGATATTGGGAAATGCTCCTAAAAATTGCAAGTTGACATCACCGGATATTCAGAAAGATATTGTGCGTGCTTGTGCTGTTGAAACAATTGATGTCATCTTAAAAGATATTGGTGATTCACTATTTTCGATTTTAGTTGATGAATCACGTGATATTTCAAACAAAGAGCAAATGTCGGTTGTTTTGCGTTATGTAGACAGTAGTGGGCATGTAAAAGAGCGCTTTATTTGGATTGAACATGTTCTTAATACCACATCCCTCTCACTTAAGGCTTCGATTGATGAGATTTTTTCTAGATACAATTTGAGCATTTCTAGATTGAGAGGACAAGGTTATGATGGAGCTAGTAATATGAAAGGGAAATTTAATGGTTTGAAAGCACTCATTTTGAAGGAGAACTCGTGTGCTTACTACGTACATTGCTTTGCTCATCAACTTCAACTAGCTCTTGTAGGCGTGGCAAAGAAGAATATTCTCGTTGCTGAGTTTTTCCGTGTTGTTACTGATGTGATAAATGTTGTTGGAGCATCTTGTAAACGCTCTGATCTCCTTCATGAAAAACAATCAAATTTTATTGCGGAGGCATTGGAAAATGGTGATATTGTTAGTGGGAGAGGGCTTAATCAAGAAACTAACCTGCAACGTCCTGGTGATACACGATGGGGTTCGCACTATAAGTCTTTGCTTAGCATACTTTTAATGTTCAAAACTGTGGGCGAAGTACTTGAAATTATTTATACGGATAAATCTTCTTCTTCTGATCAAAAGTTGGAGGCATCTAACTTGTCGAAGTGGATGCACTCATTTGATTTTGCATTCAATTTACACATGATGAAGATTATTTTGGGAATTTCAAATGTGTTGTCTCAATCATTACAATTGAAAGATCAAGATATTGTCAATGCAATGGGTTTGGTGAAAGATTGCAAGGAACGACTCGAGATATTGAGAGATGATGGGTGGGATTCATTTCTTAAAGAAGTTTGTGATTTTTGTCAGAAGCATAATATTGATGTTCCTAAAATGGATGATATGTTTATGCGGTATGATATTCGTGGTCGCCCACAGCGTAATCCACCGAATATAAAAAATTTGCATCACTATCGTGTTGATTTATTCTATGCTGTGATTGACTTGCAATATAACGAGTTGAAAGATCGTTTCTCGGAGGCCAGTACAAAGTTACTACTTTGCATAGCTTGCTTGTGTCCACAAAATTCATTTTATGCTTTCAACAAGAGCAAATTGCTTCAACTGGCCGAGTTTTATCCACAAGATTTTTCAACTTTAGATATTCTCGAACTCGGTGATGAACTTGATACGTATATTTTTGATGTGCGCGCAAACATTGCATTCACAGAGTTGAGAGGCCTAGGTGATCTTGCACAAAAGTTAGTCCTAACGAAGAAACATAGAATTTTTCCATTGGTTTATAAGCTTCTAACACTGGCATTAATTCTACCTGTCGCCACTGCTACTGTGGAAAGAGTGTTTTCTGCAATGAGTATTGTGAAAGATACATTGCGCAACCGAATGGGCGACGAGTGGATGAATGACAGTCTTCTTGTTTACGTTGAGAAAGACTTATTTTTGAAGATTGATAATGAACTTATTGTAAAGCGATTTCAAAATATGAAGACTCGTAAAGGACAATTGTGAAGGTACGTTGTCATTTGTATTTTTGTATATTTCAGATTTTATTTTTATTATAATAAACTCGACCACAGTGACTCAAATTCTTGGCTCCGCCCCTGGCTAGCATCTTTTCACGTCATTAATTTTCTTCATACATTAACCAGCCAAAAACATATCATCCACATACAAAGCTAAAATTATCATATCATTGTCGTCATATCTGCGCACATAGACACAATGATTTGATTCGCATCTTTCGAATCCATTTCCTCGCATGAAACGATCAAACTTCAAGTATCATTGTCATGGTGCCTGCTTAAGCCCATATACTATTTTTCAGTCGACAAACCATGTCTTCCTTTCCTTTGACTTTAAAACCTGAAGGTTTCTTCATGTATAACTCTTCTTCTACATCACCATGGAGAAAAGCCGTTTTAACATCCAACTACTCTTAAGTGTAGATTTTCCACTGCCACTATATTGAGCAAAACTTTAATCGAAGTTATCTTCATAACTGAAACAAAGATCTCATTGTAGTCAACACCTTCTTTCTGAGAAAACCCTTTTAACAAGTCTCGCCTTGTACCTTTTGCTACCATCTGCCTCATTCTTGATTCTGAAAATCCATTTGTTCATAAGAGCATGCTTCCCTGCAGGTAACTTGACAACTCCCAAGTTTGGTTCTGTATCAAGGAGTTCATCTCGTCCTACGTGGCCGACTCCCACTGAATTCAAACCCCATCTTTCAAAGCCTCGTCATGAGTCTTTGGTTCACTTGAATCCGTGTACAAAACATGCTCGTGAACTGTATTGGCCAATAGATCAAATATTTTTGTCGGCCTTCTCTCTCGTATCAACCTTCTCAAAGATGTACCAGTTCACCGACCGTTTTAGGATCCCCGATTGGCTCTGGCTCTACAGGTTCGTCTTAGACATCCTGCTCAATCCCAATAGGCTTATCATGAGCCTCTTGTGCTGTCAATAGTACATGAACTTGTCATTGCAGTGTAGGGGCCCCATCACTTGAATCTAAATCTGACCATCTTCTGAATCTATTTCTGGATCTGAATCGGTTGTATCGCCCTGATGTGTGTGCCTATATTTATACAATAACTCTTTATTGAAAACCATATTCCTGCTTCAAATGACCTTCTTATCAACAAAGTCCCAAAGCTTGTAACCATATTGATCGCCGCCGTAGCCAATGAAGACACTTTCTAGATTTTGAATCCAGTTTCATTCTTTCTTCCCTGTCAATTAGTGAATAGGCAACACAAACACAAAATTTTAAATATGAATAATTAATACGTTTACCTGACCATAGTTCTTGTGGTATGCATCAAGGGTACTAGACAGGCAACAGTTGATCAAGTATATTGTTGTATCTAGTGTAGCTGCCCAAAGATGGACAGAAAGACCTGCATGAAGCCTCATGAATCTCGCTCTTTCGAATATTGTGCGGTTCATTTTTCTACTACATTTTCTTATGGAGTTCTTGGAACTGTCTTGATTCATCTGATACCACTTGTGCCAGAAAATTACTAAACTTTTTGCTTGTTTATTCACCACCGTTGTCTGATTTTACTGCTTTCACATTGCACCCCGTTTCATTCTCAATTCTAGCCTTCCAAGATTTGAATGTCTCAAACAACTTGGACTTCTCACGAATTGCATAAATCCAAACTTTTCTAGTAGCATCATTGATGAATATGACGAAATATCTCTAACCACCATACGAGAATTCCTGAGCCAAAGCCCACACATCTATATGTACTTCTCACGCCTACTCATCTGAAAACTAACTGCCTTCTATTTTCCCATAACACAATCCTCAAAGAAATCCAACTCAACATTTTTTAGCCCTAGCAAAAGATCTTTGGAACAAATCGGCTTGACACATTTTTCACCAAAATGCCCCTACCTGACATGCCACAAGACTGAAAGACAATTACATGCTGATGTTGTACCAATGATATCACCTGAATCACCACCTCTGATTAAGTACAACGTGCCAACATAATTTTCTTTTGCTACTAACCTAGAACCTGTAGTAATCTTCCACTCTGCATGTCCAAAGGTTGTCGTAGGTGATAAAGATATGTGTACATAAATGTTTTCATTCTAGAATATTAACATTTCCTATTCTAAACTTTTGATCTCTCATTGATTCTAGACTCTTGACCTTCCCTTGATTACCTCTTGACATTTCCTATTCTAAACTCTTGATCTCTCATTATTCTAGACTCTTGACCTTCCCTTGATTACCTATTGACATTTTCAATTCTAAACTTTTGATCTCTCATTGTATATATATTCAAACTGATTCAATAGAATGATATGCCATATTTTCATCAAACTCTTTATGGTATCAAAGCTAAACTCTTTATGGTATCAGAGCTACCTTCTTGAACCTCTCTTCTTCTTCCTCACAAAAATACTAATCTTTCCTCATTCCCCCAACCATGGCCAACTTTCGACCGAATGGATCGAGGAATCAATGGTCATGGGGACACACCACCCAACTCCAATATGCGGACTGATCGTCCCCCTCCTCGGACATATCTTGGAAAGTATCATGGGTGTCGTGCTCAAGGACACAGTTCAGCAGTGTCCTTTATTTTGCTTGACTCCAACAAAGCCGCAGTCCAATCCACAACAGCGAGCATCTCGTCCATGGCAACCTCGACCTCTGACTCCATGGCAACCACGTGCTAATGTTGCAATAACTGACAACTCCGAAGGCTCCAATTGGCTCCTTAATAGTGGCACATCGCACCATATTACCACCGACCTGAGAAATCATTCCATTCATGCACCTTATTCAGGGGATGACAACGTTGTGATTGGCGATGGCACGGGTCTCCCTATTTCGTATACTGGTTCAACATCTCTACACTCTCTCACATACTTTCTCACTTCATAACGTGCTTTGTGTTCCTACCATGCATAAAAACCTTATTTCTATTTCTCAATTTTGTAAATCTAACAATACATCCATTGAATTCTAACAATTGGGGGGGGGAGGGGGGGGGTTATCATTTCATCATACATAAGTTTTAGTGGGATAACTCACTTAACCTCCCCTCCACATACTCCTGAACACAACGGGTATTCTAAACGTCGTCATCGTCATATTGTTGAAATAGGCTTATCACTCCTCTCACATGCTTTCATGCCTTTGTCATACTGGTCATATGCATTCTCCACTGTTGTTTATCTCATTAATTGTTTACCCACTCCTACACTACAACTTCTATCACCGTATGCAAAGCACTTTGGCGCACCTCCCAACTACTTCAAACTTCAGAGTTTTGGTTGTCTATGCTATCCTTGGTTGCGTCCATATTCGTCTCATAAGCTATCTCCCCGTTCCACCTCTTGTGTCCTTGGTTATTCCTCCACCCAGAGTGTCTATCTTTGTCATGATCCCGTCACCTCACGTCTCTACACATCTCGCCATGTTAAATTCGTCGAGTTGATTATGCCCTTCAAAGTCATTCAACCCAATCTTCCTCGTCCTTCCTCTTCCACGTCCTACGTCTGTTCCCTTCTGAGTCATCGTCGTGGCCACCATCACACCATCTGTAACTCTCGAACTTGTCCGGATTCTACTCACGAGTCCACAACCATAACCACCATAATCATAATCACATCCAAAAACACCTCTCCCACCAAACCTGAGACACAGCGCTGCGGCTCCACCTTCACCACACCGCGGCACCCAACAGCCCCCCCAAAACCCATCTTCTAAATCCAACTAATCCATAACCCAATCACCATGCCACCCAGACCTGACACCTATTCCTCCACATCAAGGTATGGTTACTCGATCCAAAAATAATATCTACAAACCAATCCAAAAACTCAATCTCACTGCTCAACTTTCCACCAACCCTGACCTTGAACCTTCTACAGTGACCCAGGCCATCAAAGATCCCAAATTGAGTCATGTCATGTCTGAGGAGTATGATGCTCTTGTTCGGAATGGGACATGGGATCTTGTTCCATCTCATTTGTGCCAATATCGTAGGTTGCAAGTGAATTTTTCGAACTAAACATTTATCTCATGGTCCTGTTGACAGGTACAAAGCACATTTAGTTGCCAATGGGTTCCACCAACTCCCGTGTGTTGATTATCATGTCACCTTCCGTCATTTTGTCAAACCAACAACAGTACGACTTGTTCTCTCTCTCTTGTCATCACTCGTGGTTGGTCACTGCGACAACTTGATGTCAAGAATGCCTTTCTCCAAGGCTCTCTATCTGAGGACATCTTTATGGCGCAACCACAGGAATTCATTCACAAAGACCATTCTCATCATGTCTGTAAACTGCACAAAGCAATATACGATCTCAAACAAGTCCCTCATGCATGGTACCATGAGCTACATCAGTTTCTCATCACCTCCGACTTCACTAACTCTCATGCCGACACATCACTAATTATCTACAATGCTTCTAGCATCATGATATATCTCTTGGTCTACGTTGATGACATCATTATCACCAGAAACAATGCGGCAGCAGTACATAAGTTCATTCATCTTCTCTAACATATTCTCTCTCAAGGAGATTGGCCCACTTTTATATTTCTTTGAAGTCATTCCACATCCGCAAGGCATCTTTCTTTCTCAGCGGCGATATAACCATGATCTCCTTACGCGCACTCATATGTCTGATGCCAAGTCAGTGTCTACGCCACTTGCCACTACTCCAACTCTTACTCTTCGCTCTCGCTCATTCCTATCTGATCCAACTGAATGCCGAGCTATTGTTGGCAATCTCCAATACTTATCATTCACACGCTCGGACACTGCTTATAAGGTCAACAAGTTATCACAATTCATGCACCGCCCCAAGACTGATCATTGGAATGCAGCAAAGCGTACTACAGTATCTTTGTGGTACTATTACTCATGGCGTTGTTATCTACCGTAACTCCCCATTGTCACTTCATGCTTTTTCGGATGCAGACTGGGCTGGCAACAAGGATGACTTTACCTCCACAAATGCTTATCTCATCTACACTGGTCACAATTCAATCTCAGGGAGTTCAAAGAAACAAAGGACGATGGCCCGCTCTTCTACCGAGCCTAAGTACCGAGCTGTTGCTACCACAGCTGCTAAAATTCGCTAGATTTGTTATCTACTCACCGAGCTTTATGTTTCTCTATCTCAATAACCGGTTATCTACTGTGGCAACATTGGTGCAACAAATCTATGATCCAACTTTTCATTCGCATATGAAACATGTTGCTCTTGACTACCACTTCATTCGGGAATAAGTTCTCTTCGAGTTGCACATATTTCCTCTACTGATCAACTAGCTAATGTGCTCACCAAACCTCTTTCCCGCTCTCGCTTCCAACAATTGATGAACAAGATTGGAATCATCTCACGGTGCTCCATCGTGCGGGAGCTTGATAAAGATGTGTACATAAATATTTTCATTCTAGAATTTTGACATTTCCTATTCTAAACTCTTGATCTCTCATTGATTCTAGACTCTTAACCTTCCCTTGATTACCTCTTGACCTTTCATATTCTAAACTTTTAATCTCTCCTTATATATATTCAATTTGATTCAATAGAATAATATGCTATATTTTCATCAAACTCTTTAGTAAGTCTCTTTGTATCCAGTTTGCTAGTCGATATCTAGTTTTTCTTCAAACCTGCAATGTGCCTTGCTTCGTGCAAGACAAGTTGCGCACCATTGCAAGCTTTCTTTGGAATTGTGTCTTTTTCAACCACTGGTCATCTTTGCCCAATCCCAACTGTAAACCAAAATCACCTATCATATAGTTCTCAAAAGCATCCCTCGCCGGCAGTGTAGTCGAAGGCGTGTCTGAGGCGCAGGCGCCTAAACTATTTGCACCTCATCCGTGCAAGGCGCACTAAGGCGCACTGAGATGCGAGCCTCAGTCTTGAGAATGTGCGAGGTCATGGGTTCAAATTATGCTCACAACTTTTGATAGTAGCATTCTCTCAATGATTAAGGAAAATATATAACTACTGCACATAATATTATAATATATGAGAAAATTCTCTCTAGATTGATTATTATCGATTAGCCATCTAATAAGCGATCCATATTATCATGATATATAGTCTTATTTTATATGTTATTTATAAATTTTAAAAACCCCAAAAACTACTATTGTGCCTTGGCTAAGTGAGGTTTGCGTCTTAAATTGCACCTTTCGCCTTCGACCACACTGCTCATTGGGATACAATAAAAAACACCTGAATCTATAAACCAATCACCTTGCACCATATCAACCTCAACATATAAACATAAATCGTGTAAGAGAATTTTGTTGCCTACCATACTGGCTCTTGTGACTCATCTTGTTTTTTTTTGTACTCTTCGCATTGGTCTCTCCTGTGTTCCGACTTATGACAATGCCCACACTCACCTTTGTGACCTCTTGCTCAAAACTTTGATCTATGATTTCTGCTTTTCAACCTCTCTCTGTTATTGCTTATCCCACAGTTCTCAACCGCAGCACGGAGTTGCTAGAAGGTGATGAAGACTCCATTTCTCTTCCTTCTAACCTCCTCATTCATGATGTTGTTCACAACATCCTTCAAGGTAGTCGAATCAGTCATAGTACTTGTGATAGTCTGTCTTATCGAACCGTAGTTGTCGGGATGACTAGATAGTAATAACAATGTATGTGCTCTCTCCACAAACTTCAACCTTGACGATTTCAATTGATTGTATATCATACAGAAATTATTCAGATGCTCCGCTACTAAATCTCTCTTTGCCAACTTTATGTTACCTAAACTTCTTCAAATGAAGAATCTGGTTCGATGTAGGCGATTTCTTATACATATCCATGAGAATCTTCATTACTTCCTTCGTGGTTTGTCTTCTCAACATGGAATACAGTTTTTCTACTCAGTGCCAACTGAATCTGCCCAAGCGTATTCTGATCAAAATAATTCCAAGCCACCAACGCAACTGCATTTACCTCTGCTCATTTTTGGCAAACAACAGATCATCAAGATCTTTCTATTGGAGGTACGTTATCATCTGGATCTTCCACATTGAGAACTCTGTTCCTTCGAAGTTCTTGTGTTTTCCTTCGTCGTCCATCTCAAACCAACCTGATGCTCTAATACCACTTTGATGAGTCGAATACCCAAACGAGATAGCAAACAAGTAACCGAAATCAAAGAAGCACAAACAAACGCAGCCAACAACACACAAACACATTAGATTTTTATAGAGGTTCGCTCAATGCAATTGCTGCTCCCCCGCTCAGTGGCAGTCCTGGGATTATCACTATAAAATATGAAGAAAAAAAGATTTACAATCACTCAAGATCTTACCCTCTAGGTGTAGGGTTTTATCTTCTCTCTAATCTCTCAAGAACGGAAGCCTTATGATGTAAACTTAACCCTAGGTAGAGAATTTACCAAGAATTTTAAAAGATTAAGTTTACCAACATGTAATGCAGATTAAGTCAGAAATTAAAACTATTAATTGGTTTAATGGATTTTTAAGATATGAAATAGTTTAACAAGTCCAGTTAAAGATTCACGTCTAACAATCAACAATTATATTAATAATTTTTTTTTGCAAGTAAGATATGCAATAAAGATTTGTACCCTATTTAGCAAGTGGAAGCACACACACTCAATATTTGTAGACGACAGTAAATTTAGATAATAATCTAGAGATGATAAAGCACTATTATAAATATTTAAGAAGTGGAAAAATATTACCTCAGGTTCGAAGAACGTATTGCCAAGATGCTGGAATTGAGTTGTCGTTTGAAATCACTGGTAGCAGAAGGGGTGCTTGACGGCCGGTTGATGGTAGCCGAAGATGGCAGCAAAGGCATCGAGCGTCGGGGAAAAGAAAGCAAGTTGGGGCAGCAATCGATGGAAGAGGGCGAGGGTTCTCAGCTGTCAAAGCGACTCAGGGAGGACGGGTACGGTGGGGAAGGGATTTGGAGGTTAGGATTTAGAAGTTGAGGGGATTTGGGGGTTATGGTTTCGTCGGGGTGAAGGAGAGGCAGTGGGGTGGTCAAAGGTGGTAAGCAACGATGGCATCGAGGGTGGGGTGCGGGATCGAAGGATGAGGGTTTCGGTGTGTGGGTTCGGGAAGAGGGAGCAGCAGGGCAAGAGAGAAAGAGAGTTTGGGTGTTGGGTTTGAAATCAGTGGAGAAGAAGGCGAAGAAGAAGAGCAGGGGTGGCGGTAGTGGGTTTGGATTAGGATTTGAGAGTTGTATTAGATTTTGGTGTAGTTTTAGAGTTTATCACAAATCTTAAAATTGTATCTTAATGTCTCACACAAAAAGATGAATGAAGAGCAATAACTCAATCCCAATAATTTTTTTTAATCAAGAATAACACACTTTCTCATTATTCTCAAGGCCTATATATAAGCTCAAAACAAATCTTAATACAAATCTCTAAAATATTCTAATGCATAAAATAAAGGATGCAAATTACAAAACTACTACATAGGGCTAAATCTCAAAATAAAACAAATCAGAACCGATGTCCTCATCATTCTCTCCGGATGAGAGAGAGCTCGACCCAGTCAAGTCAAAACCAGTGATCATGTCTTAGTGCTCCAAAAGATCTGGATCCAAGTGTTGGAGCTCTTCATGATCAATCCAAGTGTCCTCCGACTTCAGCTTGTTCTTCCATTTCACCAAATACCTATGAATACCATCTCTACTAGTAGAGATTATCTGATCATCTAAATATTATCCAATTTGTCTGTCAGTGGATAAATAGTATTAGGTAAAGGAAAAAATAAGGGAATCTCACCATTAGGCTGCAGGGTAGGCTCATCTATAAGAGAATTTCTAAGGTTAAATTTTGGGCCTTTATAAGGTACTAAATCCTTAATATTAAAAGTCTTACTTATGCCAAAACCTTTAGGAATGTCAACAACATAGGTATTATCATTGATTTTATATAGAATTTTAAATGGGCCTGCAGTACATACATTCAATTTCTTAACGCATCCAGCTGGAAACCGTTCCGGAAGAATCCGAACCATCACTTCGTCACCAACATCAAGAGTTATAAATTTTCTTCTAGTATCTGCTATTAACTTGTAGTTAAATTATTCTCATTAATTTTCTTGAAAATTTTTCTATGTAAATCGTGAATGCGAGATGCAAATATCGATACAGACTCTGTGACTCTTGAAGGTTCTAACACAAGGATAAAATCTATAGGTTGTCAAGTGACTTGGGAAGGGATGGGTGACTCAGGTACATTCAATGGAGGTGATTAGACCGACGGAATATAGTTGAGAGACTAGCCATCCTCTTCCTCATCGAAGTCATCACTTACATGAGGTTCATAGGTAAACTCATTGTCGGGCTCATCAGCAATAACAGAGGTATCTTCTATGATGTTGATCCTACTGGGGCTGGGATAGTTGCCAGCAACATGGCCGTATTCCTTGCATTTATAGCACTTAGTGAGATGATCAATCTTAGAGTAATCTCTTTCAGTATTCTTACCTGTGTTGTCAGTTCTAGTGGATAGGAATTTGAAACAGGTTGGCTTGGGTAAAAATTGTTGGGGTACTGAGAAGAGGGGTTAGGCTTAGAGGGCTCAGTAGAGGTCCTTCTAGAGGAATGATCTCTCGAATCGTTGGACTTGTAGCAGGAACTTGCTTTAAGGGAATTCATATCGAGGACAAGAACATAAGCTGCTGCCAATGAATCCACATTTCTATGAATTAGCTCGTATCTAAGATCAGCTCGTAGCCGAGCCCTGAACCTTGAGAGTTTATTCTTCACTCTCTTTACCTAAGGCATTGCACCGAATGAAAAAGTCGTCAAACTTATCCACATACTCTTGGGTGGATTTGCCCCCCTGATAGAGTTGATTCCACGAATCAAGCATTCTGGTGTGGAAAGATAGGGGCACATATCTCTCAGTGAGCTTCTCTTTCATGGCCTCTCAAGTGGCTATGGATGCCAAGCCTCAGCCTCTACATGCGTATTCAAGATTGGTCCAACATTGTTAGGCATTACCAGTCAATTTTATAGTGACAAATTTAACCTCCAGGGCTTCACTCATGTCAAACCACACGAAGTAGTGGTCCATGGTAAGGATCCAATCGAGATAAGCTTGAAGTTCCATACGGCCTTCAAAGTGGGGAACATCAGTCTTAACGTTCTTCTTGAATTGTTCGTCAGGGTCACGATCTTGACGTCGGTCGTCACAATCATTCCCTTGAGGGATATGACGATGAAGCTCAGGGGTAACATTTTGATTCAATTCCACTTTCTCAAGTCTCTGATTGATATTGGCAAGAATTGCTTGAACGACAGCAAGGGTAGTGAAAATATCAGAGTTGTCCAATTCAGTGCAAGGAGGGGCTCGTTGAATTCTAGGGTTCCTGATTGGGTGGTTTGGGAGGGTCAAGAAAGGTTCTTTAGAATTGGTGATGGTACTACGAAGATGCATTCACCAATGGTGGAAAACTAGGGGTCGTGGGGAAGTGTGTTTGCTGAAATTTGGAAAAATGTGCCCTACATGCACTTTAAAAACGAAAATTGAAATGATCTAAAAGAAACAAAATAAAATAAAGACTCTAAAATGATCCTAAATGAATGCAAAAATTATGACTAAATGATGCAAGAACTAGAGTTTTAAAAACCCTCACTATGATACCAAAATGATGTAAACTTAACCCTAGGTAGAGAATTTTTCAAGAATTTTAAAAAGATTAAGTTTACCAATATATAATGCAGGTTAAGTCAGAAATTAAAACTACTAATTGTTTTGATGAATTTTCAAGATATGAAATAGTTTAACAAACCCAATTAAAGATTCACATCTAACAATCAACAATTATACTTAATCTTTTTTTGCAAGTAAGATATGCAATAGAGATTTGTACCATATTTAGTAAGTAAAAGCACACACTCAATATTTGTAGACGACTGTAAATTTAGATAATAACCTATATATGACAAAGTAGTATTACAAATATTTGAGAAGTGGAAAGATATTACTCTGGGTTCGAAGAACATATTGCCAAGATGCTGGAATTAAGTTACCGTTTGGAATCGCTGGCAACAGAAGGGGTGCTTCGAGGCTGGTTAATGGCGACCGAGGATGGCAACAAAGGCATCGAGCGTCGGGGAAGAGAAAGCAAGTCAGGGACTCAGGGGAGCAATCGATGATAGATGGCGGGGGTTCTCGACTGTCGAAGCAACTCAGGGAGGCCAGGTACGGTGGGGAAGGGATTTGAGGTTTGGGTTTAGAAATTGAAGGGTTTTGGGGATTAGGATTTCGTCGGGGTGAAAGAGAGGCAGCAGGGTGGTCGAAGGTGGTAAGCGACGATGGCGTGGAAGGTGGGGTGCGGGATCGAAGGACGAGGGTTTCGGTGTGTGTGTTCGGGAAGGGGGGGCAGGAGGAGGAGGAGGAGGAGAGAGAGATAGAGAGAGAGAGAGAGCTTGGGTGTTGGGTTCGGAATCAATGGAGAAGAAGAAGAAGAAGAAGAAGAAGAAGAAGAAGAGCGGGGATGGCGGCAGTGTGTTTGGATTAGGGTTTCGGAGTTGTATTGAATTTTGGTATAGTTTTAGAGTTTATCTCAAACCCTAAAATTGTATCTCAATGTCTCACAAAAAAATGAATGAAAAGCAACAACTCAATCACAATAATTTTTTTTAATCAAGAATAGCATACTTTCTCATTATTCTCAAGGCCTATTTATAGGCTCAAAACAAATCTCAATACAAATCTCCAAAATATTCTAATGCATAAAATTAATAGTGCAAATTGCAAAATTACTACATAGGGCTAAATCTCAAAATAAAACAAAGCAGAAACGATGTCTTCATCACCTATCACTCAAATGATGTTGGAATTAACCCTAATAATCGTACACCATATATATATATCGGATGATACAAGTTTAGATCTCAATCGTACATCCAATCTTCAGTGAGGCGACGTTGCAGTCGACTGCACAAAGTTGCACTTGACTGTTTGAGAGTCGAGAGAAGTCAATGGACCCCACTGTAGGTTTCGGTCGACTGTGCCACAAGGCAATTGACTGCTCAATCTGCCCAGTTGGGGTCAACCGACATGCTGCTGCGTGCTGCGTGCTTCCTGCTATGTTCTTCTACCTCTTGAGCTCTTCTCAATGTGCATTGGATCCACATAATCCTAACATTCTGCTACCTAAGTACCTATTGTTCTGCACCAATGTTCACCTAAATGTGATGAATTTGATTTCTCGGTAATGTTAGTAAAGTCAACTGAGAGCATCGAGACATTGCAGCTGTGTCAACCTCCTTGGCTATTTGGGTACAACAAACCACATCAAAGATAAAGGCTGATACCTTATTCTATTCATTTTAGGCATTTTTTTCAGCAAAGGAAAAAGTAAAGGAGAGCTTCACAAAACGTCACAAGGGGCGGGGGGGTGTTCTCATCTCCAAGATCAAAGTGCTTTGCCATTTGCACTTTATGATGTACTTGTATGTGTTGCATTCGTTACGAGTATCTTGCTCCGATGATGTGTAATGTGCCTCTGTGTTTGGTGGGGGGTGGGGGGAGGTGTACTAGCCTACAAGTCTCATTCCCATATTTGTACTATGATAGTTTGATGTTTCGTTAAGATCTTTTTAGTGAAAAGCAGGAAGGTGTTTTGACTCATTGTTCTGATTAAAAGAAAGAAAGAAAAAACATAATTTGATTTTTTCTGCTGCGCAAAGTGAAAAGGTTGGGATCAGCCTTCATGTGTGTATTTATTCAATAAAAATATAAATTGTAAACTGCAATCCATATGCAAGATAATGAGTGATCATACACAAACTTTATGTTGCCAGTCAAATAGTACTTGAACTACACAGTTGCAATACAAGTAAATCAAAATTATTATAGTATCTCAAAATGTCTAAGAGATGGCATTCTTGCGTAAGTATAAATACAAAACAAATGAAGATTTCTGATAAAGTACCTTCATACACATAAATCCCACGGGAACTCCTAGTTCCCCTGCTTTACGAAACATTGCTTTTCCAATTTCATTAGTCATCTGCATAAATAATGAAATTACTTAAAAGATTACAAAAACGGGATCAGTTATAAGGGGAAGTGGTATACAAAGATACAAGCATTCAAAATAGCCCATGGAGTAACCTTTTGACCAGATGGCCACAAATATGGGTTGAACCGAACAGCACGATATCCATCCTACCAAAGAGAAGAATAAGGCGCATAAAATAAATTTCAAATAAATGCTTGTAATCCATATTGCAATAGCTGCACTGTATGAAGATGCTTCATTTATGGATGACCTTTGAAACAAGATGTTCAAGTTGGTGTATCCCACTTCCATCTTCTGAAGGATTTGCAAGGCAACAACCGATGAATTTTGCTGGATAACTCTTCAAAACACTGTAAGAAAACTAGTAGGTTCATACATAAAGCATGACAAATATTATGAATCTGAAGAAACAAAAAATAAAAAAATGGAGTCCGAATGAGCATAACAGCAAGACCTTGTGACTAACGAATGGTCAAACTTATGATTAATGGGTTGCACTATCAGAGCTCCATCAACTCCTGCTTCATCCATACACTGCAGAAACGCAAGTTCAAATTCAAGGCTGGTTTATAAATCAAGTAGATTATGAGATTTAATTAATTGACATAGATTAAAGCCTTCTATCGTGTGTTTATAAATGTTGACACTAGTTTCATTTTTTCCATCATGGGTTTGATTTAATCCCTCGCATACATCTTATTTATATACAATGCTAACTTAAGATTTAACGAAAGCCACTTTCACCATCTTCTTCTAAAAGCTAAACTATCGCGATAAAAACTTAAAGAGCAGTAAAAAAGCTCAGCAACCACTATGTCAATCTGAACTAGCTTCGTTAATAATTCTCAACTATATGAAAAGGGTATAAGTGCTATGGGATTTCAAATCGGTCATTGATTTATCCCAGAATATTTGGGATAGGCTGCATGAAACCTTCTCCACTCAACTGTTAAGGGCCACCTCATCCGTCAAATTAAGATTTTTCAAATCCCTATCAATAGCCTCAACCTATCATCCAATCAAATTTCCCAACTAGCACAGTCTTTGTTGTGTAAGTCCAAACCACTTAATCGATCTTCTCACGTTTTATCTTCAATTGATTTATCTTTACTACAATAACTAGAGAGTAGGGGTTGTGGTTGTGTGGATATTAGACTCACGGTTTGCCCTCACACAAATATCACACTTAGTAAAAATTGATGATAACTATTACACATTACAAGAATAAATCGGAAATAGTTTGCTAAGATGAAAAGGGATTGCAAATCGGTCATTGATTGATCAAGAACAACAACACAACAATAAAGCATTCATCCCAAAATTTCGGGTCAGCTACATGAAACCTTCTCCTCCACTGAACTATTAAGGATCACCTCTTCCGTCAAATTAAGATTCTTCAAATTCTTGTTAATAACTTAAACCCTAGTCCTTTTTGCTCCGAAAACTATCGTCCTGCCAATTTTCCTAACGGGGACATGTGTCCAAACCATCCCAATCAGTTCTCCCGCATTTTATCTTCAACTGGGTCATTGATTTATCTTTACTATAATAACCAGAGAGTCGGGGTTGTGTCTGTGTGAACACTACACATGCCATGTGGCCTCACACAATTATTGCACTTATCAGAAATTGATAATAACTATTATGTATTACGAGAATAAATCAGAATATAAAAGCATGTGCCAATCACTAGTCCTTTCAACAACAAACTAAAGGCTTACAATAGCAACCACAAAAGGGTTAATACAGGCCCGGCCAAAAATGGATGCAACTGATGCAGTTGCAAAAAATTATATTAGCTTCAGGCCCCCGTTTTCAGAAAAGAAAATAAAATTATATTAGCTTCGGGCCCTAAAATCCATGAATCGTTTTATTTTTTTCATGATTTTATATTAGCTTCAGCCCCTAAAACCCATGATTTCTCATGTATATATTTTTATTTTTTTTCTAATACATGAATCGTTTTTTTTTTTATATGTGGGGCCCTTTTTAAGAGTTTGCTTCAGTACCCTAAAATCCTAGGGCCGCCTGGGTTAATATAATCTTCTATAAGAGCATCTGTAGTCGTTCTTGCCAAATTTTGGGTAAATAGCAATTTAGAAATAGGAAAAAAAGAATGTTGCTGCAGTCGTTCAAAGCTATATTTGATTCGTCGTTTGTTTTTCTTTAAAAGACGGAAGATTATCATTCGTCCGCTTCCAATTTTTTTTTTTTTAAAAAAAAATAAGCAACGACGGGATATAATGTCCCGTCAATCTCCTCCGACGCTTTATAATTTGCCGTTCGTTTACTTTGTATTAAAATTTGTTTTTTTTTTAAAAAAAACCCAAAGACGGGATATAAATTCCCGTTAATCTCATAGGACGGTGTATAATAGGTCGTCCGTTCACTAATTAAATTTTTTTTTTTAAAAAAAAAAATCCACACACGGGATATTTTACACCGTCAATCACCTTGGACGGTTCATAATTCCCCGTCCGTTGACTAAATTTTTTTATTTTTTATTTTTTAAATCCAATTGTTAGCAGCGAGAAGATGCATGATACACAGTCCTACTAATTCTTCATTTTCCCAATTGTTTTCAGACGGTGTATAATACACCGTCTGTCAACTTTTAAATTTTTTTTTTTTTCCAATGCTGTTTAATCCTTCGTCTCTCCTTCTTTTCGTACGTCTCACCTACGAGACGAAGTTTTATCTTTCGTCAATTCTGACGGACGAAGTATAATGATTCGTTAGCTATATTTTGGTTATTGCCAGATCGTCTGCTATATTTGGCAACGAACTGTTCATCGTACACCCAAATTTTGGGTATTTGGACGACGACTGCAGCTCGTTTTTTTGATATTTTTCCAAATTTTGGGTATTTAGCCCACGACTACAGATGCTCTAATCATCTAAAAATGAAAAGGGAAAAAAAATCTACAATAAATACCCTGAGCAAGAGATTGACATCACCAGGGATTTGGGGCTCCTGCCCTGGAAAATATGGGAATTTCTCTGCAGCCTACAATAAACATCAAAACCCAAATTCAAAACCAAACTAACATATCAAAACCAAAGAAAATGTGATGATTTCTCAAAGTGGGTTTGCACACCTCTTGAGGAGAAGCCCAGACATGGAGATGAGAATCTATGATCTTGCAAGAAATAATATTTTGAGTTTCAGAAGAAGCCATTCTTATGATAGAGGAGATGGGTCTCTTCCTTTTGGGAAACAGAGGAGTTTTGGAGAGCAGAGAGAAGAGAGAGGATGTGAAAGATGCCACTGCCATTAGAGCTTGGTACTTGTAGCTTCAATGGTAACTGTTCTTTCAGCACCTTATAACTTGATCTTAAATCCTGACCGTCCATTTGGTGGGCCCAAAGATTCATGTGGGTTGGGCCTAGGAGTTACTTTGGTTTCGGTCCTTCTTGTTATAAAGCAAATTTCATCTGGGCTACAGTTGGGCCGAAACAAGGACCGGGGCCTGGGTGTTGGAATTAATACAATGATACAAATCCACACCAAAAAAAAATCCTACTACTGTCACAAGAGTCTGCTGATAAGCATCTTTGGTAGCAAGCAGGCCGGCCCAACATTTATTGAGGCCTAAAGCGAACTCCGAAATGAGGCCTTTTAAAAACTTATAATAATATTTTGTTAAAATTAATGTATTTTATTTAAATGTTATCTTTTGGGCTTTTTGATATGCAAAATCATTTATTGTATTATTGTAATCAATTTCGGGCTTTTTGGTATGTGAGGAGGCCTATTTCGGGCTTTTCGGTATGTGAGGAGGCCTATTTCGAGCTTTTTGGTTGTGAGGAGGCCTTTATTCTTCAGATAATTTTTTTTTAGGTCTAAAGCCCTAGCTTTGGTTGCTTTGCCCTTGGGCCGGCCCTGCTAGCAAGTAAGAGTTCGGAAGTGCCCTTGTATCAGACTATTTGTTAACCATGCTCGAGATCAAGAAAAATTTGAAACTAGGTCAAAACATTCAAATTGTGATAACTGAAGCGTTGTACTATTAATCAACCAAGCTTCAGTCTCAACAACTAAACAAACATAGTAGCAGAACTTCTACAATAAAATTCTACATTCAACATGCAGCCTTAAACACAACATGATAATCGTGAATGCCCTAACCCATGCATACTGCAACTTGACAGACGCAGAGCTTGGAATTCCCTAACTGTAATTCACCAAATAGGGATTTGTTGAAGAATCTACCACAACTCGTAGTGCTAATAGTGGAAGTACACCACAAGCAATAGAAACTACCAAAACTTAGATCAACAAAAAATAAACCACCACAATATCTGCAAGTTCTCACAAGAACGCAATCAATATGCAAAGATAATCAATACTTCTTATTCCCCAATAAATACAAAGATTACAAAAGAGATTACAACTCTCAATCTCTCTCCCTCACCTTTGAAATACTCGGCACAATTCTCTCTTGAAGTTGAACAATGATAACGGCTCACTAATTCTCTCTCAGTAATATAAACCCTAGAGTCTACAGCCATATATAGAACCTTCAAGTAAACCCTAAAATATTAACACAAATCCAGCTTATTGGGCCTTAAACTCGTCAGCCCAAAATTCACAGCACCGCGGTCGGTCGACCGCACCCCCATGTCGGTCGACCGCACCGTATAAAGTCAACTCCTGAACTCTAGACCGGTCGACCGTCCTCTTCTCTGTTGAACCCTGTACACTCGAAGAACCTTGTAACCCCTATTTCCGATTGTACGAATCTTCTTATATTTTTGATGGTGTTCTCTTTTCTAATTTATTGTATTTTGGGTCTTGGTCTTATTGTGGGCATTTTATTTCAGTTTATTTCCTTGTATTATTATTGTTAGCCCAATCCATATGCAAGCCCAAATCCATCTCCATAGTGGATTTTGAACCCAAAACCTAGTCTACCCAAACCCACATACTCCCTAACTAATAACCCAGATCACCTCCTCTCAATCTCCCGTATCCTTAACTCCCCACGATTTACTCTTCTTAATTCATTATTAAATTCTCCCCCTACTCTCCTAAAAATCACAACAACCCACGCTCTCTCTCCCGTTCACTCTCTCTCTCTCTCTCGTTCCCACTCTCTCTTCACCCGTTTTCACCTTCAACCGCCCAACAACAATCAAACAACCCATCACCTCTGCCTTTCCCGTTGCCAACTCCGACCACCACCTCCTTTGCCGTCACCATCGTCATCTCCATCACCATCCCCTCATCTCCTAGACCTCGTTGCACCCCCTCGTCGAACTGCTATCTCCCTGTTTCATCCCCACTTCGACAAACCCATCAAATCATCACTGAAACCACTCCTCATCGCACGACACTCGCCTCCTCGACTCCTCGCCCTCGTCACCGTAGCCCTGTCCTCATCCCCTGTCCCCTCACCATTGCCGCTTCGCCATTAACCCACCACTTTGCCAACCGAACCCAATCGACTCCACCTTCGAACTCCCACCGTTGCCCTCTCCCAACCACCCCGATCATCTTCTCCACCCTTACCGAAGACCTCCTTACCCTCGTCTAGTCTTCGTCGTCGTCCAGAGCCCGAGCACGTCGTCGCTTCGTCTCCCCTGTTTTCGGAGCAAAACAGAGCACGCGTTGTGCCGTCGTTCTCTGTCTCTGCGTCGCTCCTCGGCCGCAGCACTGCCTCCAGTCATCGTCGCCTCGCTGCCAGCATCTCCAGTCATCGCCGCGTCGCCCCGCTGTGGTCGTCGTCCCCTCTCCCGCCTCTCTCTCTCTCTGTCGATTGGAGAAGAAGAAGCGGGACTGGCTTATTTCGGTGTTTGGTATTTGGTGTTTGGCATTGGGAGATCCGATCCCATGGTTGCTGTTGTATGAGAGGGGATCTGGAATTTGTGTGGGAATTTTTGCTGTTCGCTGTGTGCGGTGTAGAGGATCCGATCTTGGGTTGGTGTTTCCTGTTTTGCTGTTCTGAGTCTTGGAGTTGGTTGCTGTTTTGCTGGTTCGGGTTTTGCACGTGACTCGCATGTGTCTTGGTTTGCCTTTCCAGGATTCTGATCCAGTTATTCCTTGTTACATATATTGAATCGTCTACAAAAAGGCAAGTCCACTTGAACTCATTTAATTTTTCTAGTTCAAGTTTATTGACCTCCCGCAAGTAGTTCCCTTCAATTATCTAAAATTTGCCTTGTATACTTTCCGTTGGGAGTATCGAGGGTTTACACGAGCTAACCCGACGTACTCTTGACATCGTACTACTATCCATTGACTCAAACCCAAGCCTAAATACACACACGGCATGAACAAAATTGCTGGAACCTGCATATGAGGAAAACACATTGTGATCAAATACATATTGATTGATTGAGATTTTGTGACTTGAACTATGACATGATAAATTGACTTATACACTGAAAAATTCATTCTAATTGATGTACATTAGTGTCAATACATTTCATGATAAAATAACATGTTAATTACCCACTTTGATGAACATATATGTGATGACATTTTATGAATTCTTGCTGCCTGTACTGTTTTGCACAGAGGTTTCAATCCTGTTACCATAAGAATTAACACAAACAATACAAAAGAGAGTTTTAACTTAACGAATCTAGTTTTCAGTCCAATTGACGGATCCTGATTCCGAGTTGTGAGTTGTGAGATATCACGGTTTTAGTCCCTGCTGGTCTGCATTTTTCAGATCGCAGAATTAATGTAACACCGACTCAATTATCAGTGAAACACCATGTTAACAGTATTATAATGCCATGAAAATTTCCATAAACTTTATAGACATGCTTAGGATTCATTCCTAAATTTTGTAGATTTTTATAGTGATTTTATACTATATTTTCACCCATTAAATGTTGACATTAAGGTTGCTGCCAGAACAGCTAACCTGTAAAGAATAGGACGTTTGACCTAGCTACAGTCAGAATTAACCAAACCTTACTGAATATAAATTGTAGCCCTAAGTGTCTAGTTGTCAATAACATCCTGAATTGTCGAATTCCAAATTGTAGTCTATGAGTTATCGCTGTTTTAGTGTTACTGTGTCGGTTGTTTTAGATTCACTACTTCATATATGTTATTATGCATTATATCATGTTGCTGCATTCTTATCATTTCCATGACATCCTTACACATACTTGCTTGAACGTGAATGACTTAATAAAATACTAAAACAAGCCGGGGTTAATAAGGGTTGACTTAGTAGTGAATAATGTCAGAAAATGAACTCGGTAGGGTCCTTCTTGTTTACCTTGGTCTTTCAATTCTCATTCCATTTCATTTCATTTCCAATGCCGGGGGAGACTTAGCTACTCTTTGGTTTCAATTTCCAATTGAGCATTTTCAACTCATGAATTCAATTAAGAGTCTCACAGACTTTCTTTATCATGATCTTAGCTTTTCATATTCATTAAATTCTCAATTCAATCTATGATTCCTTTCATGTAAATTCTCAATTCACAACTATGATTCATTTCATGTAAATTCATGCAATAACAAATATAGTTTATCAACATCAACCATAAGGTTCACAACTTTAACATAAACCAAATAAGATCTCTGACATGTCAAAGTGTTCTGGACAGTCGACTTGGAGAAGGTCCAGTCGACTTGTTCAGTCAATTCAAGTTCTTCATAACTACTCGGGAGAGTCGACTGCTGCACATAGCCAGTCGGCTGCTCCGCAACTTTCTATGTTCAAATATCATTCACGTGACAGTCGACTGTCATTCCATCAGTCGTCTGTCCTGTGGTTTGTAACAATACATTCATGCTCAGCTCAGTCGACTTGCTACTCGCATTAAGTCGACTGAACAGATTCACATTTCAATTTCAGGGTTTATCTTTCCATCAGTTCTTACATGCATGTGCCACATGGTGTCAAATTACAATATACATATATTTATGCTTCGTAAACACGTAATTTCTTAACTGTTCAGTAACATCACAATCATGGAATTTCAAGTAACTAATATTGTCTTTTCTTCAAGGAAGTGTTAAACATGCGTTTACACTTGTTCATAACTTTCTTGCAGAGATGAGATGTTAATCTCAATTTATTACACTAGGACAACACAATGGAAATATCTCATTTCGTGGAATTCTGAACCATTCATAATTTACTCAATACATCGGTCGGCTGTTCATATTAACAGTCGACTGCACAGGCTAATCTCAGTTTTACTAATTATCCTAGTTTCTTTTCATACGTTCATGTCTCGTCAGTCATGTACAGCATGGAGGTTATGAATTTAGTATTCCTATATCTTTTAGTTTGTACACATGTACATTATGAAACATTCCAACAATCATGAGAAAACTTACGCCTCGTATCAGTCGACTTGTCCAACCGACAGTCGACTGTACAAACCCAATTCGTTCTTATTTACAGTGTCATTACCACATTATTAGCCCCTCACAACCATCATCATAAACATAAACAGGGCAAGCTAATATGTTTGAATTTACTTTTCACAAGCATGGTAGCAATCATCATAATCATGGCATATTTTCTACATTAGAAGTCCTGAGAAACACCCACCTTATTGACGAAATAACCAAAATCCAGCAAAAGCTCCTTAATGGAATGCACGGCTCCTTGCTCCACACCGAAAGCTTCAGAAGTGCTGCCCGGCCTCCACAGAAAAGACACACACAACTCTCTCTCAAAA
The DNA here is from genome assembly GCA_017893485.1 of Hemerocallis citrina. Taxonomy (NCBI): domain Eukaryota; kingdom Viridiplantae; phylum Streptophyta; class Magnoliopsida; order Asparagales; family Asphodelaceae; genus Hemerocallis; species Hemerocallis citrina. Next base: position 293,529,544 of record CM030362.1, read on the forward strand.
ACCTCTCTTATAAATATGATCATAGTGTAAAGGAAACAATGAATGAGAGGGGGTATTTATACACCAATTTGGGTGAGATGGAGGGCTAGGATTCAGTAGATAGTTATAGGATCAAAGGCTAGGATTGACTAGAGAGTTGTGATAACCACCCACACTCCAAATAACTACCCACACTCCAAAACCACTCCTCACCCCAACCGGCCAAGAAAAGGGTGCTCTTGCACGTGTATGCAACATGCACGTGCATGCACAAACCATCCTACAAGAACTTGTACACCAAATAACAAGTCTTTAAAAAAAAGAAATGTTACACCTTACAAGTTGTAGAAAATAAGAAAAGGGATTAAATCCATGGGCTTAAATTAATTGGGCCAAGATAATTATTTTAAAAGAAGAATAAGTAAACTAACATTTGCGCTTTAGGAAAATGCTTTATAGAAAACAATATTCTTACTCATCATGTTGAAAATAAAACATTACACGTGCACACTACGTGCAAAATAAATAATTTTTCATAAATTAGAAAAATCAGGGTATTACAACACCCTCTCCTTAGAATAGTTCCGTCCCCGGAACTACAGTCAAGAGTGAGCAAACAGAAAACATAACAACAAGAACCAAGAAAATACAAAGATACAATCAAGCAAAAAGCTCAGGATAGTCCTTCAACATCCTCTCCTCAGATTCCCAAGTAGCCTCTTCAACCAAATGGTTTCTCCAGACTACCTTGACCATCGGTATCGTCTTATTCCTCAAGACTTTCTCCCTACGGTCAACAATCTCGACAGGAGACTCGATGTAGTTCAGATCCAACTGCAAACCTTCCGGCACTTCAGGCAAATGATGACTCGGATCTGGAATGTAACCTCTCAGCATAGACACATGAAAGACATTGTGCACCTGAGACAACTCTTCCGGTAATTCAAGCCGGTAAGCAGTTTTCCCGATCATTTTCAATATCTTATACGGGCCTATAAACCTCAGGGCTAACTTCCCGCCTTTGCCAAATCGAACCACACCTTTACTGGGTGATACCTTCAGAAAGACGAAGTCACCAACCTCAAACTCAAGGTCCCTTCTCCGGTTGTCTGCATAGCTTTTCTGCCTGCTCTGAGCTTCCACCAACCTTTTCCTGATCAGAACAATCTTCTCAGAAGTTTGCTGCACAAGCTCAGGACCAAACAACTGACGCTCCCCAACTTCATACCAACAAATAGGAGTCCTGCACTTCCTGCCATACAAAGCTTTGTACGGCGCCATCCCGAAGCTAGCCTGAAAACTATTGTTGTAGGCAAACTCTACCAAAGGTAAATGCCTTTCCCAACTGCCTCCAAAGTCTAGTATACAACACCGAAGCATGTCCTCAAGAATACGGTTGACTCTCTCGGTCTGCCCATCGGTTTGTGGATGAAAAGCAGTGCTGAAATCTGTCTTGGTACCCAAAGCTGTCTGAAGACTCCTCCAGAAATGCGAAGTAAACCGCGCATCTCGATCAGACACAATAGTTGACGGAACACCATGAAGTCGGACGATCTCGCCAACATACAACTCAGCCAACTTGTCCATCGAAGCAGTGAGTTTCATCGCCAAAAAGTGAGTGGACTTGGTCAGTCGATCGACTATAACCCAAATTGCATCATTGCCTTTAGGACTCTTAGGCAACCCCGTGATGAAATCCATACTGATGTTATCCCACTTCTATTCTGGAATAGGTAACGGCTGTAATAGACCTCCGGGTCTCTGATTTTCAGCTTTGACTTGCTGACAAACCTCACACTTCTCAACAAATTCAGCCACATCCCGTTTCAAACCTGACCACCAGAAATGTTGTTTGATGTCTTTGTACATCTTAGTACTCCTAGGATGTACCGACAAAAGAGTAGCATGCGCCTCCTGAAGAATACTCTCTTTCAGGTCCGCCTGATTTGGAACACACAGTCTATCTCCGAACCACAGCACTCCATCCCTGATTTGAAATCTGGGCAACTTGCCAGCACCAACCTGCTCCTTCATCTCCAAGATATCAGCATCAACCTCCTGACTTGCAATGATCCTTGCATTCAAAGTAGGCTGAAGCCTCAACTGAGCCAAAGATGCTCCCAATCCTTGCAAGACAACCTCAATACCTGCTCGATCCAACTCCTCAATTAGATGCTTCTGAGTTGTAATCAAACTGGCCAAACTGCTCTTGCGACTAAGTGCATCAGCAACAACATTAGCCTTCCCAGGATGATACTTGATCTCAGGTCGCATATCCTCGAGCACTTCCAACCATCTCCGCTGCCTCAGATTCAGATCCCTCTGCTGATATATATACTTCAAGCTCTTGTGGTCCGTGTACATGTTCAATTTCTCACCGTACACGTAGTGCCTCTATTGCTTCAGGGCAAAGATAATCGTAGCCAACTCCAGGTCATGAGTCGGATAATTATTTTTATGTGGTCGTAGTTGCCTAGACCCATAAGCGATTACTCTTCCTTCTTGCATTAAGACACAACCAAGTCCACGATGTGAAGCATCGCTATAAACATCATACTCAAAACCTGCTCTAGGCAAAGCCAAAATCGGTGCAGTAGTCAGTTTCTCTTTCAACTCCTGAAAGCTTGCCTCACATTACTCAGTCCACTTGAAGTTCACATTCTTCTTGGTCAGTCCAGTAAGCGGCACGGCTATTTGAGCATAACCTTGAATGAATCTCCTGTAGTATCCAGTCATCCCAAGAAAACTTCTGACTTCCTTCACTGTAGTAGGCCTAACCCAATCTCTCACTGCCTCTATCTTCTGAGGGTCAGTTGCCACTCCCTCCTTAGAAAGGATGTGACCTAGGAATGCCACTTTAGATTTCCAGAAATCACACTTGGATAACTTGGCATACAACTTCTGCTCTTCCAGCTTCTTCAACACTGCTGCCAGATGCTCGGTGTGCTCTTCCTCTGACTTGGAGTACACGAGAATATCGTCGATAAACACCACGACGAAAGAATCAATAAATGGCCTCAGAACTCTGTTCATCAAATCCATGAAGATTGCGGGTGCATTCGTCACTCCGAATGGCATAACTAAGAATTCGTAATGCCCATGTCGAGTTCTAAATGCAGTCTTGTGCACATCTTCAGCTTTCACTCGAACCTGGTGATATCCTGATCGAAGATCTATTTTGGAGAATACAGCTGCTCCTTGTAGACGATCGAACAAGTCATCAATTCGAGGAATAGGATACTTATTCTGAACAGTGACCTTATTCAGCTCCCGGTAATCGATACACATTCTCATCGATCCATCCTTCTTCTTTACCAAAAGCACTGGTGCTCCCCAAGGTGACGCACTAGGTTGAATAAAGCCTTTCTCCAACAGTTCCTCAATCTGCCGTTTCACCTCATCCTGTTCCACTGGAGCTATCCTATACGGTGCCTTAGAAATGGGTGCACTTCCCGGTTGAACAGTGATGTTGAACTCTACATCACGATGCGGGGGTAACCCAGGAAAATCTTCCAAGAACACAGTCGGATAATCCCGAACCACAGGAATCCCTTGCACTTCCACAGGAGTCTCTTACTTGCGGATAGTTGCCACCAACCTAGAACACTTCTGCTTCCCTTGGAAAGTGACTTTAGGTCCACCTGGAGCCTTCACTGTTACTGTCTTGGTCTTGCACTCGATGCTTGCACTGTACACCGACATCCAATCAATGCCAATGATAACATCGACTCCCAAGATAGTCAGCTCGATCAGATCAATGCCAAAGATTCGACCTCCAATCACAATCTCGCAATCAGCGTAATACCGATCAGTGGTCAAAGTTTTCCCTGATGGAGTAGCTACTGCTAAGATCTTGCCTGGAAAAATCTTCGGTTCCACTCCCAACACTTTAGCAAATTTAGGAGACACAAAAGTATGAGAGGATCCAGTATCGAACAACACAACAGCTTCCATTCCATTAAGATAAAGTTCGCCTGTTACATAATACACACCATTACATAACAGTTTCACAATATGAGCGGGAAGAAGAAATGACAAGACCACTAAACATTAGCCCTCGTACCAGTGATGACGTGATCGACCTTATCAGCATCAGCTTCCGTCAAGGCAAATACTCGCCCTGGTTGGTACGGCCTCTTCCCAGTCTGCTGCGTTGGTGCATTGCGATTACTATTCCGTGGCTTGGAACATTGAGATTGGAAATGTCCCGTTTCACCACAGTTGTAGCAAGTCACCGCAGGAGGTCTCACCACATTATTTCCAGGTCCTCCAGTTACACTAACAGCGTTCGCCCCTGTCGGTTTGAACCTTTGTGCAGCTGGTGGCCCCTTGAAACTCCCAGAATGTGCAGGCCTCTTTCCAGGCTGCCAGTTGTTCTTCCGGTTCTGAACAACATGGAACTGCTCCATATCTGCTTCCGTCGTAGCTGCCCTCTTCACCAACTTGTCGAATCTTCTGATACCAAGATGTATCATCCGGGACCTCAGGCTCGGTCTTAGCCCATGCTCGAACTTACGAGCCTTCTTAGCCTCATCCATCACCAGTTCAGGCGCATACCTAGAAAGCTGAGTAAACTTAGTCTCATACTCCCTCACTGACATGCCGCCTTGCTGTAGCGACAGAAAAATCCATAGCCTTCTTCTCTTGAACATTGGAGGGGAAATAATGACAGCGGAATTCTTCCAGAAATTCCTCCCAGCCAAGCACTATACCTCCCATGGTCCTCTTCATCGACTGCCACCAAACAGCTGCGTCCTTCTCGAATTGCGAAGTCGCCAACTTGACCTTGCTGCCTTCCGGGGTCTCCAACACCTCAAAGATTGTCTCCACTTGACGGATCCAGTCGTCAGCCGCATCTGGGTCTGACTTTCCCTCGAATACAGGTGGTTTCATTTGTTTGAACGATTCCACTAGCTTAATTGCCTCGGGAACTGGATTCACCGGTCCCCTTCCTTGGTTCATAGCCACTGCATTAAGCGTCTGGTAGACCCTTGCAAGTTCGGTCTCCAGATCCAAACCTTCCCAATTCCTAGCTCCTCTTCTCGACATATTCTGATGCAAAAGATCCATTAAATTCAAAGTATAAGACAAGAACTTAAATCAACTTGCATTTCATTGAATTCGAAACTTTATACATTCGAATTAAAAACATTTCTTAAAATCAGAATGGAAGAAATAGAAGCTACAACAATCTAACTTCTACGGTTCCTCTTCGCCTCCCGAAGTTCTCCCCGTAGTTCATCAACCTCATCTTTCAGCACATCAGTCAGGTTCTTCCTCTTTTCAAGTTCCCATACCCGGTAACTGAGAACTGAAAAGTCGTCCTTCCGTTTTGCCAGCTGAGCTTCCAATACTCCAACTCTCTCTCGCAAGGTTTTTACCTGCCTCTGAAGAGAAGTCATAAGACTACTCAAAACTGGTCCATCTTCTTTATCGGAAGAAGAATCGTCAGATGAATCCGGAGGTGGGGTAATCTCTCGGGATTCAGGCCATTCCTCCTCATCAGAATCTGCTTGCCCAGGATGGTACTCGTCCTCAGAATCAGCCTGTCCAGGATGGTACTCTTCCTCAATGATATGCCAGTCGTCGTCTCCAGCAGGGTCGAAGTGATCGGCCATCTTAGAAAGTAGGGAGGAAGAAGCATAAGTCATTGAGCAACACAAATGTAAGTCACTTACATTTAAATCTCTAAACTCAGACGCACACTCTAATGTCCACTTCTAAGGTGTCGTTCCTTATAAATTTGTACCAATATGGAAAGCGTAGAAAGCGTGGCTCTGATACGTACCACTCTGTAACGCCCCGAATCCCAAACACACTGAATTCGAGATGTTCTACAGGATCTTTTCGCTTCTCTTAGTACAATTTTACAAGGAAATTTAAAACTTTACATTTTACATCAGAGTTTACATCAATATTACATTTACATTTGCACAGCGGAAGTAAAATTTTACAACATTAAATAAATGTACAGCAACATGGTAAAATCTTTATGCATCCATTCCTCTTTAACCTTTAACATGTCATTTATCCTGCATACAAAACTGTGGGCACGTCAGTTTATTCAACCGACGATAATTATACATAGCCATCCTCTCTATACCAGGAACAGTATAACGATTCTCATTTCTTAACAGATCACAAATTTGTTCACATATCAAAATAAAGTAACAGGAAAATCTTAATGATGTCGTGTCGTGATTGTGCACTTAATCCTTAATGCAATAGTTTATATTAGATGACACTAATGCGCACTTGTTCGGATTCTATGCATCCCATACTACATAGGTCCGAGGGCAAGCCTCTTATTCGTTCTTCATCTTGTAGGGTTCAATCCCTCGCCATGACTTACTCTACTACTGTAATTACGGTGAGTATCCTAGATGATCTATGAGTACAAGCTCGTGTACAGAAAACCTGGAGGGGAACCCCACACCATGTCTTGACTCATCAAGCATGCATTCTGTGGCAATTCAGCCTCCTTCATGGCACACGATCCTCTTGCAGTCACCAAACATCCCACAAGCGTGACTAGAGTCCGATCATTCTGAGTTGTGCCCACGCCATGTCTTGACTCATCAAGCATGCATTCTGTGGCTCACACACCCGCACCGTAAACCCTAGTTCTCATTCCCGTGTTTTCCTCTCACTTTCATCACATCTTCACTATGCACTAATCCTTAGTTTTTTTTTATTAGAATCATGAACAAAAATCAAAGCTCTAGAGTTAGCCTCTCCACTAAACCGGACTTATTCATTCATTTCAATACATGACCAACCTTGGTCTTTCAATTCTCATTCCATTTCATTTCATTTCCAATGCCGGGGGAGACTTAGCTACTCTTTGGTTTCAATTTCCAATTGAGCATTTTCAACTCATGAATTCAATTAAGAGTCTCACAGACTTTCTTTATCATGATCTTAGCTTTTCATATTCATTAAATTCTCAATTCAATCTATGATTCCTTTCATGTAAATTCTCAATTCACAACTATGATTCATTTCATGTAAATTCATGCAATAACAAATATAGTTTATCAACATCAACCATAAGGTTCACAACTTTAACATAAACCAAATAAGATCTCTGACATGTCAAAGTGTTCTGGACAGTCGACTTGGAGAAGGTCCAGTCGACTTGTTCAGTCAATTCAAGTTCTTCATAACTACTCGGGAGAGTCGACTGCTGCACATGGCCAGTCGGCTGCTCCGCAACTTTCTATGTTCAAATATCATTCACGTGACAGTCGACTGTCATTCCATCAGTCGTCTGTCCTGTGGTTTGTAACAATACATTCATGCTCAGCTCAGTCGACTTGCTACTCGCATTAAGTCGACTGAACAGATTCACATTTCAATTTAAGGGTTTATCTTTCCATCAGTTCTTACATGCATGTGCCACATGGTGTCAAATTACAATATACATATATTCATGCTTCGTAAATACGTAATTTCTTAACTGTTCAGTAACATCACAATCATGGAATTTCAAGTAACTAATATTGTCTTTTCTTCAAGGAAGTGTTAAACATGTGTTTACACTTGTTCATAACTTTCTTGCAGAGATGAGATGTTAATCTCAATTTATTACACTAGGACAACACAATGGAAATATCTCATTTCGTGGAATTCTGAACCATTCATAATTTACTCAATACATCGGTCGGCTGTTCATATTAACAGTCGACTGCACAGGCTAATCTCAGTTTTACTAATTATCCTAGTTTCTTTTCATACGTTCATGTTTCGTCAGTCATGTACAGCATGGAGGTTATGAATTTAGTATTCCTATATCTTTTAGTTTGTACACATGTACATTATGAAACATTCCAACAATCATGAGAAAACTTACGCCTCGTATCAGTCGACTTGTCCAACCGACAGTCGACTGTACAGACCCAATTCGTTCTTATTTACAGTGTCATTACCACATTATTAGACCCTCACAACCATCATCATAAACATAAACAGGGCAAGCTAATATGTTTGAATTTACTTTTCACAAGCATGGTAGCAATCATCATAATCATGGCATATTTTCTACATTAGAAGTCCTGAGAAACACCCACCTTATTGATGAAATAACCGAAATCCAGCAAAAGCTCCTTAATGTAATGTACGGCTCCTTGCTCCTTGCTCCTTGCTCCACACCGAAAGCTTCAGAAGTGCTGCCCGGCCTCCACAGAAAAGACACACACAACTCTCTCTCAAAAACCTCTCTTATAAATATGATCTTAGTGTAAAGGAAACAATGAATGAGAGGGGGTATTTATACACCAATTTGGGTGAGATGGAGGGCTAGGATTCAGTAGATAGTTATAGGATCAAAGGCTAGGATTGACTAGGGAGTTGTGATAACCACCCACACTCCAAATAACTACCCACACTCCAAAACCACTCCTCACCCCAACCGGCCAAGAAAAGGGTGCTCTTGCACATGTATGCAACATGCACGTGCATGCACAAACCATCCTACAAGAACTTATACACCAAATAACAAGTCTTTAAAAAAAAGAAATGTTACACCTTACAAGTTGTAGAAAATAAGAAAATGGATTGAATCCATGGGCTTAAATTAATTGGGCCAAGATAATTATTTTAAAAGAAGAATAAGTAAACTAACATTTGGGCTTTAGGAAAATGCTTTATAGAAAACAATATTCTTACTCATCATGTTGAAAATAAAACATTACACGTGCACACTACGTGCAAAATAAATAATTTTTCATAAATTAGAAAAATCAGGGTATTACAACACTCCCTCCTTAGAATAGTTCTGTCCCCGGAACTACAGTCAAGAGTGAGCAAACAGAAAACATAACAACAAGAACCAAGAAAATACAAAGATACAATCAAGCAAAAAGCTCAGGATAGTCCTTCAACATCCTCTCCTCAGATTTCCAAGTAGCCTCTTCAACCAAATGGTTTCTCCAGACTACCTTGACCATCGGTATCGTCTTATTCCTCAAGACTTTCTCCCTACGGTCAACAATCTCGACAGGAGACTCGATGTAGTTCAGATCCAACTGCAAACCTTCCGGCACTTCAGGAAAATGATGACTCGGATCTGGAATGTAACCTCTCAGCATAGACACATGAAAGATATTGTGCACCTGAGACAACTCTTCCGGTAATTCAAGCTGGTAAGCAGTTTTCCCGATCCTTTTCAATATCTTATACGGGCCTATAAACCTCGGGGCTAACTTCCCGCCTTTGCCAAATCGAACCACACCTTTACTGGGTGATACCTTCAGAAAGACGAAGTCACCAACCTCAAACTCAACAATATGTACACCACGCTAATCACATGAACATGTAATAACCAACATAATCGGGATACTCCTCTTACTTGATTCCTCTTTGATTCCTTCGCATTCAGTTCCTTCATTTCCTAGTTGTTTTGTCCCTTCCACTCATTCATATTCATGCAATCTAGATGCTAATCATATTTTTTTATGTTGCAGACCATGATTAGGAAGGATATTTCGTCTTCCCGTGCTGGAGATGATCTGTCGGAAGAGTCAACTATTGTGCAGATAATGCAAATACTTAGGGAAAGCTCTTCTACTTCCCGACAGAGGGATGATCGGTCCGAGAACTCAGCTGTGCTTCAAGCATTGCAACAGATGATGACACTACAGCAAGAGCACTACGAATTGATGAGGGCCAGTTTGGAGGCCGTGAACCGGGTTACTGCGGGACCCGCTCCAGGAAAACTACCACCCCGACCTGGTACGGCAGCTGATTTCATGAGATTGCACTCGGACAATTTCTCAGATACGGAGATGCCGCTGGAGGCAGAACAGTGGCTGATTCGCACAGACAGTTACTGCAAGCAGCGTGAGTCTCTGACGTAGACCGTGTAGATGTGGTGAGCATCCAGCTGACCGACCTTGTCTACATCTGGTGGTAGGCATAAACTGAGAGGTTAGAGAGACCCATCACGTGGACCACCTTTACTGGGAGCTTCATTGTCAAATTCTTCCCCAGTGTCACCAGGGACGAGATGAAGTAGCAATTCATTTCATTGACTCAGGTTCGATAATGTTATTTAATATCATTTATTATTGCCTACTACATATGTGACAATATTAATTAAGCATTATCTTGGATCAGGGGAATCGGTCGGTGGACGAGTACGCCGCAGAGTTTGCTCGGCTCAACCGCTTTGCGCCTGCCATAGTTGCAAATGAGGAAGACCGAGCTCGCAGATTCTTGTTGGGGCTGCGTTCGGATATTCAGAACCAGTTGGTGGCCCACCGCCATCGCACCTATGCCATGTCCTTGATGCTGCAAGGGTTCAAGAGCAGGCTCACAGGAGGACCAATGCCACTCAACGGGCAGGACAGTACCCCACCGTCGCTCGATCAGTTGTGGGGCCTGCTCGGAGGCCAGTTCTGACCCCACCTATGAGACCACTGCCGTATCCGTTCGTTGCTCCGACTTATACCTTCTGCAATAAGGTTGGGCACTTGCACAAGGATTGCCGTTGAGCCAATTGTCTGTGCCTTGCGTGCTGGAGTATCGACCATATAATGTGGGACTGTCCCATGAAACAGGTCCGTTGCACCAACTAGAGGCCCAGCTCAGTTTGGAGCACCAGTCCGAGCTCAAGGGAGACCACCTCTTCCACCATAAAGGCATGCCTTCAATCAGCGGAGGATGGCCCCTAGGAGAGGTCAGATGGGCGGCCGTGGTCAGGCTTTTAACCTGACTGCAGTGGAAGCTAAAATGGCTACTGGAGTGGTTGTAGGTATGTTGTTGTAATTGTGTTATTTTATATTCAATTCTTGCATATTTCTTTCTCACTTTTGCTTAATCTTGTGCACCCTACATGCATCTTTCATTCTTATTCATTGGATCTTTCTGTTAGGCATCATTCTTGTGCATTCTCTCCCTGCCCATGTGTTGTTCGATTCTGGTGCAATCCATTCATTTGTGTCTTCCCGTTTCGTCAATCATCATTGATTAGCAAGCGATGTCATGTCAGTAGTTTGGGATATCACCACTGGTGGAGGCACTATTGTTTGTTCTAAGGTGTGCAAGTAGAGTCCTCTACTAATTTGTCGCAAGGAGTTCAAAGCCGATCTGATTGTGATTAACAACTCTGGCTTCGACGTTATTCTGGGAAAGGATTGGCTGGGAGTCACCCATGCAGTGATTGACTATCGCAAGAAGAAGGTGACTTTCAAGCTTCTTGGGCAACCAGAGTTCGAGTTTCATGCTGGTGAGACACCTTCTGGGCGTGTCGAGAGCCCGATATCCCCGAAGGCTGGTGCACTTGAGTCATTGTGCACTGATGGTGAAGTTGCACCCGTAGTCGTGCGGGACTTTCTTGATGTCTTCCTTGATGAGTTTCCCGAAATTCCACCAGATCGAGACGTGGAGTTCAGCATTGAGGTTCGGCTGGGTACGACACCAATCTCGAAGAGCCCGTACCGCATGGTGCCAATTGAACTGGCCGACCTGAAAGTACAAATCCAGGAGTTGTTAGACAAGGGCTTTATCAGACCAAGTGTTTCACCTTGGAGAGCTCCAGTGTTGTTCACCAACAAGAAGGACGGTAGTCGCAGGCTCTGCATCGACTACCGGGAGCTGAACAATGTCACGATGAAGAACAGGTACCCACTGCCAAGAATTGACAATCTGTTCGATCAGCTGAGAGGTGCATCTGAATTCTCAAAGTTGGACCTTCGCTCTGGTTATCATCAAGTCAAGGTAAAGACTGAGGATATTCCGAAGACGGCATTCCGCACGAGATATGGACACTACAAATTTTGGTGATGCCCTTCAGCATTACCAATGCACCGGCAGTATTCATGAGCCTGATGAACAAGGTATTCTCGCCGTTCTTTGATCAGTTTGTTGTTGGGTTCATAAACGACATTCTGGTGTATTCGCAGAAAAAGGAAGATCATGCCAAGCACTTGAGAATTGTCTTATAGACTCTGTGAAAGAATCAGTTGTACGGGAAGCTCAGCAAGTGCAAATTCTGGCTGAACCGTGTTGCCTTCTTGGGCCACGTTATCTCTGGTGAAGGTGTATCAGTAGATCCTTCGAAGATTTCTGCTGTCAAGGATTGGCCAGTGCCGAAGTCAGTCCCAGAAGTGAGGAGTTTCCTTGGATTGGCAAGATATTATAGGAAATTCGTTCAAGACTTCTCGAAGATTGCAGGACCTTTGACCAACTTGACGAAGAAGGAGCAGATATTTGTCTAGGATAGTGCCTGTGAAGAAGCCTTCGTGGAATTGAAGAACCGGTTGACATCAGCACCTGTGTTGACGATACCAGACAGTTCTGGAGGATTTGTGATTCACTGTGATGCTTCAGGGAGAGGCTTGGGCGCAGTTCTGATGTAGAAAGGTAAAGTTGTGGGTAATGCTTCAAGGCAGTTGAGGCCGTATGAAAAGAACTATCCTACCCACGATCTAGAACTTGCAGCTGTGATTTTTGTGCTGAAATTATGGAGACACTATTTGCTTAGGGATATGGTGGAAATCTTTACAGACCACAAAAGCCTCAAATATGTGTTCACGCAGAAGGAGTTGAACATGAGACAGAGAAGATGGTTAGAACTGGTGGTAGATTTTGACATCGATTTGCAGTACCACCCGGGCAAGATAAATCTGGTACCCGATGCTCTGAGTAGGAGACCTGCTGCAATGTTTATGACCAAGCAGAAGGAAGTGTTAGAAGATATGAGGAGGTTGGAATCGGAAGTGATTTTTTCGGGTGCAGCATTGTAGTGTATGATGTTGCAGTTGCATTCTTCATTAGTGGAGCAGATCAAGGTAGCTCAGGCAGATGATCGGCAATTGCAGGAATTCCACAGTGAAGTGGAAGCAGGTTTGAGGTCTGATTTGGTCATTCATTCAGACGGGTCGCTCCGTTTTGGCTCCAGGTTGTATTCCCAGAGGTGAAGTCAGGCAGAAACTACCTGAGGAAGCCCATCGGTCTCCATACTCTATTCACCCAGGAGGTACCAAGATGTACAGGGATTTGAAGCAGAACTTTTGGTGGCATGGCATGAAAAGCGCTGTGGCAAGGTTTGTGTCACAATATCTGATCTGTCAACAAGTGAACGTGGAGCATCAGAGAACTGCTGGACTGTTGCAACCTCTTCTGATTCCGGAATGGAAATGGGAGAATATCACTATGGATTTCGTAACAGCATTACCCAGGAGTCACAAAGGTCATAATGCTATCTGGGTGATAGTTGACCGATTGACGAAGAGTGCCCACTTCATCCCATTTAGAGTGGGTCAGTCTACTGAGAGTCTGGCAGAACGGTATATTCAGGAAGTAGTGAGACTGCATGGTGTTTTCGTCAGCAACGTATCCGACCAGGATACGAAATTCAGGTCCCAGTTCTGGGAGAGCCTTTAGAATAGTTTGAGGAGAAAGTTGAACTATAGCATGGCATTTCACCCCCAGACAGATGGACAGTCTGAAAGGACGATTCAGACACTGGAAGACATGTTGCGATCCCGTGTTCTTCAATTTGGTGGTTCTTGGGAGGATCATATGCATCTGGTTGAATTCTCCTACGACAACAGTTATCAGGTGAGTCTCAATGCAGCTCCGCTCGAAGCACTCTATGGTCGCAAATGTAGGTCCCCAGTCTGTTGGGACGATATTGGCAAGAGGAAACTCTTGGGACCAGAGTTGATTACGAAGACAGTTGATGCGGTAGCTCAGATCAAGAAGCACCTACAAGCTGCTCAGGACCGGCAGGGAAAATGGGCTGACTGTCGTTTACGACCCTTAGAGCTTGAGGCAGGTGAACATGTATTTTTGAAAGTTTCACCATGGAAGGGCATCATCCGGTTTGGCAGTGGGGGTAAGATGAGTCCCCGATTCATTGGTCCTTTTGATATCGTGGAACGTATGGGCAAAGTAGCCTACTGACTTGCACTACCGCCAGCCTTGTCTGGAGTCCACGACGTATTCCACGTCTCTCAGCTCAGGAAGTATGTCAGAGATGACAGTCATGTGATTGACTACTTAGAGTTGTCCATGAAACCAGACCTATCGTGCGAAGTTCAACCAGTTACGATTCTGGACAAACGTGAGAAAGTGTTAAAGAATAAAGTTATCAAACTTGTTTGTGTCTCATGGAATCCTCACTCGCCCGGTGAGCCGACTTGGGAATTGGAGGAGAAAGTCCAGAAGAAGTTTCCTCACCTCTTTGAGTAGTTGCATGTTGTTTTGTTGTTTTTCTTTTCTCGGGGTGCCTACGATCCACCGATGTGAATTTCGAGAATGAAATTCTTCTTGTAAGGTGGGTAGGATTTGTAACCCATGTTTCTGATTGTACGGATCTTCATGTATTTTTGATGGTGTTCTCTTTTCTAATTTATTGTATTTTGGGTCTTGGTCTTATTGTGGGTTTTTTATTTTAATGTATTTTCTCGTATTATTATTGTTAGCCTAATTCATATGCAAGCCCAAACCCATCTCCTTAGTGGATCTTGAACCCAAAACCTAGTCTACCCAAACCCACATACTCCCTAACTAATAACCCAAATCTCCTCCCTTCAATTCCCCGCATCTCTAACTTCTCACGATTTACTCTTCTTAATTCATTATTAAATTCTCCCCCATTCTCCTAAAAATCACAACAACCCACTCTCTCTCTCCCGTTCATTCTCTCTCTCCCCCCCCCCATTTTCACCTTCAACCGCCCAACAACAATCAAACAACCCATCACCTCTGCATTTCCCGTTGCCAACTCCGACCACCACCTCCTTTACTGTCACCATCGTCGTCTCCATCACCATCCCCTCGTCCCCTAGACCTCGTTGCACCCCCTCGTCGAACCGCTCTCTCCCTGTTTCATCCCCACTTCGACAAACCCATCAAATCATCACTGAAACCACTCCTCATCGCATCACCCTCGTCTCCTCGACTCCTCACCCTCATCACCGTAGCCCCGACCTCATCCCCTGTCCCCTCGCCATTTCCGCTTTGCCATTAACCCACCACTTCGCCAACTGAACCCAATTGACTGCACCTTCGAACTCCCACCGTCGCCCTCTCCCAACCACCCCGATCATCTTCTCCACCCTTGCCGAAGACCCCCTTACCCTCATCTAGTCTTCGTCTTCATCCAGAGCCCGAGCACGCCGTCACTTCTTCAACCCTATTTTCGAAGCGAAGCAGAGCTCGCGTTGTGCCACCGTTCTCTGTCGTTGCGTCGCTCCTCGACCGCAGCACCGCCACCAGTCGCCGTCGCCTCGTTGCCAGCATCTCCAGTCATTACCGCGTTGCCCAGTCGTGGTCGCCATCCCCTCTCCCGCCTCTCTCTCTCTCTCTCTGTCGATTGGAGAAGAAGAAGCGGGACTGGCTTGTTCCGGTGTTTAGTGTTTGGTGTGGGGAGATCTGATCTCGTGGTTGCTGTTGTGTGAGAGGAGATCTGGAATTTGTGTGGGAATTTTTGTTGTTCGCTGTGTGTGGTGTAGAGGATCCGATCTTGGGTTGGTGTTTCCTATTTTGCTATTCTGAGTCATGGAGTTGGTTGCTATTTTGCTGGTTAGGGTTTTGCACGTGACTCGCACGCATCTCAGTTTGCCTCTCCAGGATTCTGATCCCATTATTCCTTGTTACATATATTGAATCGTCTACAAAAGGCAAGTCCACTTGAACTTATTTTATTTTTTTAGTTCAAGTTTATTGACCTCCCGCAAGTAGTTCCCTTCAATTATCTAAAATTTGCCTTGTAAACTTTCCGTTGGGAGTATCGAGAGTTTACACGAGCTAACCTGACGTACTCTTGACATCGTACTACTATCCATTGACTCAAACCCAAGCCTAAATACACACACGGCATGAACAAAATTGCTGGAACCTGCATATGAGGAAAATACATTGTGATCAAATACATGTTGATTGATTGAGATCTTGTGACTTGAACTATGACATGATAAATTGACTTATACACTGCAAAATTCATTCTAATTGTTGTACATTAGTATTAATACATTTCATGATACAATAACATGTTAATTACCCACTTTGATGAACATATATGTGATGACATTTTATGAATTTTTGCTGCCTATACTATTTTGCACAGAGGTTTCAACCATGTTACCATAAGATTAACACAAACAATACAAAAGAGAGTTTTAGCTTAACAAATCTAGTTTCCAGTCCAATTGACGGATCCTGATTCCGAGTTGTGAGTTGTGAGATATCACGGTTTTAGTCCCTGCTGGTCTGCACTTTTCAGATCACAGAATTAATGTAACACCGACACAATTATCAGTGAAACACCATGTTAACAGTATTATAATGCCATGAAAACCTCCATAAACTTTATAGTCATGCTTAGGACTCATTCCTAAATTTTGTACATTTTTATAGTGATTTTATACCATATTTTCACCCATTAAATGTTGACATTAAGGTTGCCGTCCGAACAGCTAACCTGTAAAGAATAGGACGTTTGACCTAGCTACAGTCAGAATTAACCAAACCTTACTGAATATAAATTGTAGCCCTAAGTGTCTAGTTGTCAATAACATCCTGAATTGTTGAATTCCGAATTGTAGTCTATGAGTTATCGTTGTTTTAGTGTTACTGTGTCGGCTGTTTCAGATTCACTACTTCGTGTATGTTATTATGCATTATATCATGTAGATGCATTCTTATCATCCCCTTGACATCCTTACACATACTTGCATGAATGTGAATGATTTAATAAAATACTAAAACAAGCCGGGGTTAATAAGGGTTGACTTAGTAGTGAACAGTTTCAGAAAATGTACTTGGTAGAGCCCTTCTTGTTTACATGGAATCTTAATATGGAAGGTGGAGAATTACTTGTGAACTTGTTATCTTTTTATCTTGTTATCGTATTACAAAGAGTACACGCTCTGTAGATCCCACCACTAGGTCTAAAACAAATACTATTTTGCGTGCACCAAACCTGTGGTATGGGATGCAGTAGTACGTGCACTAGATAGGATAAACAACATGCTAATAAACCTAAGTTGACACGTATATACTTGATCATGATCATTGTTTATTGATACCATTATTGCTTTTGTAAATTGATCTTGATTCATATTGCTTCATGTACCTTGTCCCTTACTCTCTGCTTTTCACTACTTGCTATCTATACTTGGTTTAAGGACATTTCTTTTTCCACTCTAGTTGATCCAGCTACAGGTGAACCAGGAGAATTGCCAGGAGGTATTGGCGAGCAGTTTTTCTAGGTTGGAGCTGGATCTGCCTTAGAGTAAATTTTCTCTATGTTTTCCTTATCACATTGTTATCCGTTTGATTAAACTTTGTATTCAGGGCTTTTTACCCGTAACCACTGTTTGTTTCTCAATTATTGGTTATTATGTTGAACTATTGAATGCTTAATTTCAGTTGTTATTTATGTGATTATATTTATCTGCGTGGTTGTGATTATTCATTTTTGATATTGTTGAGTCGAGACTGGTACAGCTTATGAATGATGTTAATATCATTGGCTGACCCTTCGTCACAGGCTCGTATTCCCATATTTAGGGAAACGGGGCGTGACAAACCTCCTACAGTCAAGGTCAGTCGACCGCACCCCCAGGTCGGTCAACCACAACTCTCCAGACTGCACATTTTCTACTTGCTATTGTTGTCTCTTACTGTCTTCGTCTTCTCCTCTTCTTCTCCAACTTCAAGTACTCAGTGCCTACGTATATTTGAGGCCACAATCCTAACAATATTCCACTTTGACCAAATACACAACGCTTCAAAGTTATTGTAATCTTTACCCTGCATCATCTCTGCCAATCTCCCACTTTCATGGAAGACTCAAGTACTCCCCACTCTCATGAAGAGCACTTCTACCACTCCACCATGCGGAGAGCACCAACCACCCCTCATCGCCTCATGAAGGATGTGCTCCACCAATCGCATAGAACACGAATACCGGAAAAACAACCTCCCATGTTGAATTCTGTGTTACAAGACTTCTAAACTCGCAGAATCTCCATTAACACCGGACATGGTTCAAAGCCATTCAATGCACCCTCTGCACTATAAGTCTCCATGGACGACACCTCCACAAAATCTGCAGACTATTCAACCCCTACAATCTCATTTCAGTTACCCTCATCGACATCACCCCGCATATCGATACCAGTGCTCTCTACCTTACAAAAGCGACTTGAAGCTTCGACTGCCGTATCGCAAAGTACGCTCACCACAGCAAGTCTTGCCCTCTAGGATCACTTCCATGGCCAGCAACTCCCACTAAATTATGAACCTCCCCTCCACAACTGACAGCGCTCAGTTGCACCCCACACAACCTACTATTCGATTCCGGCTGAGAGTCAACTACAGGAGAAACGCCTCTCACGTCTCTAAGAAAATACAGTGTTCCTTCACGCTTTCCTTTTGCAATCACCCTTGAACTTGCAACTATACGCCACTCCCCACTACCAACTGTAGTAGACAACCCCTCTTTGTCTAGCTTTTCAATCGAGATAAGATTTTCCTTCAAGTATGGAATATGCCTTGTCTCCCGTAAGACAACACTTCGATCATCATTGTAATGCTACTGCCCCAAACTTAGATAATTTATACAATTTATTAGACAAATTATTTATTATTTAGTACATCTGCCTACCACAAGCTGCCTCTTAAAAGGTGGTTAACCGGATTGGTGTCTCTTGATCATAGGCATTATTATTTATAGTTAGTTACTCTATTTGTATTCCCGATGTGGGACAAATTAACATCTCATTTCTCTCTCTCCTCTCGCGAGTTTGCACAGCCGAAAAACCCCCCAAAGGGCCCCACGCCACGTGGCGGCTGAGAGCAGCCCCCGCTGCCGCTCCCGGGCCCACTGCCAACGTCACACACAGGTGACAGCAGCAGCATCACATGCTGTGAATTAACGGGTGGTGGGCTCCACTGTGCACAGTCCTTCTCTAATTCAAATTAATTCATAAACAACCCCCCATAGGAAATCCTATGGAGCCAACTCCAATTCCTTTATATATATATATATGGGAAATGCTCAGTTGAAAACGCAAATGTTGAGGAAAACGTGAAAACAAGCCTAGGTCGTTGTTTCCAACAACGGCCTAGGTGGTTTTCCACGTTTTCACAGACATTTGCGTTTTCAACTGAACATATATATACACGTGCCTACGGCACATCTTCGGAATGGTGCACCTAATTTGATTATATAAAATAGTTTTGGAGGTCCGGCAAATTAATTGAAGTACCAAACATATTATATGAGAAAGCAGTATATCTACCTTTAAGCTCACCCATCGCCTTCTTGATCATTAGCTTGAACTTACCTGGTATGCATATAGTTTATCAGAAACACTGCATACATTATTCGTTTTAACTTCAGCATCACTTTTAGATACTTGTAATAGTTATGCAAGGACATTATCATATATGTTTTATAGAGCTTACTCTAATCCCATAACCACTATGAGCATGTCTAAATACAATGGTAATGCAAGTGCATGTGTGAAGGTATCTACAATACCAATAATCTAAATATTTGTTTGTTTGAAACTCAGTTTGCAATTGAAATACCTCTCATTATTATTTCAACCAAAATAAAATACATGAAGTTCTCAAAACTCTAATCCAAGCTAATCATTTCTTTTATCTCTACTTTGTCTCCCCATTGCACATTTATAAAAAAAAATCAAAAAGCATAAATAACAAATTTACTTTAGCTGTCGTTATTGAGTGGAGAGTTTGCACCCTTCACTGGTAAACTCCAGTCATCCCAATCCTATATATCCAAACATACACTAAAAGTTCTTATATGTTATGTTATCCATGATCTCTAATAACCAGTGAAGGGAACACTTCATGATAGTATTTTCTCTTGTAGTAAGAAAATTAATGTTTCATATTTGCCAAGTTATTTTAGGTTGCTAGTCAGCTTACCTATCCTACTATGGTTTTGAAGCCCCCAAATTGAGGCCACCAAATAATCCATCTCTCATTTCCGTACACCTTAAATCAAAACTAATAAAAAACTCATCAAATAAATCACCAAATTAAAAATTTTCAAACCAAAAAATAAAACAATCATACCTCTCTGCACTTAAATTCCAATGCATACACAAAATTCGAGTGAGCAAAAAACTGAGTAATCCTCTGTACATAAAAAAATTAAAAATTAGAATAAGAATTCAGTTAATGAGATGAAATTAGAGTCGTCGCATCGCATATAGAGGCTCTCGATTCGGTGGAGAGGAGTCGCCGATACGGAGTTGCTTGATATTCGCGCTCGATTTGGTGGAGAGGAGTCTCCGATATGGAATCACCAGCGGATCAGATATCGGGAACGACCTCTTGATTAGGGTTCGACATTGGATTTGGATTTGGATTTGCCTTGAGATTTTCAAAATTTCAAAATTTTAAATTTTCAAATTTTTAATTTTTTAAAATTTTTTTATTTTAAAAATGTTTTATTTTCAAATTTTTTAAAAACTTTTTAAATTTTTTTTTTAATTTTAAAAATTTTAAATTTTTCTAAAAAATTCTAAAATTTAAAATTTTTATTTTTTAAAAAAAAATTATAATTTCTGCTAAGTTTTTAATTTTATTGAATTATTTTTAAAGTTTTTAAATTTGTTAAATTTTTAGTTTTCAATTTTAATTTTTTTATAAAAATTTATAAAAATTTTATTTTCTTAATTTTTTGAATAGAAAAGATAGATAGAAATAATTTTTGGGGAGAAACTTTTGGGAGAAAAATGTGTTTTGTGAGGTTAGATCTCGGCGTTTGATTTTGGGGGGATTGAAGGAGTGCCACTTGATAGCTTTCTTTGTGTTTTATTATTATTATTATTATTATTATTATATATATATATATATATATATATATATATATATATATATATATATATATATATTAACACAGGGTGTTATAATCATTGGCTTTCACGCGAACAGTACCAACCCCATGTATAGGACACCGGCGACCATTCCCCACGATCACATCTCCAAAAAAACTATGCTCGTAGTCATCAGACACCTCTCTCCTCAGAGTTCAATGAAAAGAAGCACCTGAATCAATAGACCAATCTTGAGTGCCCAACTCCTCCCGAGCTGATAAGCATAACTCTTCTACAAGCCTCACTTGAGTTTTTTTTGGGGTATCTCTCTTCGGTTTCTCCTGCTTCTTCATCATATATGCTTTGTAATTGCGCATCATGTGATCCTTCTTGTGACAATACTAACACTCAGGCACATGTCCTCCATCGCTTTCATCAGACCCACTCTTAGATGAACTATTCTGATCTTTTCTTCTTTGACTGCTCTTAGATTTCCACGTCTCTTCTCAACAAACATTGCAGAATCTCTAAAAGATGATGATGGATATCTCCCATTTCTCATTATTCTCACCTCCTCGTTCAGAATACTACTCACCACATCCTGTAGAGTCATCGAATCTGTCGTAGTGTGTGTAATAGTCTGTTCTACCGTATAATAACTATCAGGTGAAGTAGATAGAAGTAACAATGACTGCCCCCTCTTTGAAAACTTCAAATCTGCAGCTTCCATTTGGTTATAAACCATACAGTAATTGTTCACATGCTCTGCTACTGAACCCCCTTCCCTCAACTTCATATCAACCAATTTCTTCAGATGAAGAATTTGATTAGATGTCAACGGTTTCTCATACATATCCGTGAGAATCTCCATAGCCTCCTTTGTGGTCTTTGCCTTCGAGATATGGAATAACGCCTTCCTACTCAGTCCCAACTGAATTTACCCCTGCACCTTCGGATCCAAACGATTCCAATCCGCCAAGACCTTCACATCCTTGTCTCCACCTTCCGGCTTCTCATCAAACAACGGACCATCAAGATCTTTCTGACGAACATACGTTATCATCTGAATCTTCAACATTGCGAATCACTCCCATCGAACCTCTCGATCTTCGACTTGCTATCGGCCATCTTGAACCTGGTGCTCTGATACCACTTGTTGAAAAATTTACCACAACTCGTAGTGCTAATAGCAGAAGTACGCCATAAGCAATAGAAACTACCAACACTTAGATGAACCAAGAACAAGTCACCACGATATATGCAAGATCTCACATGAATACAATCAGTATGCAGAGATAATCAATACTTCTTATTCCCCAAGAAATACAAAGATTACAAAAGAGATTACAACTCTCAGTCTCTCTCCATCATCTTTGAAACACTCGACACAATCCCCTCTTGAAGCTGAACAATGATAACGGTTCACCAGTTCTCTCTCAGTAATATAAACCGTATAGTCTACAGCCATATATATAGCCCACAAGTAAACTGTAATACCCCGCAAAAATAGCATATGGCTATTTTGCATCATAATCTATGCGCAATTGAGAATTGCACACGATTATGTATTTTCTAATAACAATTGATTGTTATTAAGAAATATCAGATTTATTGTCTACTTTATTTTATAATTTTGAAGGATTATTACGAGGTAGTTTTAATGTATTTCGTATTGTTTATAATCTTAAAGTTGAAATTTTTGGGTTTATTTGAAATGTATATTGGGACTTCGGGGCCTGTATGCAATATTCCCTTTACATTATTTTTCTATCTATTTATTTATTTATTTTTCCCTTTTATAAAACCCTACCCACCTTTTCCTTCTTCCTTCTCCTTCTCTTTCTCCCGTTCCCTTCCCGAACCGAAAGAAAAAGAACCCATGCCGAACCCTTCGGCCGATGCTTTCCCTACCTAAAATCCACCACATCTCTTCATCGTTTTCAAATCAAATTGGGGATAGACTAATAGAAGGGTTTAATTCAGCCAAATGATTTTTTAATTTAAAATACGGGAAGTTCTTATTGTTAAAAGTTGTTATATGGTAAATTGGTGTGTATATGGTGAATTCTTAGCTTGTGGGAGAGTTTGGAGGATTTTGATTATCGTTGAATGATAAGTGGAATGCTAAGAAAGATAGTTGTATGGTAAAGAACAACTCATTTTTATATGAGCTTGTTAAGAAGCATGTTTATGAGCGTAAGTTGGAAAATTCTTGCTCTGAAATGGTTAAGAATTTGGGAAATTGACCGACTAGAGAGTCGTAGTAGGGAGTCATAGCTTTCTAACCCATCTGGAGTTTTGTAATTCCAGTTTATAGGTTGAGAGTTATGATTTTCCAAAGATGGAACGAACCCAATCTTAGTTAAAGTATTATTGGCTAAAAAAACCAGTTTCTCTCTGTTTGTACACCTGATGGAACTTGTATTTTTGAGAACTCAAATGATAGAGTCTGAAAGAGGTGTTCAACTAAGACGTTGAAATAGACACTCCCACCTTTCCATAGGACCCGGAATCGAGAATTTCCGATGAGTGAGCAAACTCTTATGATATTGGAAAGGTGCAATGAGTGCAAGAAGAATGTACTATTGAGAGTACATAAGGTTTTATAGTATCAAGTAATTTTGTATTGTGTGTTGGAAGTTATGGACGTTGCAAGCTAGCAACCTGTTGATTAGACTAAACTTCAAGTTTAAGTTGACTGCAGAACGGTGGGATCGTTGACTGCCATACGGTGGGACCGTATATCTTTAAGTTCGTCTTGGCTGTTGACTGCAGAACGATGGGACCGTTGACTGCCATACGGTGGGACCGTATATCTTTAAGTTCGTCTTGGCTGTTGACTGCAGAACGGTGGGACCGTTGACTGCCATACGGTGGGACTGTATATCTTTAAGTTCGTCTTGGCTGTTGACTGCAGAACGGTGGGACCGTTGACTGCCATACGGTAGGACTGTATATCTCTATCGTCACGGCTGTTGACTGCAAAACTGTGGGACCGTATATCTTTATCGTCACGGCTGTTGACCGCAGAACGGTGGGACCGTTGACTGCCATACGGTGGGACCGTATATCTTTAAGTTCGTCACGGCTGTTGACTGCAGAACGGTGGGACCGTTGACTGCCATACGGTGGGACTGTATATCTTTAAGTTCGTCACGGCTATTGACTGCAGAACGGTGTGACCGTATATCTTTAAGTTCGTCACGGCTGTTGACTGCAGAACGGTGGGACCGTTGACTGCCATACGGTGGGACCGTATATCTTTATCGTCACAGCTGTTGACTGCAGAACGGTGGGACCGTTGACTGCCATACGCTGGGACCGTATATCTTTATCGTCACAGCTGTTGAATGGGATCCGGGCGCCGGGCACTAGTGGCAAACCAAGACACCACTAGGTGACTGCAGAACGGTGGGACCGTTGATCTGCAACCTCATTGCCACGATCTATCAGGAACATGAAGTAGACCAAATTAGAATGCATTGCATATCGAGGGTTCGAATCCCTAAACTTGAAGACAACAGCTTGATTTGGAAAGTATGTAGTATGGGATGCATATATTTTCAAGTCTCGCTTGCGTTAGACTAAGTACATTGGCTTGACCTGGGCCACATGTAGTATGGGATGCATGCGTGTCCAGAGTCTTGCTGACATTAGATTAAGTGCATATGTTCTGCATTCTGTGTTTGTATTAGACCTTAAGTCACGGCATACACGAACACTAAGAAATCAGGATACACGTTTATTTTTCCATCCATGATGAATTGTGAGTGTGATAGTTGAAGTGTATAATGAGTGCGAAATAATGCATTGCGAGACATGATGATATATGTCGTAAGAATGAATGAATGCGATGTTATGTGATATGAGATTGGGAAAGAATATAAGTGTAACGCCCCGAATCCCAAATACACTGAATTCGAGATGTTCTACAGGATCTTTTCACTTTCTTTAGTACAATTTTACAGGGAAATTAAAACTTTTCATCATACATCAGAGTTTACATCATGATTACATCTTTCTTTTGCACAGCGGAAGTAAAATACAACAATTTGATACAAGTACAACAGCATAATGTAATCTTTAAGCATCCATCCTCTTTTAATCTTTAACAAGTCACTTACCTGCATGTAAGACTGTGGGTACGTCAGTTTATTCAACCGACGAACATTATACACGGCCATCCTCTCTATGCCGGAGATAGTATAACTTAACTTTTCATATTTAGCAAACACAAACTTGTCACAATTCAAACTAAAGGGACTACCCTATTGATGTCGTGTTGTGATCGTGCACTTAGTCCTTAATGCAGTTAATTATGTTACATGACACTAATGCACACTTGTTCGGATTCTATGCATCCCATACTACATAGGTCCGAGGGCAAGCCCTTATTCGTTCTTCATCTTGATAGGGTTCAATCCCCCGTTATGTCTTAACTACTACTGTAACTACGGTAGTGTCTTAGATGTCCTATGATCTATGAGCCCATGTCCAGGCAGCCTGGAGGGGAATCCCACGCACTGTCACGACACATCGAGCAGGCAACCTATGGACAATTCAGCCTCCGCCATGGAACAATGGCACCACCCATAGCCACTCGAACATCCCACGAGCGTCGCCACCGGGACGATAATTCCGGAGTAGCACCCACGCCATGTCTTGACGCATCAAGCAGGCAACCTGTGAATCGCTCTCACACCGCTATCCGTTGGCCCCCATACTCATGTTTTTTTTCTACTTTCATCACATCTCCACTATGTACTAGTCCTTAGTTTTATTTAAAAATCATGAACAAAATAATCTCTAGAGTTAGCCTCTCCATCAACCGGACTTATTCATTTGTTTCATCATGACCAACCTTGGTCTAATTTCATCTCAATTCATTTTTCTCAATGCCGGGGAGACTTAGCTACTCTATTTCAAATTTCATTTCACAATCTTCAACTCATAACAATTTCCATGTCGAGTTCTCAAACTCACATGTATATTCTCTTTCAATTCATGATTACACTTTATTCACAAGTCCATAATGAATACTTTTAACTCACAAAGTTCGTATGTATAGCCAACAATTTCTTTTTCCCTTTCATACATCATGATTTTAATTTCATAATCATACATGAATTCAAGCAACTTCATAATATCACTAGTCACATCCATACTTCACATTTTGCACAATATTCATAAGTGAGGATAAATAATATCATGTTGCACAACAAAGTACTTTTTCCAATTACTTTATAATAGCCTATTTCACCTAATCTTTATAAGTTATAAATTCCATAAGTATATATCTTGTAACCAAAGCTCTAATTATGCCTTTTATTCACAAACCATATTGTATTTCATTCAAATAATACCCAATTTACTCTTATAAAATTCCTTGTATTTTTATGAGAATTACCATATTTATTTCATAATTTTTGGACTTCAAAAACTCCCAAAAAAAATATTTTTTTCCTATATGCCGAACCCAAGAATCGAACCAGGCACAACACCGTGACAGCACAGAGCCCCGACCGCTAGGCCGATCGCCGAACACGATATAAGAGCGACTGAGAGTAATAAATACTCTCGGTTCGCTGTTAACTAGTTTTTGAGAATTTAAACAAAAAGGGTGTGAATACTGGGATTCGAACTGTGCAAACCAGAGAAGCAAACCGCAGTCCAAGACCACCTGAGCCACTGGCTCGGGTTGTCACTAACCCAATTAAAAATCGATTTGTATTATATTCACACTGCTTTAAAAACAACTCGATATTCAAATAACCATAGTTTCTTATTGCTTTGGTAAAACTTTTCTAAAACTTCCAGATTAATCCCCATTTGTATAAAGTTCATACCAGTAAAAAATATAATTTTTTGGTACTAATGAAATGTATTTTTCACACACAAAATCCAAGAGTTATTTATTAAACTACAATATATTGTATTTTCGACATTGCCATATAATTAATCTACTAGTCTTTTTATTCAATAATTTCATGGTGATAATTTACTGATATTAGTTCTTAATTCAACCAATACACATGTTTATAATAGTCCACATCTATATCAACATAAAGGTCCATTCATCACAATTCAACTACTAATTTTATGAGTAGTACTTTCATTAATCAACCTATGCCATAATGAAGTATACTCACTCATCGATTGTACAAATCACATCTCAAACATACAAATATTTCATTTTTCTTCAAAAAATAAGGTGTACTCTTTCTTAATAGGTTCCATGTTTCAATTTCACAATTAACAAGCATGCATTATGTCTCTAATCATAATAACAACATTCTCAATTAAATTTAATCCTCATCATAACTTCATATTAATAAACATGGAGCAATCTACACACAATTTAATTTTAACACTAAAGCCATATAAGTTAATCACCACATTTCAATCAATTCACATGCTAACTACTCAATTCAAGTGGGCTCTTATTAATATTTTTCATGCATCTTTGATGGTTGAAACTTAGCATGGATCTATATTAGAAATATGAAATGTTTTACCCACCTTAATTGGAGAGAAAAATCCAAACAAAAGCAACCAAGTCCTTGTAGATGAGAACACCTCCTCCTAGCCAAAAGGGTGCACAACTCCAAGCTTCCAATCAAAGCCGAATGCTTCCTCAAGCCCAATCCGAATGCTTCTCCTCCTTGTGATGCCGGCCACTCCAAGCAACCAAAAACCCACACAACTCTCTTATCTTTTATAACTCTCACTATTACAATGTTATAACTTAGAAATTATACTTTGCATATGAAAAATTAGCCATGAGAAGGGGAGTATTTATACTAGGAAATGAGTGAGATGGAGGGCCAAGATTGTTTTGGTGGTTGTAGGATGGAGGGACTAGATCAAAGTAGGAGTTAGAAGAACTACCCACTTCCATGAAACTACCCCCCATGATCACCATACCCAAAATCAAAAATCCCTCCAAAAAGATTGAAACCCGGCCAAGAATAAAGTGTGCAATGCACGTGTACGTGTAGTGCACGTGCATGCAACTAGGCCAAACTTGTACATTTTTAATTTGTACAAAAATAAAATAATGATAAATTAGTCTTCTACATGACAAGTTTAATTAAAATGGATTAATTCATGGGCTTTCTTTGTGGGCCAAAGTAGTTTATAAAAATAAATAAAATAAAATACTTTTGGGCTTTTTAAGAAAATGGCTTTTCATTAGATTAAAATAAGGCTTAAAAGAAAGGCTTTTTGTACTAAAATAATTGAAGAAAAATATATTTAAATATACAACTCATGATAAAATAATCCAAACAAAATATTGCACGTGCACAACACGTGCAAAATAAATAATTTTTCATTAATTGAAAAATTAGGGTATTACAATAAGTCATGAGTCTGTAATTGCAAATGAATGGTAAATGAGGTGCAGTTATGTGGAAGTAGAGTTATTAGTGAATGTAAAGCTTTATGGGAAAATAAAGCTATAGGAATGTTTGCATAAGGCGTAAAGTGATGGGCCTTAAGTAACTAATTTGGAAATGATTTCCAAACTAATGATAAGTATACTGTGAGCGGGTATGGATATGCATACAGGAAATGACTTAGAGAGTATTTGATGTGAAATCCCATTTATGATGTTTTCATGTTCAGGTTTATCTTGGAATTCGTAAGTTCAGTCTGTCTACTTATAAGTTTAATTTATTTGTTTATTAATAAATTATACTCACACCAGAAATGTCTAACCCCTTAGTGTTTGGGGGGTTAGGGAGTCCTTGGACTACCCTAGATCCCCTACAGTTACAGGTCCTCAGCGGTGCAGAGGTAAGGTGTAGATTCTGTGGATGGAGCTTCATTTTACAATTTGTTGCTTAAAGGTTTAATTGTGTGAATAGTAAATTTTATGATTTAAATTGTATTTTTGATGTATAAGTTTGTGGATGATGATGATGAGTATAGTGTGGAGTGGCATGCTATGTTGTTGACCCGTACCCATCTCGTTTTGGAGTACCGGGTCCTGCGGTATGTTTTATAAATTATTTTCTAAAAACCTTACTACATTTTCAAAGGAATTTATGGTTTTTATTTGATATTTGATATTCTATTATGAGTTTGGCCTCCAGAGCATATATATATATATTGTCTGTGTGATTCTGCTCATTTTGGCCTTGGGAGCCCGTGATATTATTGCCTATGATGTGAGCTACGGAATTTAGAGCAGAATTCCGTAAGCTTTTTGTGTTTTAGGGAAGAAATTTCAGGGAAAACTCTGCCGAAATTTTCTTAGAAATATAACTATCTTAGTTTATGTTTAAAGTGATACAGAAATTGAAAGAATTGATTTTGAAGTCAAAAGGGGGATGTTACAGTTGATATGATAAATTGATTCTGATGGCAATAAAAAGTGTTTTAAATTTTCGTGTTATTTACTGTGTTGAGATGCATTTGAAGGCAAAGATTCTGGTTGCGTCACGAATGTCCGATGATGGGATCCGGGGCGTTACATAAACTGTAAAAGATAAACACAAATCCAGTTTATTGGGCCTTAAACTCATTAGCCCAAAACACATAGTGCCGCTGTCAGTCGACCGCACCCCCAGGTCGGTCAACCGCAACGTGTAAAGCCAACTCTTGAACTCTAGACCGGTCAACCGCACGGTCGATCGTCCCCTTCTCTGTTGAACCCTATACACTCGAAGAACCTCCTACAGTCAAGGTCAGTCGACCGCACCCCCAGGTCGGTCTACTGCAACTCTCCAGACTGTACATCTTCTACTTGCTGTTGTTGTCTCTTGTTGTCTTCGTCTTCTCATCTTCTTCTTCAACTTCAAGTACTCAGTGCCTGCGTGTATTTGAGGCCACAATCCTAACATGATTCCCATCCCGTCTAAGTAAATTGGGGAATACAATTATATAGTTTGTCAATCTCCAACCACTTATGTATATATGTTTAAAGATCTATGTAATATACTGGAGATTGTTATTTCTTGTACCGTTGCCCAGTTTTCTAGGTTTTGTTTCATTACCATCTTATTGGTGAAACATGGTGGTCATACTCCATATTTTTCCATTCAAAAAAATATATACCTAAGAGTAGTTGATAATAGATATAATAGTTCAAGTTATGCTCTAAATCAAAAAATACAGCCGTAAGGTTTGTACAAAGAGCATATTAAACTAGATGATTATTATTACAAATAGTGACTTCTGTTTAGAAATATGAATAATTCTGTATGGTTTCTATGCAAAAGGAGGCATATCCTTTGCATGGTAAGAATTCCATATCACAATATCAGACCACTCAAGGGGCTGAAGATGAGAGACGATGGATATTGAAGTCGAGCTTCGGATTCACTGTAACATCATTATACAAATGGCTCAACGATGGAGGAAGAAGAAGCGAGGTAGCTGACGCTATATGGCCCATCAAAGTTCCTACTAAAGTTAAAGTCTTTCTTTGTTTGGTGGCTAATGACGCTATTTCATCAAAGGTCAATCTGACGAAACACGGCATCGCGGTTAACATTGTTTGTGCTAGATGTTAAATTCAAGATGAGGATACGGATCACATTCTTTTCAAATGCATTCGAGCGAGAACGGTTTGGGGGTTATGGATCCTAGATTAGGCATTTTAGAGTGCCCTCAATCGAGTTCCGAGGTGTGGGGAATAGTTAGAACTAACAGTATTAGGAAGGGGATAGATCCGATGGGGAAACAGTTGTTGCTTCTACGATTTTGAACATATGGCTAGACCGAAACGACTTCTGATTTCGTAGTTTTAATCATAGATGTTCAGTACTGATACACAAAATTTATCTTTGCATTCATGAATGGACAGGATACCTTGGATCCAGGAAGAAATTGCATTTGGAGGGAAACAAGGAGTAGCTCACTCTCATGCAGGGCGACATTTGGGTGATGGTTAGCTTTTGGGAGATGGTGGTTTAGTAGTTAATTGTATTCTCTTTTGATTGATCGCCGTGTGTTGGCTATTGAGATGTTAGCCTTTGTTTTAGGACTATTTTGGTTGTTTTTTGGCCTTCGGGCAGACTATGTATATATTATTTATCGACTGTTTCGTTAATTATCATTAATAAAGTGTCATCTTTTTGTCAATATATATATATATATATAGGGAAAGCTTCGGTTGAGCACTTTTCTAGTGCTCACCGCGTGAACATTAGGCCTTCGGGCGTTCATATCAACGATCCGAACCGTTCACATTGATCTACACATCTAAATTAGTCTTAATATGTAAAATCAAATCATTTGAAATTCATTTGCTCATCCATCATGTGACTATAAAAACAATGATTTTCAGCCATACAATTTTGTAACACTTTAATGAATGGGCAAATGAATTTCAAATAATTTGATTTTACATATTTAGACTAATTTAGATGTGTAGATCAATGTGAACGATTCGGATCGTCGATATGAACGCCCGAAGGCCTAGTGTTCATGCGGTGAGCACTAGAGGAGTGCTCAACCGAAGCTTTCCCTATATATATATATATATATATATATATATTGATAAAAAGATGTCGTTAATTATCATTAATGAAGCTGTCATCTTTTTATATTGAA
The DNA here is from genome assembly GCA_017893485.1 of Hemerocallis citrina. Classification (NCBI taxonomy): domain Eukaryota; kingdom Viridiplantae; phylum Streptophyta; class Magnoliopsida; order Asparagales; family Asphodelaceae; genus Hemerocallis; species Hemerocallis citrina. The sequence continues at coordinate 293,560,890 of CM030362.1, forward strand.
GTGTCATCTTTAATTATCATTAATGAAGCTGTCGTTAATTGTTAATTATCATTAATGAAGCTGTCGTTAATTATTAATGAAGTGTCATCTTTTCATCTCTCTCTCTCTCTCTCTCTCTCTCTCTATATATATATATATATATATATATATATATATATATATATAACACAAAGAAAGCTAGCAAGTGGCTCACCTTCAATCCCCCCAAAATCAAAGGCCCAGATCTAATCTCACAACATATTTTTCCTCCCAAAATTTCAAACCCCAAAACAAAATTTTTCTCCCAAAACTAAAAAACTCATTACTTTATTACTCTCTCTCTCTCTTATCTTTTCACTTTTTCATATTTCTCTCTTTCTCTCTCTCACTCGCTCCCTACCTCTCTCTCCCATTCTTTCTTTGTTTACTTAGAAATTTAGATTTTAAGATTTCAGGTTTGTAAAATTTTAGAATTTTTATGTTTTTTTATTGCACATGTTATATTGAAAATAGCAAATACATCTCTTCAAATGTTAAATTTCATCATTTTCCGCACTTAAAGTTCTAAGAAGTTAGATTTACACTCCCATTTATAATTATTTTTCAACATATATTAATGGAAACATGAACTTTTATTTACAACTAATTATTGTCGTACTATTCAAACTTGAGTTACATAATTGTTGTTTTACTGTTTACAGGGCTTTTCGTGTTTTGTATCGTTCCGAAGACGTGCCTACGACACGTGCCCACGGACAAATCTAGTATATATATATATATATATATCTCATTATTGAAGCAGTCTTCTTTATATATATATATATATATATATATATATATATATATATATATATATATATATATATCAGACCACTCAATTTCTTAATTTATAACAATTTCATGAATTGACCATTGGAAAATGCTCTCTTATTATGTACACATTTTGTGATCCTAGTTGATAGATCTTATTATGTACACATTTTGTGATCCTAGTAGATGGACAAGCTTTGTGTACTTCTGCCAATAGTCTAATAATTCTGATATTATTCTACAAACTGAGGTGTTAAAAGTAATTTCTATTGTGAACACCTCTGTCTCGATTTTTCTTTAAATATATATATACAGGCATCTTTGTCTTCATTAGAAGACCATACCAACCCTGTTTCAGTCAATGCACAGTTACTTTGGATAGAATTTTGGTGTGTTAAGTTTATATGGTTGGAGTGGTTGGAGTTGGAGGTGCATTAAATTGACAACACTGATATTTCTTCCCCCACTTTTCTGACCGAAGCTAAGGCAAGAAAGATAACCAAATCTTTTATTTTGGTCAGGTAATGTGTATCATAGTTCGCATGTGGAATACATGAACATTATTATCTGTTACTTGATTATTTATTTTGTTGGAAGATTTTTAATGAAATATGGAGAGTCAAAGCCAACCTTTTATGATAAAAAAAAGAAAAAGAAGACGACCAAACCATAGCAAAATGTTCATATTCAAAGCGAGATTGTAACGGTTTTGTCGAAAAGTTTTGAGCAAACAAGTAGTGTGTCAACAAGTGTTTACTCCTGTAACATCTAGCATTCCCTCAGGTTTGACAATGTATGCATGTAGTAGATACCAAACACACATGACTAATACTTAAATATGTACTTGACTGATGTTTAAGCTAAGGTTTGATACTTTGATTCAATGCTAAACAAACAGTATTTACATTAATCATGCATCATGTCAAGTCTTCTATCAATCATGTTCTCCATCGGCCAAGTCAGTCAACTAAGATATTTTATTTTATTTTATTTTATTTTATTTTATAAAGGTGACTCCGTCAACGCTTTATTAATGATAATTAACGAAACACAGAACTAACTACTAGTAATTACAACAAAGTCCGTGCGAGAGCGGAGGTGTTGACATATGAATTGCTCTCATATGATAATTGAAGTTGACGTATGAATACAGACAAACTCGACCATATTGAGTTGAATCTTGTAATAAATGTAATTTAATCTTGTTATGATCTTTGAATCTTGGACTAAAATATGCATTGTTGGAAGCAAAGATCTTTACCTTGGAACCTTCAGTAATTTTCTTCCGAGTGATTTATGTTTATTATCTTGAAAAGCATATGGTTTTTGTTAAATAATTTGAGCAAAGAATGCAATAGAGTTCTATACAGCATGTATTTGCTTTTAATCAATCATGAACTAAGAAAACTTTGAGTAGTTTAGCATGTTGAAAGCTATTTAATTAGTATCTGGCTTCTAGTTCCCGACGTAATGTTACTAGCTAGCTAGTTTGAAAATCTTCTTAAGCATACTGGTCATTACAAGTTGGTAAAAAGATGGAATTAATTTTGCGGCCTATGATCAGGTACTCAAGAGGATGCTGCTGAAGCTTATGACATTGCCGCCATCAAGTTCCGAGAGGCAAGTGCTATCACTAATTTCGAGATAACAAGATACGACGTTGAAAAGATCATGTCAAGTAGCACTCTTCTCACTGGAGGAGAAGTTGCTCGAAAGAAGAAAGCAATTGATCAAGGTCAGGAGGACAGTGATACTGGCTTGGATTATTGGAATATGATGATGGTTGTATGCAATGAAGTACCTGCACATCAAGGCTAAATTTTGTTATATGTAAATTTGTTGATGTATTTTCATTGATGATGTATTTGGCTGATGATGTTATAGGTAAATCCAGGCTGATGATGTATCTGTTGTATGTAAATTTGGCTATAGTTTTTGTATAAAGATGGAAAGTGTTCTCAAATGGTCAAACTGATACCATTTATTTATGTTTCCACATTACCCCGAATTGGGAACAATGAAGTGGGAACAAAATTTGGCCATTCCCAATTTGGGACAATGAAGTGAAAGGCATTAACTGAATGAAATTGCATGGCTTCACATCTCACATGGTTTGGTTTCCCTTCAATCCTGATACAGCTGTTTGGTTTCCCTTCACATCTCACATCTCACAATCTCAGTATCTCATAGTGACAAAGTGACAAAACCAATATCATATTCAGAGATGCAACTCAAAACCAAAAATGATATTTAGAGATGCAACTCAAACCAATCTCATATTCAGAGAAGCAGCATAAGCCAACTGCAAAACTAAAAATATACAAGTAACAAACAGAGAATAACCAGAATTAACAAACAGAGCTCAACAAAATCAAGTTTAATTCCTTTTTTTTAGGCAAGATAACTTACCAGAAAGATATACAAGTAAACCAAAAATTTTAAACAAAAGGGCAGTTACCAAACAGAGAATGATATTATACATAGACAATCCATAGGATCAGTACTGTGTATGGAATATTTCAGACAATTTGTATATTGAAAAAATAGCGTACTACTGAAAAATAGCATTAAAAATAGTCATTGTTTGTAGTATTCTTCTTAAAACTGTCTGCTGCTGATGCTCTACTGGTGCTCTGCCTCTTCTAAGCTGCTCTGCCTCTTCTCAGCTGTTATAGCACAAATCAAATTCATCAAAAGCTTCTCCCTTGAAGCTGAAACTGGAAACTTTGAAAGGCATAAACAGTTAAAAGTGTAATGTTATGATAGGGGATAAATTTAAATTATCAAATATGCAAAAAAACACAAATCTGAATACAACTATATGGCTCAACATCACACTAATTTCTTGCATCACACTAATTTCTTCACTATCCAGGCTCAGAACTTTTTGAATATCACATTTCATGAAATTTAGAAAAATCTCCGAGGAAGCATAATGAATGCATCACCAATAGTTTAATATACCATGTCAAAACCAACCTCATATTTAGAGAAGCAATGTCAAAACCAATGCCCAGACTATTTGCATTCACTATTGGTGATGCATTCATGAAATGCGATATCTATAGTTTGGCATTGGTGATGCATTCATGAAATGTCAAAATAGTCATCATTGTAAGGGAGATGAGCGGAACGATTGTGAGCCACTGGATCACGATCATGATCAAATTGCAGATCCAACGAATGGCGGAGAAGTTCACACCTATACGAACCAGTTCACTCCTGAGATTGAAGTTGATAATAATGAAAAATTATAACACCCAAGTTGAAAATGAGCTATTACGAAATGTTGAGTTATCAAGAAACAACTTCAACTAAATTTAATTGAAAGTTGTTGAAACTATAATATTTTGTTGTCTACTTAAAGTATTTACAAGAGAAACAATAAGGATCTTTTGCAAGAAACACAAATCTGAATACAACTGTATGGCTTAGTATCACACTAATTTCCTCACTACCTAGGCTCAGAACTTTTTGAATATCACATTTCATGTACCTTAGAAAAATCTATGAGGAAGCATAATGATTGCATCACCAATAGCGTAATATACCCATGTCTAAACCAATCTCATATTCAGATAAGCAATGTCAAAACCAATGCCATATTGAGAATCAGCAGAAGTATAATTGTAGATGTCAAAACCAACTCCGAAACTAAAAGAGACGAGTTCATCATTGCCCATCTTCATAAAATCGTCAATCACTAAAACGTCGCAATTTGAGTTCATCTTTAGTCCAGATTGAGTGCGAATATCATCAGAGCCATAACGGTGTGAATATCATATATATATACCCAAATTAAATTCATCATTGCCCAGTTTCAGAAATTATTCAATCACTAAAATATGAATGAGTTCATCTTTGGTGCAGAATGAGTCTGGATATCATCACATCCATAGTAGTGTGAATATCATAATATTCAGTTCAAAGCATAATAGTGTGAATATCATCACAGCCATAACCAAAATATTGAGTTCACGGTATGAGCATTAAAAGAAGCAGTTCATCTTTAGCCTAGATTGACACATAAAAGCATAATGAACCCCCACCTCATTCGAAAGGGAAAACTCAAAAAATTTAGACAAAACCAAATACTTCCCTCAATTCATATTATCGATTATAGGATTATCCATGGCATTAGCACTTCCATCTTGTCCTTCCATACCTACAAACACCATACAGTTATATAAATTAGGCGTAAAGAACATATATTTCTAATGAAGATTCTAAAAAGATTCAGAACAATACTGATTTTGGATGTATATAAACAATTTTTTAAAAAAAACTTAACATTGGAATTTTACCTCTATCAGAGTTAGAGATTTCGAGCTAGGGTTTCGATTTAGATTTCAGGTTTTGGGTAGATTTGGCACTAGGGTTTCGATTTTTGGGGGCTTCGATGAGAGAGATAGAGCGGAACGATTGTAAGGGATGAGGAGAGGGGTAGGAAAAATGAGCGAGGTTTCGATTTCGATTTCAAGTTTTGGGAAGATTTGGAGCTAGGGTTTCCAGATTTGGGTTTCGACGGTATTGGAGAGAGAGAACGGGAGAGAGTAGAAATCGAGAGCTGATTCGAAGATTTGGGTTTCGACGAAGAGTCGGAGAGAACCGATTCTCACGGTAGGGGGGTTTCTCGTCGACGAGAGAAAGAGAACGTGAGAGAGCTTCGGCTAGGGTTTCGATGAAGAAAAAGACAGCGGGAGTGAGATTGATGAGAGTTGAGAGGTGAGAGCTTCAGCTAGGGTTTTGGAGCTAGGGTTTGAGGTAATTTGGGGAGACATTTCGATCGGCAGAGATTCGAGAGCGGGAAGAGGGAGGAGATAGAAGGAGAGAGTGCGGGAGTAAGAAAAGGAGAGGAGACTAGGGTTTCTTACGATCGAAGAGAGAGCGGGAGTGAGTTGGGAGAGATTGAAATGCCAAAAGATAAGGAGAGGGGGGAAATGACCATTTTACCCTCAACAAAACAGGATGGAGAAGGGGATCTGATCTCAGCCATTCGATCTGAATCAAACCAGATCAGATGGCTGTTAGCTCCCGCTCACGATAAGGAGCCCATCTCACCATCTCATAATAGACTAACTCTCTCTCTCTCTCTCTCTCTCTCTCTCTCTCTCTCTCTCTCTCTCTCTCTCTCTCTATATATATATATATATATATATATATATATATATATATATATATATACACACACACACACTTATGAAAACATGGACTTTTACACTCCAATTTATAATTATTTTTCAACTTATACTAATGAAAACATGAAATTTTATTTACAACTAATTATTGTCATACTATTCAAACTTGAGTTATATAATTGTTGATTTACTGTTTACAAGGCTTTTCATATGCTGTATCGTTATGAAGATGTGCCGTAGGCACATACCCACGGGCAAATCTAGTATACATATATATCAGACCACTCAATTCCTTAATTTATAACAATTTCATGAATTGACCATTGAAAATGCTATCTTATTATATACACATTTTGTGATCCTAGTAGATAGACAAGCTTTGTGTACTTCTGCCATTAGTCTAATAATTCTGATATTATTCTACTAACTGAGGTGTTAAAAGTTATTTCTATTGTGAACACCTCTGTCTCGATTTTTCTTTAAATATATATACAGACATCTTTGTCTTCATTAGAAGACCATACCAACCCTGTTTCAGTCAATGCACAATTACCTTGGATAGTATTTAGGTGTGTTGTTTATAGAATTTTTTCCCAAAACGACCCTTTTTTGTAAAATTTTTTCCAAACCGTCCTATTTTTTTTTTTTTTTTTTCCAAAGCGCCCCACTCGGTCTTTGAAAGACCGAGTCTGGTTAAAACAAGGTCGGTCTTTCAAAGACCGAGTCTTGGACTTTGGCGTTTTTAATAACGCAGATCCCCTTTCTTCTTCTTCTCTCTCTATACTTTAACCTATTCTATTTCTCTAACCCATCTTCATTAATCTAGGGCGATCTCCTACCCATAAAATCTCATCTTAATCTAAATATATTTACCAATTTCTTCCTAACCCTCTAAGCATCTCCACTATAAAAACCATAAACCCATCTTTTGAAAGATCCCTATTTTTGATTTTTTCTAAATTTGAAGAGGATCGCAACTTCAACTCTTTTACCCAAATATCTACGGCTCAATCCTTGACGCTTGTGAAGGTATGATGAATATTGGCCTTTAATTTTCTATCTTTTTTTATAGATTTTGTTTGTGGTTAGATAATAACTCGCATATTCGTATAAATATACATAGGTATGGATCTTGCGATTCCTATTTGGTTATACTTTGGTGGTGAAATAATTCGTGATCCAAAGATTGGTAGTTGTTATAGTGTGTTGGATCCGGAAATAGTTTGGGTACCTCGTACCATTACACTTGCAGAAGTAGTTAAGAAAATTTATGAAGTTACTAATTGGGATAGGAATCAATGGAAGGTGAAAATTTTAGCTCGATACGCAGCAGGTAGAGGAGATGGTCAGTATTTTATGACAGTACACGTACCTACTGATAATGCGCTGAAGTCATTGATTGCTAGGACATTTGATCCTAATTGTGCTTGGTCTGCATTAGAGTTATATATTCAGCAAATTCAAATTTTGAATGCTCAGGCAGATGATATTCCCAGTTCAAGCTTCATAAGGGTAGTACCTACACAGCAGATGAGGTCTAACCCCACTCAACCATCACAACCAAATCTACTGTCCTCACAAGAAAACACCTCCAGAAATACAAGAAACGCTGATTCTACAGATGTTGAGTTGCCACCCCAACCTAGTCCGGTTCCCGACTATGTTCCAAATGACAGTGTATTTGAGCTCTTTCAAAATGCAGTGGTTAACAATAGCTTATTAGATGATGAAGAAGAGGAAGAAATAGACGATGATGAAAGTGTAGAAAATGATGATGGAGAAGAAGATGATGATGTAGCAAATGTAAATCCTACGAACAACAGTTCTAACGAAGTGAGAGCTACTGATAGCTATGCTAATGTTAACGCTCATGTTACGAAGGAGATGGCTCAAGCTGCTAGAGTCCCCCCATTTCCACAAGAGTCTTCTGGTTCATCCAATGTAGAGGAATTTTACGTTGGACAGGAGTTTGTAAGCAAAGAGTCCATTCAGCAAGCTGTGAAGGTAATTCTATCAAGAAACATCGTGAATTTGTCACACTGAAAACAACACCGTCACTGTACACTGTTAAATGCAAAATGGCACCTAGAAAACGTACAATTGAGGAGATCGTACAAGGTCCCCCAGGAGTAAGTGATGGTGGATCCCTTAGAGATTACGAGCTATTGTTCCAAAAGGGGTGAGAAATTTTGTGGTGAAGAAGATAGTTGGGCCTCATACTTACATTAGTACCCTCGGTACGAGCACGACCACGACCACGAACACGTCCACCGCGAGTACGTGGTCCCTCACGTGTACCTCTACTACTTTCTCCTACCTCCATGTTACCCCTTGTGCGTGCCATTGACAATAGACTCCAAATCCTACAGCTTCAACAAAAAAGTTATTAACTACACATAACCTAGATATAAAAAACAACAATCTCGAAACATCTTCACAACCACAACATCTCAACAACAAAAATATCAAAAATCTTGAAACTTATCCACAACCACAACATCTCAACAACAAAAACAACAACAATCTCGAAACATCTCCACAACAACAAATTCTATATAAAATTAGCAAATTAGAGAATTTTAACTCTTTCTTAGCAAAATTCTATATAGAATTCTATATAACAAATTCAACTTCAAAAGATTCTAAAATTTCTAACTCTTTCTTAATTTTAGCAAAAATCTATATAGAATTCAACAAATACTATATAACAATGCCGTTGATAGCAACAACTTCAACTCTTTCAACTCTTTCTTTTTCAACAAAATTAAAACTAAAAATAACAAGAATAGCTACTCTACATTGTCAACAATAAGTCAAATTCAACTCATCAACTTCACAATAGCATCAAGATTAACACAATTTTTGCTTAGCAAATTAGAGTAACAATAGCATCAAGAGTAACACAATTTTTGCTTAGCAAATTAGAGTAACACAAATTCTATATAATAATGCCGTTGATTCTCTAAAATTAGCAAATTAGAGAATTTTAACTCTTTCTTAGCAAAATTCTATATAACAAATTCAACTTCGAAAAATTCTAAAATTTCTAACTCTTTCTTAATTTTAGCAAAAATCTATATAGAATTCAACAAATACTATATAACAATGCCGTTGATAGCAACAACTTCAATTTTTTCAACTCTTTCTTTTTCAACAAAATTAAAACTAAAAATAACAACAATAGCTACTCTACATTGTCAACAATAAGTCAAATTAATGAAACAGGGTGGCATTATTCCACCTTTTCTTCAAAAAAAAAAAATAATAAGTCAAATTCAACTCATCAACTTCACAATAGCATCAAGAGTAACACAATTTTTGTTTAGCAAAAGCTTAAGAAATATACCTTTCAAGTAGGAGATTCCAAAGCGAGCTACTGACAAGGTAGAGAAGAGCAAGATCCTTCAACCAAATTCCAAAGACGAAGACGAAATTAAACTAGGTCTACGAAATTGGGTATTCGGGATTTAGGGTTTTAAGAAATAATCAAATTTGGTGAATAGGATTGGGGAAAATCGAAAATGGATTAGAGATTAATTGGTTTTGGGGAGTGTATCGATCGATTAAAGGCGTAATCGACCACAAAATTAGCGAGGGCGATGGGTTCGTTGAGGGACAGAGAGAAGAAGAAAATAAAGTCTAATAACTCGAGAAGAAGAAGAAGAAAGGGGATCTGCGTTATTAAAAATGCCAAAGTCTCGTTAAAACAAGATCGGTCTTTCAAAGACCGAGTCTTGCACTTTGAAAAATCAAAGAGCAAGACTCGGTCTTTGAAAGACCGACCTTGTTTTAACCAGACTCGGTCTTTCAAAGACCGAGTGGGGCGCTTTGGGAAATAAAAAAAAGTAGGGCGGTTTGGGAAAAACTTTACAAAAAAGGGTCGTTTTGGGAAAAAATTCGTTGTTTATATGGTTGGAGTGGCTGAAGTTGGAGGTGCATTAAATTGACAACACTGATATTTCTTCCCTCACTTTTCTGACCGAAGCTAAGGCAAGAAAGAAGACCAAACCTTTTATTTTGGTCAGATAATGAGTATCATGGTCCGCATGTGGAATACATGAACATCATTATCTGTTACTTGATTATTTATTTTGTTAAGATCAACCGTCTATGATAAAAAAAAAAGAAATAGAAGACGAACAAACCATAGCAAATTGTTTATATTCAAAGCGAGATTGTAACGGTTTTGTCGAAAAGTTTCGAGCAAACAAGTAGTGTGTCAACAAGTGTTTACTACTGTAACATCTAGCATTCCCTCAGATTTGACAATGTATGCATGTAGTAGATACCAAACACACATGACTAATACTTAAATGTACTTGACTGATGTTTAAGCTAAGGTTTGATACTTCGATTCAGTGCTAAACAAACAGTATTCACATTAATCATGCATCATGTCAAGTCTTCTACCAATCATGTTCTCCATCGGTCAAGTCAGTCAACTAAGATATTTTATTTTATTTTATTTTATTTTATTTTATTTTATTTGTTTATAAAGGTGACCCCGTCAACGCTTTATTAATGATAATTAACGAAACACAGAACTAACTACTAGTAATTACAACAAAGTCCGTATGAGCGGAGGTGTTGACGTATGAATTGCTCTCATATGATGCTTGAAGTTGACTTATGAATCACTGATGGGGGCGACGGAGGTGTCCGTGCGAGTGACGGAGCTGATAAACGGTGTACAAGCAAGGGACTGAGAGAGAATAAGCTCAAATTGGCACGAGAAATTGAATTGAACAAGGTCACCCGATCAGTGGGATTAGATTTCGTTGTATTTTTGTTTGTTGGCTGTGGTGTATGAATTCCAGAACCCAGCCTATTGGAATCTGAACTTTATAAGCCTTATTTTTGGTTATTTGTTTTGTTAAATTTTTTAATGAAACACGGGAGAGTCAAGGCCAACCTTTTACGATCAAAAAAAAGAAAATTACAACAGAGTCTAGGACATCAACTACATTAACTCTTACAACATCTAATCAACAACTAAGGTAGTGTTCTTTTTCTCCTCTTATAAGTGATTTACCTCTTGTAAGAGGTGGTCCACCTCTTACAAGAGTTTTTTTAGTATTCTTTTTTACCTCTTATAAGAGATTTTTTTCAAAATTTCTTCTAAACCTAAATGGCTTCTACTAGCCTCTTTCAAAATCTTAAAAGTCTTCTATCACTTAAAAAGACTACATTACCCCTAAATTAATGATTCATTTATATAGAACGGTAGATGGAAGGATATATTTATATGTAAACTGAGAAATAGAGAAGTTGGTTTTAGGGCCACAAAATAGTAAACAAAGCACGAAAATTGCATCATCTATTCATGATGAATGTATACATAATTAATAGGATCCTAACGCTACATCTAACTCCTTACCAATATCCATTTATTTTGTTACCAAATTCATCAATTTGAATGGTCATTTCCCTGTGCAAGTTTGAAGACTTCTCCAAATGAAAAACAAGTTTCTTTTAATTAAATTGAAAAACAAGCTGAAAAACTTTAGTTGCTAGCAGCAACCATTATTAATTAATTAATTAATTAATTAATTATAAATAATTAAGCTTGAATTTTACTAAATTTGAACCAGGTTTTTCTTGTTTTGTCATACTCTATCAAATTCCTTTCTCACATGCAGTCACATGACCAGGGGAATTTTGAATTTTTATGAGTTTGTATCTTTTTCTTCTAACTCTAACACCAACTGTGGTATGATGATAGAATCTTTCTCTACTATTTTAATGAGAGAGTTTATCACCGAATAAACTTTATTTCTAACCAAGTAAATATGTATATTGTAACCCAAATAAAGAAATTATATAGTAAGGGTAAAAATGTCTAAAAGTATAGAAAAAGCTCTTGTAAGAGGTGAAAAAAGAATAGAAATCTCTTATAAGAGGTTCTTATAAGAGATTATTTTTATATAAAAGAACACCTCAAAAAGAGGCTCTTACAAGAGGCTCTTATAAGAGATCACCTCTTACAAGAGGCAAAAAAAAGAACATACCCTAAGATTTGTGTTAGTCATCAAAGGAAGCTACATCGAAAAAGAGCAAAAGTTGGAGCTAAAGGAGAACCCAAAACTGTTTTGAGTTTGAATCACTGGATAAAGAAGCAATAACAAGAGAAATTGAGCTACTTCTTAATGGTACAACAGAAATTAATACCAAACAATTCAAGAAGAACACAACAATTTAGTGATTATAAACTTTGGTACCTGTAGTTTGATTGCAGACATTGTTACACACATTGTTCATGCTGTATCTTAAGAAAATAATTTTGGGAAAAATAATTCTTCTTCTTCTTGTTGTTCTTTATTCTTTACTATATAATCTATATATAAGATTACATTCTTGGAGAAGAAGAAGGGGGATTGAGAGAAGATTGAGAAGATGAGAGATTTGGGGAATCTGTTTCCTATATTAGGAAACAGAATATACAAATACTATATTTCAACCCTTCTCCTCAAGTTGGTACATAGATATCGAGCATGCCCAACTTGTCAACAAATTTCAAGAAGAGCCGAGTCGAAACGGCCTTGGTTAGGATATCTGCGAGTTGATATTCTGACTTCACTTTGGATATCTCAATAACTTTCTCATCTAATTTTTCTTTGATGAAGAATCTGTCCACCTCTACATGTTTCGTCCTATCATGCTGAACTGGATTAGCCGCAATATCACACGACCCTTGACTGTCACAATACACCTTCATAGGTTCCTTTGGACCATAGCCTAAGTCCTGCAACAGGAGTTTTAGCCATAAAGCTTCTGTTATACTTAAAGCTACTCCGCGATACTCAGCCTCTGCACTAGAGCGTGCAACAACATTTTGCTTCTTGCTCCTCCATGTAACTAAATTTCCTCCAACAAAGGTGAAATATCCTGAAGTGGAGCGCCTATCGATTGTAGATCCTGCCCAATCAGTATCAGTATATGCCTCAACCTTCAAGTGACCATGTTTCGCAAATAAGACTCCTTTTCCTAGGACTGACTTAATGTATCTCATAATTCTCATTACCGTGTCCATATGTTGTTCCCGAGGTGCATGCATAAACTGACTTACCACACTTAAAGCATATGACAAATCTGGCCGTGTATGTGCAAGATACATTAGTCATCCAACCAATCTCTGATATCTTTCCTTATCACAAGGCACTTGATCAGCTTCGTTGCATAGTTTCAGTCCTTCTTCCAATTGTGTACTAATTGGTTGACAAGCGGACATTCCAGTTTCCTTCAATAAATTCAGAGCATATTTTCTTCGAGAAAGAAATATCCCTTTTCTTGAGCGAGAAACTTCAATACCAAGGAAGTATCTCAAAGGACCAAGATCTTTCATTTCGAAATTTTGTGACAAGTAGTTCTTTAATGCCTTCATCTCCTCAGGATCATCTGCAGTTACTATCATATCATCAACATAAATAATAAGAGCAGTAATTTTACCTTCTTTCCTTTTTAGGAATAGAGTATGATCAGAATTACTCTGATCGTATCCGAATGTCCTCATTGATTTTGTAAATCTCCCAAACCAGGCTCTTGGCGACTGCTTCAGTCCATACAATGCTTTCTTCCATACTTTGTTGCTGTGTTGGACTGGTCTGTTCGACCCTGGTGGAAGAGCCATATAGACTTCTTCTGTCAATTTCCCATGCAAAAATACATTCTTCATATCAAATTGCTCCAACGGCCAGTCAAGATTTGCAGCAAGTGATAGTAGAACTCGAATAGTGTTGAACTTTGCCACAGGTGCAAATGTTTCGTCATAATCAATTCCATAAGTTTGAGTGTACCCTTTGGCAACCAGCCTTGCCTTGTACCGCTCTATCGAACCATCCGATTTATATTTCACTGTATAAATCCATCTGCATCCTACTGGCTTCTTCCCTGCTGACAGCTCGACTATCTCCCAAGTCTCATTCTTCTTCAAGGACTTCATCTTCTCATCCATAGCTGCTTTCCACCTTGGATCGACTAAGGCTTCCTGCACACTGTTAGGAATAGATACGGCAGATAATTGATTCACAAATGACTTATTTGACTCAGACAATCGGTGAGTGGATACATAATGACTCATGAGATACTTGACTTTACTAGTGGGATTAGGCTCGTAAGTGGGTTTTGGGATACCTCTAGTAGTACGGTTTGGGAGTTTTCTTCTTGGAGCTTCGGACAGCGATGGCGATTGATTTTGGGGTTCTGCTGGGAGTAGAGGTAGATCTGATGGTACTGGTGGTGGAGATGGTTCAGATGGTGCTGGTGGTGGAGATGGCTCATCTTCATGGAGGTTCGGAACTGACTGCAGATCTTCGTGGAAATTTTCTTCCTCGACCAAGTCTTCATTCGAGTGATTGTCATTACTTATACCCTGATTTTCTCCTCTCATATCTGATTATTCAGTTTGAATAATAACCACTTCATCATAGGCAAGAGTTTGAACTTCACTTCGGTACTCCCCCTGAAGTTCAACCTCAGAGGAAAAATACATCTCATCTTCATGGAACACAACATCCATAGTCACAAACATCTTTTGAGTTGGTGGGTGATAGCACCGATCCCCTTTCTTATTTTGTGCATATCCCAAGAAAACACAGCGGACAGCTCGAGGAGTTAACTTATTGCGTTCATGTTGATGAAGATGAACAAATGCAACACACCCAAACACACGAGGTGGCAAGTTGACGACTTCTGGTGCATTCACAGCTTCGGTTAATGCTTGAAATGGTGTGAGGAAGTTTAGGATATTAGAGGGAACTCGGTTGATTAAGTATGCAGCAGAAGCAAGGGCTTCTCCCCAATAAATGAGTGGCATATTTCCATGGATGAGAGAAGCACAGACCACTTTGAGCAAGTGTCTATTTTTTCTTTCTGCAACCCCATTCTGTTGAGGTGTATACGAGCATGTAGTCTGATGAACAATTCCGTGTTCCACCAAATATTGTTGCAGATTTGAACTCAGGTATTCTCCGCCATTATCACTCCTAAGAACTTGAATCTGTGATTTATACTGAATCATAACATGCTTGTGAAATTTCTGAAACAAACCACTAACTTCACTTTTCGACTTCATCAAACAAATCCAGGTCATACGGGTACAATCATCAATAAAGGTCACAAACCATTTTGCTCCTCCAAATGTAGTGGTTTTGGATGGACCCCAAACATCAGAATGAATAATCATAAAAGGTAGGGAGCTTTTACTTGGACTTGGAGGAAAAGAGACACGATGACCTTTTGTTAGTTCACACACATCACACCGAAAGGCAGATATATCCAACTTCAAAAATAAACTTGAAAATAATTTATTCAAATAACCAAAAGAAGCATGCCCTAGACGTCGATACCATAGCCAAATATCTGATTTCTTCTTCTTATCTTCAGATCCTCTACACTTAGAGCTTGAGTCAACTTGCTCGAACATTCAGATTCTAAATCCAGGTAATAGAGCTTTCCGTGCCTAACCCTATAACCAATCGTCTTGTGAGTCCGAATATCCTTAAACACACAATGGGAAGGCCAAAAGACGACAATACAATGTAAGGCAGTAGTTATTTGAGTAACAGATAATAGGTTGAAATTCAAGGATGGCACAACTAGGGCAGTATCTAAGGTTAGGTTGTTTGTGAGATGTATGGTACCCTCACTAGTAACAGTGGCAGGATCACCATTGGCAGTGGATACAGTCGATTTAGTGGATGGTTGAAAATTTTGAACATGTCTAGAATCAAAAGTCATATGATCGGTATCACCCGAATCAATTATCCATGCATTATTCATAACAGAAGCAGAAATATTAAATATCTTACCATCATTACCTGCAGCTGTGACTAATGTAGAGGCGAGTCCAATACTCTTCTCAGCTCTATCAGTTTGTCCCATAGTAGTGGCACAAAAGGGAAAAACAAAGGATCTGATCTTCAGCAACCAATAGCACACAACCCAACTTGATCAAGAACAGCTCCAAGTCTTCAACAACCAACAAAAACAGCAACAATCCAACACCCAAACAGCAACTCCACAGCAGATCAGAACACCAAACACCGAGATCCAAATGCCAAACACAAGATCAAGATCCCCCTTCACAAAAAACACCAAACACCAGCCCAAATCAACCCTTCATCTTCACCCAACAGCAAAGAGAGAGAGAGAGACAGCAACAACAGCAAAGAGAGATCTGGTCGGCGGCGGTCGACGGCTAACGTCGATGAGAGGCGGCGTCGTGTCACTGCCGTTAAGCGGAACAGAGGGGCGGCGGGTTTGCGCAGCTGCGAACGGTGCTGGAGAAGGGGGTCAACGATTGGGGGAAACAATGACAGGGTTTCGATCTGAGGGTGGATTTCGACGAGATAGGTGGCGAGGAGAGGTCGGGGGTAGGTTTCGATTTCGACGAGGTAGGTAGCGAGGAGAGGTCGGGGGTTGAGGAGAGGTAGGTTTCGATCTGGATGAGGAGGTCGGGGCTCAATGGCCGATGGGGGGTCGTCGACGGGAGATGGAGCACGGGGAAAGGTTGACGGAGGTCGGGGAAGAAGGCAGTGGGTTCTGTGTTGGGGAAGATGAATAGTGCGGAAACGAATGGCAAATTCGGGGATTTGGGTTTGGTCGGGATCGGGATGGAGGCGTTAGATCCGATCGCCTCCGTCTCTTCTTCTTCTTCAACTAGCTTAGATCATGTTAGGCTCTGATACCATAAAAAAATAATTTTGGAGAAAATAATTCTTATTCTTCTTGTTGTTCTTTATTCTTTACTGTATACATCTATATATAAGATTACATTCTTGAAGAAGAAGAAGAGGGATTGAGAGAAGATTGGGAAGATGAGAAATTTGGAGAATCTGTTTTCTATATTAGGAAACAGAATATACAAATACTAAATTTCAACAGTATCTGCATCTAGTGATTGTAAACTTTGATGCCATCCCAACTGTATCTGCTACATGTAGATGTAGATCGTCATCAGTTTTTGCACATACTCTTCAAATCCAAAGTCAGCTTCACTGAAACAAAAAAAAAACTTGGAACAGTAACAAAACTACAGGACACCCTGCAAAATTAAGCACACTACCAGAGGCGAACAAGTTGGGCATGCACGGATAAATATGAAATACACATATTTTTCTACGATAATTTCGAGTGCATAAACTAGACATAGAAATTACAACCATCATCAACATTCCGTAAACTCCAAGAGATACAACATCAAAAACAAACTATGTAACTTAACAATGCACTGAGGATTGACACCTGACATCTATAACCTTAATCAATGCACACTGTTAGACAAAAGTACTCATCGATCGACAGGCAACCCGAACGGATGAAGGAGTCATGTTGAAGGCCCTATCCCATGCATACTGAAATTTGACCGACATAGTACTTGGAATTCCTTTCCCATCATTCACCAAGTAGTCATTGCCATCCCTTCTAAACAGCATAGGATCAACCTTCATAGAGCTCGCAAACCCTTCCGGTCTCAGAAACACATTGATCAGAGTGCACCGACACGTGTTCTTCACCTCCACCTCGAAGATTGGGTCATAGCCAAACTTCTTGCCAGTGTTTGTGATCCCAAGCTCGACGCTGGAGAGGCCACACCTCCTCTGGCCATTCACTAGGAGGATTCCGGGAGTTAGAAGAAAGACAGCCAGGAGAAGTCGAATTGCAATTGCCATCTCTCTTAATTTGTTTTAGTATCCTTTTCTGTTACTGGATGTTTCATAATATCCAGGTCGATCTTTGCAGTATTTATAGATTTTTAAGGGTGATGATCTTTTGACACAATACTCTACTAATCTTTTCAATTCTCAGATAATGCATGATCAAACAGTGATTGAGATAAGATGATTAGGACTTTTGCATCGGATACCCTCCAACTCTTTTGCAGGGCCGGCCCTAAAATTTTGGGGGCCCGAAACAAACTCTAAAAAAGAGGTTCCACGTATACCTAAAAAAAAAAGTAATAATCGATTCATGTATTAGAATTTTTTTCACATATATCCACATATACACATTTTCATTTTTTTTTTCCTGAAAACGGGGATTCCCTTTCTTGTTTTTGATTTGGAGGCGTGATGCAAATGTTTCTCTTTTGCTTTGGCATACTTGTGTGAATACATTGTCATCATTAAAAGTAGGTTTTAACACGAAAAAAATTCAAAATACGCCATAGCTAGTAGTAAAGGTGACATCAGTAAAGCACCGTAAAGAGCGCAAGTTGATCTAAGTTAATATCAAAATTTACAGGCTTTATTATGTGACCAAGAAACAAACTCCCACAGTAACAAATTTTGTGATATGAAATATGTTCAACTTGGAGGCACAATATAAGGTTATAAAAGGATACGCATCATGGAAAGAAACGTAAGCTAAGAATATAAATTTGCAACAACAACAAAAAAAAAAAGTTAGTAGGAAATAAGTGAAAAGATCAAATTTGAAGGGTATGTGTGCAAAAGTCGAAAGATGCTAAATATTGGATTAGGATTTCTCATTATAACAAATCAGGACAAGTACCGCATTCTTGCATAACAACTTAGGAGTATTATCTAACAGTTTCCAACCTTAGATTACTTTGATCCTTATAATGTCTTTTCTAAAAGTGGGGTAAGGTAAGGTAACTAGGCAAGGTTAGGTAATAACCTATTTTGAACAATCCCCACCTTCTTTTAATATGCAGCCAGGCTTCTTTGTCAACACTGAAAGAGCCAAGTAAAACCCCACGAAACTACACAAATTAAACATACCTTTCAGTCAATTAGATAGGTACTCCAGATAGAAGGATGGTAATATGTCCTGTACATATTACATATATTGAATCGTCTACAAAAAGATAATTCCACTTGAACTCATTTAATTTTTCTAGTTCAAGTTTATTGACCTCCCGCAAGTAATTCCCTTCAATTATCTAAAATTTGCCTTGTATACTTTCCGTTGGGAGTATCGAGAGTTTACACGAGCTAACCCGACATACTCTTGACATCGTACTACTATCCATTGACTCAAACCCAGGCCTAAATACACACACGGCATGAACAAAATTGCTGGAACCTGCATATAAGGAAAACACATTGTGATCAAATACATGTTAATTGATTGAGATCTTGTGACTTGAACTATGACATGATAAATTGACTTGTACACTGTAAAATTCATTCTAATTGTTGTACATTAGTATTAATATATTTCATGATACAATAACATGTTAATTACCCACATTGATGAATATATATGTGATGACATTTTATGAATTCTTGTCACGCCCCGCTTCCCAAAAATATGGAATATGAGCACGTGACGAAGCCCAGCGGATGATTTTAACATCATCCATAAGCTGTAGGATCGACTCAGCATCATAACAAGAATATAACAAGATTTATATGTAACCAAGCATGCATGAATAATTCATTAAGCAACAGAAAACAATTGAAAATAAATAATAATGTCCACATAGTTTTCAAGTCTGAATCAAATGTAAACTCGGGAACGTAAGCCCGTTACAAGTCTTATACAGCAGAAGAAATAAATAACTTAAGGAAAACAATTATTTAAACAAGTCCTTGCTTCAAGCAAAACCTGAAATGTTTGCTCGCCAATTCCAGCAGGTAGCTTGTCCCAAAGTCTGCTTAATAAATATAAAAAGGAAAAACAGGAAAAAATAAGAGAAGATACTCTTAGTGCAAGCTAGGGCTACAAATAGTGAAAACAAGTACAAGTATGGGGAACAGGAATTGGAATCAAGAATGTAACAGGAATACGACAAGTAGTGGGAAACCAAGAACTAGCTAGCAAGAGGGTCATCTTAGTAATCAGACCGGATAACAAATGCTAATGGTAAAACACATGGCAAGTGGACCTGTAGGGTATCTAACATCAAGTGACAGGTATCTAGTACGAGTGTCAGGTGTCAAGTCTCAAGTCTAGTGTCAAGTTGTCAGGTCTCAAGTATCAGGTTATAAAAGTCAAATGTTATTATTCAAGTATCAAGTCTCATGTAACAAGTCATCAAGCTTCAAGTAAAACATGTATCAAGTTTCATATATCAGGTTTCATGTCTCATGTATCATGTTTCATGTATCATATCATCAAGTATCAAGTAACAGGTGTCATGTTCAAGTTTCATGTTCAAGTCTTATAGTTATTACTATCTAGGTAGCACTTCATGCATCCATCTTTTTATTACATGGTTGCTACAGACAATGCAATTTCGTTTAGTCCTAGTAATGGAGTCCATAGGGCGGCGTACTCAGGTATCAAGTATCAAGCAGGTGATCAACC